>CM038704.1:21848505-22451005 GCA_021613375.1 Megaleporinus macrocephalus | reverse complement strand
GCACCACTGTTGAAAGAGTTAGCAGCTATAAGTTTCTTGGCACGGAAATTGATGATAAGTTGTGTTTTAATTAAAATAGGATCCTCAAGAAATGTCAACAGAGGCTGTTTTTTTCAGAGTAGGTTTCACGCATGTTCAAAGCTCATGACCTTGTTCTATAAGTGTTTCATTAAATCAGTTCTGACATTTGCATTTATCACTTGGTTTGAAAACTTGAGTATTAAGAATAAAAATCTTCTCAGCAGCATTGTTAAAACAAGTAGTTGGATCATGGGGTGTCAGCAAGCATTCTTATTACAACTTTATCAGAAGTACACCTTGAATAAAGCTGAGGTAATTATTGCATCCAATGATCATCCTTTGATAGGGTGAGTTCCAACTTCTTCCATCTGGTTCACGCTACAGACTTCCGAAAATACGTTGCAAAAGATTTAAGAACTCTTTTATACCTAGTGCAATTATGCTGTTAAATAAGAAGGCAAGGTAAAGGTTTTTTTTTTTTGAAAATTGTTTTTTTTTTTTTTTAATGTGTTTCTTTCTTCCTGTATGTATGGTTTGGTTGTTTAGTGACCAATTTTCTCTTTGAGAAAAAACTGAACTAAACTGAACTGATGAATATAGAAGACGATCTGGGTTCAATCCCTGGTCCAAGACGTTCTGTGTGGAGTGTGCATGTTCTCCCTGTGCTTGAGTGGGTTTCCTCCGGGTACTCAGGTTTCCTCCAACATGTCTAATGTTACGCATGTTAGGTTAATCGGTCACTCTAAATTGCCCGTACCATGACCCTGACTAGCGGGATAAAGCGAGAGATAATGGATAGATGGAGATATATATAATAAACTTTAAGTCCCCACTGGACCATTATAATAATAAACACTCAAGGAGTTCAGTATTGGTTTTTATTTCTTTTTATTTATTGGTTTAATTATTTTTTCTGAAAGTTTTAGCTGCAGCTAGTTCAAATACTTGGCGTCATGTAAGCTGCACTCATTGCAATCATGAATAGCCAGAGGTCCCGCTGCTAAAGCAACCGATGAAACTGAGAGAGAGGCAGAGCCACCTGTAGTACCAGCAGCAGCTGTCACGACCATCACAACTGCTACAGCAGAGCAACGATAACAGACGCTGCCAAAGACGGCAGCTCTCTCCTCTTACAGCTCATACCCAGCAGATGCGTGTATACTGGGCCCAGAATCATGTCTGCACATCAACATAAACACCTGAAGATGTGCTCATCTAAAAAACGCCCGTCTCAGGAAAACTGACAAATGTGAGCATATATTAAGGGAATGGATGCTGTTTTCACAACACAGTGGATGTGTTTTATTTTGCTCTTATGCTGCCTTCACAACATCGCAACATCCCACAGAACGATTCATCAAGAGCTCAGTTTTCTGATTTTTGCTGTCCACTGCAGCGTGGAACAAACCGGATGTTGATTTCTTGGGGGGTGCTACGCATGCCAAACATCTTGTTTTGAATTGCAAATGAAGCCAGTCTTATACAACAAAAAGAAAAGACATCTTCCTGCCTTTCTCCACCTTAACTACACAATCTACGCTGCTAAAGCTCTCTGAAATCATCCGATTTCACACTGCTAATGCTGTCATCACAATGTTTGCATGGCTTCATGCCACCCTCAGCCGTGTACCACGTCCAGAATATAATTTTTTTTTTCTCAACCCAAACTTGTGAATGCAGCATACTGTTTGTACTGAATGTGCTGTTTATGTCTTTGCCAGTGATCAGCGTGAGTGGTAAACAATGTTTTTCAAAACTGGTGCTGGGAAAAAAAAATAAACACCTCAACACCTGCGACCTGGATGGAGCGACGTTCTTTGCAAGTTTGACTTCACTAGCATAATGGCTTCTCTGCATGAATACAAGAAAGAAAACGTTCTAGAAAATGTGTTTCTTCTTATGCATTAGGTTTTAGTATATCTGCCATAACTGGCTGCAGTTTGACTGGTTGTGGTGTTTCTGAGTTATGTTCTGTAATGTGCTTTTATCTAGTGCATGCTTGCTCTCTAAGGTTCTTGTCTAAAGCACTCACAGATGTGTTATGTACTGATAAGTCAGTAGCATTACTGGGCTTGGTTACTTTCCAAGCTTTAGTGTGTGTTAGCGTGTGCGTGCTTCCATTGTTAGATTTGACCTGACAGCAGCATTTTTTGCTTGTATTGTCTGTTTTGCGTTTTTCTTTTAGGAGGTGCTTGTTTATGTTGTGTAGGTGGTGTGTGTGTGGATGTTACCCTGCGTTCACACTAACAGTAACTTTTCGCCGCTTATCACCCAAATTGCTGATCGCTCATCGCCTGTGGGCGTTTCTGAACTCAAGCTGACCTTTGGTTGACATGGTTTCACTGATGCCAAGCAAATGCTTGGCAGTACAGCATACTTTGCTGGCTAGAATCTACAGAGTATAAAGATTAAAACAAAAAATTTGACCACAAATCTGAGACCACCCAGTCCACTAATCAGACGTGCAATGAGTTCAGTCTTGGACCGAAACTGCTTGTCTATAAATGTCATCCCTGCGTAGAGCACCACTGCCTGTGCGGTCAGTATGACTGTATTTATTCTTCGCGTGACGCTGTGACAATGAGTTACTCTTCCATCTCTAGTAGGAACAATAATCTAGGAACCATACAAGGAGCATTTTATGATGGCGGAGATAAAGCCGGTGCCTCTCTGCTCAATGCTCAGTTCCAAAGGTGTCACATTCATTACTCAGGTAGAAGTATAGATACTAGGGTTTAAAAATACTTCTGTAGAAGTATTTTACTCATCTACTCAAGCTTTTTACTCCAGTAAAAATGTACTGCTTAAAGTATAAAAGTAAAATTAATGTAAAGAAAAAAAAATGCCATTAAGGACAAAAGCTTACACCACAGGGTTCTATAGTGCACCTATAGCCCACCTCCCCCAAAAACTCCCATTCCTATAAAAGCCATAATGCTTATAATGTTATATTAAAACGTTAATGTTGATAAATGTGGGATGCGCTAGGCTTTCTGTTTCAGCCGCATATAAGCCTATTTAAAATGAATGTATTTTAGTACAATGTAAATATATTGAAGAAGCATATCTGTGTACTACTGAGCATTAACATGTGTTTCATGGAGCGGAAGATATGATGACTAGTTGTCTATAAGTATTGTAACAGTGCAAAAAGTCAAACTTCAAAGGCATTTTATCAATAACCTTTACTGGAATGTAAATGTACATGCAAACAAGCTGTAAATGAAATAGGAGTAATGAGGCTATTTTTAAAATATACGGAGTAGAAAGTACAGATAATGGCATGAGAATGTAAAGAGTAGAAGTAAAAGTCAGCTGTAAAAAAATAATTACTACAGTAAAGTATGAATAACCAACATTTCTTCTTAAGTAAGGTAAAAAAGTATTTGTACTTCATTACTTGACACTTGTGCTCTGTTCCTATAGGTAATCGCTACATCGCTTCACTCCTAATATGCATTAAGGTAAACATTGCTCAACTTCACCGCGTCACCGGACTTCGCTTCACCAACATTCTCGCTGCCGCCTGTCGCCAAAAATCACCAGCTTTTATAGAAAATGAATGACCTCCTGTTGCTTTGTTGCATTGCGTCGCTGTTGGTGTGAATACAGGGTACGGGGCCCCAATAAAAGTGTAGCCTAGAGGCCCCTGATCACCCTAATCCACCACTGGTTCTGAACCTGTTATTTTCATAGAGTGGCATAAGCGCTAGATAGTTAAGACATCACATGATTTCTGGCACAGACAAATTTAGTACCAACAGCCTTAAAACAGTCTTAACTATTAAAACAATATGCCTGCAAGCTCAGAATCAGCATGGAAATCCAAATTTGGTGCAACTCCAACAAAGACAACATCAGAATAAAGAGGATCATATCAACTTTTAAGGTAATATAGAGTAATCGTACAATTACAGGATTTTATTACAGGAAGTTGCAAACTTTCAGGGCTTAATTAGTGTGAGGAGACAAAGATAGACCAAACCTTTTAGTATAAAATGTGATTATTTCTTTACAGGCTAGCTTGAAACGGGACATCTGGGGAAAAAAAAAACTTGATGAGAGGAGATGATACAGATTGCGGTACCGCCAACATTGCAATTTTCTACAATAACATTAACAGGGATGTACACTTTGCTGTTGGATTTTCGGTTTTGCCATAAGCTGTAAGACTTGTCTTGCATCCTTTTATCTCCTATGGCTTACACCATTCTGAGATTTCCTCTGCTGCCTTGCTCGGTCACAATCTCTTTTTCTCATCCTGGCTTCCTCCCACAATGTGTCTTGGTAGCCTCTGCCGTGATGTCAATGCTGGCACTACCATCCCATACCCAGCCAGCTTTTTCTTATAGCTCACTGAAGACACATAGTTGTTGGTGTGTGACATGGTGCTGTAAAGGTTGAGAGGTCTCAGGCCCACCCCCCAAAGTTACATAGCACTGTAGCTGGCATTGTGGTCCTGGAGTGGCAATGACAGAGATGCTATTCTCTCTATTATTAGTCAGTGTGCCATCAAGCGGAATTTGATGCTGTTATTTGAAGGTAAAATTCTTACATAATGTTGCTTGAAGTGTAAACTTCAAATGCAAAACTGGTGCAACCCAATCAGGGTCTGACCCACCCTACACATAACACACTGCATGCTAATAGTATGTTAAGTATATACAGCTGAGCAAATAGCGTTGGCTTATATAACTGCATGCAGAAGCTGCACCGTAGCACCATCATTGCTAAAGATTTGTTCTCATCGTCACTCACTCTCAGGGCACTTCCTGCCTCACACATTATGCTAAAAGCAAATCCGTGTTTCAAAAGTCATATAGCTTACCCCTTAACATAAATTGAATCATTTGCCCTCCTCACCAGTGTGCTGCCAGACAGTTGTGTATGACATATGACCCCGAGGCAATAATTTCAAAAGGTTTGTAGAGGTGACCTCGGAGAATAGTATGCATATGAACTAAATTTGTCAGAGCGACAGATTAATGAGATGCATACTTGAATTCTTAATCTGACTAGAAGACAGAACATGACAAATGGGCCATGCTCTGAGATGCTCAAAGATAGCCCTGCCTGCATGCTAAAACCAACAGCATCTCATTGTATTGAATTAGCTTCTTTGTCACTTTCCACACATAAATAACACCTTGTGGCTAAGCTCTGTCAACTAATTGCACTTGAGCCCATTTGAAAACAGCATGCAGACTTGATAGAGAGTGACTGTATGAAGACATGAGCTGGACAGAAGCTCAGTGAAACCCCTGCTGGTCAGTCATCTTCACTGTGCAGAGACAAACTGTAAAATGAACAGAGAAATGTCTGCCTCAATATCGAGGAATCCTACATGTTACAGCTTAAGTTACCTTCTTTTAAGACAAAGACATTCCTAAATGTTTCTCGACTATACAGTCACTCAGACTGAAGGTGTTCAGATCCAACACACCTGGCTCTAATATTAGAGCTAAACTCTGCAGGGTGGTAGACCTTCAAGACAAGTAGGATAAAGCACTCCTGCCGCAGAAAAACCTTTCATGGTTCCCTAAAGAATCATGCTCGGAAAGAACTTTGTGAGTGTTATATTATATGGAAGTATAAAAAAAAACATCCATTGAAATATACACTTCCTATGATTCCTAGATTCATAATGCTCTATAAATGCATTGATGAGGTGTTATATAGGATATATTACACCTTATAAAACCAGGCATATGCTTGTATAATCTCTCTTAAGTAGTTAATAATGCATAATACTTCATAAAGGTAGAGTATGTGATTATATATGAGATCTGCCTGTTAGACCTTAATGTTGTAATGCATCATAACACATTAAAGGGTTTTATGTCAGGCCCTTACTTAGTAATTATACAACATTCTGCCCAGTATTATAGGACTATTTCTCGTCGCTGTCCAATGAAATACATGTATTTCCATTTTTGTCAATTTCTATTTTCCTACATCAATTAAATGCAGCAGCTGCTGTTTACATAGTGGGAAAGGTTCATGATGAATGGACCAATACAAATGCTTTAAAATAGCTTGGAAAATAATCCGGATCCATTGACTTACAACTGTCAGAACAGTTTTTGCCCTCTCCTATAAAGTTGCCAATTTGGAGATTCTTGTTTTTCATTGAACAGCGATGATATGCTGTACAAGACCTTACAAGACCTTATGCTGTACAAGACAAGGCAATTTATAAAGCATTATGAATACAGGAAGTATTGGCAAAAAAATAATAAAAACAACAATGGAACCCTTCATTTTTCTATTTTTAAGTCCTACATGTATTTTTTTAAGTACTAGAATGTTTGTTATGTGGCATCATTAAACTTTAAAATGATTCCTTAGGCATGCACTTTATAATTCTTTACAGAATTATAAGGTTCTTCATTGAGCCCAAAGTGCTTCTTTCATCGCATCACTCCCACTTTGTCTTAGTCTTTAATGTCAGTTTCAGTTTTAGGTTTTGTGACTGCACTTGCTGGATGCTGTTTATAGAGAGCTTATTTCAGGACGAGTGAGTCTTAAAGCTAAACTAAAAATCCTTGATTTGAAAGTTGCCTTAAGTTATACCCACTGATGGATCACTTAAGGCCCCAAAATGAAGGCGATTCATCACAGGTGGGTTTACACTATACTGATGAATCCCCAGTAAGATGAGTTTTGTCAGTCTGACTCCAGATCAGTGGCTCCTATTCCAAAAAGGAAACTCTATCTGTTGAGTTCAATTCAGGAATGAGTAGTGAGGAAACTACAGTGGCGGAAGACCAGCTGAGGCCGGCTGAACTCCGGCTGAAGGCCAATTCCTTGGCTGATAGCAAGATATGTCGAGTGGATGTCTCATCCCATGGTCATCACCCCAGGCTGACTACTGCAACACAACAACTGTGATTATTAATGTGCACAAATTTCATGCTTTATGCATATTCAGGACCTAATTTAACTGTCAACAAGCAAGCCATTTTCAAATAAGGTGCTGCAAAAAAACATTTCATCTAATTACAAGGACAGGCACTACAGTACTGTGCAAAAGTCAAAGACCCCTCTTCATTTATTTGATTTATGGTCAAAACAGCCATTAAGTAGAATTTATTCATTTATTCAGTTTCTGAGGAGATTATATATAAGATGTGCACTAATAAGAGGGAAGTCAATGGAAAGTAATTGAACAAAGTATTAAATGGTACAGAAAATATTAGGCCTGACAGACCACCAAACCTATCACAATACTTACAGCTCCATTTCTGCTTCAGATCTGAAAAGATATATAGGTGTCTCTGTCCATTGTTCACCTGTGAGAAGACACTGTGGGTCTAAAAGGATTTGTAGCCGACATTAGGTTTTTACCACTAAGATCAAACACACAAAAAAGAGAAAAAAAATTAGGACATTGGAGATGTGGACTACTGAGCCTCATTGACATTTGGATCAAGTGAAACAAAAAATGCAATCAATTCCTGAGACTGAACTGTTAAGAGTCTTTAAGAATTGAGGGACAGACAAATGAATAATATTAGACTAAAAATGAACCAGAATGATTTTTTTTTTCAATTCAGGCATTTCATGTTTTCATGCCATTGGTTGAGGCTTCCATTCCTCACTTCTATTGAATTCAGAATTTAGACTTATTTGCCACTTGTTCTTGCACACCGAGGAATTTGGCCTCCACATGTAACTGCTGAAGAATAATTCTGTTTGCACTGTCTTCTATGTAGTTAATGAATAGTAAGCCTTTGTATGTTATAAGTCTAGAAATGTAGGGGGTGAATAGATGGAGACTTTCATAGGCTACTGAAGAAGCCAGCTAACACAGGGCACAAGATGTAGACACAGGAATGCAATAGCAGAGTGCAGAAACAGAGCCCCGTAACAGGACAGGTCGTAAGGACCATTTTCACCTGAGTAGTAGCAAGTGCACAGGCTCTGTCCTCCACTGAGAGGGGGCATTGTGATAGTGTTCTCTGGCTTTTAAGAGGATGTGTGTAGTGGAGCTGAACAGCACTCTTCCTGAGTCATTTCATTCTGTCTTTGGACTGTTTCATCCTCCTGTCCCCTTTCCACTGTCACCAGGCCCTCTCTACATTTTAATCATCTCATTTTCTATGGCATAAAAAGTTGATTGTAGGCTAATTTAAATCCCAACTATGAGGAGCACCGTTTCATAGTCGGGCCACAATGAAGAGGGAGGAAGAACGGTTGAATGGAGTTTTTCTTAGCCTTACGTTTACCTTCTATTCCTCTTTTCATTCCCAAGAAAGAGGAATGAAAAGAGGAAAAAATGAAACTACTGTACTTATCATGCTTTTTAGAATGTATTTTATTTCATTATTTTCTGCAACATTAACAAGGTCATTCTGTGCCTACACTGGAAGAGTTCTTTTTTTAATTTTGTTGGCTTAAAATCTTGGCACTTATGTTGAGTCTGTCTGGAAGGGTACATGCAAAACTAGCTTTGCAAAGCTGTTACTTGTAGGCCGTAACAGTAAGTAGCAGAAGCCAGGACTGGCTCCATTTTTCGTTTGTTTGCTTGTTTCCACATATGGGACCAACTTCTTTCACTTGCTACTACAAAACACATACTCTGTTTTTTTTGTTTGTTTTTTTGTATCAGTTTCAGAATGTACACAAGCATTCACTGGCCACAGGACTAAGCTCTGTCCTATTTCCTCTAGTATCCCCACTGAAATGTGCACCTCCAGTCTGGCCCTCTAATGTGCTAAAGCTGGCTTCACACCGTGTGGTGAAACCATCTGAGATTTGAGGCTAGAAACCTGTTAAAATGTAGTTGGTGTAGAATCACTAAAGCAGTACTCACCTTTCCAGATGTCATGTGGCACACTGGGGCTAGAGAGCCACCATTCCTGGATCTTTAAAACTCTACTGATCAACTAATGAAACTCAGACATTGCTTTAGAATTGTTGTTCAACAGAATAATTAAAAAAAACAAACTACTAAAGAAAGCTAAGGAGAGAATCCTCTTAGGAAATTAGATAAAGGCTTTAAGACCATCTCCAAGCAGTTTGATGTCCCTGTTACTACCATTGGAAACCATTGTTGAAAGTGGGACTGAAATTTGCCAAAAACTATATATAATGTATATCTTCCAAAGCTGCTGGAAGAATGTCCTTTGGACAGATGAACTGGAGATTTTGGCGAGTATATATATATATATATATATATATATATATATATATATGTGTGTGTGTGTTAAATATTGACTGGGCAAATACATGGTACTAACTCTAAAGTTCTGTGTAACATGATGCAAGACAGTCAAATTAAACTAGGGTCAAATGAGATGCAGTAAAATATCTCATAATTAGATCATTACTATAAGCAGCTGGGTGGTCATGACATGAGGGAGCTTGAGTATTTATACTAACACTACCAGTAAAACTTGTAATTTTGTAAATCTTATTACTTGAACCAACAAGTTGTCACTAGTGCAAATAATTATCAGACATTACATGTGCAAGTCAACTTCTGCCTGTGTTTTTTTTATTCTCTTACATTAGTTTTAACTGAAAATCTCCCTTAAATTCAATTTTTACATCTATTCCTGATAACTGTATTCTATTCTTAAACTAGGCCTTAGAGGCTCTTGGTCTTGTGGTGCCAGACTTTTGTAACAAGACCATCTTAAGAAACCATTGAAAATGTGGGGCTAAATGTGGGTGGGAACACAATCTTAAGGTGAGAACAAACGTGGTGTGAGACTATTAAACTGATCCAGCACCTCCTGAATTCAGAGCTCAATGTAAGTTGCGCTCATGAACACTGTCTGAAAGGCAGTAAGTTTGTCAGTAGCTCATGAATGTAATGTAAGGTAATGTTGCTGAAAGGACCCCCTCAAAATCTCCAGTTCAACACATAATTGTCCAAAAATCCAGCAATTTAACAAATTGTCGCCAGAATTCCCATTAGAAGATCACGTCTGGGTGGAGGGGCTCTATAACAGGGTAGTTTACGAGCCCAGAATGAGAGATTTTCTGTGCTGGATGTGCAGATGGGGAGACCACACAATATAACTAGAGGTTGTTTGCAGGTTCCACTGAAGAAAACACACGAGTAGTTTAGCTATTTAATTACAGACAAGAAACTGACTCACAAGTAATGCTCACTACAAATGTTTGCTCATCACTGATGCTGATAAGTGCAATTTCATTAGAAAATCTTAATTCAGTGTCTCAACCTAATCCCTGTCTGCTGACTCTGCTGCATACAGTCATGTACCATGGACAGTTTTTGTTGTGCCTGTAAAGAACAGAAAATTCATCGATTCGGAAAACATTTAGAAAGGATGCTTATGGGCAGGTGTTATAGCAGTCTCTTGCTAGCCTAGTATTATTACTGCATTTCAAGCCAACAGGTTTTCTCAAAGAGGTTAGGTTGAAAAACACTGGAATATTTTTTTTGTGACTGAATTCTTCGTTGCCACCACACGAGTTGCAGTTTTCTATGCCTCTAACTTGAGGCTGTACTCTGACTAAGCAGTGATTTTCCCACTGGATGGTGAAGGTGATTAAGTTGGCCTATAGCTGCAAGGGCTTAGCAGCCTGATCCCAAATGCATAGGCAGCGAACTAGAGGCCCAGAGACCTTAAGGGCACTGTTTGATAGCCTTTTTCATGGGAATGTGTGAAGTTTTTAGTTGCGCTACACTGGACATATGTGAGGTGTCACTGCCCCATGTACAATATCCTTTAAAGAAGCTGTGTCTGACTTGTTCCCCTTGAACCCACTGTTTTAAAAGATATGTTGCAAAGTTGCTAAGAAACTTCTGACATATTACAGTCATGCGCTTCAAGCTACAGTCATGGATGGCTGTTTTATGTGTGGTGTGTGTGGTTAAATCTATCTATCTTTTTATTAAGGTCTATTTATTATTGGTTTAACATCAAATGCTTTTGAAGTCATTCATTATAGGCTATGCAAAAGTTGTATTTGTTGTGTTTCACAACATTAACGCCTTGTTACTCAACTTACAAAATAAATAAAAATTACTTTGTTATTAGTTTAAATAAACATATAATTTAGATAAATATTAGAATGTTTTCAAGCCTTAAACATGGATGCTTGTTAACATATAACATTTATAAAATATTTGTGGAATGTTTTTAATTAAATATTGGTCCAGAGATACTTTTTGGTTAAATGTTTTCTTAGATTCAAAGCTGAAAATGTTACAAGTGCAATTGATTTATTTCAGCATCATGATTTCATGATTATTTCTCTCATGTGGTCATTTCTACATTATTACATGTGATCACATCAAACTCACAATTATATAGAGAATTATGTGATTACACACAAGACAAAACATGTGACCAGGTACAATTTCAGGCTACAAAATGTTGAATATAATTATTAAAATTTAAATCTTTGACCCACTGAATGTCAAACAAATCCCTAAGATCACTTTTGAATATAGAATATCTCCAGATCCTTCAGGGTCTTAAAGCATCCCACAGGTTTTCAAAGAAGTTTAGGTCAATAGACTGGAATGGCCGTGTCAAAAGCTGTGGTCATTGAACCAAGTGTTTTGGCTCAGGGTCCTGCCTGAAGATCTAGCCATGACCTAGTTTTCATTTTCATTTAAATCTCCTGATACTTCAGGGAGTCCATCAGGCCATATATCATAACAAGGTTTTCAAAGCCTTTGAACATTGGAGTAATTATGGAGAGGACAACAGGATCCAAGTTCAGTTCTTAAATTCAACACAGTTCTGTTCACCTAGCAAACAGCCCTCAGCCTTTGTTAGCTTTGGGTTACTTTTGTCTAATGAGCTCCTGAGCCTGGGACATCAACTGTGGAATTTTGAATACCAGGGGTGAATGATTTCCACCACAGAATTCTTAGTCATTTTTAAAGCAACTGGAAACTTTTCCACACGTTTCTCTCAAAAGACTATCAAACAGTAGCCACAAATGTCTCTGGGACTCTTGTTCACTGGATGTGCAATCAAAGGATGTTTCAGAAATCTCCCATCTTTCTCTTGCTCCTGGTTACCATTGCTACGTCTAACAAGCTTTCATAACTGAAATGCCAAATGCAAGATTTTGAATGGCAGAAGTACATAGCATACCCTGTGAAATAGCCTTAGTCATTTTATGGAGTAATGCATCCAAACTTTCCAAAGAGTCTCCAGTGTCCATCTGAAGACACATACACAAAACTGTGATCTGTAGCCTAATATCAGTAACAGTAGCCTGTAAATCACAGTCAGAAAGTGATCTGCCCCCTAAAAAAGGATTACATTAAGATTAATACATTAAATGAAAATTAAGCAGTGGTAGTTTTCGTATTCTGCAGGGTAGATACATGTACAGTTATATGCAGGTAATAGATATGATTCTTGTTGGATCTTGTTAAATACTTTTAAATACCATTGTTAGCTAATCTAGCTTGTTCTCCATTCATTTGCTATACACTGATCACACTCTAATTGTTGCTTTGCCACTATATTTTTCTTAAAATCCTGGTATCAGGCACTGAACAGAGCACTCGTCAGAAAAAAATACATTGTGTCTCAGTGTGCAAATGAACAGAATGGTTCAGATTCAGTCAGTGCTCTGCATCCATCATGCCATGTGTCAGTGTAATGGCATGAAATGATGGGAAACATGTTTCTGCGTGGTGTTATGGACATTTCTAGAAAATGTTTGCAGCAATCTATAATAGATTTTACGCAGACTAGACTTTCCAAAATCTTCACAGAGGACCATGTCCAGTGTAATGACGCGTCAAAAACACCCCAAAATCTTCACAGAGGTTCTTTCCTGAATCTGTATCCTTATTTTTTTTGCTAGGTGGTAGTTGCCAAAAAGCTCTCTTTATGACCCATTTGCCCACAGAACCCAGTTTCAGCTGCATCGAGCAAGTTTCACGTTTGTGGTTGGGTTATTACGTCTGTGGTTAGATGAAAGAAATTGCTTTGTTCTAGAATACCTTTTGAATACTTCAATGGCTTAGCTTTGGAGTCTTGGTAATGCTACCATCTTCTGCAAATCTCCAACTGAGTCCCTTGGAGAAACTACTGCTCTCCAACCATCCTTCTTACTGTGCAAGTTGACTAAATACTCTTCCAGGCAGGTTAATTACAGCTCCAGTTGTTTTGAACTTCATAATTATTACCCTAACAGTGGACATGGACTCAGACATCTAGCTAGCTTTTTATAGCCATAGCCTGATTTATGAAAGTCAGCACACTTTCAGCTTATTTCATCCCCATGTTAATGAATGACATGTGGAATGAATGAGAGTTGTGTTTAAAATAGCTTACTGTGTACTGCACACTGCTTACTGCAGCAGTATATTGCGTACACTGCATGCTACTCTCGGGTTCTGTGTAGTAGTTTGTATTCGATAAAAGCTGTGTACTGTAAAACAGAGTAGGGACATCAATATACCACAAATGCCAGGGGCGGAGTCAATCAAAACCGTCTAAAGATGAGCCATTGGCCTTAGTCTGCCAATCACTGCTTATGAACCACTGTGTTTTTTTTTTAGCTGTTTATCAGCCTGTATATTTCAGTCAAAAGGTGTGTGTGACACCCCATACTTTGCCAGAGGGCAGGGTGTTGTTTTCTCCCCATCTCAAGAGCCAAAAATAAGCTTTTAAAATTGGCGGCTTTGGATTCACCTAAAATGGGATTTTTTTTCATTTTATTCATATACTGGAAGTTTCTTTGACTGAATAATAAGCAGTGTGAGATCCACGCATGAACCTCAAATGCGGAGCCCGTGTGGATTGTTTAACTAGGACTGCAAGTAAGTTATTGTTTAAAAGATGTTTATGCATCCTGCATAATACTTACTACTTTTTGGCGAAATCAGTATACAAGCAGTATGTAGTTTTATAGCAGATAATACCCAGTACCACATGGTGCTTAACGTGCCTAACCACAAATGGTGATGTCAACAATGTGCAGACCTATTGGGCAAGAAACCTTGAAGGTGCTTGGTTTAAACATATACATGGTGAATAGGCTTGTGTAATGTATATATATATATATATATACATATATATATATATATATATATATATATATATATATATATATATATATATATATATATATATATATATATATAATTTTTTTTTATTTTTTTTTATTTTTTTTTTTTTTTTTGCTTATCTACAGCATCTAAATCCAGACTAATGCAACTAATGCATGGACCTTGGAACCTCATTGTTCACATCTTAATATCTTCTCCACCGTGTTGGACAATTGTGAGCCTGCTGTTGCGTTCCTCACCAAAGGCTGCAGTAAGGGCGAATGAAAGCCACACCTGAGCACCCCTCTGAACGGCAACATGAGAAAGCCTTTGTGTGTAGGCACAATTGTGGACTGCAGGGCCATGAGGTCACCATTTGAGACTGGGCTTCTGTGAGTTGGGTCTCTGTGTTACCTCAGATGTATGCCCCTGAGAATCAGAGAGTCATAGATGTCTACTTAAGAGTTCCTGAACGCTCAAGTGGACTTAAAACAGAAACTAGAACGTGCTTCACTTGCATTTGTTTCAAGAATTTCTAGGGTGCTGGCAATGAGTGTGATGTGATTCATGTTAACAGACATTTTTCGATGAGGGTGCTAAGGAATTTGAAGGTTTGAATTTTTTCAACCTTTAGGTCCCAATAGTTATGAGCTGGAGCTGACTGTGGGTGATTTTTTTTTTTTTTTTTTTTTTTTTTGTAAAGGCATCTAAAAAAATTGTTTCACTCACTCTGTTAATTCCTTTTGTAACTCTCTGTCAGAAGGCATCTCACCCAAGTTGCAACCAGTTAAATATCTGATTCCACTTGCTGATGAACTGCACTGTTATGTGGATCTTAACAAGCATCTAGACGTGGGAAGACTTCTTGGCATTACAATTATATAAGTCAGATTACACTAGACAGTTATCACGGCAGCAGTGGCATCGAAAAGAATCATCCGGCTTCAGACGTGGGAGGATTTCTTAAAGATTAATTGAGGACTGACTCAATCAATTCCACATTTGTGTCCCCTGCCAGTTTTCAGTTGTGACACCGAAATGCCTCATAAGCGTTTTCAATCTGTCCTCTAATGGTGATAAAAGTGCTCGGAATGAGAAGAGAAGCATGACAGGAATTCAATAAATGTTATCTAATTAACCTTTTCTGTTCTCCTCAAAGATTATGCAATCATGTAGTCCTTTAACTACCGCCGAAATGCTCTTACATATTTACTGCTGTTAGAAAGACTGAGAACAGCTGTACACAAAGCACACTGTCAAACATGTGTCCGAACATCCTCACAGAACACCTTTAATCACGCATTTCGGATTTCCTGGGTATTCATCACTTACTCATTATTTTTATTTTTTTATTCATGCATAAGCAGATTAAAGGAATATTAAGTGAGAGGAAAGCAAGGGGGGAAAAAAACAGCTCATTAGTCATGTGCAGAGTTACCCACCACTTATATGACACATAGTACAAAAATAAAGCAAAAAAATAGAAGAAAATAGAAGAAAAAATCTAAGGAAGCCAACACTAAGGTGTGAGAGAAGAAAACATTATAGTCTCCCAGTGCTGAGATTTCATTCTTTCATTTTTTGGTTGGGGGGTCTTTTTTTGGCTTTTTAATATGACATGCTTTTGGCCATTCGACAGCTTTAATTTGCAGGCTGGCCGGCATAGCCCTTCCCTTCGGCAAATCCGTTATACTCTTGATCAGCACATTGTAGAAGCTTCCCCTTCTCTCTGTGCTGTTGTTGTGCAGTGCCTAGTTGAGGCCTCAGTGGTGCAGAATGGAAGGATTACAGTGCAGACGACAGGATCATGGCTGCGTGATAGGGTTCCGCTTTGGGGCTCTTGGCTATGGAGCAGCAGGAGCCGGGGAGGAAGGCAAAGGATTAAATTTAAACTCTATTGTGCAAGTGTGAAGGCTATATGGTTCAAACATGAACTTTTTTTTTTTTCTTTCCACCACTTAGCCTAACGGCGCCTCTTCTCTCACCTCTTTGCTACACACTCGCATACACACGCACACATACACACACACTCTTTCTTTCTCTACTCTTTCTTTTTTCCTGCTTCTGTGTGTGGCTCTAATGAGCCTCTGTGCTTCAGCATCACCATGGTTACCATCATGCCCCCCCCAACTCACACTCCCCCCTCGAGGCTGTGGCACCCCTGCAATTGGAGATTGTATCCCCAGCAGGACTCAACCTGCAGAACCCTGCCTGCAGGTACTTACAGCTTTATGGAACACTACTAACACGTACAGCAGGTACCTAGTGTTATCATTACTGCACTAATTTACACTAATTGTACACTCAAGTCCTATAAGTGCTCTCATAATGGAACACTGGACACTGATAACTGATTACTGAACAATAATATTGTACATAAATAACTGTACATTAATGATCCAATACTTGTAGATTCATTTTCATATAACTAAACAATGATAAGTCAAATGCTGATTGAACATTGATTATTGTAGATTGATATGTGAACACCAGCAACTGAACAACAATGTGACAATAAATAATTGTTCATTGATAACTGAATACTGGTAATTGAATGTTAATCATTGATAAAACTGATCATTCATTATTGCATATTGATAAATGAAGACTGATCATTAAAAATAATACTGTACACAAATAATTGTATACTGATAGACTTAAACTTTGATAACCAAACTATGATAAATGTACAATGACAGTGGAATACTGTTGAATGAACATTGATTATAGTATATTGATGTTTGAACACTGGTAATTGAACAATACAATATACATTAATAATTGTACTCTAACATTCAAAGGCCTATAAATAAACATTCATCATAGTGTATTGATAATTGAACACTGTATACAATATTGTACATACATAATTGTTTATTGATAAAATTGAACTTAAACTTGTAAATGATCGTTGATAACTGAGCTATGATAAATGTACACTGACAATTAAATTCTGATGAATATTGATTGTATTGGTAATTGAATGTTGGTATTTTAATGGTGATAATTGAACAATGATTAAACACGACTGGGCAATGATAGATTTTTCATTTAACACTAGTAATAGAACATAAAACAACCCAAAACAACCCATTTTACAGTCAGCTTTATTGAAATGCCTGCAAATAATGTAAAATTACTGAAACATAAATTAACTGAACATTAATCATTCTGCATTGGTAACAGAACACTGACAATTGAACATCGATAACTGAACAAAGAAGACTGTTGTTTGATAGTTTTACATTTATTCAATTGTACAATTCAACATTTGGAATCCAGTGTCAACAATCCTTATTGCCTACCTATTAGCAAGCTTAGCACACTATCACACAACACACAGAGAGAGCTAATGACTTACCTCTCTCAAACATCCTGATCCAGCCTAGCTTGCAAAGGTGAATCAAGCTACCAACTTGTTTTACCTGACTCTCAGGAGTCTCAGAGCAGAACCTGTAGTAGGATCTAGGCTAGTTAACTAATCAGAGCACACTGGGTTCATCAGGAGGCGGGGCGTAAAGACACAAGAGCTCTAACAAAGTAATCAGGGTGAACATAGACATATAGTATAAGAAAAATTAAGTGTTTTGGGAAAATGATCATATATATATATATATATATATATATATATATATATATATATATATATATATATATATATATATATATATAAATCAATAAATACACTCTTGTTTGCATGGTTTAAAAAGACTTTCAATGATGCTTAGGCTCAGTGTAACCTTCTCAAAGTGTTAATGTATGTATGACAATAAACATCCCTACTTCTAAGAGAAAAATAACAGTGTTATTGTACTGTTTGTGTCCTGAATCCTTTATGCACCTGTAAGTACTAGATAGCATTGCTCAGGAATGGTTTATTAGCATTTATTGTTCCTATTCATCTAAACCGGATAGAGTAAAATAAAGTAACAGCAGAGATGAAACAAATGAAGTAAACAATAAAAAAGACGGATTATTCAAACTCAAAAAACAGCTCTTATTCTGTATTTCACGTACACAACAAATAAAGCCGGTCTATTCAGGTAAAAGCATTTGAAAATGAATGCTGCTGCAGCCCTTTGAAGTCCTCCCATCCTTCTGAGCCTGGAAGAACACTTTCCAAATGTACAGATATAAATGAAAATCAATTACACGAACAGCGCACTGAAGGTAGATAGCAACGTGGCACAGGATGTGGCCCAGCATCTGCCCTATTTCTTTTTCTTTCTCCTTCGCTTTTTTTTCCACATTCTTCATCAAGCATATTGATGTAACTCAAGGTCTTATTAAATCAGACAAGTTCATTTGTTTAAGTCGTTTAAGCCCCACAGGTCCCTAATGGCTAATGATTTATGGCGAGGAAGAATTCAGCATTCAGAATTCAGACCCGCTCGCCCTGTCACACCGTGGAGGTGTCACATTACTTCGGAAATTAATGTAGGAGGAAGTCACTGTTTTTGGCTGGAAAATTAATCACCGATGAGTCGGAGATGGGCGAGGGCGCTCCGGTGCCCAAAGCTGCACCTCCGCCACAGCTCCACGGCTGTAACGGCTATTGTGCGAAGGCTCGGGAAGGCAAAGGCCGAGAGCACCTCACCAAAGAAATAAACAAAGCCGGACTGCACAGGGGCAAAGTGTGCTGCATGCAAATAATACATCATGTTGCTCACAAGCTGGAGCCATCGCTCATTGTTTGTCATAATGGGTGCGATAGAATGGCTTGGAAGTAAGCATTATATCACTTATTGTTCTCTTCTAGCTTTGGAGGTCAAGGTGGTGTCAGCCATTGGTCATGATGAGGCCCCTCTCCCTTCCATTATGCTAAGCTACTAAAGAGCCCATCCCTTTCTTGCACAGACCTCAAAGAGTCCTTTCAGGGAGCCAAAGAAAAGAATACAGGAAAACAAATCTGATATTATGTTTGCATTTATTTCTATATGCTCTTAAAAGCAAAGGTGATAACAAGTCCTTACAGTGATGCAATGAAGAACCTTGATGGTTATGAATGGATAATTCTTGGTAAATGTGATGCTTATTTGTGAAGAACCTTTATAAAGTATAAACAATCTGCAAACAACGTACAGGTTCCAGACAAAAATAAACTTTACTTGATATTGAAGTTTCAATGTTTATTGGAGCAATAACTCTTGAATATATAGTTCTGTACAATATATATTAATATGTTAATATATAGAATCATTTTAATAAATGAGATGCAAGTTTTCAAAACAGTAGTCCTTAAACTGGTCCTCAGCCCCACCAACCACTGCACTGGCTATACCTTTGTTCAATTTCAACTTTATATAATATAAAAAAAAATATGTTTGAAAAACAGCGGTTTAAAAACACAGATAATAAATGTGTAATAATATGGTAATGTTGTGGTAACAAGTTTTGTGGTGCAGTGCCACAAATAGAAAAAAAACTTAAAACAAACAATTTTTAAAACAATGGTTTTCATGCTGGTATTCAGATCCCCTACCTCAGACAGTCCACAACTTCTGACACATAGGGATAGTTGGCTGTCCTGATGACCCAGGGGTTTAAAGGACCTCCACATTCTGTAAAGAATTAGGGAAATTAGGGAAAACTATTAAAGAGCCCCTATTATGAACACAGAACTTTTAACATTATTTGGATGTTATTTGGAAAAAATTATATATAGGAACTACTTTGGGTTCTTTAAAGAATCTTTTAATAGATGGTTCTCTAAAAAATTATATTGTAATTGTGATGTGAAAGCGCAAAAAAATCCAGACTATCAAAAAGTACAATCTGAATATGCCAAAAAGTCTGATTTGGGCTGACAGTCTGAACAAGCCATATGTCATGGCTTAATTAAGTCAGATAATTGGACATAGCCTGTCTGGGACACGTTAGATGCTGAGTTATTTTTTATGTGTATATTTACTTTTTGTTTACAAAGTTTCTTTTTGAAACCCTATTGTGCTGGCTAACTTGAAATGGACTTTAATACCATTATACATAATTTAAACTCTTAAATGCAGCATTTAACCCCATAATACATACCTACATACATAATACAATAACATGGACACTGTTGACTCTTTTTATGGGCTCCAATGGGCTGCTAGTGAGCAACAAGGGCTTAAAGGAGAGCTGTGAGAATGCTCTACTGTGAAAACATTTCACACCACTCTACAATGACAGTAATGCCCATATAATCAAGTTTTACATCTATTGTATACAACTAGCACAATAAAAAATGTATTCAAACAAAGGAAAACTTTTTTTTTATATAAATGTTGCTTGCTTACCCATGAAGATCAACCACAAAGACTGAATTGCCAGCTCATTTCTGTTTTTGTAAATAATAAATTTCTTTCAAAATATATTTCGTCCATGTTTTTTGAAGAAAATTAGGGGTTTGTTCATAATTAGCAATTTCCGATTTCATAATAGTGCACAGGATTGGTCATGTATGCAGATGGATGAGGATACATATTCACCACATGAAGTGACAAAACAAGTCGGAGTGTTATTACAGTAGCTGATGACAGAATGGAAGCTTTTAATAGAGTTTGTTCCGTATTGAACGCCAGGGATTTTGATATGGCCTGATTATGTTGTATTATCTGATGTATTACTACTGTTGCCATATTTATTCCCCTCTGTTCTCAGGGTGCAGATCTATTTCAGTGCACGGCAGTTGTGTTTTTCAGCTTCTTGAGGTTGATGACAGACAAATTAACACTGCTACACTATATAAGGGTGTGGGTAAAAAAACAACTCTGTATCTCCCCAGTGCAGTTCTGATTGAAACAATCAAATTCATGTTTTTTCTTTTAAGGAACATGATTTGTGGACATTGGATCCCTCGTTCAAACTCAAGCATAATTTCCTACAGAGATGCAGAATCACAAATCTGCCATCATGATCATGAAAAACAAAATTTATGCAGCTAGCCCTGGAGTATTCAGCATAGAACTGTGAAAAAGAAAAAAAAGGGAAAGAAAGAAAAACCTTCCTGCTAAATATGATATTTTATTGAAGAGATGATTCATGTAAATTTATAAATTTATTTTCTCAACGTTGGCAGATGATTGAATTCAATCTTGTCAGTGTCTCTGTGGAACTTCATCAGGGATTTATAAATTGTGAGGGAAACGAAAGTTTGAACTGGATGAGTCATAATCAAAACTGAATATAAAACAGCCCCCCCACCAACACCCAACTCAGTCTGTCTTGCAAACATACAACTACATGCACACAATACACTTGCAGAAAAAGATACTGTACAGGCGCATTTCTTGTTCACTGGGGTACAAACAAGAGGTGCAAGGTTTTTATAACCTGTTTTACATCAGAAAATAAAACTCAGACAGCATATAATAGGTCAATGAAACTTATAAAGAAATCTATTCGCAACAGAATGTGGTGCAATTTTGTTTTCAAGCTAAAGGTACTGAAGATATATTCTTGAGGATACCACCCCAGTGCAATGAGGTTTACCACCCCAATGACAGTTGAAGGATTAGAGCTCCACAACATTCCTGGACAAAGTTTGCTACCTTGATTGTTTAAACTCACAGTGGATCCATTTCTGATGGCAGTATGCAAAATTCTGTAAAATGTAAGCTAGATACAGGGATAAGGTACTCATATTTGTGATTCAGTGTAACACATTTTCACTGATATACGTGAAACAAATACACAAAGAAAGAACTTAATCTATTTTAAAAAAAGATTTCTTTAAAACATGTCAAAGAGTAAAATCTCTAGAACAACACTATATCTATACTTATATATCTAACATCTATACAAACAGGTCATATAAAAACATTTTTTACAGGTAACAATATACATGTATCAGCATGCTCGTCATAAGTACTATCTGAAAATGTTCATGGAACATGTATCTCCAAATTAAACTATATAGCAACTTTCCAGATACGGCCAAAAGAATTTCTTAACTTTCTAATGTAAAGAAGTTTCTTTTCCAGCCAAGGGTGTAGATTTTGCTCTTGACATTGGTGGCGACCTTTGAATCTTGCACAGTGAATCTCACATAGAGCCTCGCATCGTAGCTACAGAGTCTTAAGTGACAGTAGGGAATGACACAGCCAATCAGACTGGCCGTATGTGTTAGAGAACGTGATTTAACCCTTTCTGCACCTCTAGGTTAATGAGACATTGACAGATTTTTTTTGGAGGGGATCAAATTATTGGTGGGAACAATTCAATAATCGCTGGATATTGATGGGGACGCGTCACTTCCGTCCATGCTAATTCTACACCCTTGTTCCATGTGATTTTGGAACATTTTACCAAATCTTTCTAAAGATAAAAGACTGACTTTTGGAAACCGTTAAAACAAGTGTACGTGCAAGTGTATGTACTTATACACGAAACTAAAATGTATCTTTATGCAACCAGAGTATGGTTTATGAAGACAGCAGCTTATCCTGGAAAACTGATTACTTGCTTGTGAGGCGCAAGTTTAAAGGAGGCAAGTTTTATAACGTCGTCAAAACAGATAATGAGGGCTGAAGTCCTAGTCTGACTAGAAAAAATACATTTTGTAAAAAGAATAATATGAGCTGTGCACACAGCTCTCGCGACCCCAGCACAGCATGCTTCGCGCTGCACTTTCTAACATATGTGCATCTGATTGAGAGCGGAGATTATTCTGATGGTAATTATTCTTCAGCATGGCTCATTCCTCTGTCTTACCACGATGTCTGCCACCATTGCCAAAGAAAGTCACTTACTGACGTTTCAGATGTATGACTACTTTTTTAAATGTGGAGGGAAATACACACAAAAGCTGCTGCAAGTGGCTCAAACTGGTGCAATGTGGTGGAATGTGTTACCAACTGCATGCGTAACATCTTTGCAAGACCCTCCCATTGTTTGCACGGAAGAGAAGCACATTTTGGGTTTTACCATGCGCATGCCCCTTGTGCTCGACTCCACGTTTAGGCTTCTGTGCCAGTTTCACAGGACATGTAGGCAGAATGTATCCGACTTACATGGGAATCTGGTGCAAAAAGTCTTTTTTCTTTTATTTTAGCAAAGAGTTTGTTTGCCACCTACTGTATACTGACATATACAGCCACAGAACAGCACACAGCTAAAGGAAAAGTACATAGCCAGTGTTCACAGTACTTCACTGGCTCATATTTAACAAGCATCAGATTTAGAAGCAGCTCCTGGCTGAGCCTAAGTTCAAAATCAGGCAACAAAACACAAACAACTGCTCCTAAGAAAAAGTTTCTGCTATGAGAAAACTGAAAAATATCAGACATGTATACAATAAGCAAATGACTTGTAGAATTATTTCTATACAGAGCTAAAAAAAGAACACATTCTCATTTAGTAGAGACTAGACTTGATGTTATAAGCACAGCATTGTTGATTCTGTGCTGGTGAATAAAATGACACAAAATAAAACAACGCACAGAACATATAAGCTGTATATAAACTCAGTGTATAAAGGTTATTGTTTGTTTACATTATTTACAGTATGTTCAGTAGGACTGTTTACAGAAATACAGACATTTTAAGCGCAATAACATTTAGTTTGAAACTCTAGTGTTGCTTAATTTGTAGCTCAGTGAGGGGCTGAGGGTTCGTTTGCTGGGGCCTCTGCAGGGGGAGATGGATTTCTGTCACATACTAGTGTCATGAGTCTCGACGAGGATCTGACACTGCAACTTCACAAGTTTAAACTAAATTTCAAAACAGTTAGTATTTGAAATGCCATCTGGCCTACTTTGCTGGAAAATCGAAGGCAGGGAAAAGCAGAAAGCCAAAGCAATAGTGCCACCCTTAGGCTTAAAAAGGAACTGGAGTAGAGGAACAGAAAAAGAGCAATACTAAAAAAATAAGAAACTGGTGAAGATTGGAGTTAAGGTTTAATTAATTTATTCATTACTTAATTTATACAGGTTTGCATTTCAGTATATAAGTTTCTAATAAGTCAGTATGTGTTTGAATATATACAAGCAAGTGACATTAAATATTTAGTGTAATATTTGCTATAATTATCCAAAATATCAGCTTAATTAATGTTTTATTTTATTTTTGACTAGCGTTAATAAGTAACCACATGCCTTCCGAATATAAACACTTATATCAATAGCATAAATGCCAACCCCATAAATCAGCTGTTCAGTCAGGATGAAGCAGATTTTAAGATATGGAGGCAAATTGAATTCTTTCCCTTAGTCTGAATATAATCCATATGCCCTGGCATGAGCAGAGCAGGGCGAGACATTAACAGATTGTTGCGGCTGACCCTGGGGCACCTTGAGATGCTGACAGCAATGACACATGATGACACATGATGGGATCTGCCCCGAGCCTCGGGCACGTGGCTAAGGCTGGGGTGCCACTCCTGCAGATTAGAAATCAGGTGAGCTGAGAGGGGTCAGCGCTTCTGTGACCTCTGAGGCAGTCCCCACTTTTCCAGCAACAAATGGAAAGCTGATGTACCTCAGGCGACTGATGAACTCACCCAGTCTCTCCACCTCCCAATGCACACGTCTACTGAAATCTCTGCTGAGGATTAGTTGAAGTGGAACATGCGCATAAATGTACTCATGCATGATTCACTCAAGCTCCCATATACTCTGTATATGTTCTTCATTTGATTGTAATTGACCATTCAAAATCTAGGGGTACTGATTGTCTATGGAGATGTAATGATATAATTAATTACACAATCACACATAGTTATAACTAGGTGTACATAGTAATAGTTATAAATAATTATACATAGGAATCACATTAGCATTTGATTTAATTTACAGGGTTTTTTTTATTTGCTTTTCATTAAACAAGAAGCGAATGTAGAAAGTATACTCTCGAAAAAATGCTACAACTGGTCCTTTGAGTGATACCATGATAACATGAGATTTGGTGAAGTGTCTTTTACTGATTTAAAGATTCTTTACAATTGTTTTTTTTTTTTTTTTTTTTTTTACCAGTTTGAAGGTTCTTCTAAGAACTTTATATGAAGGTTTTTTAATGTTTAAAAAAATTCTAGCTGCATTATTTGCTTGTGACCTTCTAAAGCAGCCTCATTTCTTAGTAGTGCAATTATACAATAGCCAGACACCACAAAATAAGAGAAGGGTCTTCTACAGCCTGCAGACAGACCTTATTGTGGACCATATTAGGATCCTCATAATTGCATTTATTGGCCATTTTATCTGCTACACCTACTAACCTCTGACTAAAATACCCTTTGGGTTGCTGGCCAAATGCTGATATGCTACTAATGTGCAGTAAACATTTATATGATGGAAATGTTTTTTTTACAGTGGCAGCTCTATGGTTTTCACAGTCATCTCTTGAACAGGTTTAGCATGTGACAAGAACTGTCGTGAAAATTAACCGTAATTATGACTTGACATGGTTATATTACTGAACGAAATCTGTCCTGATGACTTAGGACAGCATATTCTATGACAGGTTTATTGCATGTTGGTGTCCATGTCACTTTGCAGGTTTCAAGAAACCCCTTTTTTAATGACACCAGACAAGACTGCATGCCAAACTTTAACTTTTCATCACATTCAGATCATAATAAAACATGTCCTTTTCAACTTCCACACAAATATATTTTACTGATTGAAAGTTTAGTGTTAGTTCCTATGAGCTGTGTTTAAAAAATAATACATGTCAGACACCATGCTTTTGTTACCACCGGTGATAACTGCAACATCTAAATTTAAGATCTCAATTGGCGAAGGCGGATGGAGAATATTTTTCTGGCTCTCACTCCAGCAAAACTCTATTTGCTCACCTAATAGATCATGATCGTAACGAATAGGTTAATATCAACATCGTCACCCTGTGATCCGAATGTGTTTCCCCTTTAAGCAGTACACGCAATTATGTACTGTATGCCCCCCCACACACCCACATTTATTAGTCACAGTCTTTCTGGAAGCTGCTCTTACACACTGCCAACACAAGCGCCCCCGAATCTCACATCCTGTGTCTTACAGCTCGCTTTCTGCCGAAAGGTGTCACCAGCTGGCGTGGTGGAGCATAATCGCACTTATTTCTTCAAATGCGACACCCTGGCATCTTAAAGCGGTGCAGCAACCTCAGCAGCAGGCCGGCGTGTTTGTGAAATATTTACCGTGCATGATGATTCATGAAGAATACATGTGGGTAGTGGAGCAGCGGGTTTTTATTGCCTTGTTGTAAGGACCCCTGCCAGGAAGGACTGCTGCTCATTGGGGTAGAAGATGCAGGGTGGGGGGACATTAACAGGCCCAGCATCAAATGACGGAAATGCAACTGAACTCTCAAAATTGAAGATGCTAAAAAGGATTCTTCTGAATCTCATCACAGAAGAACTGCATTTGTTTGCCCTGTAGAACTTTTTTGTTAACACTTCCTATGAATCCGGTATTTGTAATGCTTTATACATGTGTTAAGTCATTGTGCTGCATGCCTGTCCCCTTATATACCTCTCTTAATTCCAGGGACATGTGTGTAAAGCTGTTCTTAAGTCATTATAATTACATACATAATATTATATAAAGCCAGAGTATATGACTTGAAGAAGTCAGGTTCCATAAAACCATATCATTTATCATATGTGTTCAATTACTAGTTAGCAATGCATAAACTAATTTTATCTAAGCTGGTTGCAACTGTTGTTATGTTGTTATAGAGAGCCCTTTTTCGTGCATTACCACATGGAGTGATGTAATTAACAGATATTATAATGTTTTATAAAGCCTAACTTTAAAACATCAAATTCTCTTGCTTTAGAAAGGGTCGTTTATGTAATTATAACTACTTATAAGCACTTATATAGACTTATTTTTAGGCATTTAAGGAGTTATACATACTATAAAATACCTTATGTGTGCATTTATATAGAATTGTGAATACAGGAGTTGTGTTACCAAACTTTTGAAGGTAATAATATTCAGGAAATTGAAAAGTTTTTATGTGAAAAACCATTAATGTTTCAAGAACCTCCGCTAATGTAAAGATCCTTTACCAAAATAAAGGTTCCTTCTAGAACTGTATGACCAAGCAGAAAAACACTTGCAATCCTTTATTTTTAGGTGTGTTTGACATTGTCTGAGATTATCATACAGCTTAATAAGGAGAAGAGAGGGAATTATCTGACTTCCTCTTGCTCTCCTTTTTGAAGAAGGGCTCTTAAACAGAATTAACCAGGTACAAATCCCCATCTACACCAAGAAATAAGATTAAGTGTCAAATACCTGCAGGTCCTGATATCTGTTCCTCCATCCTCTGTCGCCACTCCTTTGAATAAGGCAAATCCTAAGGTTATAATAAGAAGATGATATGCTGTTAAAGAAAAGGTTTAGGGGGTGAGGTTTAGAGAACTCTGTACTGGCAGTTTCTTTAATGGTGCCTTATGGGCACTCTAATGCAAACAAAGGAGCTCAAAGTGTTCCATTTACACTATTATGCTTCAGGAATTATACAACAACTTGTAGTAAACAAGTGGTTTAGATTTCATTTAAACATTCAATTTATTTCAGTTAAGTAATGTGTTCATTCATTGGATGAACTCTTTCAGCATTTAATGGACCTTGTTCTTCAGTTAGAATAACATAGCTGCCTTGTAAACGCATGACCAGTTTAACTCATTTGGTTGACGTACACAGCCTTAACTCATTTCAGCGGTTGATTACCTCAATTTATGCAAATGGCTTATAATATTAGATTAATAAGTTCCTTCCTGTCAGACAAACTTCAAACTAATTGATGCCCTAAAACATGTTAATTAAGTAAATACATTTACACAACTGAAACTTAAGATCAGTATAAATGCACACTGCAAAATGTGCTATATCTAGTAAGTGAAATCACCAAATTAACAAAATAACTAAATAAATTAATTAAATAGATGAATTAAATAACTATATTTATTGATTTGTTGACTGGGTGTTCAAAAACCCAAAATATTATAAAATAATCAGTAGTTACTAAACAGACATTACCTATTATGTTGATATAGTGAGTAAGTTTTGTATTATTGTTTGAGCCAGACATAATTTAAAAATCACTTTTTGCACATAATTTAATTTCTTATGGGCAGCAGGTCAAATGAATACTTGTCTTCCAAAAACTGGGCAGATGGGGAAACGGTCACTCAGTCCTTTAAGATTGGTTCAAAAAAGCAGGTGTTTAATCCACTCTTCAGTGCTGTGTTTCTATTTATGTAGTAAAGAACAGATCTCTTTCTTCAGATCACTCTGTCTTTCATTGAAAGCTGTAGTGGTTGATATGTCATGGGTACACTGGGGTTCGAGCCCCCACCCTGGCAAACAAACTACAAATGGTTATGTAATTTAAAAGAGCAATGTGTAAGATGTATTAACTGTGTCATGAATAGGGGGCAATATATCATCAGAAAGTTTTGGTGTCCACACCTGTCTTAAAAAACAAGGAAAAGCTTTGCTTACCAGTCTAGAAGAAATGTTGCAAGTACAGCATGAGATGTCTTCCCTTCACTCGCTAAGAGCATCTTCGGTGGTGGACAGTAACACCAGTATTAATGCTAGTTGTGCTTCTTTTCTTTTTGTTGTGGCCATGTTTTGTGCTGAGAGGTTGCTTGAAAAAAGCTTCAGTCATCATTGCACTTACTCTTCCTTTAATTGGCTACCTGTCCTTGAATGATTTAAACAGGAGCAGCACTTTCAACATGATTGACCATCAGGGCTATTTCTTCACCTTCTCATGTTGAACGCGTTTGACTTGACCACTTAAGGAACGAAGTGGTATTAGGAGGCAGGATGGGCCTGAAAGCTAACATGAGTAGATAACTCTGCAACCCAACGTACAAGTACAGAGTCAAAACATGTGTCACTTACTTATAGACAGTGTTGTGTTTGGGTACAGCACAGCCACAGCCAAAAGAAGAGGCTTGGAATAATTAGGCTGTGCAAACATTTCAATAAAAAAGATTGACTTCTAAAGGTATTCAGATGCTTTTCTGCAACTGTTAGAAAACCAGTAATAAACAAACACCACTGCTACAACCAATACTTCTACTAATACCACCACCACCAGCACTACTACTACCACCACTGCCACCACCACCACCACTGCCATTACTATTACTACCACCACCACTGCCATTACTACAACTACCACCACTGCCATTACTACAACTGTCACCACTGTCATTACTATTACTACCACCACCACCACTGCCATTACTACAACTACCACCACTGCCACTACTATAACTACCACCACTGCCACTACTATTACTACCACCACTGCCATTACTACAACCACAACCACTGACACTATTACTACCACCACTGTCATTACTATTATTACCACCACCACTGCCATTACCACAACTACCACCACTGCCACTACTACTACCACAACTGCCACTACTATTACTACGACCACTGCCACTACTACTAACACCACTGCTACTAGTATTACTACCATCACCACTACAACTACTACCACCACCACCACTACTACTACTACCACTCCCACCACCACCAAAACTACTACTACTAGTACTACCACCACTATCTCTACTACTACGACCACTAATAATAATAATAATAATAATAATAATAATAGCAATTCCTCTTACAAAGCATATTCAACTTATACAGGGTCTCTAACTAAACTTTTGTAGCATAGGGGATGATTTAGCTTGTATGTGCTCAGAGGGTTTATTAGAGGCAGCCCAATACTCAAAATCCATATAACAGGCAGGGGTCAAAACACTGGCAGGCAACATCAAAGGCTAATCCATATTTACAAAAGCAGGAGACAAAAACAAGGGTCAAGATCAGGGAAGATAAATACAAAATAAACAGGCTCAGAATTTAGGTAGACCTTTTGCAAACAGACATAAAATAAAGGGGTATAATTATCAGTCCTAATCAGTCCTGTATCAGCTGCAGGTGAATGGTATGGAAGGAGAGAGCGTGGAGCCAGAAAACAAAAACAAAAGCTCATGGCATAGCCACTATGCAGGCATGGGAGGGGGGAGTATATGCCACTCCTGTTTCACAACTTAAGAAAATGCAGCCATAATGAACATGTGTTTTGATGGCAGTCAACAGTTTTCTTGTTAACCCTGGTTTTGATGGATACTCAAGCTATGACTAATTTTAATTCAGTTCAAAATCAACAGGAACAGTTTAAAAGAGCTCGCTAATGCGAGAATGTCCAGAGGGCTGTAGGTAGCTACTGGCTGATCCAGAGAGCAGGCTTGATGGTAAAGGTGGATCGCCGGCGTAGATGAAGTCTCTCACGCGCACCTCCTGTGTTGGTCCGGTGGTACTGGGGAAAACAAGCAGCACTCGCGTCCTGCGGCGGAGGAGGAACCAAATTCAGCTCTGCTTGGACAGGTTAGAGCAGCGCGCCGTATGGCGACTTTCAAATAGACTGCGCAGCAGCAACACAAACAGTCTTAAAGTGACCGGCTGGGGCTGGGGAATTACCTGCGCAGTAGAAACGTAAACAGTATTTAAAGAGACCGGCTGAAGCCGGGGAAACGAACCCGATGTGAGAGACGAATTCGTGGATCCGTGATAGCACTGGCCTCACTCCTCGGATACTGCAGCAGGGAGGCTCAGTCAACTGGAGGTGAGTCTGGTGGTTCCCTTGGGTTCCAGGGAGGTAGACTGGACCCCGCTGTGGAAATGCCAAGCTTGTTGAACCTGGGAAAAGACCTAAGGAGAACACCAGCCTAGAGACCACGGACAGGTAGGTTCTGATCCTCACAGTTTCAGATACTGAAAACAACGCCACACGCTGAGGGTAGGGGGTGGCTAGCTTATATAGGCTGTGCTAATTAAGTGCTGCCGCTAGCACTAAAAGGGTGCAGGTGTGAGTGATAGGTAGCCATGGTGATGTGCGGGTGTGGGGTGTGTCTGGGTTACCATGGTGATGTGTGTGTGTGTCCTAGGCTACCTAGTAGACGGGTGACTGGGACCGTACAATCCGGTGAGTCAGGGAGCTTACACATGGAGAGGAGCCAAGTGCCTTCTTTTTTTAAAAAAGTAAGAAATCTTATTATGTAAATATGTAGAATGCAAACACATACAATAGTTAAATCTTACCACTGTTACTGTGTTACTTAAAAACGTTAGTTATTTCATTTTTATTTATTTATTTTTTTTTTTTTCCTTTGAAAGCCTACCTGATGTCCACTTCCATCAAAAGGCTGTCCCAAATCTGGTCAAAAGCTCACCTTCAATGGTCCAGGAGCTGTCTGGGATCTAAAATCCTTGCCTTCTGTTTATCTTAGTTCCTCTTTGTTATCCTGTACACCTGTGTTTAGTCTGTGTCGCTTCACTCGCTCATTGTTCGAAAGTGCTTCCAGGTGTATAATAGTCCCTTGTCTCCACATGTTTCTTTTTTTTTGTATTTACACCTTGAGTCTTGCCTGTGACCAATGCTGACCATACACTAGAAGACTCTGAAAAGACTTTTGAAGGAGCTCTGACACGCTCTCACATCTAAAGACAATTTGTCATTACTAACAGAGATTTTAGTCGCAGACTATGATTTTGCAAAGACTGAGAATCTTACAAGGTCACTATTTGTGAGACTGAATGGACCGTGAACACCTCTGCAAAGTAATAATCACCCCACACCACACCCCCCACGCCCCCATACGCGCCAACACACGAATCGTTTGCTGAAACATGCGGTTAGTAGGCTGATAGCATACATTGTAGCTTGCAAAGAGCCTTGTTCAGGACAGTGTATTTCGAGGACTGCAGCAATTTCTGCCCACCTTTTTTACTTCTCTATTCTGTTGTGGTATAAATGAGAAGACACATGAAAAAGACACTCTTTCTCACTCCACAGCTCCACCAGTTTTTCCTCCTTTTTTGTACTATCCAAAAGAACTGTGGCTTTTTACAAGACCTCCCCGGTATCTCCACCATGTCTCACCTACCCACTAGAAATGTTCCTGCAGTTGTTTTGCTGTTTCTTGTTTGGTGCTGAGAAGAGCTCTCCTATTGGTCACTTACAATGTCTATGTCACTATTTGCATGAGCCAGGACTACAGACTTGTTATAGCATTAAATGTAGTTGATTGTATTACAATGTTAAAATGGGAAAAGTACCACATTACACCAAACTTTCGAGATGAAGAGATGACTTTCGAGGTGCTGCAATTTGGAAATTTGTCTGTGACTGTTAAATCATGTGAAAAGTTGGTGGGAGTAATGCTGGAATTCATTTTTCCTGTTCAACTATGTGGCTTCCCATTGTTTTGTTATGAAAACCCCTACGTTGTTGCCTCCACCTGTTTTGTGACTCCTAATGGTGGCTTGGATGTTGTTACCCATACAAATGGATCTAGCCTTCAAATCTGCTCATCTTGCATAACTACTGTGACTACTAATATTAATATTAATCAGACAAAGTTACATTTGTATAGTAAGTTTCTCAGTTTCAAGGTCACAACAGTATTATATAATTAGGTTATTTGCGAAGTGTGGACCACTAAGGCAAGGCAAGAAAGGGGAACTTCTAGAAACTTGGGCTGCAGTACTGGGTGGCTTCAGCTTCATCCCCACCTCTCCTAAAGGAAAGACCGAGTAAGAGTTGGGAGGTGGTGAGGTGTAAATCTCATCAATAGAAGGTGAGGACAGAGGAGTGGTTTATATTGATTAATATAAAGATTAATAAAAAATAATCCACAAAACACACAATATAAACAACACAAAAGGGGTTTTTTTTAGCAAGTAGCAAAGATTTTAGTAGCATCATATATATATACAGTATATATATATATATATATATATATATATATATGTATATGCAAATACATATAGTAAAAAAGACTGCTGTCTGCTTTCGCTAGTGTCTAATTCTGTTCCTCTCTCTGCCTCTCAAGGTCTCCAGTGTCAACCTCATTAGCTATCATACAAAACATCAGAGTTAGTTTAATCCCCTGTGAACCTTTTGCATCAGAGAGTCCCGAAAGACCCCCCTTTTATTACACATCTGAAGGCCTAGAAGGTCAGCATGCATAAGCAATTAATTATAAGCACTATCAGAGTTAATAATAAACACCCCAACCTAGAACTGCAGGACTCAGCTGACCTCACCTCATGGGCCATTCACAGGAACAGTAAAAACCCGCACATGCTTCCGAGATGAATGGATGGGAGTTTGCAGTTCCAAATGCAGGTGCCACGTTCTTGTAGTCAATTACGGAGAAGGAAGAAAAGGAAAGAAATGACGTGCTTTTCACAACTCCAGCGTTAATATTTCATGATATTTGAGGCAGAGAACAACAAAAGAAAAAAAAAAGAAGATAATGACAGATTTCTGGTCTTTAATTACAGCAAGTGTTTGAGGATATCAGCTACGTCTCGCTGCCTGTTTTGTCATATGCCATCAAAATCTGTCCTTGGGCGTGCTACAGAGGAGCCTATGCTGAAAACAACAACATAAGCTCGCCATGTCTCTGCCAGTTGGCTAATTATGTACATGGAACAAAGGACGCAGTGTGAAGCTCTGGCTCATTGACGTTTTACTCTTCATTATATGATTCTAAATGGCAAGATTTTCCCACAAAGCAAAACTTTGTCATTTTCTGCTGATTGGGTTTTTGGTATTAGCATCTTAAAGGAGATTTGTTTAACCAGAATGCATTTTTAAGACGTACGTTGTGTTTGTGTGAACCTATTATCATCACTTTGCATGCAAATGTATGCATTATAATCTCAGACATAAGAGAACAAATCAGGGTCCTCATTAAAGCAGCTTTTCGGTATTCACGAGCATCTGTTCATGCTTAGAAGGTCCATGTCATGGGAAACCAAATTTTTTGATCACTATTTTGAGTTTGATGTAATATGTACGCCCTGTTGTGGTTTTAAAATGTGACATTGGCTCCTCACTCCGGAAACTAAGGTACGAAAATTAGTTTTTGTGATGACATAAGAACCAATACATTCACATGTTCACCTATTGAGCCTATACAGCAGTATAGCTCCATCCATTCATGTTGAAGTTATAAGGGGTTGTTCACTCTGGACTGCATTTTAAACACAGGACAACCAGATTAGCTGTCAGAGTTACATAAGCAGTTGTTTACAGCACATGCTATCAAGTTGATTATTTCCATGATTTAATATTAATGTTTATGTTGTGAAGACATTCATGAGGGGAGTTAAACGTGTTATAACAGTGGTTAACAACATTCTCTGTAGGTTTAGATACTTAGGCTGTGAATAATTCATGTTTAGATGCTTAGGCTGTGATCAATCCAGGTTTAGTTGATGAGACAATGATTAATCCAGGTTTAGATACTCATGCTGTGATGAATCCAGGTTTAGAAAGTCAGACTGTGATTAGTCTAAGTTTAGGTAGGCTGTAATTAATCCAGGTTTACGTGATCAGACTATAAATAATCCAGGTTTAGATACTCAGGCTGTGATGAATCCAAGTTTAGATGGTCAGGCAGTAATTAATCCAGGTTCAGATGATCAGACTATGATTAATCCAGATTAAGATGATCAGACCATGATTAATCCAGGTTTATATATTCAGACTATGATTAATCCAGGTTTAGATACTCAGGCTGTGAACAATCCAGGTTTAGACATTCAGACTGTGATTAATCCAGGTTTAGATACTCAGGCTGTGAATAATCCAGGTTTAGATTCTCAGGTTGGGATTAATCCAGATTTGGATAATCAGGTTGATATTAATCCAGATGGTGAATAAATTGTGTGTGCACATAAAAGTATGACCTTTATGAAACAGGCAGTCGTGTGAAACTCTATGAATGAATGCTGTGTTGTGGGAGGGTAGAATACTGAGACCTGTTATTTTAATTATCTTATTAAAACCCCAGTAATTAGACAGTTATGTTAATTGTCTTTGTCATTGTTATTAGATTTTAATTTACTTTACACCTAGCATGTTGGGTGGGTTGGGGAAATCCTATTTAGGGTCCCCCAAAAGACTAGTGCCCTGTCTGGGATAAAGAGAGGTTGAGATGAATACAAATGAATGATGCCTTTTATTGATACATAATACCCATAAAACCATGCAGATGTTTTACATGAATCCCTAGAACAAATGTAGCATAGCATTATTCTGTATTCTGGATGGTTGAATCTAAAGTGATTAGCAGATTAGTAGAAAAATTAGTAATAGAATAACTCTCACACGCACATACCACATGGCTCATGCTAAGTATGACATATAACTACTTTCTCTAAATAACGAATGTTTGAATAAATATCTGAACATTTAAAGAAATTTAATGCTGCTGCTATTGTGGCTGATGAAACGACTCTACCAGAGAAATAACAAGCTTTGGATATATATCAGTAATAAAAAACAACACTTGTTTATAAGCTGTTACACTGAACAAAAATATAAACGTAACACTTTTGTTGCAAAGATGTTACTGCAAAAAAAAAAAAACGTAGGTTGTGAAATAGAATTCCCACACTAGCGCATGGTGTGGGTACCTTTGGCTTTGCAGCGTGGCACATTCCCAGGAAAAGTCTTTGGAATTTTTTGTTGCTTTTTATTTTTTGTCAAACTGCTGCAAAATTGGAAGCAAAACCAAAGTGTTGCATTTCTAATTTTCTTTACTTATTCATATACAGAAGTGTTTTTGAACTGCAAGGAAAATAGCCTGCTCTGGTTTAAACAGCAAGTACACAGCACATCTCACACTCTTATGCATGCACTTTCCATTTTCACGCCCTTGCAAATTCATTCTGATAATGTAAATTGTAAATTGTGAGAGCTCATCCTGAGAATGTAAGTGCGTTCTTCTCAGTTTTCTGAGTGTTCTTTTAATCTCATTGGTCCAGACATGATTTTCTAAGAACAATATACATTCTGGATGACTGCTTTTTTATGTTCTCAGTCCAATATGTGTACATTACAACCATTATGTAGCTTAAATGTCTCATGATTGTTTCCAAACATTCTCTGTAGAAGATCCCTTTGTTAAAAACAAAGAGAAAAGCCTGCAAACTATTAAATTAATGATAAGAACTAAGAGAAATCCAGAAGCGTGAAGAGCAAAAGAAGATCTTGTAGAGGTTCAAGTGAAAATTCTTTGCACATACAAAAATTTAAATATATTAACTAGAAAAGTGCATTTCCATAGGAAACGTAGGATACGTAGGATGGTTGCACATAAACGGCAAGTGTATGTCAGCATGTCTGTGGCAAGGACATAGAATTAGCATGGATGGAAGGGACGTGTCCCCACCAATATTTAGCGATTATTGAATTGTCCCCACAAATAATTTGATCTCATTAGCCTAGAGGTGTAGAAAGGGTTATATCATGTTCTCTACTAAAGTCATATCCCCCCTATATTCCTATCTCTATCTCTAGTTTTGTGAACAGCACCATACAGCAGTGCTCCATGTATGAGACCTGTTTCATTTACACTGTGGCTGAAGTAAAGTTAATAAGTCTTTAGATGTAAACTCACAGCTTATTGATTTGAAAGTGGCTGAAATGAGCCTCTGTCTTGTAGTTTAACTGAGACATTAAAAAAGATTTTTTTTTTCTGGGATTGTTACTTTGGTTTTGGTTCTGTGGACAACAGCACCAGGTTGTGCAGTACTCCATGTATTAACTCTGATGTATGAGACCTGTTTCATTTACACTAAGGCTAAAGTAAAGTTTTAAAATATTTTAGATGTGAACTCATGGCTTATTGGTTTGAAAGTGGCAACACTATCTGGATGAAAATATGTCTTGTACTGACACTTTGAGAGAGATTTTCTAAACTACTTCTTTGTCAGTCTTTAGTTTAACGTTAGTTCAACCTTATATAATTCATGAACTAAATTAAAAATTGTTATTTAGAATAGTTAAAAAGCACGCAGAATAGCATATGTAGTATATCAGTCCTTATATATAGTTTTATCACAGAGCAATAAGAAAGCAACAACAAGAAAAAAATCTGGGTCCCCACCAATGTCAAGAGCAAATCTACGCCATTGGTCTGTGAATTAGTGTTTGGGGAATTGTCTTAAAAGCAGTTTGGTGGCTGTAGGTTAAATGAAACCATGATGTTTGGGTGTGACTGAAAATGACTCTACGGGGAAACAGACGAGTGCGGGTCAAAACAACACTGCAGTCGTGGTTGGGGGTCCGTCCTGAATCAGTGTATGTAAAATGGTATCTGTTGGTCGAGCAGAAATTCCAGAATTGTTTTTTTTTTCAGAATCCGTGCATCCGATCAAAAAGCTGTGTACAAGCCCGATTCACACAATCAGACCAAACAATCTGGGGTTGAAGCAAAGTTGAAGTTTCAAAAACTCTGGGACGAGTTATGCAGCAACGATCTGGCAGAAAGCAAAAAACTAATAACAATATAGTTGTGCATTGGGCAGCCATAATAAAGGTGTGAAAAAGGTAAAGATGGAGAAGCACTGAAGTACTGAGGAATGAAAACATTCTGTTTTCCTTGTAAAGGGTTACCTGAAGAATGCGTCCTCCTTTTCTGTCATGATATTAAAACAGTGCGGTGCATGCTACCTATCAGGAACAAAGAACCGCCTATTGTTTTCATTTTTCGTAATCAAGGCATTCATTCTCTCTGAAAAGGGGAAAATACATATGTAATCATCATCGTTATTGTATGTGACAGTTTGAAAAGAACTAGGAAACTTTTTTCCCCTCTCCTAACACATTAACTAGACGCTAAAAGCACATTATGTGGAATTGAATGCGACAACACATACTTAACAAAATCTGAACAAATGAGCAATTACCCATCAATCTGTAACAAATGGTGATTGTGCAAATGAATGCCTGTCCTGCAATTATGTTCCATTCAAAGATTAAAACCATTTCTAATATCACTTTCCTGAAAGCAATATATCAGAAAAAAAGAAGTTGTTGATGGCAGTGCCTTTTTATTATTTACTTGTTTTTTTTTTTAACCACGCGTTACAACATTAAATGAAAGCAGTCCATTCATTTGCAGAACCACGGTAGCGGGCCAGCCAACAAATTACCTACGACTGAATGAAGCATCAATCACATCTGCCTCTAGCTAACTAAATCCATTTCCAAACACAGTGGCCGTCATGCAGGAATGAAACATCCAGTTCTGGGTTTGTACAGTCGCTTTTAGATGGAACGGATGTCAAGTTGGTTATTTTCTTTTCTTTCTTTTCTCTGACAGGACTCTCTTCTGTGGGACCAGCCTCCTCTGTCTGAGTTTGCTTGTCCGGCATTTAGTGATACAACAATGCAGTGCCTTATGAGAGGTTGACATCTCTCTTGGAAAAGTGTGCAGATGTCCGCCTACCCGCCCTCCTACCCTTTACTTAGCACATTATTTCTGTCCTTCCTATGAGCATGCCAGGAGTGTCTCAGCACTGAGAGTAAGTGACAGATGTGTTTTAGCTAATTCATGCTGACAGTGAAAAGAATACAGAGTCTGCATAGAGCTGAAGAAGGCAATGGCACGCTGGTCTGAAGTTCTTTTATCAAGTTCTCAAACTGCAGACCACAGGCACCGAAGTAACTAGCACAGGTTATTAAGAAACACCAACGCCATGTTTGGTAGAAACACTCTTTTCGTGCACTCGGTCAAATTTTCCCCTCATTCCTCTTGACAAATCTACTCTGTTCGGTTGCTTGGCCAAAGCTTCTAGGCAGCAGTTTTTAACACTTGTCACTGGTTCGCACTGGGATTCGGAACAGGGCTGTGACCAGCAGCTTTCAGCTTTTTGCTTTTTGCTACAACATCCAAAGAGTCATTTTCGCTTTGTTTTTCAGAACCTTGTGCTGCTGAATGTTAAGTTGAGTTAAACATCTTGCTTATGCTGAACCATGTTTTCTTGTAATATCTGCTGGTGCTTTGCTCCAACCATTACTCTTTCATATTTAACAAGCTTCTGAGTCCCAGCTGCTGTGTAGCAACCCCAGCGCACAATGTTGCCACCATGCCTGAGATGGTGCTGACTGAGAGATTATCTTTGCTGCGGCTCTGCCAGATATACTGCTTGGCATTTCCACCAAAAAGTTTTGTTTTTGTCTCTATGGATGTTTGTCTCCATTTTTTTTTCTTTTTCTTTTTTTGCTGAATCATTCTGGTGCTTTGAGGTGGCGATGTTTAAGGAATGTCTTCCATCTCCCCACGGACTCAGCTCCGTGCAGTGCTCTGGAAATTATTGTCTAACACATTTTACTCTACCTGTAAGTCTTTCTGTCAGTCTTGCTTTTGGCCTCACTGTGGCATCCCTTACCAATTTCTTCCTGGCGCAGGCACTGTTTACACTGTATCCGCGTCTTCTATTGCTTGAATATGGAGTAGATGACGCATACAGAGATGCTCAGAGACTTGCATGCTGTATGTAACCTAATCTCACTCTTGCTTTGATCTTCAAAATGATTCTGTGTTGATTGAAGATTATGATGGCATCAAATCAGTATATATTAGCTCAGAAACTATGTTTAGATTTGTAAAAATGGAATAATGCCTCTGCCCTATTTGAGACTCCACTATGTAAGTTTCATTAAAAAGTGCTAATAATAATTAGATTTACTCGTTTGATGCAGTTTATTAATCTGTGTAATCTGTGTAAATGTGCTTCTTTCTTAATTTCAGAACAACATACCTGTCTTAACATATTAAACATTGTGGCTTCTTGGTAAAAGTGAAGACACAGGAAAAAAAGTATGTTCTCTATTTTACAACCATGCATTACTCCTATATGGTAGATACTAACACTGCTAACCAACCACACCACCTAGCACAGAACGACACAACCAAACCTCCTGCAAAACATAATGTCCTCACAGTTACAACTATTTACATAAATTAAGTCTCTTTTTTCCACAAAGTGATGCTTCTCATGAGTCTGTGTCCCCCCACAGCCTTAGCTAAATGTTTTTGCATGGCAAAATAGTTCTTTAGATTGACAATATGTGCTGTAGGTTCTTTAACAATATACAACACCAAAACAAGTTAAACTACTGTGACACAACCTATCTTGTTCCTTAATATTGATATTAAAAAAATACCACACACCATGCACTTTGGGCAGATGCCAGGTGAGACAGTGACAGTAATTCAGTATCCTACTATTACTTAATATTACTTACTACTTACTATGACTTTACTATGAACCCAGACCCAGATTACAAAGCCATAGTAGATGTAGACATGTGGAACCAAAAGGCGACTTTAAGTTATTAATCTAAACTTACTAGTGTAGCCACTTCGTATTTTACCTCATAAGTTTTAGCGAAAAAAAAAACAAAACTGAGAGTTGATGATGAACTACCCAGACGTACTACAGTCATAATCCCTTAAGTCCATACCAGTAAAATGTAAAATAAAATTGAGCTTCTTGTTTATCAGTGCTTTTCTAGCTGTGCTTTGTTCTGGAGTAGCAGTAGGTTAGTCAGTAGATTAAATGTGCAGAAGTGTCTCTTCGGTAAGGGACCAAACGTTTGCATGCGACTGAATTTATCTAATTAAATATCTGATTACAATCTGATTGTTCTGTTTAGATGAATTCAGGTTAACTCTTTAATGAAACTATTTGGTTCTGTGTTCTTTCTCTTTTTATGATTAACTACTGAATTTGCTTAAAGTGTAACTGGACAGACCTGGAGAGTACTGAGGAATTCTCTTTTGCAGAAGACAGATTTCTCCCTGGTACATCTCTTTGTTATGAGGAGCAGTGTTACAGAGAACACATGCTGCTATCCTGCTGTGGTCAACACTAAAGCTCACCATCAGTACTTGTCATCGGCCCTGCCAAATATCATGGGTGTGAACTACTTTTGTTTGTAAATGAGTTATTTACTTTAATGTCAGAATGAATACTGATGGAAAACGAGCTTGAACTCAAGCCAGCATTTCATCAATTATGCCAGAGGATACACATAAGGCCATCTGACCTTGAGGTTTGATGTTGATTCAGTAGTGAGCAAGGACAGTGTTCTGTCTGCTTACTCCTGCAAATCTCTATGTGCATGAACAGCATTTCAAAGTACAGCAAAATATGAGTTTAAAAGAGTTATTATACACAATAGTGGCTTGATGGATTACTTAATTACAGTTTAAGACATGTAAGACTGTATAATTAAAAAATCTTATAATTATTATAATTTAAAACATTCTGATTAAAAAGAATATGATGCACATTAAGATAAATGATCTATAACTAGAATAATCAGTGTTACTACCCAGAAAATATAAGGTGGTGCAGCCACATAATAATATTATTTTCTAAAAATCTTATATAAACCTTTATAAATTATCAAACCACATGACTAAATCAGTTTACCAAGTCTAGTCTCAACTAAAAAAAACGTATCAGTTGTTGTAGGGCTGCTGACCTTGCTGCTGTGCCATGAAGGTCACTTGGGGTCTTCTTTATGATGCAGTGCCCTGTTCACTCTTCTTTTAAAGGTGAACACATTACTCTTCCTTTAAAGGTGAATTTCTGCATAATAAATGATGTACATGTCAACAAAGTCATTCAGAGTGGTTTGGTGTAAAATGCTTAGCTCTAGAGAAACTTTCAGAAGTGCTTACAGTGGTCGTGTTAGGAACCAGAAGTCTGAGGAGTTTAGCGCCTTTAAAAGCTTTGTTTTATTACATGAAATAGTCACAGCTACACTGTCTAACACATTGTTTGTCCTAAATCATATTTAAATTAATTTATGTTAGTCTATGCATGGTGTAGGAAACATAAAATAGTCCCCAAAGAAAACATTTTTATCAGTATTTCCACTAACTTACCACCATCAATGTTACATTAGAAAGCTCAGAAGACACTGATGATTTTGTATAGTAAATAAAACGCTGTAGACTCTGGGACACCTGGTTCATATCCCCACCGCTGTAAAGAATTTGGCAAGTTTTCTAAAAATAAAACATTTCAAATTTGTTTATATATCAACTACTGAGTTATTCAGAAACTGTAAAGCATCATAATAAAAGTCCTTTGTTGTTAGCTGCAACATCTACTGTCAGTAGATCAGAATCTGAATCTAGTTTACAACATGTCAAGATTGTAAATGTTTCAAACAATGTTTATTTAGAGCTATAAATAACTAAATCATCTTTTTTATTATTTATTTAATGTGAGGTAATGGTTGGATGGTCAAATTATTAGGAATAAATTACTAGATTTGGCGGGGGAGGATAGGGTGGGCTGTATTTAGAGATTCTTTAGTAAATGCAATATTTATAGACCATTAAAACTCACCCTTTGCAGTTTTTGAGTTAGAAGAATGTGAGGCATAGCACAAAAAAGCCTGGATATGCAGCGTAATAGTGAAATAGATGAAGTTTCAGGGGTAAAAGAAGTAAGCTCCCTTGGTCCACAGACTGCACAAGCACCTCTTGGTTGTCCTGTATCATAAATGTTTTCTAGATTGTATCCAAATTGTACGTACTATCCTTCAAGATCTGTATCATTGAAACGAGGCTCAGGTTCACTAACTAACAGAGCTCATGATATGGTTGGGTACTTAGAGGGTACTTAGAGGTTTATTGCTCTTGTGCACCTCCTTAAGTGCAGTACCAACCACCTACACTCACCATAGCACTGAAAACCTGTCAATTAAATATTCAGTAATGTGGTTATTTTGACCAACATTCTTTTTGGCCACGAGGGGTGTTAGTTACTTTCTGTATCAATATTTTGATATTATAATAAAACAGATATTTATATTAGATTCTGTGAATAAAGCTTTATTTTTGAATAAAGCTATGAATGTTGTGATTTAATAGTGGAGTTAATACCACCATTGCTTGGTGGTGACTGGGCTTTAAACCCTTGTATAAATATGAACATTAGTGTTTATGGCTGCCTCGGGGGGAGACTTCATTTGATTTAATCTGAAATGTGTTTACAAAGTCTTATTGAGAAAAGTAAATGCAATATACAGTGATTTAAAATAGGTTTATTTTTATGTTTATTTTCCCCCATTTCCTTTTGAACCCCTGAACCCCTCCACCCCCCAGCCCAAGATGTCTGTGCACAAGCCTGACAGGCTGGGTGATATGAGACCCATTTTCCAGCATCCAGCCTTTTAGTTATACCCCGGTGTTCTGGAAAACAAAGTTCAAGCCACTCAACCCTTTCAGTAGGTTAATTGAAAGTTATTTGGCATGTATCTCAACACTACGCGGGGCAAGGGTCTGCATGCTGAGCAACGACCCATTTGACATGAACAGCATCTTAACATTCTGTAAATGTCATGGTGATCAGGCATATTTTTGAGGAAAAAACAAAAAACAAGCCGCTGCACCGTAGGCACCTTAGTTTTTTTTTATATCAAGTAGTCTTCACACAGAAGCAAACACTACATTTAAGCAAATTAATAGAGTCCATTAACATTGTTTAATGTTGCATTTTTTATGTACTGAAGGTTTCACAACTCATCTTAATGATAGGACATTGCAAGCACATTAGGACACTGAAATAGCCTAAGCACCATAATTATATAAACTATAGTTATGAATGCTGAAATTTGGCCATTAAAGGTAATAATGCATAACTACCTTTCAGATTCCAACATGCGGTAATCAACCAAACAGACTTGCATTGCACTAATGGGACTAATTAATACACAGCAGAATCAGTCAGAGGCGCAGATCTAATCAGGGTGTAATTGAAAAGGTCCTGGTTTATGTTTAGGCCTTTGCAAGGTGGCGCTGCATGCTGTGGAGAAATTAAATATTTATTTGGGGATGTCATTATGTAGCCATTATCATTTAGATCAGTTCATTAAACAACAAGAAACAGCAAGGGTGAGACAATTACCAATGTTAAATAAAACAAGATGACGGGACCAAAAAAAAATCTTCGCTTTCATGTCTTTTGAAAGCATCCCAGCTATTACAGAGGTCACAGCACCTGGTCTCTTGATAAACACTGAGCCATAATAACAAGACGTGCACTGAAAATTAGAGTTTCTGCTGACGTTAACTTAAAAAGCAAAGGTGCAAAATGCTGGCAGTTTTTTTCAGAATCGCATTATACACTGTGTACCGTGAGAATGAAATCAGGAGGCAAAAAGCTGGAAAACAAAGGAGAATTTCAGCACATCATGATATTGTAACCCATCATAAACCAGCTACATAAGTAGTTAATGACCCAAATATTGTTTCCATGTGTGCTAAATGCTTTAAAACAAGCCCCGTGGGTTTCGGTGATGCAGAGGTTGTATGGAACGGCTAATACTAACAGCAAGAACAAATATAATATAATATAATATAATATAATATAATATAATATAATATAATATAATATAATATAATATGATATAATATAATATAATATAATATAATGCATGATATCAGTATGAGCAGGTGCATTATCTGTGTATTATCAAATCGAGCAGATGAAAAAGAATTCTAATCATCAGATAGATGTTTATATTGGCCTGATATTCAATATTCAAACTGATATTTGATGATATGTATTGTCCTCTGAAGAGTAGAATGTTTAGGCAATGCTGTGCTAAAAATCTGTAATTTATTAATTTTTCTAATATTACTTTTCTATGGACTTCAAGTGAATTTGTTCCCTTTTTTAAAAAAAAAATGTTCATATTATACAGTACTGAGCAAAAGTCAGAGACCACCCTTTCATTCATTTTATTAATAATCAAACTGACCATTGTGTACAAGGTATCTGGGAAAAAGCAGAAAACATACAATTTGGAAAAAAACATCACACATTAGCAGCAACAACTAAATAACTTTACCTTTATTACAGCCCCCATTCTTTTCAAGAGACTTGCTTTCAGTTCTTTAAAGAAATCTGCAGTTCAATCATATTGTCTGATGTTGAGTTCTGAATGGTGGGGTAGTTAGTTCAGTGTCTTGAGTACCTCAGCAGCTCCTTTGCTGTGTCTTTTCTGCAGTGTGCTTGGGGTTATTACGGTGTGGTAGAATTAATTTATTTCCAATCAAACATTTATTCTCCAGAGGGTATTGCGTGATGTAGTTGTTTGTACTTGTCAGCGTTCATGTTGTCTTCAATCATAAACAAATCACCAACTCCAGATGTTCTACATCTTTCATTTCTTCTGAGGTGTATATGCTTTCTGGTGTATATGCCTTCTGTTCTAATCTCAAATTTACACTCATCAGTCCGTTAAACCGTTCTCCACAGGCTCAGGTGTTCAATGTTTCTGCTCTAATGCAAATTCCCCCTCTTTTCTGTCTTTTCTCAGCAACAGTAATAACTACACATCCTTTCAGACTCATAGACTCACTGACAGTGGAAGGATAGACAGAAACATCTTGGGGGGGGGGGGGGGGGGTTATAATGTTTTTGTGGTGAATTTTGACTTGCATGTGAAGGGGTGCTTAGAGGACAAGACCTGTGTTAAAAGATAAGCTTCCATACCAGAAAATGTTTAGAGAAAAAGGCACTACATTAAATATTCCATAGGAAAGTGGCTTCTAGCTTTTTGTTTTCCAGCTTTATGGAGAAGCAATATGCATTGCTCCTCTGGAATGTCCAGAACAACCGGTGTATAACAGCAGCAGGCTTAAGGCCCCAAGGTCAGAGGAACTTCTCACTCACCAAAACCTTTCCGGTTGTTGTAAAATACCTGTTTGATACTGATCTGGTCTTTGTTAAATAAATTTATATTTACAAGTCAGTCTGTGTCAGCAAAGAATTCTTCAAGCCATCAACAGAGCATCGCTACAGAAGAGAATATATAACATTTTCACTGGGACAGTTATGGTGGTGGTATAGTTTTTAACGGCTCCATTTTCAAGTCTTTTGGTGGATCATACATCTAATCTCCTCCGAAATGTAGCCCCATTGAATTTGCACAATAAAGAAATTTGCAAGGCTGCTAAGGTGAATTTGAGTGGTTGATGTTTTAAAGACTTTTGGAAGGAGATGCCAGTGAGAGCTTTGATAACACTTTTTTTAGGAGCACTCTGTATGTTATTGGTTTTCAGAATGGAATGATGGAAGTGTCAGGAGAGAGCAATATTCATATACACTTATTGACAAAAAAATAATATGCACCCAGAAAGAAATGTTGTATGTCAGATGTCCCCTAGTACTGATACTAGCGGCACTAAGAGCTCAGCCATGTGTGCAGGACATCCTGCGATCACATGTGTTGCCTCTCATGGTAGAATTTCCAACTGGCATTTTTCAGCAGGATAATGCCGCCCACATGCAGCAAGGATGTCCTAGTAATTCTCTGCCCTATTGCAACACTTATCTATCAATATGTTTCGCTATCATTTATGGGTCTGGGACACCAGCTTCAACAACCTACAAGCATGCTGGATCTACAGGTCCTGCTGCAACATCTGTGGGCAAATGTGCCCATCTTGTATCCAGGCTAGAGGCAGCACAGCAGAATACCAGAGCCTCCTTCCAATTTTTCCTCTTTTCACTCTAATATTGCAATCACATATATCACCATTACTTTCACACACATTTCATTTCTACAACTCTTTGGTGCATTTTGCTGCCATTGGAAAATGTATAACTTGTGCCTTTTAACTGAAAACCAAAAGGGTAGCCTATGATTCTAATATACACTACCACTCAAAAGTTTGGGATTACAGTGAAATGTTCTTGTTTTTAATGGAGTATCTTCCTTCCTTAACACAACAATGGACTGACGGGTTTCTTTCTGGCCATTTTGAGCCGGTTAGCAAGCCATCAACTGCTGATGCTTCAGACACTAAACTAACCTAGAATGTTGTGCTCTCTTTTATGCTCACTTATTAGTAGAATGCTTTTCAGCTGTGCATCACAAATGAGCAAGAGTGTCCTAACAACCAATTAGCCCAATAACATCCTATATGCAAAATAAGCCTCTATACAAAAATAGGCATTAATACCAACATTTATATTCTTTAAAAATCATCTGATACACTTAAATTAATTGTGAAATGGACAATATTGTTTGTGAATTGCATGAAAATTGCATGAAATGAAATTCTAAAGTGATCCTAAACTTTTGAGCGGTAGTGTGTATATAAGAAATATTTTCCAGAGTTTGGAAAAAGTTTTGTACAGACAATCATGAAATTGTCAAGCACTTTTAAAGTCCATCAGCCTTGACTAGTTATAGAATAAACAATAAATACCATATCTTTAGAAAAAACTATGGGAAATAAATTCAGATAACTATCAGATATGATGTGGGGGTAGACCTGTCAAAGGAAAATCTGTGAACAGATATATATCATATAAGCTGTACCAAATGTCTGATAAGCAGTTGTGCGTCCAATCAATAAGCAGAGTTCATTTTCTCACTGTGTTGGGAGTGAATATGTTTGAATGGGGCTGCTTTCTCAGGACTTATTAGTTTTCTTCATGTTTGATCCCTCTCAAAGGCCAATGCAGAGAAAGCCTGTCAGCCTTTGGCCAGTCTCAGAGGAGGAAGTTTTCCCATATTAAAGCAGACCACTAACATTTCCCCATACACAGCATGACATATAAGCTTATTTTATGCAGTGGAATCAATGCATTACACCAAGAATGAGAAAGAAAGTTTAAAGCACTGTTCTATCATTTAAACTATTATATAAGCACATGATCTCCCAATGCAACCCAATGACTGATGCGTGCAGGGAATTGTTCTGGGAATGTAAAACTTTGCTTGTCTTTGCAGATACATATGAACCCTGCTTACCGTGCATTTGTCCTTATAAAGCAAGTTTTGCTGAAATTGTTTCATAAAACCGCAAGAAGTTTCATAAACAAAACAGCACACTATACTCTAGAACTGTGTATATCCTGCATGTTACCCTGTGTAATTATTATCAGCCTTTATCAAAGCTTTGGGTGACACATCATTTGTATGCTAAGAAAAACAAATATCTCCATAATGCCAACTTTGAAGGAAAGTCAAGTCAAGTTCATTTGTGTAGCACTTTTTTACAATGATGTTTTCTCAAAGCAGCTTTACAGAGTTTTGAAAACAGACAGTTACAACATACATCCCCCAGTAAGCAAGCCAGAGGCAACAGTGGCAAGAACAACTCCCTCAGACTGGAGGAAGAAACCTTGAGAGGAACCAAGACTCACAAGGGGAGACCCATCCTCCTCTGGTCAAACAGTATTTACAGTTTAATAAACTGAATACCAAAGAAAAGAGTCTCTGTTTGAAATTTGGATAGCAAAGCTTTAGAAGCTGCACAGGTAGAGGCAGTCTCTGACTGAGGCAGTCTAAAATGATAACTTTCTAGAAGTATTTGAACTCTTTTTCTGTGTTTACACAGATATTTAGTACAAAATATTCACCAGTATCAAGGACTCTCAGTCGTAGCTTACACCACAACAGTCCTCTACGGCAGCAACAAAATCACATCAGCTTTTTCGACTCCTGAGAATATCACCTGGCTACATATAATTAGTATTTTTTTTCATTTATGTGTTTCAGCAGGCGAACTAATTTTAAAATGCTGACGATACATTAGCAAATAGGTTCTCAACCTTTTCTGACCCAAGGCCCACCCTCTTATAGTTACAAAGTATGGTGGCCCTCCAAAAGCCTTTTTTTAAAATGCAGTTTTCTTTTTTTGTGATTTATTTAAATAGCCATACTTCTCTGACTGCTTTCACTGTGCTTCAGAAATCAGGAAACGGCACAACAGTTCTTCACTTTTAGGTTAATGCAAAGAGATTTTATGCCAAGCTTTTGCCAATTTTGGAGCACGGCTATTGATCCATTCAACGTGAACTCTTCACAGAATGTTCAGATTTTTTTGGAAATGGCCATGTGGAAATAGCCCTTAACACAATAGCAGCCCACCCAGTTTCTGCTGCTGTCTGCTTGTGTGTTTGGAAGGTATATCATGAGCACCTAAGAAACTGTATTGGAAAAATTGCTGCTCATCACATTTTTTAAATATCTAGTCTACTGTATGTATGAGGCCTTGGACAATTAACACACAAGAAAACAAATAACTACTTAGAGTGTTTTATTCTGGTAGAATAAAAATATTGCATCATGTGAACACATCAAATAAAAAAATATAATAGGATATTCCATGTAAAGCTACTGCTTGTTTTCACAAATGTAAAGTTCAAATAAACTCTTTCTGTACAATAAAAAAAAAAAACATGAACAAATCCAGTTTAAATTTGAATACAGCAGGTAAATACGGCAGTGGTAAACTACAAACAAACAAAGAACACAACTTGTTATATTGCGCCACTATTTTAATTTCAGCTCCAAAAAAATGTAATCCAATATTACATTATTTACTTACAATCAACAATCCACCGACACCGACAATCCAGCTCTGTTCTCAAATCCGGTCACAGTATTTTTTTTTCATTTATGTGTTTCAGCAGGAGAACTAATTTTAAAATGCTCGCGGTACATTAGCAAATGGGTTCTTGACCTTTTCTGCACCAAGGCAGAAAGGCTTATAGTTACAAAATATGGTGGCTTTCCAAAATCTTTTTTGAAATGCAGTTTATTTTTTTTGTGATTTATTTAAATAGCCATACTTCTCAGACTGAATTCACTGCGCTTCATCACAATCAGGAATAATAATAGATATCATTTGATAACTGCTTCTTTATCGATTTATCAGTTTGGGTTTAACCTGAGTCGCTGATGCTTGGCCAAAAACACACTCTAAGGTCTGTGAGCCAAAATCAAGCCCAGATCTTCACTATTATTTTATGTCTTTGGTTATTAACAGCAGTTTGTGCAGGAACAATGTGAGAGTCTGTAAAGAGTTAGTCATTAAAACATGCAGATTATACTGACAGCACGGTGCCAAGCTTCTGCTAGTAAAAGAGGAGAGATCCACTGATGAATTCCGTTGTGGGATCATAGAATGTGTTCCACCAGCAGTCAACTGAACCAGAGTTCGCCTGGACGTGGGTTGACACCTCTGGCTAGCTGACTCTGCATCGAGTACCTGCAGCTGTGTTGTCTCAGACTAATGATGTTTATTTATTTTGCTACTGTGATGTTATATGATGTTTGACTTTTAATTATTAAGTTAATCGTTTTTTCCATGTTTTTATGACTTAAAATGACATTACCATTCCACTAAAGTGACAACTACTACCTCTCCCTGAGTAAAGGCCAGAGACCGCCAGAGAGTGCTGCAAGGCCCACAGGTTAGGAAATCCTGCATTAGCACATTAGGCAGTGCTACCTGAAGGGGAAGAAATGATTAAATTGAGCTAATTGAACTAGCCCAGTAAAGTCAGACATCCAAATCACACCATACAGTACTGTGAAAAGTTTGCAGCCCCTGAGAAAATTGGGCTTATAAAGCTATTTATCTAATCAGTAAGCAATTTTGCCCTTACTGATTGTCCTTGTGTAGCTTGATAAAAGACTTGTTTGGTAGTTGCAGTGAAAATGCCATTAACCTTAAGAAGATGTTTTTTTGTGCTGCTGTTCATTAAACCTGTAGAAAATTGCTTTACCTTTTAGATTGTTATTAGTTTTTGAGTTATGTTTCTCTAAATATATGAGCCCATTTCCAGACTTTCTAATAAGCTTTCTTCCTCTTTCCTCCTCTATTTGAGAAAAATAAATACATTTAAGTTGCAAACATTTAATTCGCTACAATCAGTCAGAGGTACTATTGCTGGCACATGCAGAACTTCAGTTTTCCTTTAGAAGCTCCAACCCCAAATTCATTGACATGAATGGTCAAAACTCTCAATCACGCTTAAGTACTTCTATCTATCCATCTATCTATCTATCTATCTATCTATCTATCTATCTATCTATCTATCTATCTATCTATCTATCTATCTATCTATCTATCTATCTATCTATCTATCTATCTAGCGGTGCAGCGGTTAGGATACATTCAGGAGCTTCAGCTTCTTCTTTAAATTTTTCCATTCCACCTTAAATGCTACAACAGTTAGGCTACTTTCAGCCACATCAGGTTCTTGTTTGAACTTTATTGTTCCACCTTAAAAGGTGCAGCAGTTCCATGCTGATGTCTGCCCAGCATCTTGTTTTCTCTTCTGAGGCTCCTGAAGCTACTGCTGCACCATTTAAGGTGGAATGGGCAAAGTACAAAGAAGAAGCTGATTTCATTTTTATTTTATCTTAAGTACCTGCAATATGTTAGATTCAAATATTCATCGCTTGATTAAAAATAATGAGGTATATTTCAATATCACTAGAAAAAAAGAAAGAAAAAGCAACGTTCCCCTAGTTAATTGTAACACCACCCTATTTCTGCTCATCCATCGTCCATCAGCACAATGAGAAGGTTCTGTATATGGCAAGATCTTGTTTGATGTAGTTCTACGTAAGAATATTAATTAGAACTTCTAGACACTCTGAAGAGTCTGATGTACTAAATAAGACCATCTAAGAGTGGTGCAGATCATATCCAAGGACGTGCTCCTGTACTCCTGCTCTATTACGCACTAAACCTTCATTTGTCATGCAAGAGCTCCCTCTGCAAAATGTCGAAAGCACTCTATTCAGCACTGATGAATGCTTTTGCCCTTTGAGCAAAGAATCCCATTTCCACTCCTTTTATTATTGTTTATCATTTGCTTCTTTGTAATCGTGATTTATCTGCTTTCAAAGAAAGGTTTACACTACAAAACATGTGAGTCATCCACAGGATAGCCACAAGAAAGTAACGCAAGTGTTCATCCTGGTATGATGAAGTGCTCTAAATGATCATAAGACCCTTCTATGAATACGGCACTTGGCTTTGTGCGGTCACTACATTATCTCCTGTGTGGTGCAGCTTTGTATTGCTACTAGAGGTTCACCCACATCAGAGTCAGAGTCCTCTCTACACAATGCGTGATCTTTTTAATGGAATTGTTTTTGCGCTAATTATTCACATTATCAAATTGCTCTGCATTATGATGCATAGCCTGAAAAGCTGTTAATTCCTTACTTTAAAAAATACTTTATCTGATCTTTCTAAGCTAGCAATGGTTTATTATGGCAACTATATTGATATCTGATTAATATTATTCTTATTTTTATTCTTTTTTTTTGCCGTGTAACTCATCCCACAGTTTTAATATTTCAATTTTGTTCCAACTTCAGATTGTCTGGTATGATGGTATGATTCGGACTTGCTCACAGCTTTTTGATCAGATTTTAAGAGGATAAAATTTCCCAGAATTTTTTCCCTTCAAATTTTTTTTCCCTTTGAGGATGGAAATTTACACTGTGGTTTTAGGTACTTCTGCTTGACCAACAGACACCATTTCTCATACACTAACTAAGGGCAGACCCCCAACCATTACTGCAGTGGTGGTTTGACCTGCACTCATCTGTTTGTTGTTTTATTCATCCCTCTTTTTTCCCCATAGCGTCCAATTAATTTTCGAGCGCAGCTAAACATTATGGTTTCGTCAACGTACAGCCACCAAACTGCATGTACTCACTCAGGGCAGTTCTGGAACCAATAATCCAGAGACATACCTGCACTCCTCTATTTGTAGTGTATTTATACCTTGTCTCTCCCATAGGGTCCCATTCGTTTTTAGAGAAACTCCAACATCATGGTTTCGTATAACCTACAGCCACAAAACTGTGTGTACTCGCTCAAGGCAGATCCCCAAACACATTGACCCGCACTCCTCTACTTGTCCTTTATTCATCCCTTGCACTCCTTAAGCTGTGCAAGCCTCCTGCGTTTCATTCAGAAAATGCACTTTTTCTAGTTATTACTATTGTTTTGCTTGAGTTAGTATATATGTACAAATAATTTACAGACCATATACATATAATACACCATATACAATATACACAGACTTTATAAGGATATATAGTATACACACAATATACATGCAATTTACAGAATTACATAATATACAAGCAACATATAGATGAAATAGGAACAAGCAATGTATATGACAACAGCAGTGTACAACATGCTTGGGAACAAAAATTTGGCTGGGTGCAATAACTATCAGGTGAAACAGGAGTAGCTGTGGCCTTGCAGATGATATTGGTGGTCAGCTATGTATGAGAGTGATGGCATGAGGAAAGAAACTGCTCCTGTGTCTGACAGTCTCAGTATGCAGGGTTTTGAAGAGCCTGCCTGAGGGGAGAAGTTGAAAAAGGCCAGGGTGCGTGGAATCTGTGATGATTTTCCCGTTTCCTGGCTCTTAAAAAGTAGAAGTTCTGAATGGAGGGCAAAATAGCACCAATAATTTTTTTAGCTGTCTTTACAGTTTGCTGCAGTGTGTTCCTGTCATGTTTTGTGGCTGTTCTGTATCAGACTGTGATGGATGTACACCGAACAGATTCGATGGCTGCAGCGTAGAACTGGTTCGGTAGCTCCAGGGGCAGACCAGCTTGCTCATTTGTAGCAGAAAATGTATCCTCTGCTGGGACTTTTTGAGGATAGAGTTGATGTTGTGCTCTCACATCAGGTCTTAGAGAATAGTAGTTCTCGAAAAATTTGAAGGTATTGACACAGGGCAGTTAAGGATTGTGAGGTCAGCAGTGCTGAGGGGCATCTCCTAAATCTACAGTAATCTCCACAGTCTTAAGGGTGTTGAGCACCAGTCAATCACCCTACTGCTGATTTGCAGACTCATGGTCATCCTGGATGAGTCTGATGATTGTAGTGATGTCTGCAAACTTTAGAAGTTTCAATGATGGTTTCTAATAGGTACAAACATTAGTGTAGACAGAAGAGCAGTGGGGGGAGTAAACATCCTTGAGGAGCACCAGTCCTGACTGCACCTGCTGTTTCCTGCCTTTCAGGAAGCTGGTGAACCACTGACAGATGGTAAGGGAATACAGTTTGCTGGGAGAGTTTGGAGGAGAGGATTTCTGGGATGATGGTGTTGAATGCCGAACTGCAGTCCAGAAACAGGATGCTCGCATATGTCCCTGGTCTGTCAAGGTGTTGCAGGATGACTGTATCATTCACTGACCTGTTTGCCCAGTAGGCAAACTGCAGGGGTCCAGCAGGTATCCTGTGACATTCTTCAGGTGGGCCAACATCAAATGTTACAACAGATGTTACAGCAATGGGCTTATCAGTAATTCAGTCTTGTGATGGATGGTGTCTTGGGGATTTACATGATGGTGGGACATTTGAAGCAAGAATGGACTTTACACAGCTCTAATGATCTATTGAATATCTGCATGAAGATTTAAGCCAGTTGGTCAGCACAGGATTGGAGAGCAGATGGGGAAACACTGTCTGGGCCTGGTGCTATCCTGGTCCTCTATCTCTAGAAGAGCCAGCTCACCTGACTTTAATATTTTGAGTGCAGCCTGAGTGGTTGCCGGAGGGATTGGCGGATGTGTAATAGGGGCTGTTGAGCTGGAGTGATGGAGGGGTGTGATTTTGTTTCCTCCTAAACTTACAATAGAAATAATTTAGGTTGTCAACCAGGTTTTTGTTTGCCTTAGCACACTAATGGTCCTTTGTACTTTGTAATGTGTTGAAGGCCTTGCCACACTGATGTAGGATTGTTGGCTGAAAACTGTTTTCTCAGCATTTCAGTGTAGCTTCTTTTAGACACTCTGAAATCCTTTATCAATGCGTTTCTAGCTTTTTTGTACAGAGTCCTGTCTACTTATGTAGGCCTGTTTGCTTTGGTTATAAACCATGGTTTGTTATTGCTATATGTGCTAGTGTTTTTTGTTGGAACATACATTTCCTCACAAAAACTGATGTAAGATATCACAGTATTCATCATTTCATCCAGGTTGTCAGTTTCAGCTTTAAAAACACCTCGGTGCATTCAGAACAATCTTGTAGCTCTTGTTTTGTCCCCAGTGAGAACATGGGTATCCAACCTCCTCCATTTGTGAAACCAGACCCAAAAATCTATTTAAAATGAGCTGTTTTAAGCTGAGCAGTTCTTCTCTGGTGTAACTAATTGGGTTCGACTAACTGCACAGACAAAAAATACACTACTGTGCTGGAGCTGCCACTCGTGGTGCTATTTAGCATTATATTGCTTTGCTATTTAATTGTAATTATATAATTGCATAGTTAGTGACATAATGAAGTACATTCATATTTGATGCATATGCTGTATTAATAGAAGTCTGCAATCGTGCAAAAAAAAAAAAAAAAGGTGAGCCTCGCGGACGCTCCATTTGCAGCGTTTTTGCCAATCTCTCCTCAGGGGCAGCTCCATCTAATGTAACCCCACTGCTCTACTGTGTCTATGTAGAACATAGAAAAACACTTTTCTGAACTCAGTGGCAAAAACAAAATATGGTTTTAAATTAAAAAAAGATTCTGTGTCATATATGCAGCAAGGAGCACTGTATCCATTTAAGAATAACCTGGGCTACTGTCAAATCCTCTCAAACTTGTGAAGTTCTTATTATAATAATTGGTGCAGTGCAGTCACATTATCACAGTCAGTAAGGGGCAGTCCAGTGAGAATTACTCACTCATCGATCTTGTAGTGAATCACTGAGAGAACTTATTCAACTGAAATAGACTGCCATACAGAAAATAATGACCGTAGGCAATCTCTTCTGTCACATAATAGGCTTCAGCAGGCCTAGTTGTTTTTGAGTGCTCATTAAATCATATTCTAGTAGTCATTAGTCTTGTCTTTCAGGTGTTTTGCTATTTGCTTTTAAATATTTTCTGACACATGGGCAGTTTAATTTAAGTTGCTTAATGGAGATCACACTATGCCCTGCTGCTGTCAGTTCAGAGTAATTTGAGACAATTATGGTGAACTGTGTTGTTCTTGCATGAGATCTGAAAAAGTGATGACTGACTACAGACTCTCTCAGTTGGAGCAGGAGTTGTCCCTCATTCTCCCAGCATGGTAGCTATTGTGCAAATACCTGAGACCCACATACCAGGTAGACACTGACAGTGGCTTATACTACAGGGAGGAAACTGGGTAAAAACTATAACTGAAGGACTAAATAAAAATAAAACCTTATGGTAAAGCATACTAATGCAACATGTTTTCCTATTGTTAAGTAAGGCATTAGGGCTGTTGATGACCCAGAATAAGTGGTGGACACTATTTGATCTTTTTTCTTCATCTCAGCTTCCAGATCTCTACAGAAAAAAGTTATATCATGTGTCTTATATCATGTATCTCTTCCAAGCCTGAGAAAAAGGTCAAAGAAAGTTCATAGATATGTCTTCAAAGTACTACAGCAGTCTTCTCTTCAGTTGGTGTTGGCAGAATGAATTCCTTGTACTGAGTGGGAAAATTCTCAGTTGGATTGTAGATAACAAGTGTCTGAATACAAATGCTGGGGAGAATTCTTTGGGTCTGATTTTATGATCACTGTTATTTCTGAAGCAGTTGCAATACATATTGAACCAAGACTAAATTTATAATAGAAAATAATTATAATTATTTTTACAATTGTTAAGGTTTCATTAGTAAAATATTAGACATATTAGAATAAGGTAATACATAAAAAGCTTTTTTCATAAGTTTCATATGTAGGTTTTAATCACTTTAGCATTTAATTTCTTGTGCAGTCTTGCAATGGCAGTAATTAAATGAAAGGGATTTTTCTAGTTCTTCAACTCAATCGTTGCATTGTTAGAAAAGTCACTCAGAATGGTTGGATGTGAAATGCAGCATTCCAGTGAAAAATGATTAAAACAAATCAGTTACAGTGCTTTTTACAAAGCAGTTACAAAGGTTTTAGTATGAAATATATGTAAATTAATGTAAATGTATTCATGGTTAAGAGGTATGTAAAGGGCATTGTAAGGTAAAATAATAGTCCCCACATTTTTTTAAATACATTTTTTAAGGTTGGTAAGCATTTCATACGGCGGCACTGTGCTGCCAAGCCAAACAAAAAACAAAGTTTTCAGCTTTTGTCAGGCATGGGTAGCCGGTGAGCTGGAGCAGACGAAGGCAGGGAACGGCAGACACACATGCAAGCTTTTAAACGACAATATGATTTAATAAGCAAACAGAAGGATTAAAAAGACAGAGTTACCACAACAAGTTATCACAGTGACCGACACAGAAGGGACAGAGAGGGGAGGCTTTAAAGAAATGCACAAAACACCAAACACAGGACACTTTTTATTATTATCAGAAAGTATGTCATAAAAATCTCCAAATCGGCAACTTTACGGAAGAGGCCAAAAACTGTTCTCACTTTTAATGTAAGTCAGTGGAACCTGATTTTTTCCCAAGCTATTTTGAAGCATTTCTATTGGTCAGTTCCTCATGAGATTTTACCACAATGTAAAAAGCAGCTGTATTTAATTGATGTAGGAAAATGGAAGCAACAAAAATTGAGATACATGTTTTTCATTGGACAGCGAGGGTATAATAATCCTGAGAAAATATCCTCTTTTTACAAGATATGGAAGGTCAGATTGTAAAATAAGCTAATGCAATTAGAGCCTGCCTGATTGAATCAATCAAATTAGACTTTCTGCATGTCTTATGGTATATTGAAATTTAAGCTAATTTCACACCAGAAACAGTAACTGTGCTGCATGATGCACTGTGCCATGCCACACCCAATCAGCTCTGATATTAATCAGTGTAGGCTTTAACACTGGCTGTGCGTGTGAAATGCACAAATATGCTTTAGACATTTGTGTTATTCCTACTGAGCATATTGAATAGCATGGCAAACACTAAAACCCTAATGTATCTGCATTAAACCACTGCTTTTTCAGAATGATTGTTTGACTCCATGTCTACACATCAGTCCATTTGCCTTGTAAAGTTAGGACCAGGTTTCCTGTACAGCCTGCTGTGCTGGATGCTCTGTTAGGAATAGCTGAGAGGTCTGACTAATTTTTACCTCTGTTTAAAAGCAGATATAAAAAGTCTTTTGATTACAAATGAAAATACTAACTATGCTGCTCAGTGGCACAAAGATTCCACCTAATTTGGAGCAAGTTTAAAGTAAAAATAGACTAATTTATTTAGCTGCACAATTGAGTCAAGTCAAAAACAGCATCTAGCCTATTTGTCAGTCTACAGGTATTATGGCATTAACTTATTTCACAAAAAAATGTATATTTGACATCTCATAATAACAACATATTTTGTTCTAGTTAGTTTTGTTTGGTCCATTTTTCACTTACTATAGGCTACTACTCATAAGGCTACATGAGATATACTTTAACACGTCATGACAGCTGATATAACTCTAAATAAATGTTTATACAAGGCATCATTTGCCATTAAGCGTACATTTGTCAAGGTTGTTCAAGTAAGCTAAAGTAGACTTTAGGACAGATGGTGTCTATCAGAATAAGCATTTATAAGCATTTATGTGGAGTTATGTGCAGGCCCGGAGTGGCTAATCGGGAGATGCAGGAGGATTACCGATGGGCCAGCTCATGTCAATTTTAAGTTTGGGCCGGTTGCAAGGGAAAAATAATTTTGACACTTATCTGTCACTTATCAAATCTTCTTCTTACATTCATTCTCCATTCAACTATGTATTCATTCCCTTTTCATCTGACAGCACAGCCCCTACATTGCAGTAGATTAAGTGGGTTCCACCATCTGAGGGAATTCTCCCCTCCTAAATGTTTAAGTTGGTTGTGCCCACAAGGTGTTTTTTCTGGAGCGGTAATATGAAATATAGCAAAAGAATAGCGTGAAGCATCAGTTGGTGGTGACGGAGGGCAGAAAGAGACCAGGTGGAGCTGAAAAGGCCAGGTTAAAAAAAGAAAGGGGGTGGAAGAAGATGCTGCCAAATGTGTGAAATGAACAGACCCCCAGTTACAGCCACTAAACAGAGATATGGAAGCAAGTCAGTGTACAGCTATTGTGCAACATTTGCAATGTCTCAGCATAGTTAATTTTGTAGAGCCCAATACACACCATTAATCACAAATATCCAGTTTCAAGCTGAAAATAATAAACATAATTTAGAAGTGTAGTATGTTAATAGCTGAACTCATTAATGGAATGTTTTTGTAGCATCAGAGCAGCAAACGTCTTCCGATGCTTGATGGAGGCCGTGACTACTGAACGGACAGGTAGAGGATAGTCTAACAGAGTTATTTAAACTCTGTATAACAACTAAGATAGTTATTTGTAATGTAAAATATAACATAGACAATAGAAGTGATATATGTTAAATTGTGATAATGTTCATGTACACAGAGAAGGAAAGTCTCATGTCTATAGACACCATTATTAATAAAGTTGAGAAGCCAGTGCACTGCTTAGAAGGCTTTTAAAGCTGTAGGTAGCTACTAAACATGCCTGTAGTGAAGCTACTTAAGAGTTTAGTAAAAGTGTAAATCTAGCAATAGAGCTTCTCTCTGTGGGGAAGAAGATGCTATTTTAATTTCAAATGATTTTAATTTAAACTTATTGCTCCTGTACAAATGTAGATACATTTTCATCTTTGTCACATTTGTATATTTTCAATCTTTATCTGATTTGAATTAAACTGTTTCTGTTAACTTACCAACATATACCTGAACTTATAGCCAATACAAAGGTGCTGTAAGAGCTAGCTGCTGTTTCATTTATTCAGATTCCTCCGCCATGGAAAAAGTGGGCCAGATTTGGGCATGAAACTCCCAGGCTGAAAAAGGGGCCCACTCCAGCCCTGCTTATGTGTTTATATAAGAACAGTACAGTAAAAAATTACCAGTTAGTTTCTTATTATTATGACATATTATGTTGTTTTTACAACATATACTTTTTTACGATAATACTTTTGTAATTATGAGATTTATTTTCATAATTACGACATAACATCTCATAATAACGACCTGTCACTGTGATTTTGCCATCATTGATATTACATGCAAAATCTCAGAAGGTACATGTAAGTTCACTTAAAACCCCAAATATTGCTTGGTAGATATTGCAACTCTGTGTTTATATCACCACCAAATTTTCATCAAATCAAACTTTAAATGTCTTGATCTCTTGAAATTAAATATGCATTGAAATTTTACAAAATGGGTAGAGTTCCTCTTTAATAGAATACTACTAGGAGTAGATCTTATCTTGTTTTCCCAAACATCTAAACTATAGTTTTTAAGAGATCTGAGATCTGGCTAAGGGGCTAAAGTGAAAATATGCTGCCTCCAACAATTCAAGCGCAATAGCTGCCCACACATTTTCCAGTAGGTCTTATAACAGTGAGGCAGAGGGCAGAGTTCAGTCTGTGTAACAAGAGCTGAAGGACACAAAGTAGTTTAGAGGAGTCACGCCTGAAAGTTTCCACTCTCAGCATCACAGACTCATGGCTAGCATTTACTATCAAGAGATGTGTTTATAACATTTATTTCATTGCTCTATGCTGCAATGTGAACTTTCATATTCGTTTGAAATTATAGTCCATCTAAAACATGTTTTGCTGCCAATGTTGAATGAATAATGAGTATTGTGGGTGGTATACTGGGAACATCAGCTGATGATTAGTACTGAATGACTAACTGGGCTACTTCAACACCAAATTAATTAGTGGTTAGTGGGTCCAGGGACTCGTCTACAGCTCATTAAAAGACCACATCTAATTACTGTGATGTAATTCAAATATAGAAATCAGTCTCTGTTTTTACTCCACAACTCCACAGACATAAGTGAAGTTTTTTTTTGCATTTTGTATGTGATGTATGTAAAAAGCTATGTAGTATGTATTTATTTATGTGGCAAATATACCTGTAATTGTATGTTCGGTCGGAAACTCTCAAGGCCCTTAAAAGCCTTCAATAATTTCTAGAAAGAAAACAAAAAATATGAAGTGTAATTTCTTGGGATTTAAAGTTAGTTGACTGTCTTGCTTGTATTTAAACATTGCAACTTTGTAGCAATACACATATTCATTATTATTATTATTATTATTATTATTATTATTATTATTATTATTATTATTATTATTATTATTATTATTATTAAAGCTGTGCAATAAACTGTGCAATATAGATTTGACTTCTCCATTGTTTTTAGACACAGCCAAGCTACTTCTCCCTTGTGAGGGCATCAGGAGCTAAACAGAAGGCCTGACATACTACATTAACCATCATCATAATGTAGCAATACGACCATGCAAATCTCACAGTAGCACTGGACTAACAGTAAGATTATTATTGTGTAAAAGTTGTTTTGTTACCTAATGGATGTGCATAATTGTGCTGAACTGTGGTTTTGGTTGGTGTGGCCATTGATTCAGTTAAGCAGCAGTTCTCTCTGGTTATACTGGGGCACAGCCCAACTTTTTTGTTTGCCCGTCGTATGACAGTGGGCAGAACAGTCTGCATAGAAAACAGAAGGTTCAACCTTTGATACAGCAATCAGAAAAAAGGTTTTCTTTCTGGTTTTCCTCCCACTCCTGCACCCTGTGAATTTAATTGATTTGTAATTAATTTTGCAAGGGTATGTTATTTAGTTAGCATTAACCACTAATGAAAAACCAAAATTCTGTAGGTGGTGCATAGTTTTTCTTTTTTTTTTTGTATTATTTTACATTCATTCAATTTAATGTCCCACACAATAACAGTTTTTGCCATCAATTTAGTAAGCAAGTTAGGCTACAGCATTTAAATGGTTTTGTCTGCTTTTGTGATTGACGTGCTGCTAAGCACAGCTATTTAAGTATTTATCTATTCTGTTAAACAGTACATGTGTCCATATGCACCTTGCACAATACTGAGCACAGTTGCTGTACAGCCAGACTTCATATAAACTGAAAGCACTTTCAAAGACTGTCAGCCAATATTAGAAATACGGTGCTTGTAGTGAATTCACTCAGTTATAATATTTGTGTTGTGTAGTTCAAAAGAGAAAGACTAAAATTGGAAACTTGATTTTGTGTCCCAGGAAATAGAGTCTACTAACAGTCCTGCTCTCGTCCTTCTGGATGACCTACATGACTGACTGTAAATTCAAATGATGGTCTAAGCATTATTCATTTAGTTGTTAGAAAAGGAAAACCAGTGGCAGCTCTATGCAGGGCTCACTGCTGAAGTAGTCACTGTTAAAGTGATACATGCATAGAGTGTATGATCGCTCTGAGCACTGCAGTGTGTTTGTGTTGTGCTGGTACGAGTTTTTTAAAACCTCTGTGTCACTGCTGGACTGAGAATTATCCACCAACCAAAAATATCCAGCCAACAGTGTCCTGTGGGCAGCGGCCTGTGACCACTGATAAAGGATTAAAGGACGACCAACACAAACTGCATAGCAACAGATGAGCTATCGTCTATGACTTCACATCTGCATGGTGGACCATTAAGGTAGGAGTGTCTAATAGAGAGGACAGTGAGCGCACACAATATTTAAAAACTCCAGCAGCACTGCTGTGTCTCATACACTCGTACCAGCACAACAAACACTAACACACCACCACAAAAGTCAGTGTCACTGCAGTGCTAGGAATGATACACCACCGGATAATACAAGCTCTGTGGTTGTCCTGTGGGGCTGATAAGCAGGTGTACCTAAGGAAATGGTTGATGGGTGTATGTTGATCTCTTTAACAAGCTTTAAAGGTGACCTATTATGCATTTTCCTTTTCATTTAGTGTGAAATGTAGTGTTTTTTCAAAGACACATAGCTCAACATTCACACAACATTCACATAGAGAACAAGGTGACATCATCTGGTAACAGAATCGTTATTGCCTACCTACTGGCAAGCTAAGCATGCTCTCACAAAATGCACAGCAACTATTGGAGCCCATGTAGGTAGTGAAACCAATGTAGTGAACAGCATGGGAAAGCTGACCAATCACAGAACATCAGACTAAATGGAGGACGTGGCACAGGAGTTTTACAGGCTCTAACAGAGCATTTCAGACAGAGAGTCATGGGGAGGTTGGAGCCAATCCCAGCATCACTGTGTGAAGCCGGGGTACACCATGGACAGGTCCAGTCCATCGCATGGCCAACACACACTCACACCTACGGGCAATTTAGAGTGTCCGATCGACCTAACATGAATGTCTTTTAGGCTGTGGGCGGAAACTGAAGTTAGAGATGAATAGTTTTGTCAAATTTAAGCATGTAAATCCATGAACAATGAAAATCAGCATAAAAGGGTTAAATATCTCGGTTCCATTAAGTAGTGCCTGCAAATGTTAATATGCACCAATATTAGCTTAGTGATATAATACTACAAGAAATCCCATAAAATAAATTAGCAGCATAAAAGAGGTATGGTTTTGTCATTTAACCAAGTAATTATATTTATGGTCTGAACTAAAGGTTTTGCTCAACTAGACCTTGCACACCACTGTTATTTTCGGAGTTTCTCTTAGCCTGAATTCATTATATCATTAATATATCATTAATTCATTAAGTTTATTCAGTTTTTAAAGAACTTTAGACTTTCTTAACTTCTGCTATGCGGTTTCTGTTGGAGGTGATACCATACTTGTTGACTGGTAGTGATACCATTCAGAGAGAGTGCAACAGTAAAACATCAGTGAGGAGGAAGGGCAGGATCTGTCAGCATGGAACGAGGCAGGAGCAGAGGGTCCTCACAGTAAGAAGTTTCTGTGGGTGATCGTTTACTGGATGATGGTCAAAGTCTTGATTTCCGCTGTGATAGAAGCAGTCAAAAGAGCAGAGGGTTAGTGATATATTGATACTGAAGCCTTACTGCAGACAGATGAAACTCATGTCAAGCACCGTCATGTTAAGTGCTTCAAGGACTGCAGAATGCTGAGTTGTTCCGTTCAATTGAGCCTGTAGTTTGTGTGGTCTTCCAGATAAAGCAGAGTAGACTGATTGGTCCCTGCTAACTTGCCTCAATTTTATGAGTTTCTGAGGCATGGTGAAATTCACTTTCCTTGCAGAGGAACAAATGCATTTTTGTGCTTATGCACTGATCCTTCACTGATCCCCTAATGGCTGGTTTTCCAGACACAGATTAAGCCTAGTCATGGATTAAATCACCCTGTCAGTGGGGGCTCTTGCTTGAAGATACGGTTTAAGCTAGAGCTACATTTTATTATTATTATTATTATAATCTGAAAAATACATCCCTGAGTAAATTTGAAGGCATGTTTTCCAAGCTATAGCAGTGGGCAAAAGTCTCAGGCATCTGGGGAAAATTACATGCAAAGCCATTTATCCTTATTTGTTAAAACAAATAAATAAATGAATAAACTAATATTACAATAAATACAATAAATAGTGATGTTATGTGTGTTAGGTTAACCTGTTTCTTGAGACCAGTATATTACATTAAATGAAACCAAACTTCTAACCAAACTTTTCTAAGATATCCATAATCAGTGTTGGGTGAAATGGTGTAATGCTACAAAGTTATGTGTTCTAATTATATAACAGTGTCACGCATTGCAGTTTAGGTTATATAAGAGAATAATATTAATTATGGTCACCCCCACCCTGTTAAATTCAGCAAATGATTCTTTCCCAAAAAAGCAATCAAATATCAGCTCGGCCAGTGATTCTTTTAAATACCAGGTGTACATGCATCTAGCTAAAATCATATCTGGAAAGAATCCAGATACTACCAGGTGTAACTAGAGTCCTAGAAGGAATCACCATTACAGAGAATTGGTCATTTGCGTTTGCTTACAATTCTTAGTATCTCAACACTGTTAATAAATTTATTGAATTTAACATCATTCATATTTCAGTGTATTTAAGTTCAGTTAATATATTATATAATAATTTAACAAAAATACATGCACTGTATGTTGTATGTCAAGTTAATTTCCACTGACATGAAAAAAATCTAAAAATATTTGATTAAAATATTAAAATCATTATTTCCCTCCTTGAACCTTACCATTTCTTACATTTGTTCATTTGTTTATTTAAAAATAATATTAATCTGTTCACTCATCATGATCAGCAGTCAATGTAGACTGTGAAAAACAGGTAGCTGATGAATAAATGATTCTTCATCAGTAAAGTTGCAGTTTCATAGCTTACAGCAGTGTGTCAGAAATGCATCTGCTTAGAAACAATTTAAAAGCATGTCATTATTCACCCCCCATCATGCCAGAAGACATATTGTTCATTGTGTGCAGCCCAGTGATGTCAGGCCTGCTCTGCATGAGTCCATCAAAGTGAAGGGCGAACATCTCCATGCTTTCTGATCACAGAAGACATGCCTGGCGGGAGACTTCCCCTCAGCCCATCATCTCTGGAAGGAGCACGATGGTTTCTGGTAAAAATCTAAAGAGGGGGATATTTCCTTTCTTCTCTATCTTCAGGTCAGAACAGAGAGAGTCATTTGGTAAAAAATCACACTTCTGAACGTTTCCATGACAAGAAAAATACCAACTGTGACATAAGCTGCAGTGACAGCTTTCATATGATCGTACTACAGACATATCGCACAGCTAAGCCTTTTTAGCAAGCTAGCTTTTCTTGCCGGGACGCTTATGATGAATATTACGTGTTTGCTGGAACATGTGTGCAAGCACACTTTACGCACTTTGATAAATGATGCTCTTCGTCGGCAAAGGCCCCCCTCTGCTCCCCTACAAATTGTGGCGAACATCCAGCTATTGATAATGCTTCCCATTATGCGGCGTCTAACAAGTGACGTCTATTGAAATAGAAGGAAACATCCGAAGACCTTTAGTTCTGAGCTGCTACCCCTCACCATTTATTTCCTAACCCCATCGAGTTCTCTTTCTCTCACACAGAGGAGCGCTCTGGTCACAAGAGATCGTACTCTCCATGATTATTCAGCAATTAGTTGGCTGTCTCTGTCGGCCACGCATTATTGAGCTTGAGACAATTTCCTTATAGCCTATTCTTCATGTTCTCTGTAGGCTTCTGGTAATTATTTTTTGGCCCTCAACCGAGTGCTAGAAAGGCTGAAATGTGCAGTTTGGTTTTTCAAAGCAAAGCAAGCACCGAAGCCCCAAAAGCAGGTACGTTTGAAACAGTGCCATAACTACCCTTGGGCTAGCTGTAAGTTTACCGGCAGAGAGCAAGGTATAGCACAGTTTTAAAGCCTGCAGGCATATGTTATTGTTTAGTGAAGGCATCCAGTGTTACAGTGTTAAAACTTAGCCTGTGTGCCACTGTAGACATTTGTGCCACAATTGCCAGTTTGAGATTAAAATCGATTAATCTTTTGGCAATATATTTTCAAACAGAGCCCACACGGTGAAATCCCCTTTGCCGATTACCCACGATGCCTATTCCAGCTGGACACAAATGAGTCCAGTAAGAACTGTGTGGATTTTGCTTTGTACATAACAAAATGGTTAGTGATTAGTGATTGTAGTGTAGTGACTGGTTAGTGACTGTAGTGGGAAATATATCTCTATAGTACTTTTTTCAGGGGTATTTGAATGTGTTACTGTACTTATGGCTATTTGAAGCAGTGATTAGATAACACTGACAAAGCACTCGCGGGTGCTTAGTGCTTCATGCAAATGACAAGACAATTTTGCAGAGCAGCTAATCTGTATTGAAATGTGGAGCGAAAAAGCTTTTAGCATTACTAATCACAGCCATAATCAAGCTACCCATCAGTGCTGAGAAGATTCATTATGGAGTTGAGAAAATTCAATAAGTCTGGGCAGAAAGCTTTAAATTGCTCTGAAAAGACACCAATATTAGAATAAACACTAACATGTATACTATTGTTTGTGATTTTATGCTCATGAAAGTTTAGTCATTTTCAAACCTCCTCAAACCTTTTCTGATGGCAACCCAGTATTAATTGTAGTCATTATCCAATACCTGCCTTGGCTAATCCTAATCAGTGTTTCAATGTATTAAATCAGGTGTGATTGTGATAGGTTTAAAAAGAAATCCAGATAATGGTTAGGGGTGTTGAGGCAAAATCTGTATTCAAACTTTTTTGGTTTTTTTAGAGTACAGTCATGGTCGAAAGTTTTGAAAATGGCACAAAATTTGATTAACGAAACCTCAGGTATTTAGAATCTTTTGTCTGATGTTTATATGGTATAATGAAGTACAATTATAAGCATTCTGTGTGTGTGTTAACTTATTATTGACAAATACATCCAGTTTAAGCAAAGATGTAAAATTTGCAGTGTTGACCCTTCTTCTTTAAAACCTCTACAATTTGCCTTGGCATGAGTTGATCACAGTCTCTGGGTTTTTGTTTGTCCACACTCTTTGTGAGGATTGGCCACAGGTTCTTAATGGGGTTGAGGTCTGGGGAATTTCCTAGCCAAGGACCCAAAATTTCAATGTTTTGTATATTGGCCTTGTGTCATGGTGCTCCATCATGCTGGAAAATACATTGTTCATCTCCAAACTGCTCCTAGATCGTTGGGAGAAGGTACTTTTGGAGGATGTTTTGATACCATTCCTTATTCATGGCAGTGTTCTCAGGCAAAATTTTGAGCAAACCCACTTCCCTGGACGAAAAGCAACCCCACACATGAATGGTCTCAGGATGCTTTACTGTTGGCATGACCCAGGACTCATAGTAGCGCTCACCTTTTCTTCTTCAGACAATCATTTTTCCGTATGTCCCAAAGAGTCTGAAGGGGGCTTCATCAGAGCAAATAACTTTATCCCAGTCCTCTGCAGTCCAGTCCCTATACTTCCTGCAAACATCAGTCTGTCCTTGATGTTTTTCTTGAAGAGAAGTAGCTTCTTTGATGTCCTTTTTGACACCAAGCCATCCTCCAAAAGCCTTCGTCTCACTGTGTGTTCAGATGCACTCACACCTGCCCTCTGCCATTCCTGAGCAAGCTCTGCACTGGTGGTGACCCGATCTCGTAGCTGCGTCCTCTTAAGGAAACCGTACTGATACTTGCTTGAATTTCTTGATTGGAGAAATGGTTGATTGGGGTGCTAGCTTACAGGCAGCAATGTTCTTGCCTGTGAATCCCTTTTGATGGTATGCAATGATGACTGCACATGTTTTCTTGGAGGTATCATGGTTAACAGAAGGAAACTTTAAAGCACCACTACTCTTTTAAAGTAACCAGTCTGCTATTCTAATCAGCATAACAGAGTGATATCAGCTGTCTAGTCCTTAATAATCTTTTCTCCTGAGCTAACTAGTTCATCACTGAATTGATGTTTGAGGCCATTTCGTAGGGCTGAAGTGCGTTAGCTGTAATACAGTAATTTTGTAATAAGGTGATTTTTTATGGCAGGAAATGAATTTGCAATTATTTGCAATTCATCTGATTACTCTTTACAATCTAGTTAATACAAATTTTCACCATAAATACTGAAGCAGCCAAATTTGTGAAAACACAAATTTTTGGCTTTCTCAAAACTTTTGGCCACAACTATAGAACAGAAAATAGCAACTGTTTTTTTTTCTTTGATTGATTAAAAAGACTTGTTACTTTATTTTTTACTGTTTTACATTTATTTGCTTCTCTTATAGCGATAAATAGTGTTTTGTGAAAACAAACTACCTGCAAGTAAGTAAATTTTGGCTAGCATCTCTAGGGGAATCACTATATAACATTAGCACCAAATCAACACCAAATAAGTTTACTTACACTTCACACAGTGGGTTTAAAATTAATTACTGCAGCTGAGGAGATTTGAACTAGAAAGTGTACATTTAACATTATTTAGCAATATTTGTGGTGGATACTTTTGGTTTTATTGGGACTTTTGTCTTCAGAATTAGCCTAAAACTATGCGAGCACTTTTATATTGTGCTGGTATTCGCAAAACAGCCCTGAGTTAGAGGACTGTCAAATTCCTATCTGTCTTTTCTGACAGACATGGTCAGAAAAGCTGGATTAAAACTTTTACACCTGTTGTGAATAAAGCCCCTGGAGAGCAAAACATGTTGTATTTTTGCTAGTATTTACATTCATTTAAATAAAGAGTTAATCGCTCATGTACCAGTACTTTGGCTCTGACAGGCTGGAGTTAGCTTCCTATAATGATACATTTTGATAGTCCTTTAATTTGTATAAAACAGGCGTGTGTGGGTTTCCAAAAACTGCAATTATGATAGTTGCCATGGTTGCCAAGCCAACATCGCAGTGTTGCAGTGGTCCTTGCAGCTCTATGATTATATAAACACACTTGTTGACACTAATCTAGTTCAGAATTAATCCACTGTGACAGTCTCGTAAGAGCAAAGTGGATATAAACCCAATTTCCAAAAAGTCAGGACAAGAGGGAAAATGCAAGTCTGATGATGTAATTATGCTGGGATATAAACGCATCATCCAGGAAAAGCCTAGTCCATTACGAGCAAGGATGGGTCAAGGCTCACCACTGCCAAAAACACATCTGTTCCTAAACAAACGATTGCAAGGAGTGTTTCACTCTCTACAGTGCATAATATCATCAACATATTCAGAGAATCCAGAGAAATCTGTGCATAAGGGAAATGGGCAAAAATCACCAATGAATGCCCGTAACTTTCTATCCCTCAAGTAGACATGCTTCTGTGCTGGATATCACTGCACAGATTTAGGACTTTATTTGTCAGTAAACACTTCATTTGTTGCTGCATTCATAAATGCAAGTTGAGACTGTATTATATACAGCTGAAGTCAACAGCTTCCATAAACTCTGCTGACTGACCTGAGCTCATTTGAAATGGACTGATTCACATTTATTGTGGTCTAATGAGAAAACCTTTCAGACAATTTATGAAAATAATGGAGGTCAGGGTCTCCAGGTCAAAGAAAAAAATTACCATTCTTATTGTTACTAGCGAAAGGTTCCAAATTTAAGGTCCTGATATGGGGGAGGGCGTTGGTATTATTGTGTAACCTCCGCATCTGTGAAAGCACCATTGATGATGAACATATCTTTTAGGTGTCATCCATGCTTATTTTTACATGTTAACAACAAGGAATATTCTGCACTCAACAACAGCATGGCTGTGTAATCAGCGAGTGCAGGTGCTAGACTGGGCTGCCTAGAGTCCAGAATTTTCTTCCATTAAAAATGTATGTCTCAGTAAGCTCAGGATATGACACACCAAAACCCTGCACTTTGAAAACTGGTATGACAGAAGAATGACAAAAAATTTAGCTTTCAATACTCTCGAATGTATCAGTCAATTTGTGCCTTTAGTCCCCAAACATTTGACTAAGTGCTGGTAAAAGGAAATGTGATGTAGCACAGTGGTAAACATTCCTCTGCCCCAACTATTTTGGGATGTGTTACAGGCTTCAAATTGGTATAAACGTACATTTGCAAAAAAAGAAAAAAATAAGTACATAAAATAAAACGTTATTATTTATTATTGAGATTTTGTACTGTTTTTAATTAAATACAGTTCAAACAGAATTTGCTAATCACTGCTTTCTGTCCCAGCAAATTTGGAATTGGAGTTGTAAATGTTTAGCAACTGATAGAAATTTAAGATCATTTTCATAAGAGTATCAGTTAATTAAAGTAGGCTAAAACAGGACTGATCTTATATGAGTCTACCTAGTACACAGAGTACTTGCAGGGTGTATATCGATTCCAAGTTTCTCCAAAATTGCAACTTCACCGGAGAGGACCAAAACAGTCTTTACTTTCAACGTAATACCATAGAACTAGATTTTGAAGCATTTCTATTGATTCATTTATCATGACAGTTTCCCACAATGTAAACAACAACTCCTGTGTTTATCTGACTCACAAAAATACAAATAGACAAAAATGTTTTTTTACTGAACAGTGACAAAATAGGATTTGTGTATATGTTAAGGAAAGTAGAAGATCTTTAAGAACTGCCACATTTTTAAGAACTGGTAGTCTAATTATATTTATGCCATACACATAGTTTAGAAATGTTTTTTGTGAACATGTCTATAAACATGGGGGGTGATAGGAGGGCAGCCGAACAATTCTTAGTGCCAGGCTTAGCTGCTGAAGTTGTCAGTGCTATCACACCTTGACCATTTATCAGATACCTGAGACAAGTATATCATATTCAAGGCCTAAGGCAGAATATAAGCTCACAAGCCAGTTAGATAACTAGGATCATGACATATTTGGATTCTAACTGCGTTCAGACAGCATTATTCTTGTGAGCTAACATAATACATTCCACATAACACTGACATACTGTTGCCTTTCTTGTCAGCTTCCAGATAAAGAGGGAATCACAGGTCAAAAAAAATGGAAAAGATTGTTCCTGATGAAGCTGTTTCCCTGGTTTGGTAATCAAGTGATGAGCATGAAATCAGGAGCCAAGTTCAGAGCAATGGAGAACTATTGAATAAACAAAACTAGAGGTATTCGATGGGATGGACTGCAGAGCCATGATTGTAATTTCATTCCGATACCTGGGGTTAACTCCCCAGTTCCTCAACTAAAGTGGTGTGAAGTTGATGTGAGACTTCTCTGATGGAAACTTTATTGGTATCTGAGCCTCAGTTGGAAAAGCTTAAGACAAATCTGCAGATCTCGAAAGAGGAAATCTCCGCGGGTGAAATAGCTTGAACCTCCACCATTATCAGTGCTGCCTGAAGCTGCTGTCTTGCCCTGAATCAACTGTGAAATTGTATTGGAAGGAAGCTAAGCAGGTACTGATACACTAATGCATTCTGTGCTCACAGAGCCAGATCTTATTTCTTGCTGTATTCTACTCCTTCAGGGAGGGCCTGGGGAGAAATTCTTTGGGCACTCATGTTGAAAGTATCGCCATGGTATGAGCTCAAGGATGTAAAACTGCTCACATGTGTATCTGCATGTAATTCACATAAAATCGCTGAGAAGTAATGTTTTTTATATGAAGGGCCTCCATATGCAGACGGAATTTTCTATGCAGTAGTTAGAGTTCTACATTGTCCTAAGCTTTTTTGCTGTCAGATTCAAGTGATCAGACATTTTCCTTCCATTAAAGCAGAAATCTGTGTATATATATATATATATATATATATATATATATATATATATATATATATATATATATATATATATATATATATATATACATACACAGTACTGTAAATGTACAGTCCTGTTGAAAAGGCACTAAATTACAGGTTATCCATTTTAATGTGCCCCTGTATACACCTGCTGTCTTAGATGCTCCTGTGCCTTTAAGCCCCGCCTCCAGGTGAGCTCAGTGTGCTTTGATTGGCCAGTTCACTTTGGCTACAATTTTCATCCTCACTCATCTGTGGCTGTTCTTACAATAATGTTATCAGTTTGATCCAGAGTCTGATCCTGAAAGTCAGGTAGAGCATGTTGGTAGACCTTGTTTTTTTTTTTGTTTAGCTTTTTTTGCTGTGCATTGTGTGACCCTTTGGCATGTACTTTGGGGTTTTTGTTGACCGTTCACATGTACAAAAAGCTACATCACACTAAAGGAAAGGGTGAAAAAACAGAAAAGTATTCCCTTGTAGAGATACAGAGATGAGTCTCCTGACAACCATCCAAGACCTTGCAGACCACTAAAACTGCCACTATCAGATAAACAGTATTTAAAGCTTTCACCTTTGAAACATGAGATAATCAAGTTCCACTCTTGCTACAGATCAGAAAAAATCCACAAGTTTTTCTGTTCATCACTTCACCATGAGAACTCACTTTGATGGAAGGAGCTGGCAACTTCTGCAAGAATATACACAACACAATAAAATTGGCAAAGAAAGAAAAGAAGCTGCTAATATTCTCAGAACAATGGACTGATCACCCCCTAGTGACATAATTCACTGAATGTGTTGATCAACTTATAAGACTGAAACATGCAGAAGAAGGTTAAATGTGTAATAAAGGCAAATAGAATAGATTATTAATTTATTTTAGCTAATTACATGTTCATTCTCGACTGCCTGCTTCAATTCATTGGCTACAGTGAGACATCCAGCCAGTAAAAAAAAAATAAAAAGTGTAAATTTTTATGTGGGATGTAACATAATCATAACAGTTATGCTGCTAATTGACACTACTTAACCACATTCCTGTCATGGCATTTCACATGGCATTTCACACTGCCCACCTGCCTGGCATATACTCAATATTTCCCAGCATTCCTCAAGTGCTTTTTTAAATTCTCACCTTCTCTACACCACCTGTTGTGGGTGTTTTTATTAGCTTTTTGTGTTGCAGTTCAATATGGATGAAAAGGAGGTCCGCCCACAGCAAGACACTTTCATGTCATCTGTCCACAGTAACTGGCCCAAAACGTTACTGGCCCACAGGACATTCTTCTAGCTTTAGTAAATATTCAGTGAATCTGCACTTCTGTGACCCAGTCTCAACAAAACCTTGATGTTGATTGCCATGTGGTTCTTGGTAATGTACAAATGTACATAATGAGTCAAAGAAATAACAACAGGTCTCATAAGTAATGCTCCAGCCTGGTTTCCTGCATCAAATTGTGTTGATACATGGGAAAAGCTTCTGGATGCCTTATGGACCAACAGTCTCTTACAACATATAAACAAGGTGGTCTATAATAGTATGGACTCTTTTGTGATGTTCACATAGTCCAAGAAGGTAATACCACTGTACTATTAAACAAATGCAAGAGTCAACACATTCATCCATCCACGGGGGGCTGGAGCCAATCCCAGCATCATCAGGCGAAGGCGGGGTACACCATGGACAGTTCGCCAGTCCATCACATGGCCAACACTCACACACACCTACGGGCAATTTAGAGTGACCAATCAACCTAACATGCATGTGTTTGGACTGCGGGAGGTAACAGGAGTACCCGGAGGAATCCCACTGAAGCACAGGGGAACATGCAAACTCCACACAGAACAGCCCGGACCGGGAATCCAACCCAGATCGTCTTGCTGTCTTGCTGTGAGGCGACAGTGCTAACCACTACACCACCCGAGTCAACACATGTCTTGACCTTTTTTTGGATCTTCATATAAGCTTCTCAACTACAGCTAAATGAACTAGAGATTCAGAATAATGGTCAGTTATTCAAGTTCAGCTCTCATATAGTAGCATTTCAAGAGCCATTTTAAAAGTAAGATTGTTGAGTTAGGTGTTTATGTATTCCTGTTTCTTTGGCTACTCCCAGCAACCCATTTACACCAAACCTACATCACAGTATTCAAATCAATTCATTTTTTTCCACTTATTTTTTGCCTTTTACTTCTTCAGACGTCTGTCAACTTCTTCCAGCGTTTCCCTTTAAAGATTTACCCAAACGCATTGCCGGCTTTCGGCACTTGTTGTTGCGAATTCCTTGTTTGTGCCCACTAGTCCCAGTGGCTTTCACACACGCTGAGCAACCCAATCACCAACTTGAGCTAATTTAATTGAGCTGTTTTATTGGGAGCTCAACAGCTGTGAGAGAAACAGCTGGATCCACTGTGATAAGGCTGCACAGACTGAAAATATACTTATAGCCATAACAATATTTTTAGCAAAAGGTAAACTCTTGTGGGAGCAGACTCTGAAAACAGTGGATGTAACTGCTGCCCGTGCGAATAAAAGCAAGCGTGTTTCATCAACTGAAGCAAAATATTGATTTTTGTGCTAATATTAAGCCTCCAGCGTTGAGATTGAATATTGAATTTCAGATTTATCGAATGCTCAGATGAATGTTTGGTACAAAAGCCTTGGCATTAAAAAAGAATAATGCCTTCCAGTTGGCATACGGACTGTTCATTAAGTATTTATTATAGTATCGAATGCACTGACAAAATTCACCAAAACAAATCTGAAAGTGATCCAGAATGTTTAATCCTGCGATTGTTCCTTATATAATCTTTTCCTTTGTCTTTCATGCTGATGCTGTATTACCAAAGATATGTCAGACATCATAAACCATTGAATTTATAAATATGCACTGTCGTAGTAAACATATTACAGAGAGGAAAACACAGTTCATTCATTCAGCCATCCATAAGGAGAGTAAAGTCACAATAGACCCTATTCACTTCTGAATCTGTATGAAGTTGTCATAGTGGGCACAGTATACAATTCTGGAGAATGAATACATCCTCTTCAGTGCTCCTTCAGATGCTCTGCCATCCCCAAACAACAAACACATTCCCAACATGAACAACATTGGAAATCTTTTTTAGATCCCTGTGGCCATAAAATCCTTCACAGCATCCTTTATCTGTTGTACAAATACAGTAACCAGGGTAAGTAATGTAACTAACACTGTGTTTTAGCAAACTGTTGCAGCTGTTGCTGCTGCTTACTAACCAGTTGTTATCATGATCATTAGCAAACACCACAAAACCTTACTGATTTATTAGTTTTGTAAAACAGCGAAACTCATTTAATGTTACCCACCTGTTCAGCAGAAACAGAGGCAACCCCCTTATTAACGTTTCATGCTTTTCAGCTATTCATGAAGCTTAACTCTATTCATTTTTTGACTTTTTTCCTATGCCAAAATTTGTCTGTTCTGTTTACCTTAAACGGTACAGTACTTCTATGCTTGTGCTTTGGCCTACATGTCCAGCTCCTTGCTCACATTTTCTCCTTCCACTTTAAATTGTACAGCAAGTAGAGCAGAATATGAGCTGAATAGGTAACACATGAACATTTAAACCAGAAGCTGGTTGACTTCAGCCTCTCAGAGATTTCTTCACCCCTCACTGATGTTAGCGCTGCTCTTCGGCCCTTGCCTCATCCTAAAATTTCTTTCTGAATATTATGATTTTTTCTGCCTTCTCTCCTTTTTGACCTGCTTATGGAGCTCTGAATTTATATCCTACCTGCTGCCTTCCACATCCTGCATGCAAGCACGAATGCCCCTTGTTGCTTATTGGCTGGAAGAGTGTTGTAATGTTCAGTCTGAGCCACTTTGTTCATGTCCCATTTGCAGAGCGTGACTGTGTATTAACACATGAGGTTTTTTTTCCAGTGCACATATGATAATGACAGCTAGTGGACCACGAGAAGAAAAAAAGAGTATTGGATTTTAATCATATGCTCCGCCTTTAAATGCACATAAACTCAGGATTTGTATGGTGGTTTTCTAAACTGGATTACTGGCTGAATCTTGGCTGCAGCTGCATGACATCACTTTAAAAACACAGGGTAAATACTGATGATCACTCTGATGTGCATCACTGTTTTATTGCATTTATTGTCATATGAAGTCTAAAGCATAGAGCTATAAGCAGTGATATCAGGTTTTTTGGCTGATTTTAGAGCTGGATTACTGTCTGCTGCTCGTTCAGAGATGGATAAAATCTTTCTGGTTAGTCAAGACAGAGGGTGGTGAGGGCTGTGATGTGTAAATTATGCCACTGGATTTTGGATTTGGAATTTTGGTGTTGTTTGAGAGGGCTGGGGGTGCTGAGTGTTCTGATATATGTATCATATCCCTTCTGTGTATATGCTCTGTGGTTTCGGTTGGTCTAATATTGTAGGAATAATGAGTTTTAAATGTTTTATTTAATTTAATCAATAAAATTAAGTTGGTTTATGAAGATATACTGCAGTAGTTAATAGAATGGAAACGTATGGTGTAGTAACTGTAGCTGTCAAATGTCTACTAAGCTGCTTAAACAAAATTAGCAAATGAAAGCAGGAAGATTTTCATTATTCAGTGACTTTATATTGTGATTATTAGTTTGATAAACAAACATTTTTTGTGGAGAATTTGTCTTGGTTTGAATAAAAAGGAAACTAATATTATTATTATTATTATTATTATTATTATTATACATACATGATAACATACATTAACATCAACATACAACGATAATACATTCAAATTATGTAGTGCCTTACACAAACCCAAGAACACTATACATTAAGAGAAAAAACATTGACACAGAGGAAGAATAGCATGAAGGAAAGAGGTACATTTTCAGCTGAGCTTCGAAGGAAGTGAGGGGGAGGAGAGGGGACAGAGTTCCAAAGTTTGCAGCAGTAGCACTGAAAGACCTGCCTTCCACTGTCGAGAGTCTCGTGAGAGGGACTGGAAGAAGACCAGTGCCAAAAAAACTGAGCAGAGGGATAACATGAATGAAGGTGCACAGTGAGGTATGTAGGGGTGAGACCATAAAGGAAACTAAGCAGTTTGTACTTGCCAGCGAAGCTGATGGGTGATGTGTGCAGAGAACTTGGTAAGCCTTTCAGAAGCAAAGATGGGCAGAGGTTCTTCAGTCTGTGAAAATCTGCATCTAAAAATTGTAAAATGATTTTAGAAAAATGTTCCTCAACGTAAAATTAAGAAGACTTTGGATATCCCACCATCTATGGTACATGATATCATCAAAAGATTCAGAGAACTCCCTATGCACACCAGGCAGACGGTCAATATTGGATGCTCGTTATGTTCAGAAGATGCCATATGTCAACATGAGCCAGAAACACTGCTGTCTTCTCCGGACCAAAGCTCATTTAAAATAGACTGAGGCTAAAAAGAAAACGGTTCTCTGGTCAGATAAATCAAAATTTGAAATTCTTTTTAGAAACCCTGGATGCCACATCCTGCGAACTCAAGAAGAGAGAAGTTCAAAAGCCTTCACTACTGACGATACAGGGTTGCCTGTATCATCAGTGCCTATGGCGTGGGCAGCTTATATATCTAGAAATGCTCTAATAATGCTGAACAATATAGATTTTTGGAGCAACATATGGTCACATCCAGACAACGTCTATTTCAGCAAGACAATGCCAAACCACATACTGCATCCATCACAAGAGCATGGCTTCGCAGAAGAAGAGTCCGGGTGCTGAACAGGCCTGCCTGCAGTTTAGACCTTTAACTGAAACATTCAGTGTACCATGAAACAAAAAATCAGACAAAGAAGACACAGGACTGTTGAACTGTTAGAATCCTACATTAGACAAGAACGGGACAACTTTTCATCAGTTGGTCTCTTTACTTCCCAGACATTTACAGACTGTTGTTAAAAGAAGAGGGGATGCTACACAAAAGTAGATGTGGGCCTGTGCCAACTTTTTTGAAATGTGTTGCTGCGATTTAAGTTTTAAATGGGTTAATATATACTTTTCATTTATATATATACATTTTACACAGTGTCCCAACTTTTTTGGAATTAGGGCTGTGTATCTCTAATCCATCCATCCATTCATTCATTCATTCTCTGCCACTTTATCCCTTTAATTGGGATCCCAGCATCTTCGGGCATAGGCAGGTACACCATGGTTCACCAGTCCATCACATGGCCAATACACACTCACACCTACGGGCAGTTTAGAGTGACCAATCAACTTAACATGCATGTTTTTGGACTGTGGGAGGAAACTGGAGTACCTGGAGGAAACCCACTCAAGCACAGGGAGAACATACATACTCCACACAGAACAGCCCGGACCGGGAACCAAACCTGGATCATCTTGCTGTGCGACGACAGTGCTAACCATTAGTTCCCCATGCCGCCCTGCACATAACACAACACTGCAACAACACAATTCAGTGGCTCAATTACAGTAGCTTGGGTAACGTAATAGTTTTTATACTCATCCATTCACACACAGCTATTTACTTCCTTACCAAGGAAAAGTTAGGTACATACTTTAACAAGTCCTCTAAATGCTCAATTGTAAATGTCACCACTGCTGCAGTGTTGTTTACATTATGGTGGCTTTTGCTGCATTGAATACAGAAGTGTGATGAAAATTACCCTTACTTATTTTCCGCCTATACAGAAGCTGTTTGGATTAAACTTGTAAAAATATGAGGTGAAAAATAGAGAATATATCCTTTGCATGTCTATATTTTAGAGTTTAGTTTGATTTTTATTGTGTTTTCCTCCGTTCAAACTGCAGAACTGCCCTAATTAGATAGTACTGGACTAATGGTTGTAACTGATAAGATGTGTCCCATAAGAGACATACTGTACACACAGCAGAGCCGCAAATGTGTTTTCTTGGCTTTTAGCCCTTCTTCATGTCTCTGGGATCTGCATCTGGAGTCAGTGAGCATGAATAATCATGGAAACATAATAATGGTCTATAAAAGAACAGCAATATGGTCGCATAGAAGAAGCGGTGTTTTACGTTTATAGCCAAGTGGAAATGAATCTCAGGCCAATTCCACAGCAGAGCATCTCTTTTAGCAGGCGGAGGTCACATTATGAGATCTACAGATCTGTATCTCATATTAAATAAAAGTGTAAGAATGGAATGTAACTGTTTGTGGCTTTTTTTTTTCAGAGAGAGAGAGAGAGAGAGAGAGAGGAGAGAGAGAGAGAAGCGGAGCGAGAGTAGCCGTGGAGATGGCAGGGTGTCTGTGCTCAGGTGACCTTGAAATTCAATTTAATCTCCCAGCACATCACAAACCCCGACACCAATGAGATTCAAATTAGTGCATTCAAAATGAGTGGCGCAGAGTAAATGTGGCCAGTCTGAGGAGAGAGCAAATGAAGAGGAACCAATAATAAAATCACCATCTAAAGAGAACTTCTTTTTTTTTTTTTAGAAGCATTAAGTGACTGCTATTGCAGGCAACTCAGCTACCCACCCTTATCAATTACCCCAAAAATGAGCCTTTAATCAATTGGCCCAGGTGATTCGATCACAGAATTCTCTTTTGAACACATCGTAAGTGACACATCTGCGTTTGAGGACGAGCATGTTTGCTTGCCTGCTTATTTCACGTCTTCATTATAAAATGTCCCAAAAATCATTTGCGATTCAGTCATCATCCTCAAAGAGGGACAGTCCTCCCCAGCAAGGTGAGTTAATAAGATCAGAACACCTTGAGCAGAGCTAAAGAGAGCTGTGGGTGTCAGAGCCAGTTAGAAAGGCAATATTTTTTATGTAGGTGCGACAGTCGCATTAACTTACTCCAATATATATGTTTGCCACCCGCAATTAGTTGCTGTTGAATATTAAGAAACAAGTTCATACCCCTTGTACTGCACAGTACTGTATAGCAGTCTGAGTCATTTAGGAGTGATAAAAATGGCTGAGAAAAAAAAATGCCTCACAAGATTAGCATCTACATCAGTGTTTGCCTTTTGCCATCTTTTGGAATGGCACCTTTAGGGTCACATGGTGGGTATTTTTTAATAAGATGTTAATATTTTGAGACCACCCATTGCTATATTGAGGCCAAAATGGATTTGCTCTTGACATTGGTGGGACCCCCCACATTACCTGTTTTCTCTATGCTCGGTGATAAAACGATAAAGGAGGGGGCATGTCACTTTAGTCCATGCTAATTCTACCCCTTGCATTGGGGCTATGAATTATTATATTGATGCTACAAATTACTAAACTGAGGCCACACATTAGTATTTTGAGGCCATGATTTACTATATTGATACTAATATATTGAGAACAAAACATAATATATTGAGGCCACAATACACTATATATTGGGGCCAAAGTTTTGAATAACCACAAATTACTATATTGGGACAACAAATAATTATATCAACGCCACAAATTACTATATACTATGAGGCCACACATTACTATGTAAATATACAAGTAACTTCAAAATAGAAATTTGTGGCATCAATACAGTATTGTAATTTGTAGCTTGTGGCCTACACTACACTACTAAATAGTAATTGGTGGCCGCAGAAAATATAAAAAAATACAAAATAATTTGTTGTCTTATTGTAGTACTTTGTAGCCTCAAGATAGTAATTTTGCCTTTAATATAGTAATTTGTGGCCTCAATATAGTACTTTGTTGTCTTAAATTATTATAGTAATTTGTGGAGAAGCCTTGACCAACATATAATGTTGTAAAACTAATCCCTTCCTTACCCAGACACTGTTAAAATGTATATGCCCATTTCCAATGTACATGCCCAAAAAAAAGAAGAAAATGTCCTATTTTATGCACATCTGTGGGGAAAATTGGCTAAATAGAAAGCACCAACACTGTGACATAGAACCCCCTTCAGACATTACCGGGGACAGTTACCATGGCACCAGGGCACCCTTTTTGGATGGCCTGCTCATCTTCATGCCATGAGGAAGATTAAAATGCCCAGGAAATGAGGTTCATCTCATGCCATGATTAATGTCCATGAAGTGTAATTAAAGACTTTTAGTTAATTCCCTTGCCTTTGGTCTCTTTAACTAATTTTAATCATTCAGTCAGACTGGTCATGCATAATTGCAGAGCCTCCACAGACTGACAAAATATTAAACCCCTCATGAACTCAGACCCTAAAGGAATCTGCTATTTAATATCTTAACATTTCTTTATATGTAATTTACTAAATTTTAATGTAATCATTTTGTCATTATACACAGTACAAATAGGTGGTGGGGGGTTTAACTTAAAAATTTGTCTGAGCAAATAACTCAAATAAACTATTATTTTAAGCATAAACACTTTTTTAAGTTTAAAGTTTAAGTTTAACTTTTTGTTTACAGTGTATAAACAAAATAAACACTTGTTAAATTAAAAAGGTGTTCAGAATTTAATACACTTAAATATGATATTTTCTGCTAATCAAGGTGTTATTTCTGTTTATTTGGGTTTAGAGTATTAGAAATAGTAAAGTTTAACTTTTGCCCCGATCACATTTAATGTTTTTTTATTCTTTTTTTTCCATATATTAAACTGCAAATAAAGCAAATAAACAGTAACCTTGCATTAAAAATTGTATTCTCTCGACTACAACACTCAAACTCCATCATATGACTGTATATATATATATATATATATATATATATATATATATATATATATATATATATATATATATATATATATATATATATATATATATTACAATTGGTATTTTCTAACTTTTGTTATCATTTGATGTGAGGACAGATTAATTTTTAAATAAACTTAAAGCAGCCTATTATCCACAGTTTAGAAGTCCAGCTCCAGTACAACCACTGGACACGCTGGACTTTACTTAACATGCTGAGATATTAAGTACATTATTGTGGGGGTATTATTTTATTTATTTATTGGTTTTATAGCTCATAATAATGATAATAATAATTATGGTCCGCATGATGTGTTGAAGCAAGTATGTACAGGATTACCACATTTCAATATTAGTATGCACCACCACAGCAAACAAGGAAATAAAGTGTTCTGCGATAAACAGTTTTTTGCCTGGGCATTAAATCTAAGTACATGATAAATGAGTTAGAGAGCCATGATTATTAGTTGTGAGAGCATGAAAGTAAATAGTAGTGTGAATCACCAAGGAACAGCAGCAGGGTATCCCCTCCAGCTGGGAAACACTATCACTTGAAAAGTATTAGAACTACTTAATTGCATTCTTCTCACAGCTTTCAGGCTTTGAATAACCCCCTTCAGAGACCTGTGTACTGGCAAGAACTGTATGTCCTTTATCCAATGACGTTCACTTGCCAAATTATACAATTTCAGTAATAAGAGCTTCTGAGAAACGTGAAGAATGTTAAAATCTGCGATTGGGATGCTGCTGGGCTGGACGGCCTGCGTTAAAGCTCTTCATTTGATATAAAGGTGGGAAACCGCTCAGTATTCCCACTGATTCTGATTAGTGGTCACTCCTGTCTGAATTTCAGGTTTGGCCACACTGGATAATTCTTTTGCTCTTGTCTTCAGGGAGACGGTAAAAAAATGTATATGGGCCAAAAGGCCTGTTCTATAAAAGACTGGCATTTGGTTCAACCCATTAAAATGAAATGATAGATGTGGATTTTATATCTGCCTTAAAACTTAGATTTTAATAGGCATAAATAAAAATGAATTACTATCACAAAATGCTACTAAATAATGTAATTATACATATAAAGGCATCAAGGTTACCATATGCACTCTCTATGAACCAAAAAGAAAAGAAAAGTAGTGTAGAATGTTTATAATATTAGGCATTGATCAGGTTGTTATATTTATTAAAAAAAATACTTTCACTGACAGCATAGATGGTGTAGATGTTGATGACTACATAGATTCATCACCATCTATACTTCTACAGAAATAGCATTCATAATCCTTTATATTCTGAATATTGGGTTGATATGAAATCCTGTTTTTCCTCATTTTTCTGTTTTTATTGACTAAATATTGTAACGTATTGATAAAAATGGGTTCATGTTATTTTGGTTATTTATGCTCCAGCAGCTATTTTTCTAGGTTCATTCTGACAAGGGTTTATAAATGAAAGAGGAATTGCCTTTTGTTTATTTATTTTTTTATGCTTACTCCTAAAAAAAAAGAGAGAGAGAGTCTGTTCATAGCTGACAGTGGAGAAAATACATAGCTGAGCTTTCTGTTAGGGATTCATTCCATGAGTAATGCAAGTTGTGGCCGACAGTTTGTGGGGAAACCGTCATGGTGTCTTTAATAGGGGTAAAAGTTACAATATCTTGCAATGGGTGTTTGTTTTCCTATAGACTATGTTTTCTTTATTTATTTGGGTATAGACCTAATAAAGCTTATCTTTCTCAAAATATTACAAATTAAATTAAAAAAAAAAAACCACCAACACAACTGGGTGGGCAGGGGAATGGGGGGCATGTGTGGTTTTTGGATAACATACATGCCGACTTATGAACAGTTGTTCACAAAAGAGACTTGGTACCTTGTAATAATAGCTTCTTTTTTTAAGTCAATAGTTTGAAAAAATGTATTATTATTTCAAGACACTGTTTCTGGTAGTCTTTTGCAATATTGACTACAATAATTACTTATTTTCTCAAAAAAGACTTACTGTTATGATGCGCATACTTTCCGTTTGCGCTGCTGGTAGCTGGTGAATAGAGCTACTGCCTACTTCATGTGTTATTCAATGACTAAGTCAGCCATAATTTCCCTCCGACTGCAGAGCTTTCACTGGAATCTACGAATCAAAATCTCAATTAGGTCATGGAAATCACAGGCTGCAAAAGGCCACAGGAGTTTCTCAGTCAGTGCCTTATTAATGAGAATACTTTCCTCTCCTCCACTAGATTTAGTCTACTCTCTGAGGAAATAACTTACGTGGCCAGAAATTTGTGCATGTGTGAGAGCAAAAGGGAAAGAGAGAGGGAGAGAGAGAGTGATTTATATACTAGGGAGGACCAATTAGCACAAAACAAAGTGTAGCATCATGGACTACATGACAAAAGGAGGGCAAAGGTGCTCTGCAGCCAGTTTGACTCTTAGTGTAACTGATAGCTCCATCGATCAAGAACAGATCTTTATGTTTGACTGATTTATACTGTCATGGTGGCTGCCACCAGAGCTTTGAGGCAGGAACTGGGTCACGAAGAGACTTTAGTGGGCAGGACGGTGGTGGGTCTCATTTAAGTTTGCCGTTGGCGGGGACTAATTGTGTGTGTGTGTGTGTAGAGGAAGTGGGAAACCAACACTTATATTCAATCATGGCCTGCTCGACCTCAGTCCACCAGATTTTGTTTGTTGTGTGTTTGTTTTATGTTATGCACACCAGGTAAGACAGGAAGGCACATTAGCCAAGCCATAGAAAACAAGTGTTTTTCAGTGACTTAATTTAGGTATGAATGCTTTAGCAATACAGTTCTTTTTTGGAAACATAGATTTAAAAATTATTGGTAGTACCAATCCTTATCCCTCCTCTATGCAGAACATTTCTGGTTGCTCAATATTATTGGGTCTTTGCTTGTGGGCTGAACTGTTTAGTGCTCACTACTAGTCTTCATTTGGATTCAAATCTGGCAACTAAGAGCACTATTGCAAAAAACTGCAAGTATTTCTATGTGAATTTTGATGTGTGGTTGGGGTCATTATCTTGATGTAGGGCTAAAATCTTCTAGTATCTAGTATAGAAACTCAACATGTCTTTGATTTTCACATAAACATGCAGCAGAAACAGCCGCAAAGCATCAAAACCCCACCCTGATAATTATGGATATCAGATACTTTCCATCAAATACAGTCCCTTTTATTCACCAAACATGATGGTATACACTTTTGTTCCATCTGACCATATGCCATGGTTACTTTTTTGTTTATAAAACAAAATATATATATTTTATATATAAAACCCAAGTCCCAAGGGCAGTGAACATGCATATCATACTAGTAAGTAATAACATTTTAGTTGACAGCTTTTGATGTTAAAGCCTCCAGTTTCCCTACTTTGTAATTATTAGAATCAACATTCACACGTTTTCAATCAAATTGTGCTCCTTGCCTCACAACAAGTCGATCAAGGGTTTGATTCCCGGTCTGGGCCGTTCTGTGTGGAGTTTGCAGGTTCTCTCCGTGCTCAAGTGGGTTTCCTCTCACATTCCACTCTAAATTGCTCATAGGTGTGAGTGAGTGTTTGCCATGCAATGGACTGGCAACCTGTCCATGGTATACCCCGCCTTCAGCCTGATGACGCTGGGATTGGCTCCAGCCCCCACATGGCCCTGACTGGTGAGATAAAGTGGAAGATAATGGATGGATAGAAAAGAAAAAAAAATAAACAGTACAATAAAACAATCCCACTTTTTGTCTGTACTGTGAATTGTTTAGTACGCCTGCTGTTTACATTTTTTTATTTTAATGCAGTCATGGGACAAACATTCCACAGTTTCAGCATTTTGGTCAGGGTGACGTTTTAACTAAATTTGGGATTGAGGGTTTGATGGACCTGGCAACCCATCCATAGAGAATGCTAAGAAATATAGCACAATCTTGCTTAAAAAGAAAAAATACAGGTATATAGACTCACCACTGCATTGCCAGAATAAGAACCAGCTTGGAGACATATTGCTGGGTGTTAACATCATAACTGATATTCTAAATGTTGTTGGTAATTGCTGTGGAGAGTTTTACTAGAAGGAATAATATGCAGCATACTGTAATAAAATGAATACATGGCTATTATAAAAGTGACAGAGGTTATTGTTTGTTATATGGAACATGTTCGTTCTGTAAAAAGAAATATTAAAAGTCAGTCTAATCGCAGTATACGATGACTTTTGTCGGTTGAAACCAACATCCCCCCCTGAATTGTTATACTATTCGACCCCTAATGATGTCACCTCCTATTATGGGCTTCACCTTAGGTTCTTCATTTTTACATATCTTTTGACACTTATTAGAAGCGTTTTTTCTGCAGCTGACAACTTGAGCGCAATTAATGCACGAGTGTTGTCCCCGTTTCCCCTCTTTTGCTTGTGTATGAATGCAGAAAGGTCAGCAGAGCCATTTATGAGCTTGATCTTCCATTACTCATATGACTGCTGCAGTTTGCCACCGCATGTCTCTGCAGGCCCCTGGGCGCTCGTTCTGTAAAGGATACACACATAGCTGCAAACCTGTGGGGAAAATGTACATGCACACATGCACGCATGCAGACGCACACACATTCTGAGCGTTTTAACCAGTACTTTAACCAGTGGAAATCTGAAGTACAGTCAGACTCTAGAGCACCACCTCAGAGGTACAAACTGACATACATCACATTGTCTGTTCCCTGGTTAGCTTTTGTGAATAGCTCTGTGATGATCATATATGTGTTTATTCTGATAATGGTTTCTGTATAAACCTCTGAAGGTGTGCATCAACTGTAGTCAGCGTCATACCTATATTAGGATCTCCGGGTCTAAACTAGTTTTCTCTGTGACAGAGATGAATGGTTTGTTTGGGAAAATCACATCCTGAAGCTGATATGCTTCTACTCAATTTTTTTTTCCTCTCAGTGTCTCTGGATTCTGTGATTTCTGAGGTTGTTTAGCATTCAAAACACAAAGAAATGTTACATGCTACTAGCTAGCTAATGCTTCTGCCGGGGGCGATTGTAGGCTTAGAGGTTTAGGAGTGCTGAGCACCCAAATGAGAGCTTATAAAAAAAATACATTTGAAAATAATTTTGGACTATCAATAATCAATATCAATCTAAAAAAAAAAAAAACTTTGTTCATAAAGAGAAAAAAAATAGATACTTATCAATTTAACACATTTGTCTTATTGAATATTGAGCTTCTGTGGGCTGGAGTGACCAGATGAGAATGAGAGAAATTCAGGGAATGCGACTTGGAGTGAGTGTGTCATGACAGAATAAGTAGAATAATTTAGATCAGACACACCAATTCTAATAATCAGTTATAAATATTATTATGATTATCAACAGATTCATTATAGTATCATCTCTTCATATCTTATCATTCAATAACATTAATTAGCTAATACACATACAGACAGCACTACTCTAGCACATTGGCTTTAATCACACACAGACTAACCAGCAGCACAGCAGCTACAGCTACTCCTTTATATAACAGTAAACAGACCACCTGCAGCATTAGCCTGCTAAACTAAAATAAACCAATCAGATAGTCACTCCTAGCTAACAATAACAGAATAAAGAGTTATCAGAAATATAGGCTGCTGATAATAACTGTAATGTGTTGGTTCTGAGTGATGAAGTACAAAAATAGTCCTTTACAAAACTTACTAAACACACGACACCAGTCAGATAAAACACTGACACAGAGAGACAGAGAAGCTGGATCATACCATTTTACAAGGGGAGGGGGTGCTGCTGTATTTTCGTTATTAAAATAATTGGTTTAACCATATACACTCTACGGTTTTAACATTTCCAGCTCGTCAGAGACAAATTAGTGTTCAAAGGAAAAAAAAAGGGTTTTTTTTTTTCTACTATAATCTTTTCACCCCTAAACTAGGGCTATCTACACCCCTGGCTTCTGCTCACTGAAACAGTATTGCATGACAAGATGTCTTCAGTTAAATATGTTTATGTAGCAATACCAGCATCATAAACTGCAGCTAAAACTGTTAAAGCCTATAAACGTCCACATTTGACAAAGCTTGCTAGTTTTTCTATTTTGGTGAGGTTGCTAGTCTAATGATGTAAATTCAGTGCGGAGCTTGCACTATTCATATTTTGGATGATTTGGCATTGTTCAGCGGGAAAATGTCCATACAGCACAATGATTTTTAAAAACGACATTCATTTCTGTCATAGAAAAGAAGCCTAGACCTGGAGTTTCTAATATGGGCGTGACGGCACAACTTCATGGGTGTTTCACCCCTAAGCAGAGGCAGAGTCAGCAGGTGGGATGGGGGTCCACACATATTACCAAAAAAATTAAGGCATAATATTGAAATAGTTTAAATGCTAGTATCAATAAATGAATGAATGAATGAACAAGTATTAGCCAAATTAGCCATTAACCTGTCTGTACTCACAAGTACATGAGAAGGGGTAGAGGTGGGAGGGGAGACAGGACATGGAATGAGAAAAAATTAAGAAGGGCTACATGGGGGAAAGAAGGAAAATATGTATGACAAGAGCATCAGAAACAATATATAATAAAACTTGTTGAGGCAATTTGAGGTACAGAATGTGAAAACGTAAGAAAGGAAGCAGACCACAAAGAAATGGTTAATCACAATTCAGCAGAGCTGAAGAGAAGGCTACAAAAGCTCCGTCTTTCACTCACCAACTGATAATGTATATTAATCAAGCCTACAGCGGCCATTAGAGCAGTGGGCAGAGAGAGTTTGACAGAATGTGGATGAATAACATGAGAAAGAGGATGAGAGGAGCTCTGTTTGTAAGTGAATCAATACAGAAAACAAAACAAAAGCCAGTTGACTAGCAATAACCACGTGGGAGACTCTAAGATGTTTCATGTTAGAGTTACGTCAGTGGACTTTTACTTTTACCTTTATCATTCCCAGCATAGCATTGTATTGATTTATTTTTTTATTTATACGTTGTGCAAATTGTTAGTGTGTAGATGCATGAGCTGGGCTGGTAGGGTGCTCTACTAAAGTATGCCCTCTTATGCAACAGTAAAGCTCTATCACTGCCCATAAAGAGGCCTTGTAAACTGAATATTCATTACTCTGTCCTATATGTATCCAGTTACATATTATATTACAATAAAGACAACATTATCAGAATACATTAAGAACACATATTGATAAAGTGTTCCTCGATGTTGCCCAGAGGTTGTCCAGTTTGTTCATGTAAATCATTTGATGATATGTTTCATGAAAAATTAATACCAAAATAAATCCAAATTCTCAAAATTATTTTGGCTCACATAATCCACTGCTCTTTCATGAGCCAATTCCCCATATCCAAATAACAAAATTGCAAATTTGACTAAGCTAAGCTTAACTCTCGAGAATGTCCACTACTCAATTAAGTCATCCTCAAAACTCTCCGATAAATAATAATCAGTCTACTCAGGCTTTAAAGGGAACTTAAAGGGAGTTCTTTTTTAGATTAAGTCTTTACATATTTTGTTTTTGTGCTGATTTAAAAAAAAAATAGAAAAAAAGATTACAAAAAATAATAAAATAGTTATTTAACAGGCATTTATACTGTTTCTTTCAAATATAGTATAATTTTTTAATTTAGTGGGTAAATATTTTCAAAGAATTCCCCTTACTTAAAAAAAGTCTGCCTTTTCAAAATGTGACTTGGACTGAATACATATATCTGTAGTTTTAATATGTGTTCCCAATAGTTGTATACATCCTGACCATGTCTGTCAATATATTGTCGCTGTCCAATAAAAAACAAGTATCTCAAAAATTGCAACTTTACAGGAGTCCAAAAACATACCTTACTTTCAATGCAAGTCAATGGAACCAGATTTTTTTCCAAGCTATTTTGGAGCACTTCTATTGGTCCATTCATCATGAAAGTTTCACACAATTCAACCAACCATTGATGTGTTTAAATTATGTAGAAAGATTATTATGTTTTTCATTGGACAGCGACATTGATTTTTCATTGATATAACAGTGTTGGTTTCCCTTTTTGTCCACTAATTTCATTTTTCTAAACCAAGTCTTGCTTTTTACTGATTCTTTGGTTCGCTTTTCTCTGGTTAATTTTAATCTGGTACATTTACGATAAAGCATCTGTTTGTTCTTAAATGTCACGATGGACAACGTTTACCTACCTGTGCATTAGCACCCTAAATTGCCAGACAGCACCTAGAGCAGTGCAGGGAGGTCTCTTTGAAAATATAGCGCACCTAAGGCTGACCCAGTTGCAGAGCACATGCTGCTGCTCGTGCTTTAGGTGCAGCAAGACACACGTGTGCGCTGTTGTATATGTACATTCTTCCTGCCTGCCATGATGAATGCCACACAAAATCAAACTGCACATAAGTGGTTCCCTCAGGCAACTGGCAACAGCACAAAGTCAACACTAGGCCCTGTATAAAAACAGCACTTTCACTCTGTTTGTGTTTGGAAGCACTTAACACAGAACAGGCTAATACAATTAGGGGTTGGGAAAAAAAATCATAAACATTTAGAATTCATAACAATTCTTGAACTTCTCTTTTATGCTAATGTGAAACCCTGGTGATACAATACAAACCAGAAGAAAACAAAGAAAATGAAAAAAAAAAAACATGTGGATGTGTAATATATATCTATAGTCTTTGGACAAAAGTATTGGGACACCAACAGGAGCTTTTATGACATTCATTTCTAAATCCATAGGCATTGCTACAGTGCCGGCCCCAACTTTGTAGCTAAAACAGCTTTCACTCTTTTGGGAAGCTTTTTCCAAGATTTTGGAGAGTCCGTGCCCATTCATCCACAAGTGCATTCGTGAGGTCAGAGACTGATGTTGAGAGGGCCTGGCATGCGGTCTCAGTTCTATTTCATCACAAAGTTTATTGATGGAGGTCAGGACTTTTGTGTGGTCCATTAATTTTCTTTCACACCAAACTCACCCAACCAGCTTTTAGGGAGCTTGCTTTGTGCACTGGGACAGAGTCAAGAAAAGGCCTCTTTTCTAAACCGTTCACACAAAGTTGGGAGCATACAATTGTACATGTCTTGGTATGCTGAAGTATTAATATTTCCCTTCACTGTAGCTATGGGTTCTAGGCCAACCTATTAAAAACAAGCCCACATCATTATCCCCTCTCCACCAAACCTTCCAGCCAGCACAGTGCAGTCAGGCAGGTAATGTTCCCCAAACCCAGATTCATCTATCAGACTGCCAGATGGAGAAGCATGATACTCCGCAGAACACATTTCCGTTGCTCTGGAGTCCAATGGAGGTGCTTTATACCATCTCCGTCTGACTCTTGGCATTGGGCTTGATGATTTAAAGTTTGCATGCAGCTGCTCAGCCATGGAAACCTGTGCCATGAAGTATCCGGAGCACAATTTATCTGCTGATGTTAATGCTAAAGAATGCTAAAGAATACTAACTCGTTAGTAATTGAGTCAGCAGAGTGTTTTACAAACTAAGTGCACTTTACATGGTCAGCCATGTCATGGCTAAGCTGTTTTTCACTTCCAGTTTTCAATAATCCCTCATAATTGATCATATAATATAGAGGAGGGAAGAATTTTCACAAACTGATTTATTGCAATGATGACACCAAATTACAGCATCATGATCAAATTCAGTGCAACCCACAAATGTTTGTAACAATAGACTTCATGGCGAGATGCTTGTTGTTAAACACTTATGACAATGAGACAGATTTATTTCAATGATTAAGAGGCGTCAATAGAGTGTAGAGTGTACCCACCGGCCACTTCATTAGGTACACCTTCGTATATCTAAAATAATTGTCCACTTTCTCAGCTTCACTTGGTCCCTTTCATCCCTGGTCTTTAGTAGTCAAAGGACCACCACAGAGCAGGTATTATTTGGGTGGTGGTTCATTCTTAGCACTGCAGTAGCACTGACATGGTGGTGGTGTAGTGGATCAGACACAGGAGTGCTTCTGTAGTTCTGGAGTGCACTCATTGTTCACTCTATTAGACCCTCCTACTTTGCTGGTCTGCCTTGTAGATGTAAAGTCAGAGAAGATAGCTCATCTGTTGCTGCACAGGTTGTGTAGGTTATCCTTGCATCCTTCATCAGCAGACACAGAATGCTGTCCACTAGAAAATTTTGGTTGGTGGACTATTCTCCATTTAGTCAGGTGTTTAAAAACTCCAGCAACGCTGCTGTGTCTGATCCACTCATACCAGCACCACACACACTAACACTCCATCCCACCACCCAAATAATACCTGCTCTGTGGTGGTCCTGTGTGTTTCCAGACCATTAATAAACAAGCATCTACAAATTATTCAGATGGACTACACTCTGTAATTATAGAGCTACAAAGTGCACCTGGCAAGTGTGCACTAATAAAAAGCTAATAAAATGGGCAATAGGTATAGACACTAAGGACTATATATTGTACAATATATTGTGAAATCATGACACAACAATGCAACAGTGTGACACTGTGCATCATTAAGATGTGGCAATGCATCATGGGGACTGGGCATTCTAATAATTATGCCATATAATGCAAATGCACACCAACATAAGCACCGATCAGCACCTCCAGCATTCCTCCTGCCTCCTAACTTTTGCATCATTAGAGTGTTGTGTAACAACATGATTCTACTCATAATTATGTTCAAAATGTTGTAACAATATCAAGTCATCATAAATCAAATCTTAGTTACATCCCTAGTAGAAACAAGCTAGCTGTACCTAATAAAAGTGCAAGTGAAACTCGATCTCATAGCCTACAATTAGTCCTAAAGATTTTGGGGCATAATACCTTAAAAAAATTAGCATGAAGAAGCCCAAGCTCCAACGGCCAGTGAGAGACAATATGACGTAGGTACCTCAGGCCCAAGCATCGCCTCCTGAACCCCACCTCCTGTTCCGCAGAAGAGCCATGGAACTACACCTGTTGTTTGACCCTGGTGATCTTGCTGCAGAGGGGGGGGATGTGGCAAGGAAGCAGAAAAACAAGCCCTCAGTTTTTCTCCTGACTCAGATGCTCAGACTGGGTTGTTATCCTCATGATACCTCTCATGGCACTAGTTTTCGGGCACTGACCTTCAGGCACTTGCCTTCGGGCATTGGCCTTCGGGCACTGGCCATCAACCACTTCCTGCAGCTCACGGTGGTGCCCACCTGACACAATTAGGTTATGAAAAGTAACAAAAACCTATTTAATGTATACATGTAAACTATATTGTTGTACCACTGAGGGTACATTTACATTGTTTATAACTTGGTGAACATAGCTGTACCTGTACAGTGTCTTTCTCATTTCTGACAGTGAATAATAATAATAATAATAATAATAATAATAATAAATAATAATAATAATAATAATAATAAACAGTTCAAAGCACTTTTGTACCAGTAAATGTGGAACCTTACATACTTACAATACAAACAAATGCACAAACAAAAGAATGAAAGTACATAAAAATAATATTTGAAAAGTTTTTGAGCTATTTTGTCGGTTTAACAGTTTTTGTTGTTGTTTGTTTTGCTTTTTAGATTTTGTTGCACCATGAGCACAATAAACCAGGTCTGATAGCTTATTGCACTGTAAAAGATAAAATCAGCTCAACCTCTTTCCAGCTGACAGTTGCTCCCACTCCGAAAGCCTGAGACAGGCTAAAGGTTAGTTCTGACTTATATTCTAGCAACTGCCTTTGCAATTAACTGGTGTTCCAGCAGAGGACCCAGGCTTGCCACAGCCTGTGAAAATGCCATCTGTCATAGAGACACACTTCATGAAGTGCTCTCCTCTGTCTCAGTATGACTATTTCCTTCAGGGAGTTTCTGAGATCGCACGAATTGAATCAGGGGGGAAAAAATAAAAATACAAATAAATTGTTTGCTGCAAAAATGATTTGGAAGAGCCCAAGTTGGCATGTTCTCTGGAGTGTGGAGGTGCTTTTTTTCCTAACAGTCAACTAGCTTGCTGAAACAGAATGATACCTGGCGCATTTGACTGGGTTGCTTCATGATATATACTAAGCTCATTATATTCCTCTGAAATCTTCTGCAAAGGATTATATACAGTGTTATTGTGATTGTTTCAAGCAAGCAAGATTTGGATTAAATGCACATGAAGTAACTGCCTCAACGGTAACATTGTCCATTCCACCCATCAACACATTAACATTATGACTATATTAACTAGAAGCTGGTTGATTAGCCATTGCAGACCTTCACTAGTTTCCTTCTGCCAGAAATGTCAGGCCTTACATTACAGGGTTAAATCTGATACTGACCTTTCCATTACATGTTTGTCAAAGATTTGCTTCTGGAAAACTATTTTTTGAAATGTATGCACAGGGCCTGATTTAGAGTCTGTGAGTGCACTTATTTGCAATGCTTTGCATCAACAAAAGTTTCTGTAGGTCCTGTGTGTTTATAGACTTAAGTGAAATCCACCCATATTCTACAGAGAGACTTAATCCCTTTGCAAATAACTGTTTTGAAATATAAACTCTTCATGCAGTTAGAAAAGATAAGAACAATCATTACAGATAAATACAACTTCTTGCTGTGCCTTCTGCAGTGGATAATTGGACAAAAGGGCTTATTTGCATCTGATTTCACGTCAAATTATTTTCTGATTTTCACATTCATTTGCATATCACCAAGGATACAGAAGTAGACAACCATGTCCAGCCAGTATCTTCTATCTATTCCTATGCCCCTGTGACAACAACACTAAGATACCTTTAAAAGACTATGTGCACCTGACCTTGCAATTATTTTAAATATCACCAAAATGGTTTCAAACCTTCTCTATAACCTCAGTATTGGTACAGCTATGGATCAGAAGATGTTGTGGTTAAGAGTGGCAATGTCTCATTCATTGACAGAGGAATCGGGGGGGATTTGTCCCACCCAAAAATGAAACCACAGAAAAGCAGAAACTGTTTAAAAAAGTTGTATTTTAAAAGCATGTTTTGGCAGATTTTACAATTCACATGCTGTGTTTGTTGATAGCAACTGGCTCTGGTTGTTAGGTAGTCTGGGTCTTTCACTTTGTTAAAGCTTGTGTTGAGATGCCTGTTCAGAAATATCCTGCAGTCAGCAGCTTCACTGACTCGAGCTCTCGTCTCGTTGGAGCGTCGGCTAGTTCACACCAGCTTTAAACGTGAGGTCAGTGATGAGAGCAATAAATAGCAACGATAATCAAATATACTGCAATAAAACGGCTTTGGTATAATGTGTTGTTATGGTAACAGACTAGGAGGCTTTGGGTTAGCTAACGTTTAAATTAACTTTGGTCAGAAAGCACTCTAAAACGGAAAGTTACATTACTCTCTGGCCACGTCCTAAACTACAGATTGCTTCTACACTAAATGTGTAAAAAATATATATATAATAAATAAAATAAATAAACCAATTAATAAATAAAATAACTCAGTAGTGCAGTATGTAATGTTCCAGAGGGTGCTGATTGGGACACTTTACTTACTGTCTAACATTAATGTTGGTCTTATTTTCATTTCATTTCAGGAATATGCCACCAAAAAAAAAAATATTTGTTTTGGCTATATAAGTATGTAATCCAGACATTGTATGTATAATTTAAAAGTTATCTGATAACAGTACCGTGTAATGTGAAGTATCTAGTTAAGTTTGTAAAATGGTCTTTAATTAGATTTCTAATAATAATTTGGATATCTAATAATTAACAGAAGTACAGATAATGTTGTATTTTGTTTATTTATTTGTAATTTACTGTAATTCCACAAATGTTGTTCTACGTCACTAAACATGCAGTGATATACTACCTTTCCTACAGTGAAATCAGATTATAGGTAATATTTTAGGGGATAGGGTGAGCTTTGATTCATATTACCAAATGTGTCCCCTCCAATGTCAAACCCACTCCTACACCCTTGGTCCTTGTTAGCATAAATTATGCTATATAACAGATTTATTAATTTTACGTTTCACATCAAAAAAAGTTACAAAGCTTTATAATCTATAGCTGCTCTCTGAGAACAGTTTCAACTGTAAATGTGCAGCGGAGGAAACTGCATATCATCACAGCCAATTGCTGTGCCACTGTTGTATCTGTCACTTAGTTGCTTTGCTTTCTTTTTCATTATCCTCCAAAAAACTCCATGTCGGAGTGCTAAGCCCATGTATTGAATGCCGCTTGAGAGAGAGAACAAGTAGAAGGGATAAAACGGTGTCTTGTCAACAGTTTTGAAATGATTGCATGCACAAATAGAAACCTTCACAATCACTTGTGGCTGAGGACAAGTGCTGCAGTGAGAATGGAATAATAAAAACACATAAATATTAAATAATTACACAGCACTCAGCCATACCTGCATTTTGATTTTGGTCCCAGTTATACCAGCTGTACATGTGATACTTAGGCTAGTTGTAACATATGTTTACATATAAGTTCAGATTTCCAAAGACTGAAAACCATACACATGAACTAAGCTTTGCATTAAGCTTTGTAGCTATTAAATATTTATACCTCTCTGTAATCAAGTATAAGTACTGAGGGAAACCAATGGAAGGCACAGAGCACAGAAAACATTACAAACATGACCTGACTAGACAGTCTTTTAATCGTTGAATAGTTGAACAGTTGAAAAGACTAAATGTTGTGTGCTCTGGTTTTACCTTTAGCGCTAATCAAGGTATGGTTTAAATATTTTGCTCCAAATATGGCACAGATATATATAGTTCCACTTGTTAAACATGCTAGACAGATGTTTAGTGTTGCCAGATCCACTAAACTTGGTGGATTTTTGGAAAAATTAAGTTTTGGGGTGAAAGGGCTTTAATAGGTGGTCAAGACTTAGAATGGTTTGTCACGGTGGAAGGTTTTAAAAAATTATATTTTAATGATAAACTACATAATAACACAGTTTAAATTACTTTCCACATTCGGTCATTTATTAAAACTTTGATCGACAAACATTTTACTCACTACTGTTTAAAAGAGGCCATCTCCCCGTCCATCTGTATCACTCACAATAAACATCATTTAATGTTTCTGGTGAATATAATGGATGTGTATCAGTGGCAAACAAAATCTTTCCAGTTCACAAGGCTTTACTGACTGCTATTCTGCTATTGATGGAAATAGCAACAGCCCGTGATCTATTTAGCAGAGCCTATAAAGGGGAGCAAGTAAAGGTGGCACTGAGATGATACTAGACACACACAAATCAAATGATTTAATTTCTCATAGAAATAATGTATAGTCTAGGCTGTTTTTGTATTTTTGAGTGATTGCTTATACATTTTGCTGGGTTTTGAACTTCCTACATTTGGTTGGAAACTATAGGAATAGCTTGGCAACTCTGGGGATGTAGATACTGAGTCAGTTGGCATGAAACCTTTGTTTAAAAAAGATGGCACATTTGGTTGTCATGAAGATTAATAATAATAAAACAAAACTAAATAGGCATTTAGGTTTTATTCAGTTCAGTAGTAAAACAGACACTTGCACACGCGGTTCTATACTATACTGAATATTTTTCCAAAGGTCAGCACAAGTTTTTTCAAGGTAGTCTGTTTTTTGATTGGTCCTAAGCTTGTTATTACCTATACCGTGCTTAGCGTTTGCTACTGGATACACATTAGTTAGTTGTTAATGGCTAAGACATTACTGTTTTAGTGGTGAAGCCTAATAACTGTTAGAATACTAATAGTGCTTAGTAAAGACTTTATTCACAAACTTATGCTTAACCAGAATAACTCAGCCAAGGCTACTAGAGTCATCACTACAAGTCAAAGACATTGCAGACGGGAACTGTGATCACTTCATCACTGTGCAGAGATTCTGTCAGAGCAGAGTCGGGTTGTTCACTCCAAATGTTGACCTTGATGTTTGTGTGTGCATGCTGATCCACAAAAGGAAGAAGTCTCTGAAAAATCAATGCCGGCAAATGTTCACTAAAGAAAAATATTTGCAGCAATCCAACCGTTATCCTCTGTTCTGCTATTACAGTTGTATAAATGCATTAGATTCTGCACCAGACATTGCAACAGGCATTTCTTATATCCTGCATGTGAGTTAATGGCTCTATCTGTAAGCTTCTAGCTTGGAAAGCATTAAAAGATCCTGTTTGCTCTTCTAGTGTTTTGAAGCCTGCCTACAACAATTTCAGTTGAAATCCTCCCTTTAGAGAACACTACACTCTTAGAAATAAAGAGGCCTCATTCCTGGCTTAGATGTCCATTTCCAGAAAAAAATCTTTAATTGAAATAGAACTTTCTTAAAGTTTCTTTAAACTTAGGCTGTATAAAAAAATACATTATGTTTTATTTATACCTAAATTAAGACCTGACATACTCAGAAGATCAAGGACGTAGGCTTGGTCTCAACATTGGGAAAGATACGACAATTCGCCCATTACCCCCTACATTGGACAAATTATCTTCTGTGTGCTGTGCCGTGCAGGCAACAGAGGAAAGAGAGCAAGTCATCTGAAAGATTACATTTTCACCAATGCTTGAGGTTTAGACTGGCAGCCCTGATAACTTACAGTTAGCACACTGATCAGCTCTCGCCTCCTCCAATATTTGCACATCATGATGTGAGACTTCAGATAGCCCCCCCTTCTTCCAGCCAATCAAATGCTAGAATTGCCTAAATTGGTCTTCTTGGAGACACAGCCTCTGGAAGTCATATCACAATCATTTAATGTGATTTTACTCCAAAGATCATTTGAACAAATTTGTTCAGATAGTGGTAGGAGCAATTCTGTACATACACGAACCAATGCTTATGCACAATCATTTAATGTGATTTTACTCCAAAGATCATTTGAACAAATTTGTTCAGATAGTGGTAGGAGCAATTCTGTACATACACGAACCAATGCTTATGCAGGGGATAGTACAGAAGAGTATTACAACATATTTTCACAAGATATATAGGTCATATCTTATATCCAGTTAGGAAATCATAAACTATCTATGACTAATAATTTGCACACAGCTGAACATAAACATGTAATCAAAGAAACAAACAGTGTAAGTAGGAAAAATGTTGTCCAAAAAAGTATTTAAACTAAAGTACGAAGAAACTGCAAGTTGGAAACAATTCACAATGTTTGACTGCATCCATTGTCATTTTAAGGGGCATCACCACTCCCATTTTCATTTTTACAAAGTATAAGCCGATGTACCAGCTGCACTAACATTATTCTTTCAATAAACAGCCTGTGAAAGGGTGTTTAGTCCCTGTTGTAGTCTAGATGAGTGTCAGGTTGTGAGAGCACAAAGCCTCCAGGTAAATTATTACACCAATGTGATTTTATTGAATGTTCACACAGACAAAACGAGAAAAAGAACTATGCAAAAAGGAAATAAAACAGGATAAACAAACTAAGGGCAAAGGGCATTTACCTAGTGTACCTCTAGTCCTCTAAAGTTCAGTCTACTCACGGCAGTAGAGGAAAATTTGTTAGCCCAAAAACCCTGCTGGCTCAAAACAGCTTCTGTTTGCTAGACCCCGCCTACAGATGTTTCTACCTTCCCTTTTAAAGATGTATCCCCGCCCCTTTCTAATTGGGCCATACCATAGTTACAGCTATAGGAGTAACATAAAGGTATACACAAACACACATTAGTGTTGACATTATTTACATTCACAGCTTTACAGATTCACAGACATGTTTTAAGACAGTAAGTATTGAGACATATTTGTTTTCAACGAGCCTGAACTCTTTTCACACCCAGAGGTGTTCCAGTAAAGAGTCCCCCCCTTGTCTCGTAGTACATCCGGAGCTCCCAAGACACTACAAGAACAGGAGCTGATTTGGCCACTATTTTCCCAGAAGCTCTCTCCAAGGACAAAGACCAGGTAAGTACCTTTTTGTACATTTATTCATCCTGAGTACCTTTAATGTCCACAGCAGGATGTGACCACGCCTCTGCCATCATCACACAGCCACATGAGTAACATGGTCTCCCATCTCTGCAGTATTCATTTGACAAGTTTTTCTCGACACATGCAGGTAAACGGGAAGGAATGGGACTAAATGTGACTATCCAATATTTTTAAAAGTTAGATTAAAAACATTGCTCTCACAAGTAAAACCCCCATTTTGCATTATACATACATGTAACATAGTTCTGCTAGTTATGGTGAATTTGCTGCTAATGCTAGTAGTGAACGGTTAACATTAGTTTAGGTTAGGACATTGCTGGGCTTGTCTTACAGTCACGACAGTATGCAGGAACTTTTATCTAGTTAGGGATATTTCGGAAGACTGTTTTCTTATCTGGATCTAGAGAAAGATTCCGAATAGTACATGACCTGTTATTCTGTAACTGTATAAAATTCTGGGACTGGGTTGCTAATCTCCTAACTGAAGCTTTCATGGCAAATAAGATTTCAGAGATTTCAAGATTAAAGAACTATGTCTTTAAATAATCCTCCATTGAAGGTTTCTTTAGTGATGTCACGGTTAAGCTGCAGCAGGAGCAGACGAAGGTAAGGGCAGACACATACGCGAGCTTAAAGACGAAAATAGGATTTTAATGAACAAACAGACGGGCAGGTACAGAAACAGAGTTACTACTACAATAGAGATAACAACAACAACAATGGCCGACAAACACACAGGGGCACAGGTGAGTGAGGCGGGGCAAGGGCGGAGACAAAGGAGCACATGACAACACGAGAAACGTAAACGAGGCACATGGAACTAACAGGATGTAAACAGACAGAAGAGGACAAGCAGGGTGTGGCAAGTGAGGCTAAATACTTTTTTCTAAAGCATTTTTACAAAGTATTTTTTTCCAAGAGTTTAATGCTGCCATGTTTGCATTGAAAAAAAAGTCACTCCGCATCTCAAGACACACAAACACTGGCAGTGGAGTCACCATCACCAGCGATAATGGATAATCATCAAAGGAAAGGAGTGTAGATTGTTTTTTTAAGGTGGAAAAAGGGGGGAGAACACTGTGCTCTTTTCCTCTTTGTTGTATGATATTGATTTTGTCTGGAATTTAAGCAACAAGCCTTTTGGTATCCATGGCACACAACAAAAAAGCAACAGCTGGTTTATTCCCTCTGCCACAGTCAACGGCAAAAGTGAACTCATGACAGAGCATTATGGTGGCAGAATTTTCTGTTCTACTGAAAACAGTGTAATATCCAGCCTGCCATCATCCGTCTACCACAAACATGTGAACGCAGCACAACTCTTTGAAGCCTCACCTCCAGGAATTCACTCAAAGCCTTCCATTCTCTAGGGATTGTTCATATTGTCTCAGTGAAAACCTGGGCGACTTCCCCGGGCCATCTTGTTACATCCCTGCAGTGGACTGGAGATTATGAGTTCATCAAGTCACTGTTAGAGGTTTAGCTGAGCCTGAGAGTCTAGATCTACTGCAGCTGAATGTCATACTAAAATCTGACAGGAAAGATCTAACATTATTTAGGTAGGACAGGTCAGGGCAATATGACATTCAGAAATAGGTAGATATGATGGTATTATGCCTCAAGAACCACAGTCAAGATTGGGTAAGATTATGAGTTGACTTGTGGGTGCAGCCATAGATAAGGTTAAGGTAGGCCTGCACGGCAATCTAACCTTAGACTTCTAGTATATCTTGTATTTGTTAACTTGCATTTGTAGATGAGTGCATTCAAAAACTGGCCACTATAACACTTTACATAAAGTGTTGAATAACTAACAAATAGTGATGCATTAGTTAACATGAAGTAATATGTTAACAATCGTTTACTAATGTTGAGTAAAAAATATAACAATTACATTTATTTAAATTGCTTTAACATGAAGGGTTGACATAAATAAATAATGCATTTGTTAATGCATTAACAAATAAATTACTACATCAACAATACATAATGCATTAACAAATAAATTACTACATCAACAATACATAATGCATTAACAACTATATTACTACATTAACAATACATAATACATGAACAAATAAATTACTACATCAACAATACATAATGCATTAACATCTGAGGTATTAATGGTTAACTAATGTTAGGCAAACAAGTAACATGTTTTGTGGATGTCATGCAGTCATAAGGGTTGGAAAAGCAGTTTTAAGTAATAGCTTAATTCCATTTGCTTATTTAATATTTTATGCTATACTTCCTATCACTTTTCCCTCAGTTTCATTTTAATAATTATTATTTACTAGCCTGTTGGTTTCATTGTGACATTTTGGTAAGTTGGTTTAGCATAGGTTTTGCTCATTTGCTGCTCGAACCTCTCACTTTAGTTGTTACTTGCCTACTTAACATTGGTTAACTACTACTAATGTAGTGCTGCCGTTTTCATTTATGTTAAGAAATGTATTACTTGTTCATTATGTCAACAGTTAATATAAAAACATACATTTTTACATAACATTAGTTAACCATTGTTAATGTAATACTTCATGTTAGTCAGTCAACATCTAATGTAAAGTGTTACCCTATACTGAAGGGTTTGTTACTGAAGTGGTCATGACGTTCATTAGGTATCACCCTGGTCCAGATTTGACATTGTAGACCTGTTGAATGCTGAACAGCCAAATACATTCAAGCATGTTGGAATGCCTTTCAGTGACAGACTCAAAAACTCAAGCGCTAGTGCCTTGGAAGAGGATTCAGATATAGTCCTCATTAGTTTTGGAGGCAGGCACATCTTTCCAAAAAGTGTACATAAGCTGAAACTTGAAATTCATGAATTTGCTGCTTTGCACCTACTCTTGTCATACCAGGCCAAGTGGATGAATTCTGTACTTTGTAATGATGTGGAGGTTGAGCTGTCTAGTGTTCGTTCGGCACCAAAACAATGGTCTGGTTGGACGTGTTGTCACTTCGCTGCAATGTGAGCGATAGGCGCTTCTCAAATTAACCTCAGCAACAATAGCTGAGATGCAAAGATGGAAATACCAACCCAGCAGACATCTGTCCTCGCATTACCTTGATAGACATGTGTGATGACAGTTCTGACAATGTAGTGAAAACAAATGCAGAAAAGCCACCAGCTCACGCAGTGCACTCAGTCTTTATCAGTGACAAACTCAAGCACTCGGGCTTAAAGAACATCGGCCTGCATTTATGTGGTGTATAAAACTAGATAAAAGCATGACTGTCACCTCATCGTTAGGCATGAAAGTGTTTTTTTCAAAACCTGCACTTGACTGTAGAGATGTGACAGAGTTGATGCACAGAATTATTTATTTGGTGGATGAAAGGCCATACACACAAGTCCCTCTGGCGCTGTACAAAATGAATATGAAAAAAGGGAAATAAAAGGTGACCTGCACAAATGTACATATTCAGTGAGTGCATTCGAGGGCTCCTGCAACAAATTGACCGACTAGCAGCTTTGAATGACAATTTTTTTTTGTGCCTTTTGGGTCTGTATAATATTCCAGTGCACAAAAAGATAACAAGTACATTAACTAAACATCAGACAAGCTGATTAAGTTAACTCTCTCTAAGAAAATAGTATTAATTTTACATAATACATATATATGTAGTGTGTGTCACATAATTATTAACATAATGGCTGTAATTGTCATGAGTAACATCACAATTCTGTCCTCTCAGAAATGTGAACACATTGGTTTAATCATTTTTGAACTTTAAGGAAAGAAACGTTAACATCATATAAAAAACCATTATAATACAGTAGTTTTCGGGATAGAGCCGCTAAACTGTCACAACATTAAGTTCAGCTTAGCTATTTCAGTACTTCAGTACCTGTCAGAATAACCTGAATAAGGTTTTCCCAGCCCAACTTGTATCACTGCGCTTCACTGTGGTCATTTCTAGCTAATTCAAGTTTGTTTATCACAGCAGCAGCTGGCTGTAAAGCTTGGTTAGAGCCAATGATGGGTTCAGAATTTGATTAAGTCCTGCTATTGCACTGTTCTTCAGAATCTGATCGATTGGATTGTAGCTCAAATGTTATCTTATAGAAATTGTCTTCATTTTTTTGGATGTGGTTGAGTGGAAATGTACTGCTGTTTGGCCATAAACTTGTGCAGCAGTTTGCACTTTGAAGCAGCAGGTGTGAGGCCAATTGGCTATGCGGTAAGAGATGCTGAGGGGGGTGTAGTGTGCTGGACAGTGGGGCTGTTTAGTGGGGTGGTGGGGCTACCATCACTGTGGAACACATGGCTGTTGATGACCTGCCTGTAATCCTGGCTGTTGAGTAGCGCTGTGCGGCGGTGATCGCTGCCTCCGTGTTTAATTAAGAGCACTCATTTGAAAGGGCAACGCTTCCTGCATCTTCTTACTCTCTGCTAACGCAACAATTTGCATGTAATTAATAACCTTTTAATAATGCATAAGCAGGACTAACTGTTATTGTGAAGTTTTTTTAATTAACACATTTTGCTAGTACTAGCCATTCTTAGTTCCAGCCTGAAGCCCAACTGTTTGCATGCTGTTTTCTTGACTCAACAACTGTAGCCCTCTTGTTTAGAAACAGTGTTTAAAAGGGATTAATGGCTCTTTTGATAAAACCAACATTATTTTAGGTACTGCAATAATGAATTTGTTTATTACTGAATGATAGTGAGTCTTAGGAAAGCAAAACACATTAGTGATGCTGCGGACACATTCAGCAGTCTGGACAGTGCTCGTGGAACAACTGTGGTTAAGTAAAATTCTCCCTGTTTATCCTGTTCACCCTCTATTTACAATATAAAAATTAATGTTATAAAATGACTGAAAGTAGTACATTTATTCAGCGGAGGCTTGTTTTGTCCGCTCATATAGCTATTACAAAATGTTTTTCAATTGGAAAAATCTTATTTTGGGGTCAAATTTGAGTAAATAAGGAAAATATGATCTAAACCATGGAGCCAAATTACTTTCTGGCAATTCATTTGGAGAAACTGGTGATGGCCTCATAAACCTGATTTCATCTGTGCCCAGAATGCACCAGAGTGTAGAACTGAAGCTTTCTGTATGATGTGGTGCTTTCACTATATAAGCTGACTTACTTTTGCATGCACTTTACTGAGTAAGTGTTCAAGGTTGGGAACAGATTTGAGATCATTATTATTATTTATTCTTCTTCTTCTTATTATTATTATTATTATTAATATAAGACTTTATTACACACCGATAGACTTACGTCAAGACAACAACTAATAATGAAAAACTTCAATCAAATGCCATAATGTAATATATACAATATATTATTTAAATAAATAGATAAATAGATTTATATATGTTTGTGTATGTATAACCACACTAACCTCATGAGTAGACCTCAGGGAAAAAAAAAATAAATTACCTAACACTGCAAGAGTAGGCCCCTAGGAGAGCGGAGAGTGTTTTTTGGCATAAATAGACAGATTTCTCATCATATAATCACAAAATTGTTACTAATCAGTACCCTTCATGTGTACCACAACCTGTACTACCACTTGTACTACAACTTTCTCCATCATAAGCAATAGATCTTTGAATGCATACTGCACTTTGTGCTTTGCTCTTCTTTTATTTTTCAGCCTCCATTCCCTACAGTTCTCCTACAGGCCAACTGTAACCCACCTCATGTCCCATGAGATGTCTCTTTATCCTCATCTGGCCTGTGATGAGCTCTCACAGAGGCGGCTGGACAGAGGTCACTGCAGTAACCCCTCCTCTTGTTCTCATTGGTCACGTGGTCTTTCCCTCTCTCAAATTCCGAGACTATTTCAACCTGAAAACTTCTCCTCATTGAGGCCATTTTCTTCACCAAGGCTTCTCTCTTAGCCCGGATCTGCCATTTCTCTTCATTCACCCAAGTCTAGCTCCAGGTTTGCCCCCTGAAGTTGACAGATATTGTAGAGAATCTGAATGACTTCTCCAGACTGGATTCGAAACATTTACCATCCGGTCTGGGGGAGCTATTCAGATTCTTTCTTCTTCTTTTCAAAGGCAAAGTATCCATTTCTTTTTTCCTCCTTTCCTAAATTCTTCAAAATCATCTCTTGGCATTATCCCTTCCAGCCTGTACTGCTCATCTTCTACCTTCCTCAGTTCTTACAATCTCTTTAAACCATTTATTCTTCTGCTTCTTCCAGTGTTCCTGCAGAATTTCTCAAGTGTTCCACTCTCTCCTCCCCTCCTTCTCCTCCATTTATTTCAGCAAAACCTTCTTGGACTTTCTTTCTGCTGTCTGTTTTTTTTCTAGAAATTTGCATGCAATACGAATAAATGCAATAAACAAATGATCCAAAAAGGTTTCCAAGTTTTCCTCATTAACTTCTATGAACAAATCATCATTCATCAAAACCTAAGTTCAAACCTATTGCTATCATCTAGCATACTGTGGCATCAGTGGGGAAGTAGATAAACAGATAAACTGAAACCCATTGGAACAGCTTGAGTGGCAGAGAAATCAACAAGTCTATTCATTCAACTTCTCTATATGGTAGACACACTAACCCACACTGATCAACCGGCAGTCTAACACAATAAAACAGTCAAACACAAACACATCCTAAACAAACAAGGACAACGTAAACAGAAATCCTTTTAAAGGAGGGAGCTGGGGTGATGCCCGTGGCACAGCTTTGCATACCACATCCCTAAAGCCCTTTTTAAGACACAGATACGCTACTATCGTTCTTAGATTTCGTTTTCTATTTTTAAAACCAAGAGTAATGAACATGGTTAGCTTTGTATTGCTGAAGCGTGTACATTTTAGCTGACCAGCCAGCTTTCCAAATTAAGAACTTAAGCCTATTTATTTGATCGCCCTTTTAGCTGCTTATATGCAGCTTCATGCTATGTTTCGTCACTGCTTGGTCCAAATCACTTCAGTTTAAAGTTACCAATGCAGCTCGCTCTTCTGCTGATTGGCTTATAATATTATAATCACATCCTAATAGCCATGCAAAACATCCCCTTAAGTTCCAAGGGTCCCATTTTGACTGGCTACAGACTCATTTAACCCATAGGTTACCACAGGTAATGCATTCTTCCACACATTAACTTACATCTCCTCCTTAGTTTTTGGGTTCAGAAATGAGTAACAAACTCCTGGGAATGGTGGCCATATTGTGCCATACAGTAAAAGTATTTAAAGGTGTCCCTGTCAAAATTACAGATGCTGGCTATGAAGGATCAACTGATTGAATCAATTTGTTATATCTTCACCCTGAAGCAAACAAGTGCTGCAGCTGTAGTTAGTTAAAAAGATGGAAGCTCTCTGATTGTTGGTATAACAGCTAACAATGACATTTCTTTGTATTTTTTTAGTAAGTTTCTTTTCAGGGTTCCCCCAGAATTTTGAGACATTCAGAGAGTCCAAGAAGTTGATTAAGGTGTCCCTCACCCACATGACCCCTTGTATTTTGCACCTTTGCCATAATGCTCTACAGTAATCACCATCCCAAACATCCCACACTTTATATAACACTGGCCTAATGAAAAACACCCTTGTAATAATTGCAATTGTCTTGAGAACATGACCTGACAAGCCAAACGAAGCACTGTAAATTGAGGAGACCATTCTAGAACTATATGTATGAGTGAACAGACCAGGCCATCATACAAACTCCCAACACATGTGGTACCCCAACCTTATATTTGGGTTTTTGGTGTTTGTTGGCAAATAAAAGTTTGGCATGCACTCAGCTATACAGATTAGTAATAAACCCACAGGCTGTTGGTAGCGTTTACAGTAATTAACATAATTGCCATGCATTGCTTTTATGAAGCAGAGTATTAACATACACTGGGTAAAAAAGATAGGAGGGCCAGTAGGTGTCCCTGTAGCTGTTCACAAACTCAAGCTTACTGTCACTTATATTACACTCTGGGCTCCAGCCTGCCTTGTCCTGGTCAGTCAAGGCACTGTTAATTAAACTAAAGTAACTGCTGGCTTAGACACGACATTTAACCTTGCAACAAAGGGGGCTGAGTGGCAGAACCAATGTACAAAGTTTTTGGGGGGTGTTCAATGCTCACTCTCATTCAAGCAGGCAGGAGTCAACAAGCAAATAGGACCTGCCTGCAAGTTTGTTGACTCCTGTCTGCTTGAATGAGGCTAGGCAACCAACACTAGGAACACTAGACAATTCCATGATGGTTTACCAAAAAACAAGCAAGAGTGCAGACACGGAGACAGCTAAGAACTTCAATATGAAAGACAAGACCTTGCAAAGAGCAAGGCCTTACTGAACTGCATATATAAATGTGTGTATAAATGAGTCCATAAACAAGCAACAAGAGTGACTGCTAATGGAAAGATGGATCTAGGGAAGAGTTGTGAAAATCCCAGATGGGGGAGTCCATGTGTCGTATGAATGCAAACAATGTTATTATCATTTCTTGCTTCAAAATCAGATTCTGCTTCACAGAAGGTCTTGAAACGTCTCCTCCTGTCAGCTTAGGAGGGGATGGGTGTTTACAGTAGTGATGCCACCCGTGCAGTTTATCTCTGAATGATGAAACGTGGGGGTGGGGGTATTACAGCTCACCCCATGATAAAACTCTCCCCAGTCTTCTCTACTGGTGATAGTTTTAAAGCCTCTATGCATATTAAGTAGTTATTATGTTTGTGGATGATGAGGACATCTTGTGGTATGATGTGGCATGCAGTGTACTACATCTCAGTAACCATTTTCTCATCAGTAAGAGGAGATTGGGAAGTAAGTTGTATGTCTTACACTTTAAAATATCCATTTACATTTTAATCATTCAATTAAATAATTTTGTATGTCCTACATTGGTGTACACACATGTACCGATGGCCACACGTACCAGTGTGTGTGTATATGCCAGTGCATATTATATATTTATTGCCTTCCTGGAATCTCATGACCTGGACACAGCAAGGTCACATGGTCTGAGTCAGTGCAGTCAGCTCTCTCTCAGTCAGAGCAGATGGTGTCTTCAGTACACGATACCTTCCTCGACCCTCTCTGAAAGAGAAAGCACTGTCAATGACATTCATACCTTATTTCTATTGCAGTTGCTGGTGAGCTTTGAGGTTCTATGTTGGGCACCAAACCAATACTATTAAAAGCTACTATAATAGACTGTAAGCTAAAAACGTAGCCTTCTGCCATACTGTCTAAGAATGGTACTGGTGGCTGTTGAAAGTAAATGAGCAATTATGGGTAATGCTATTTTTGAGAGAAACGGAAGGCTAGAGGCTAATTACGTTGTTTTAATCATAGGCTGTTATTTAAAGGCATTTCAGTGGTCTAGAAGAGCAAATCATCACCCATTTCTCATTTTCTAAAGTGCTTTTCAATTGGCCTACTTACCTTGTCAAATAATAGCAATGGTGAGTTCTTCTCCCTTCCCTTTCTTCCCATCCCCTTTTATTTTATCTAGCAGCTCACCTTTGACACTGACAGATGAACACATTCTCCAGAGCACAATAGCTTGTGATGGTTTCCCTGAATTAACAACACTAAGTTCATTAGTTAGCAGCACAATGTTATGTCTAGGCGACTGGCTTCGTTTCAATTATTACAAACTTACCTAATAATCTTACTTCTTATGCTCCCTTTTATTTTAGAGTATCCATTACACTGGAACAAGCCCGTTGGAAATGCCATGCTGCTTATTACGTGTATGAGAGCAGATCTTATTATTCACTGTCTCGTTCCTGAAACTGATAAAGCTGCTATTACGCTAAGCACAGGAAGTGACATTTGGAGTTGCAAATACTTACTCTTGTGGCAGAGTTCAAAGCAGCTGGGGAGATGCACTAACATTCAGTGGAAATAAACCTGCCCCAGTGGAATGTGTGATATTTAATTTTTCTCCTCTCTCTTTCTCTCTCGCTCTCTCTCAATTTCACACACACAATGGGCAGAACTGTCTCTTCCAGTTGCATCATCTAAGCCAGAAAAAACAAACATATTCACTGCCATATACTTCAGGGAGAAAATGTTGATTGCATTGCGTTAACTCTTTAATGCCAAGGTTTAAAAAAAAAAGTGTGTGTCTTTTAATCTGCTCCTCTCCCTTAATAACATTTGTTTTGGTAAGTAAAGAACTTTATGTAACAGCGCTGAAAAACTATCCATTTTGAACGAACAGATGAAAAAAACTGATTTATTAATACTTTTTAATGTCAATTTGCTGATCAATAACAAACCCTTAGTCCTAGCCTTTATGGGAGCCCTCTTTCTTGCCAGCAGTGTTGTTATAAAATTAGGGGCTTGCTAATAACAATGACAACTACAAACTGTGTATATTTATAACAGACTAGTTTATATACAGGCAATGAATGGACCACATTATTGTGTACGTTGTGTAGTTTCATACCGCTTTCAAGAGGTTTATGTTTAAGTTTTGAATACAGATAGAGGGCCGTAAGTGAAAAACAGAATGGGCGATATGGAGGCGAGCATGTATCGTGCTGGTTGAGATGATATTAGAGGTACAAACAGAAAATCACTATATATGGTGATCCTTATGTTATGAAGAATGACTTTTAACTGAACTGAAAGATTATCTGCTATCGAGGCAGCAGATATAAGAACTACCTTCTTCTCCAGGCGCACTTCTACTCAAGAAAACTACCAAAAAACATACAGCAGTATTAAGGTGCAACACGTTTGTTAAGTATCTAAACTTGCAATAATCACAGTCTGAGTATCTAAACCTGTATTAATCACAGTCTGGGTATATAAACCTAGATTAATCACAGTCTGAGTAACTAAACCTGCATTAATCACAGTCTGAGTATATAAACCTAGATTAATCACAGTCTGAGAAACTAAACCTGCAATAATCACAGTCTGAATTTCTTAACCTAAAATAATTACAATAGTAGTATCTAAACCTGAAATAATTACAGTCTTAGTATCTAAACCTAGATTAATCACAACATGAGTATCTATATCTGCATTTATCACAGTCTGAGTATCTAAATCTGCATTAATCACAGTCTGAGTATCTAAATCTGCAATTATCACAGTCTGAGTATCTAAACCTGCATTAATCACAGTCTGAATTTCCTAACCTGGAATAATTACAGTCTGAGTATCTTAACCTAGATTAATCACAACATGAGTATCTAAACCTGGATTAATCACACCATGAGTATCTAAACCTGGATTAATCACATCATGGCCTGAGTATATAAACCTTGACTAATCACAGTCTGAGTATCTAAACTTGGATTATTCAGTCTGAGTAACTAAACCTGCATTAATCACAGTCTGAATTTCTTAACCTAAAATAATTACAGTAGTAGTATCTAAACCTGAAATAATTACAGTCTTAGTATCTAAACCTGGATTAATCACAACATAAGTATCTAAACCTGCATTACTCACAGTCTGAGTTTCTAAACCTGCATTAATCACAGTCTAAGTATCTAAATCTGAATTAATCACAACCTGAGTATCTAAACCTGGATTAATCACAGCCTGAGTATCTAAACCTGGATTAATCACAGTCTGGGTATCTGAACTTGAATTTATCACATCAGAGCATATTTACCATTTCTTCTTAGACAGGTTTAGCATGGCATGCAATGTGTGCTACAACATCACATCTTGAAGGGCCCATATCCTAGTTTAATATCCTCTTTAAGACCAAAGCCTTGTATTTAGTGTCTTAATTTTGTACATCACTTGTATCCAGTTTGACTTTAGAATTAAACAGGCTGTTTTTATTGCTACGCCTTTAGAACTGACAAATGTAACTCTCTGGTGCACCATTCCGTGCAAACTCTTGAGCGTGCTGAGTCTGAAAATCCCAGGAGATCAACAATTATAGAAATATTCAAACAAGCCTGTCTGGCACCAACACGCATACCACGGTCAAAATTACTGATATCATGTTTTTACCTTGCTTTTTGCTTCGCTTGATTTTATGCGCTGCACTGCTGCAGCATGACTGACAGATTAGATCATTGCATGAATGAGTAGGTGTACAGGTGTTCCAAAGAAAGTGCTTGGTGCGTGTATGTAAACGTATGTAAAAGATTTTGCTGCATTTTTGGTTTCCAAATACAAACTGTTGTTTGGAAAAGAGAGGCAACAAAGTAGAATTTAGAACTATTTACCAGCAAACTTTGACCTCTGCATTTAACCCACCTGTGCAGTGAAACACCTACACTGGAGGACAGTGAGTACACTTGCCCGGAGCGGTGGGCAGCCCTATCCACAGCATCCAGGGAGCAGTAAGGGGTTATGTGCCTTGCTCAAGGACACTTCAGTCATGTCCTCTTGACCTTCCAGTCACAAGACCTAACCTCCAGCCCACAACTGCACCTTAGTTTTAAAATAGAATGTTTCGAAAACTAACAGTGTGGCAATAAAAAAAATAATATAAAAAAAAAAAAACATTCTCCATGAAACTGATGCTTGAATGATGCGCTTATATTAAAAAATAATACAAGTTAAATAATATATACAGTAAAAGCCGATAATATCATTGCCATTCGTGGTAAAGGATAGGGCTGTTCATGCCTTTTGGGGAAAGTTGGTTTGGATCCTTATGTCCATTAAAGTGCTTATGTTTGAAGCCAAGTCAGAACTGTCTTAACTGTAAAAATATGTCTTAACTGTAGAAAAATAATAATACATCTGAAGCACAATAGAAGTAATTGAAGAACAATTGTTCTCACAGGCTCTGATACTTAGACATTTAGTCTCTATGGCCTGCAAGCTCCTGTTCAGCATTCTTCACCCCACCTAGTCTCTCTCCACCATATATCTTTCTCAGTCAGAGGGGTTTAAATGTGTTCATATGATGTACTGATCATTGAAAAAAAATCTCCATGCTCTTTGCAGTGGTCAGTGCTGACCACAGAGCAACAAAAGAGTTATGAAAGAGTTTTTAAGTTCTGAAAGGTCCATAATTACGGTCAAATTATCAGACTATTTGCATTAGTCCATCCCTTTGTGGAATATGAGCGGAAGGTTAAAACGGCTAATTGAGCTAAAGGGCTCACCATTTATAAAGGGACTCACGTTATTGTGAGTACGGTGGAGATCTGAATGGCGTGAACAGAGCGAGAAAAAAGAAGCTGTTAATGTATGTCAATACAAGGTTCAGCCCTGTTCTATAATTTTCTGATAACATTGAGCTTCTGCTGCTTTCGTTTTCAGGAGAGAGAAATACAGACCTGGCGGAGTAGGACTGCAGCAGTCACCACAGTATATTGTGGAGGGAAGGGGGGTGGGGTGGGACTGTACGAGCGAGAGGAGAGAGAGAGAGAGAGAGAGAGAGAGACATGAAGAGAGAGGTGAAAGCAGGAAACAGTGAAAGAGAAAGAGTCTGCCTGTGAGAGATAAACCGACAGGAGGTGACAAATTCATAACGGCTTTGTGTTCCCACAATTCCGAGGGATTCAGAGGTTGGCCTCAAATAAGGTGACACAGCTGACAGGGATTTCATCTTCCTGAACTTGAGACGCTGCCACAAAAAGACAACTTCTGACAAGATGTCTCCCGGAAAGTCAAATGTAAAAGAATGTTTTGTAGCCTATTTGTGATAAGGGCTTCAGAGAGGTCTCGGAGAGTGGTATTAAGCTGGTTCTTAATAATTAGAAGACTTAAAAGGTTACTTCAGGAGCCATAGGCAGGTGTACTCATGCTACACACTCTACATCTCTCCGCTGTCCAATGAAAAGCAAGTATTTCCAAAATTGCAACTGCAACAGGAGAGACCAAAAACATGCATTACTTTCAGTGTTAGCCGACGGAACCAGAATTATTTTTAAAGCTATTTTGGAGCACTTCTATTGGTCCATTAGTCGTAAAATGTTCACACAATGTAAACATCCATTGGCGTGTTCAAATGGAGATATATGTTTTTGAAAAAGTATTACCATTCATAGTAGTGAACAGTTTAAGTACCATTATTAATTTTAATTGTTATCTAATATTATTTGTCACGTGTATGCTGACATTCATACCACCAAATGTGGAGGTTTTATCTGATGCTACATAAACAGCAGTTTAAGAAAGGTAGGATTAGTCAATTATGCCTTCAAGAAACACATTTGCAAAGAAATGTATGGATTTCAGTAGATGTACTGTACATGCTTATATACATACAATACTCTGCAACAGTCCTAGGCATCTAAGCGTATTGTTTCAAATCTTCGCAATAAATGTGTTTCCACCAGTAAAAACACTAGATATCATAAGAACGTCCATATATAAGCATGAATACAATACAAAGTAGCATAAGTATCTTATTTTGAATAAAGCAGATAATATCTTATAAGTCAGTTTAAAGAAGAAAGTGTAGATTTCTCCTGGACGCCCCAAACGTTGCATGAAGTTGTTTAATTCCCTCAGCAGCAATCGTGATTTAGCTGAAGTACTGAGTCTAGCTAGTACACACAAACTCCCCTTGAGCTTCAACATTGCCAGAAACAATTATTATTATTATTATTATTATTATTATTATTATTATTATTATTATTATTATTATTATTATTATTATTATTTATTTCCTGGATGATTCTAATTATAACCAGATGGAAAATTAACAGCTGTTAGTAGATGATTTCCTGACAGTGAATAGTTATTAAATAAGCTGACAAGCTGACAATTTGACCATCCGGCTAATTGATATGTACTGCAGGGCTAGTCTCATAAACAGCGCATTAGCATTTTGTGTCAAAAAAATATTTTCTCACAGTGAAAGTGCTGTAAATATTACATCATATAAAAATAGAAAAGGATCACCCCCATTAAATTACAGTAATAATGTGTAAAAACTGTAATTTGCTGTTTCTTAACAGTATACAAGTATAATGTATTTCAGCATTCACTTAGTTAACAGACAAACCCACATTTACATTCTTTTAATAAATAAATTGCTAAATAAATGAGAATTATGTTGAAATGTGTTACAGTTTTTGTTGACACATGAAAGCTAAACGATTACGGAAAAACTATCAAATGGACAAGTCGCTGATCATGCTGGTGTGATTAAATACATGACTTACTCAAAACGTCACACATTGAGCATTACTGTCAACTTTTATCAAAAGTGCTGGGTTGAAATGTGGAGCCAGAGACAGAAAAATATAATTTTAATATAAAAATAATATTTACATGTTGGTATGAAACATGTGCTAATATTTATTAGATTTTTGCATTTAACATATGAAAATTCCAAAAAATGTCAGAATCTGCTTTTTGTTATACAGACTATGTATAATATAAGTTATAATTTATAATTCTGTTGACTAAAATTAGTCTAAACAATTAATTGACTAAAATGTGACTAAATTAAAATCTGCTGCCAGAATTAACCTTGATGTTTGCTGTGCTACTTTTGGAGAGAGTGGGCATCTTGTCACATGGGAAAATTGTAATTATAATGTTATTAATGTTATTATTAATTAATAATGTTAAGTTAATTTGAAGAAAAAAAAGAATCCAGAAAGTAATTTTGTTGCTTTTACTATTGAAAAATTCAGTGTGATGTCTTAACCCCCATAGTGTGACAACTTGTCATAACTCCACTTACTATTTAATTGCTTATAAATGTGAAATGAAAGAAGATATGAAAATTGGATTAATATAGAATATATCCCTTCATTCTTTCATTTTGTATGAAATTCATAACATTATGATCTGCTAATGGCACAATATATGTAAATGTTTGAAAAGTGTGACAGGATGTTCCCCCTTCCCGTGAAGCTCATAAGCAATCCATGCCTAAAAATTTTAGTCCTCTTAAAATGTTGTTTATTAATTCATTTATTTATTAAAATGCTTAATTCAACAGCAGATAATCTAGTAAACCCAATTTATTCGATTAGATTAAACTGTATTGTCATTGTGTAGAGTATAGCTACAAAGCCCATAAAATGCAATTACATTATCTTATGAAGTGTAGTTTGGATTAATGTTTTAGAGGAAGAAATGCTATTTTCCTCCCTTGTTTATTAATTTGCCACATATATGTAACATCTCCATTTGACACCACAGCATACTGTGTTCAAAACAAACTGGTATGGCAGGAGATGTTATCTTTAGAACAGTAGTACGTGCTTATTCTATGGAAAAGGTCTTCTATCTTAGAATCTGTTTACCCCAGTCAAATAACGGAGAGGTATGCATTCCCCTTCTGGAATGTCCAAAACAACCAGTATATAAAAACAGTGGACCTAAGGCCTAGGTTAGAGGGACTTTACTTCTGGCCAAGGACCTCTCTCTGACATCAGAAGATTAAACACCGGAAGATGTTAGAAATGATGCTGTACTTTATTTATCTAATAAATATATATATTTGAAAGTAAAGTCTGTATCATCGAGGAGTTCTTCCAGCCATCAACAGCGCATTGCTAAAGGAAAGAATATGCTTCACTTACAATATTTACAGTTGTGGATGGTGGGGAGTTATAATGTACAAACATTGCATATATAAAACTGTAAATATATATATACAGTGTAATGGTAAGGTTGTGTTTGTACTATATGTATGGTAACAGATATGAATATGGAAAGGTTTTTGTATAAGTGGTGCTGCTGTGACAACATTGCTACTACATGGCTGCTTGTTTCTGTAATCGTATTGGATAAATCACTTAGTAGCACTGTTAAAAATGAGCTACTATCACAGCTAACTCTTCTATTAACAAATCCCTTTAATTTACTGTTATTTTACATGTTTGTAAAGAGCTATAGGTGGTAATTGTACACAACTATTCGGTTATAAAACAGACGAACAGATGACAGATTACCCTCAACAAACAAATGTTTATTGCAACATCAATATGTAGAAAGATCCAGTGGAATTACAATCAATATGATTAAAATAACAGCATTCATGCTCCCAGATGGCACCATTCTTACTGTTCATCTATCATCAAAAGGCTAAGCTCGTATGCCGGTGATGCCATCTGTAGCCAAGAGTCCAACAGTGCACGTGCAATGCTATCAATCTAGGGAGTCCGAACCAGCAGATGGATACATAAAACAGAAGTTTGCGATGGGAAACTTTGCTGGCAAATGTTTAACAATTGTTTTAACAGTACTGAATTAATGAATCGGTAATTAAATGACAGTAGGCATTTGAGAGCAAAACTATATTGCAAAAATTTTATTATCAGCCAGACATCACATTCTTTTACTTCTTTGCTTGGATATATATGCAGCAAACAAGGTAAATGCTACCAGCATAAAGGTGTAAAAGACTGAGCCTTTGAACCCTTTGAACCTGAAGCACACCCTTGAACGATAAAGAATGTTTTATGTCATGTTGTCAGGCTGACTTGAAAAAACAGATGCTCAAACAAGGTCATTGTTGAGGTGGTTTATTTTAGCATGCTTTACCCTCGACATGCCTGAATTCTGGAGCTAGGGCACTAATCTGTTGCTCAGTGATGCCGTAAGCGCTCCATCTACTTGGACCTTTTCGAAACAAGTACATACCAGTCTTTACAACTACAACTAGACCCGAGCACCTCTTTGTTGAACCAAATACACAAACTGTATCTGAAATAAAATATAAAAAATGGGTTTTTCCTGCGACAGCCTGGTTTTCTTTACAACAAGCATTAGCCCAGCTTACTACCCACCACTGAATATACACCACGCAGCCATAACATTAAAACAACCTCCTTATATCTACACAAATTGTCCATTTTATCATCTCCACTTACCATATAGGAGCACTTTGTAGTTCTACACTTACAGACTGTAGCCCATCTGATTCACTGCATACATTTTATATCCCCTTTCACCCTGCTCTTTAATGATCAGGACCCCCACAGGACCACCACAGAGTAGGTACTATTAGGGAGGTGGCTCTTCAGCACTGCGGTGACACTAACATGGTGGTGGTGTGTTAGTGTGTGGTGTGCTGATATGAGTGGATCAGACACAGCAGTGCTGCTAGAGTTTTACCTCAGTGTCACTGCTGGACTGAGAGTAGTCCACCAACCAGCCAACAGTGTCCTGTGGCCAGGGTCCTGTGACCACTGGTATAGGATTAGAGAATAACCAACCCAAACAGCAGATGAGCTATTATCTCGGACGTTACATCTACAAGAGAGACCAGCAAGGCAGTGGTGTCCAATAGAGTGGACAGTGAGTGGACCCAGTGTTTAAAAACTCCAGCAGCACTGCTGAGTCTGATGCACTCATACCAGCACAATGCCAACAGCACCAACACCACGTCAGTGTCACTGCATTGCTGAGAATGACCCACCACCCAAAGGATATCTGCTCTGTGGTGGTCCTTTGGGGGTCTTGATTATTGAAGAACAGGGTGAAAGGGGACTATCAAGGTACACAGAGAAACAGATGGACTGCAGTCGGAACTACAAAGTGCTCCTGTATTGTAAATGGAGCTGATAGAATGGACAGTGTGTGTAGATACGAGGAGGTGGTTGTTATGGCTGATCAGTGTAAAATAAAAATGGTGTTAAGAAAGAATGATTATTTGAACACAGTCCCATGAAAGCGGGGAGTCTGTACAAGTCCCATTATGAAAGATTAAGATTAGGACTACATCATGGGGTGGGTTTAAGTTTAATTATTTAAAGCTAATCATAATTTAATGTACAATTGAACTATTAGTTCTGTTAAATTGGAACTCTAGATCATCTAAGCACCTATTTTAGCAAATATAGATAGATAGATAGATAGATAGATAGATAGATAGATAGATAGATAGATAGATAGATAGATAGATACTTTATTGATCCCAAAGGAAATTTAGCAGCCAGCAGCAGTTACAAACACAGTACAAAAAAAACAAAAAAAACAATAAGGTATATAAAAATTAAATAGTGTTTAAATAGTGTCCAGGAGTGCAAATGTACAGGATGTACAGCAAAGTGTTAAATAGTGTCCAGGAGTGAAAATGTACAGGATGTACAGCAAAGTGTTAAATAGTGTCCAGGAGTGCAAATGTACAGGATGTCTGGCAAGGTGTCAGAAGTGTCTATGAGTGCTGACATAAGATGTCCAGTAAAGTGTTGATAGCGTCTATGAGTGCTGACATAAGATGTCCAGTAAAGTGTCAATAGTGTCAATAGTGTCTGGGAGTGCAGATGTAAAGTAATGTGATTACAGTACAAATAAAAATAAACTGTAATTTGAATTAAGGGACTTGTTCCTCATCTGTCCTCCTTCCTCTTCCGGCTCCACTGGGAGGAGTTGAAGAGTCTGATGGCTCTCGGGACAAAGGATCTCCTGAGTCTGTCTGTAGAGCAGCTCTGTGACAGGAACCTGCCGCTGAACGTGCTCCTTTGTTCCATGATGATGGTGTGCAGTGGGTGACCATCATCATCCATGATGGAGAGCAGTTTGTGCAGTGTCCTCCTCTCTGCTACCGTAGCCACAGACTCTAGCTCCACACCAACCACGGACCCTGCACGTCTGACCAGCTTGTTTTCATGCTGCCTCCCCAGCACACCACAGCATAGAAAAGACAGCTGGACACCACAGCTGTCTTTATATATATATTACTCAACACTAAGACCTGCAGAGTTCACAGGGGAAAACTTATATTGTTTTCTGGAGTTATATATATTGTAGAGCTGAACAGTCAGACTCAGTCTGCCACTTGTTGTGTTGCAAAACACCAGCGCATTCCTACTGAGAAGGTCATTAATGGATGCCTTGCTTCCTCTCCCATAATGACTGCATTAGAGATTTTTAAATCCAGCACAGCAGGCAACCCCAGCCTGATAAGCCTTCTGCACAGCTACTTTCATGTAGCTATTCTGTGTAAAAAGAGAGGTTAATTAATTCTCAATCGTTGTCAGAAAAGAAGAAAAAAAAATTGTCAGCATTCCTTCAAATCTTCTCCAAAGACTGTGACTGACAGTTTCTCCGTCTCTCACTTGTTTTATGTCCAGTTTCTTTCAGTCTGCAGGGATAAGCATTACTTTCTATCCCTGACATTGAGCCATTTAGGGCTTTGGGTATGAGATAAGTGAGCATATGCAAATCCATTATTCAGCTAATGTCTTCTAAACAGATAATAATACAAATATAAAACACTTTGTTTAAAGGAATACATATTGGGGCTTATTAACATCTTGTTTTAGTTCAATGAAGCCCAAATTAGACACTTGTAAATTATTCATGCATTAGGTTTCATTCATTATTTCCTATTCATTTCATGCATAATTAAATGTGTGTTAAGAAAAAAAAATGAAGAATCCAGGATGTGGGAATGTGTTTATAGCTGGGGGGTGCTTCAATTGTAAGCCACTGGTGACCCCACCCCAGAAAACAAATTACTCAGCGACTCATATCCCACAAAATGACATGATACTTATACATAACTAAAGCAAACAGATATATAAAGCATTCACAATAAATAAAATAAATAGTGCCTTTTCCTGTGGCAGAGCACCACAATACACATGACTGACATGTCAGACGACACATACTTACTTTTGTCTCTCATTGTGAAAAAAATAAAGATAAGAAATGGCAATAAACTGCAAGCTGTCAGATTTTTTATAAAGGTTCTAGATGGTGTCAAGTGGTTATTGCATTAGAGCTAATAAGAATATATAATAATAAAAATAATAGAAATATTTAGTGCTATTACTGAAAAAGTGTGTAACATATTATACACTGGAGTTAATTCTGTGCCAAAAGTTTAAATCAAAACAGTACAAATCCAATCAGAGGTATTTTCTCTCCTACATAGAACCCTGAGAGCTTGTGTTAATATGAAATATATGAGAACCATGTTCATATTGTTGTACATGCTAGCATAATCCTCTCTGGCAACTCTACACTGCTATTTAAGGCAGATCATGGCTCTCAGAGTGGGTGTAGCTACATGTGCCTGTCACTCTAACTCAGTTGATCCGTGTCACAAATGTACCAAATGTGAGAAGCAAAAGAAGGATTTCAGAAGAACAATAGAGGTAACAAAACTAAAACTAAAGAAAGTAGAAAGTAGAAAGCAAAGGACAGCAAAATATCAATAGGAGTCAAAATAACTAGTTATCATTTTAAAAGTCAAGATTTATTTAAATGTCATTATTTGTATTTGCCAACCTGTTCTAACAACCAAATGTGGATACATTGCTTTTCAGTTATTTGTTTGCAAAGAAAATGACATGAATCAATTTTTAGCCTCTGATTGTTGATGAATAAAAAAAGTGAGTTATTCAATTTTAATTAGCTTTCAATCCAAGATCGTAGATTTGCTCTTGACATTGATGGGGAACTATGAATCCTGTTGTTTTGCTCTGTAATAAAACAATAAAGGACTGATGTGCTATTCTACATGCTTTTAAACTATTCTGATTAAGTCTCGCATATGTCTGGAAAGTTTTTCTTTCAGTTTCGGCGCTGCTAACAACTAAACGTAGCTACAGAGTCTCACATGAGAGCAGGGAAAGGCACAGCCAATCACACTGACCATGTGTTATGGGGAGGAAGGACTCCAGTAGAGAACGTGATTTAACCCTTTCTTACTTCTACATTAATCAGATGTTGACAGATCGGGTTTTCTTTTTTTTCGAGGGGATAAAGTTATTGCTGGGGACAATTTAATCACTGGATATTGGTGGGAACATGTCACCTCAGTCCATGCTAATTTTACACCCTTGTTTAAATCAATAAAACAACTGGATGTTACCAAGAACTGCTAAGAATTAAATTTCATAAACAGAAACATCTAGATGGCAATTCTTCTCCAATGATTTGTAAAACAAAGACTTAATTAACTGTTTAACATGCATTACTAATAATGCAGTTATTGAAGATTTTCATATAACAGACATCCACTTACACGCTGTGCAGCTCCTTTGAAACAAAGGGTTAACCACAGTTTTATTTATGTATTCATATTTACATGGGCAGGTCCCTCTGGACATTTTTATCTGTAAGAAATAATTTATGTTTTAGATTCCTGCCATGACACAAAAGTCACCCTGCAGATACACTGCAAACTCCACTTAGTGGTGTGTCTCTTACACCAGTAACCTGATTTCTGTCCTACTAAACAGACCCTCACAGACCTTTATTTATCTCCTAAATAGCACGTAGTAGGAAGCAGCCCTTTGTGTATTTACTGTTTCTTGAGCTCATCAAAAAACATGCATTTTATTTATTCTTTGACTGCAAATAGATTTTTGTTTCCCATTTCAGTTCTGCTGCTAAATTATCTCCCTCTCTCACAGGAAACTGCATCCCCCAGAACATGATCAAATTATTTGTATAGTTTTATCACATATATTTTTCTAAACTTTATCATTTCTTTTTCCTCGAACCCATAATGTTAATGTAAAATCATTAACATTATTATGGTGTGATATTAAAACAAATAGAATTTTTGTAATGTCCCCTAAAGAGGCTCCTGCTGGAGGAAATGTGATAAGTTTGAAAATGGATTAGACTAGCATCTCAAACATGGCTTGTGTGAAAGGAATCAGACTCCAGAGGAGACATGCGATCCATGTGCAAGGCTTTAATGCGATAGAGCAGATCAAAATTCAACAAAAACAGTTCAAAAGCTTGCTAAGGCGAGAATGCCTCCAAAGGGCTGGAGGCAGGAGGGCTAGCGGTAGCCACTGGCTGATCCAGAGGGCAGGCTGGATGGAGATATTGGATTGCCGGCATAGATGAAGAGACTCACTCGCTCCTCCTGCGTTGGTCTGATCGTCCTAGGGAACCTGAGTACTCGCATTCCACGGTGAAGGAAGACCCAGATTCAGCCCTGTGTGGACAGGTTAGAGTAGCCTGGGAAACAAACCCATACTGAGATTGGAGTTTGTGGATCCGTGGTGGCACCGACCTCACTCCTTGGGCACCGCCGCAGTGCGGCTCAGCTGATCAGAGATGGGTGATGAGGCTGGTGTTGGTGTCTGCGGGTTCTCTTGGGTTCCAGGGAGGTAGACGGGACCCCGCTGTGGAAATGCCAAAGTTGATGAACCTGGGAAAAAGACCTTGAGAGCACACCAGCCTAGAGACCACGGACAGGTAGGATCTGATCCTCACAGTTTCAGGTTACTGAAAACAATGCCACACGCTGAAGCTAGTTTAAATGGGTTGTGCTAATGAGAGCTGCCGCTAGCACTAACGGGATACAGGTGTGAGTAATAGGTAACCATGGAGCCATGGGTTTGTGCGAGGCATGTCTAGGTTGCCATGGTGATGTAGGGGTGTGTGCGGAGTGTGTCCTATGCTACCTAGTAAACAGGTGACTGCGACTGTACAATTCGGCGAGTCGCGGAGCTTACAGGTAGACTGTAAATTAAACTTGTTAGCTAACTAGCTGACACTCAAATTGCAGTTAAAGCTACACTACACTGGCACTAATTCAACTAGACATTCTGACACAATAACAGTAGCACCTATTAAAATAAATGCAAATGGGAAATGAAGGTGATCATTTCTTTTGTGTAACAGTAGCAGATCTATAATGCAGAATATATGTGGTTTATTTGCATGAATTTAACTTTAAAAAGTACATGTACTCTTTTATAGTAATGAAATATATATACCTGGCTATGCAATGTTAGCTGACAGTATATATCCTCTGTGGCTGCTAGCTCTTGACCATAAAGTGCTGTGATGAGTCTTTTACATGGCTGTGGAGGAATTCGGGACTGCTCTTCTTTGAAGAAATGTTGCATGAACTGCCCGTTTAAGGTCTTGGAAAAAGCATCTCAGTGGGATTCAAGTCAGGTTTTTGACTCAGCCACTTCAAAATCGTAATGTTTTCTCTTCTGGGCCATTCAAAGGTGGAACTGCTTGTGTGCGTCGGATCATTGCCCTGCTGCATAACCCAACTGCGCTTCAGTTTTAGGTTGCAAACTGATATGTGCACATTCTGCTGATAGACAGTAAAATTTATGGTTCCGTCTAGGATGACAAGTTATCCTATATCAGTCCCACACCTCTTAGCCACCACCATGTATGATGTTCTTATGGTGGAATGCTGTATTAACTTTATGCCAAATGTAACAAGATCTATGTTCTCCAAATAGTTCCACCTTTGACTCATCACAGAATGCGAGATAAGCCTCTGTGTTCTTTCTGGTCAGCAGTGCTGCCCTGCACCTTGCAGCTCTTCCAAGGATGCCATTTTTGTATTTTTGTGTTTTTCTTATTGTGGAATTATCTACGTAGACCTTAACTGAAGCAAGTGAGGCCTGCAGTTGTTTAGATGACCTCTTGGACTGGTAAATCTCTGGGACACCATGAACCACAGTGAGAGTTATTATTCAAAAATAGAAAAAACTTGGAACAGTGGTGAACAGGTGAACAGTGGTCGATGCCCTCTTTGATGAAATTCTGGTTGGCTGACCAGTGCTGGAAAGGTTTACTACTGTTTTCTCCAAGTTTTCTCCATTTGTGGATAATGGATTTTGCGTCTGTATTTGAATCTCTTTAAAATATAGCATCTTGTGCTGCTTTTTTAGACACACTAGCTTTACATTTTCAGGCAGGTTTTTCCTAAGTGATTTTTTTTCTGTTGAATTTGGTTAACTGTTTGAATGTGGTTCACGTAGGACCAAGTAGAGCTAAACAGCAGGGTTCACATAGGACCAGGTAGAGCTAAACAGCAGGGTCCACATAGGACCAAGTAGAGCTAAACAGCAGGGTTCACATAGGACCAGGTAGAGCTAAACAGCAGGGTCCACATAGGACCAGGTAGAGCTAAACAGCAGGGTTCACATAGGACCAGGTAGAGCTAAACAGCAGGGTCCACATAGGACCAGGTAGAGCTAAACAGCAGGGTCCACATAGGACAAGCACTTAGCATCAGCTATTTGCTTGGGTTATTTTGGGTTATTTTTAAAAGTAGTTTAATTATCTGAAACATTAGTGTGTGACAAATCTGCAAAAACAGAAGAAATCGGAAGGAGGAAAATACCTTTTCTCAGCAGCTCTGTGCTGAAAAATTGAAATGTATGTCAGGGTTTGGCTCTGGCTGAAATCTCCCTCTACAGATCCAGGGCTCAGTGGCTGCCTGTAAGAACTTCCTTTGACCATTTTGAGAAAAACTGAAATGCTCTTCAAGATGGCAGCAGGGATTCCCCCGAGGGCAACTGTGGAGGAAAACTCTGGGAATCCCTTTCTTTCCCAAAATCAGAATGCGGAGCAAAAAACAGGTTCAGATACTTATGTAGCGAAGTGTTATACAGCCTTTTTCTTAAAATGAGTAAAACTGCAATCTAGTTTTGTGAACTTGATAGAATTGCAAGACTGCATCAGAATTGATGTAATGCTCACCTTTACAACCACACTTGATGATGATGATTTTGATTTTGATTTATTTTGATTTTTATTATTTCCTTTTTTGTTATCTTTATCTATTGGTGAATGGAGGAACAGCAAAGTAAGAATTTCATTGTACAGTGTAACTGTCTGTTCTGCTGTGCATATGACAATTAAACTCTTGAATCTTGAATGCTGTTACATGGACAACACTGCCTCTCCTCTTTTCCTTCTTTTCCTTGTTTAACCTACAATGACTCCAGTACCATTGCAGGGCGGAGGATATTCATGCTTTCTCACAGTTAGGTGAGAGTTCTCCCTAGTTGCAAGATGGCCCTTAAAATATCTATATATAGCATTTTAATGCACATGCACTGAGGCCTGTGCTTATTATGTGATTTGCAGTTTGTTCACTTTTTTCTAGGAAGTTGTCTTGTCTCCTCCAGACTACTAATAAACCAGGCTGATTAGAGGGCTGCATGTTCACTAAAAAATAAATGAAAATAAATATCTTTTTCTACAGCACTTAAAGAATTATCTCCAGAGGTAGCAGGGAGCTGTAAATGGCCAGCCTAATTTGATGGGGTTCATTACTGCAGATACTTTCATACGTAATAAGCCTTCTAGTAGTAACCAAAAATAACATACAGCAATGCAGTGACCCACTTATCTGACCTTTGTTCCAAAATAATGATGACCCTCATGACGATGATGATGATGCTGATGATAATGATTGTTTTTGTTAGAGAGAGTGAAGGAAAAAAGGTGAGAATAAGCTTAAAAAGACTGCATAAGCTGCAATTTTCTTTGGTTATGGTTTGATCTAGATTTGGTTTGATCTTGATCTCACTTTAGATTTTGTGTGAATAAAGTAAAATTAATTAAGCAGGTATCATTTAGATATTTCTTAGCACTGCAGTGACACTTATGTGGCAGTAGTGTGTTAGTGAGTGTTGTGCTGATATGAGTGGATCAGACACAGCAGTAAGGCCTGCTCTGTATTGGTCCTGTGGTGTTCCTGACCACTAATGAATAGGATGAAAGGGAGCGCTAGCAAAATATGCAGGGAAACAGATGTATAGTTGTAGAAAATATAAATGAAGCATTGTATGGTGTATATGCTCTATATATCTGAGCATTGGGATAGGCTCCAGCAACATCTTACAGCTGCATGTGATACAAATGAACATAATATTCTCCTGCTGTTCAAATGGACACATTTACTTCATCATAAGCACCTAATACTTATGGCTTACCTCAAGGCTCCAGTTTGGGACCCATTTTATTTTCTTTATACATGCTTCCACTACAATTTTCCAAATAAAGTACAGCACTTTTACCATTTCTAGATAAATTGCACTAAAGCTAGCTAAAACCTTTCTCCAAAATAACAATAAATCAGATACAATTATAGTTGGTCCCTCTCTGAGCTTACATACTTGCTGACAACTTGGGGCTTGTTCTTCCATTTTATTAGGCCACACTAAAAATCTTGGGGCCTTTTTGACTCATCTTTTAAACTAAAAAAAGAGAAGTAAAGAGTAAAGAGTAGTTTTTATTAGCTGAGGTGTATTTCTAAATTAAAGATCTGCCTTGATTACTGTAGTTCTCTCTATAACATAGTCAGTCAGTCCTCAACGTCCCATCTGCAACTTGCTCAAAACACTGTCACTAGATTTCTTACTGGTACAAAAAGAAGTGACAGCATCTCGCCTGTCATGGCTTCTCTATATTGGCTTCCTGTCAAGCACAAAATTGATTTTAAAATATTGCTGTTCATTTTTGCAAGACATTACATGGTCTGGCCCCACAGTATATTTGTCATATGATTAGTCTGCACGTGTCTGACAGGTCCCTCAGTAAATTACCAACAGTCCACAATCTCGATTTAAACTTTATCATATTTTCAGTAGCTGCTCTTAGTCTGTGAAATAATTTACTCATTACCACAAGCTCTGCATCAACATCTGGGGTGTCATGTTGTTGCGTAAGGGGAAACACCCTCTTATAATTTTCATTTAAAGTGATTCTGATTAACCCTATATGAAGTTCAGCTGTTCTAGTGGGATATTCCTGACATTTTACAGCAAAAGCCATGATCTGTAAAGAGAACACATCAAAGGGATCTGATTGTTGAAAGGTATCAGTCACAAAAAAAATATAAGGCTTGAGAACACATAGAACACAGTGAAGACAATTATCAAGACATGGAGTACATTTAGTACAATAGTTACATTACCAAAAAATGGATGTACCTTAACAATTGAGGAAATTCAAAAAGAAAATTAATCCAGGGGGCTGCCAAGGGGCCTACAGCAACATTAAAAAACTCCAGGAATATCTGGCAAGTTTATGTAGTACATGAGACAACAATTTCCTTTTTAACTTTTTTAACCAAAAAAATAATAATAAACTTTATCGATGAAGAGGAATTTTACCTCTCAGCATGACAGCAAGCCTAAAACCCTGAAAATCTGTGTGTAGACCTAAAGAGGGCTGTACACAGGACATGCATCGCAATCTTCCTGTTTTTACAGAAAGCGTGGGCAAAGAATGCCAAGTCAAATATGCCATGCTTATAGACTTCTACCCAAAAAGATTAAATGCTATCATAAAGTCAAAGGCTACTTCAACAAAGTATTAGATTAAGGGTGTGTATATTTATGCAACCACATTATTTTAGTTCTTTATTTTTACTTTTACACCCTAAAAGATTTAGGTTTGGTTTTCAGTGTAATTGTACAGATCAATGGTCACATTAAGGGTGGAAAAAAATCTAAAAAGATTGAAAAACATAGAGAAGCTGAGCTCAAAACAATGAACCGACCATTCGAGGGCCCAGACTGCAACATCACTGACTGTGTTTAAAATGACTAAAATGCAACCAATTTCTAAGACTGAACTTTAGATGTGTGAAAGAAAATCCCTGCAGATTTTTTGAAAACCTGAAAGTACTTTTAAAGAATGGATGTTGTAATAAAGCCAAATACTACAAATACATTTCTGTGAAATATATAGATTTCTTGCTGATAAATGGATAATTTAAAGGGTGTTTGTTTTTACTTTCAATAATTCAACACTATTATTTTTGCATGTCACATAGGTCTCCATCCAATGGAAAACATTTATCTCCATTTTTGTTGATTTTTATTTTTATAGAATATTTGAATACAACAATTGTCTTTTACACTGGGTGAACATTTCATGATAAATAGACTAACAGAAATATTACAAAATCCATCTATCCATTATCTTCCCCTTTATCCCGCTAGTCAGGGTCACAGCAGGTTGGAGCCAATCCCAGCATTATCGTGTGAAGGCATGGAATAACATGGACAGGTCGCCAGTCATCACATGGCCAACACACACTCACACCTATGGGCAATTTAGTTTGACTGATCAACCTAACATGCATGTCTGCAGGACTGTGGAAGGAAACCGGATTACTCAGAGGAACTCCACACAGAACAACTCGGACCAGGAATCAATCTCAGATCATCTTGCTGTGAGGCGATAGTGTTAACCATACACCACCGTGCCGCCCTGCCCGAAAACAGCTTGGAAAAAAATTCTGCTTCTATTGACTTACATTCAAAATGAAGAACAGTTTTAGGCCTCTCCTGTAAACTTGCTATTTGGGAGAAACATGTTTTTCTTTGGACAGAGATTCCATTTGTACTGGGCTTCAGTGTGCACTACTCCAGATGGTTTTATGAGTCAAACTGGAAAAATGTGCTTGCAGCATTAAAATAACAAATGTCATGAACTCCACATTGTGTTAACATGTTATTAATGTGTGAACCTTTTTTAAGGTTTTATTGGCGATCTTATACTCTCTGCTACAGCTGGTTTTGGAGAAAATGACTAGGCTATGCAGCTTTTGCAAGTTTCAGAGTGTTGGAAACTTTATTAATCCATGTATCGCAGTCTGTACTGAACCGCAGGAAGAAAGCACTTGTCATACTCTCCTCAAGCACTCCCTTTGACTTTAATTCAGCCCGCCACATTCATTGATTAAAGCCATTGACGATTATGGTGGGAAGCTTGAGCGATGAAGACCACCTGTGTGATTTTATTATTTCGCTCTGCTGGGCAATCTCATGCCTGGATATCTGATTGCTGTGCCACTCCTGAAATTTCCTGTTCTGCCCTCAAATTATTTTTATCCATGGGACATTTTTCTTCTTCCCTTATTTTCTCTTCTCCTCTTCTTCTGAAGGACTCTAGAAAGGACACCTTGCTGTGGTTCACCTGGAGGCTGAACAAGCTGTCACTATTGCCAGGAGCAAAAAGGGACCCTTGTGTGTTGTTGAGTTGGGATCGGTTGCCCATGAGCCAGATGTTTATAATGTTCGTAAGCCATATGTTTACAACATGGGAGATAACTGTAGTTAGCAGATCATACCAACATCATTCATCAGCCAACTGAAGCTCTCATGAGTTGCCCAGTAAACAAGAGTGACTATGAGATGGCTAACACTGGACTGTGTCATTCTTCAAAGATTTAAACTTTTTTAATTATTAACAGATATTAAGTGAAAGAGATTTGATGAGGCTGGATGAAGTTATTAGTAGTAAGCTTTAGACCTGGCATGGACCAGCTAATCTAAGCTGGTCACCTTCATTTTGAAGGTAAAAGAAGAAAAAGTCAGATAGAAATGTAATGGCTCCCTCAGTAACAATATTTTTTTGATTGAAATCGCCTTCCATAGCCTTCTATCCCAACTACTAATTTGCAACTTAACACAACTGACCAGAGAACCTATATTTATATATATATATTTATATTCAGTTACAGGTTATGAATTCTGTATTCATACTGTTTTAGAAATGTATGTATAAGGCATTATATGGCATACATATCATTGTATAATACCAGGCATCAGCATATATAAGTACTCCTAAGTAGTTACAGTTCCATGCATAAAATGTAAGTATATTAATCTATAGTCAGGTTATGCAATTCATGATAATATCTATTCAATAATAATTTATCTTAAAATGAATTACTCTGTCACACTCATTAGGATTAGATTTTGGCTAAGGTGAGACTAAGATCCTGTGTTAGGATTAGGTTTTGGGTTGGGGTTAGGTCCTGGGTTAGGGTTAGGTTTTAGGCAATGTCCTTGGTTATGACTAGGTTTTGGGTAAGGTAAAGATTAGGTCCTGGGTTAGAATTAGGTTTTAGGCAAGGTCCTGGGTTAGGACTAGGTTTTGTTTAAGGTAAAGGTCAGGTCCTGGGTTAGGATTAGGTTTTGATTAAGGTAAAGGTCAGGTCCTGGGTTAGGACTAGGTTTTGATTAAGGAGGACCTCTATTGTGACCAACCTTATTATGCACTGCGTAAAATGTAATGTAAAAATATATATAGCTTTATAAAATTATTATTGCTATTATTCAAGAGATTACAGTTTATTTGCATTTTGTGTAGGCAGAATGAAAAACATTTTAAAATGTAGGACATAATATCATCATAATAAGGAGTTAAAAAAACATTTCTGTAAATGTATATTCTTTTATCAGTTTCAGTTATTTGGACTGCAGGTATGTACAAAATTAAGAGCATTTTATACTAAGCATCTGAAAGTCTGCAGAATTGGTACTATGTTGAGCAGCTACCATTATTTTCTAATTCATCAAATTGATTGAGCTGTAATTTAACCGTCTTGCCTTGCAAAGCTTGACCTCCTGATGGCTCGCCTAAGATATGCAGACCCAGCATTTGCAAAGTGTCATTATGCGTAATTACTGAAGCATCTCTCTAGTGCATTTTCGGTGGTGCCTCGCAACCTATTCAGTTCCGTGTTCAATACGTATTGACCTTAAGTGGATCTTTGAGAAATACCACATGGATTTTGGACTTATTGAAACTCCAGCACGGCTAATCAAATTAAATTAATCTTAATTATGTGATCGTATTGCTGCTGTAATGCCATTCATGTCCTAGAGCATTATTGCATGTTCCGGTGCTTCCAAAAGCGTGCTAGATGCTCCATTTGTGCACCAGGGCATGCAATGTACAAGCAAGGACAGGAATGTTAGCCCTGCCTTTTGTTGCAACACCTCCCTCATCCTGGAGACATTCCATATGGGGATGATCCTCAAATTAATTCTTATGTTCTGTCTCACAGGGCATGGTCCTGAGGTTAATGAGGGCAGAATGGAGCCCTAAATGCAAATTCATGTATTGCAATTCGCACCAAAAATGTAAACCAAGATCCAGACACTTTTGCGGTTCTAATCAATCCAAACAATCCAAAGTGCTCTCAGCTGTTATTTCTACCATAATATATTATCATATAGCGTATTATCATGTGTTTTATGCATGAATGAAAGAGGAAGCAAAAAATGTGTTTTGGTAATGCTATGTAAATGAACCTACTCATCCGGAAAATCTGATAAGAACTATGGAAAACGCTGAGACAGATATTTTACAATGCGCTAAAGCCCTACTCATATTCATACTGCACATATCATCTTACAAACTAAAACCTGAGATCAAAACAAAATGAACGGTCGGTAATAAATTACATTTCAGAGACTAGATTGGCAATACAATGCAGTGGGTGTGCAGGCAGGAATGGCAGATGGAACCTGACTCTTTTATCATCAGAGTACAGACAAGAGAGCCATTAATCAGAGCGAGGTTTACAGGCCATGGGTTCCAGGTGATGAGGTGGTGTGGCGGTGCTGGGCAGAGTCTATGGAGGGAATCGGCAGACTGGGGTGGAGGGCATGCCCATGGGAGATGGCGGAGATCAGGGGAGAGCCATAGATAGGATGGGGTCAGGGAGCACTGAGCCCTGGAGAAAAAGGGGGTATGAAAAGAGCTAGATGGGGGTTGGAGGGCAATATAGAGATTGGAAGCTAAAGGTTGCCCTTGCTATGATGTACACCACTGAGACAAAGGGTTGTCATTAGGGCAGTACAGAGGAAGCTAAAAACATAACTCTGCTTGTTATCTTGGCTAAATAAATATCCAGAAGACAGGAGCATTGGGACGTTACCAATACTGATATGGCTTGACATGCATATGAATACAAATTAGAAATGAAATAGAAAATAAGAAATTGGATGAAAGTTTAAGAAAAAACACTGAATACCTTGCAAAGTGAAAACTGAACCATGGAACATTTTGACATTTGACAAAAAGTCATTGCATGTAGAAGTTAGTAGGACTTATCAATAGTATCATGCATGAAATATAAGATATATAAATATATAAAATACTGTTTAGAGGATTTAGACATCTGATGTAAAATAGAACTGAAAAAATTTATTTGGTCACTCAACATTTATTTGCCCAGAAAAAAAAACTTATATTAGAACATTATTAGAAAATATTCCATGTATTAAACCTTCATGCAGCATATGCAGGCATTGACTGAGCTGTATTTTAACAGCTGCATATCAACCTAAATGGATTCAGTTGTTCTCAAAAAGAATCCTGCAGTAACTGGTACCGTTTATTCTGATACCACATGATTAATAACTAAAGATAACAGTGTAATTATGAGTTTATAATGTGGATTCATATATTTAATAAAGAAAAACATATAGAAGCTGCAAAACAAAACATGGAGGATAATATTTGCAGCATTGCACTGAATGAAGTATACAACAGTAAGATGCCAAAACAATATTAAAACAGCATATTATTGTTCTTCTGTAAATTATATGAATTATAACTTGCCCAATTATGTTCTTTTATAACAACAGCTGCTGAGTTGGACAGGCTTGACCGTACAGACTGTGAGCAAACACTGAATTCAATTTTTTTTTTCTAACAAAATAAGAAAAATTTTAATGTGATATTAAATTAAAATGATTTTACAAGTTATTTCATTTTTGTAAAAGGTCAAAGTCATGCAACTGAGCTTACATTAGCAAAGAGCTACCAGTGGTTTTTAATAGTGCCGCTGCAAAATGCTGGAAATGCTGCAGCATAGCATTTTAAGCCAAGATCTCAATGTCATGCGGCTAATCTAAACTTAAGTTTAAATTGGTCAGAAACTAAGAGGATTTTTGCCAACATTTTGTAAAGCATGTCCTGCCTCACGACAGCTGATGGGCAGAGCATGGTTAGGTCAATTACACATCTGTTTATGATAGAGGTGAGCCATTTCCACTGGCAACCGTACACGTCCGTGCTTCTGCATTCCACCAATTAGATGATATGCTTTGACTAATAAGCAGTTTTTTAGCAGGACCTCAAAATGACTTCATTATCTGGTAGAAATCTGGTAGGGCATTAGCTGGGACAGTATCCAGATGCCCTGGTCATATGTCCTGGGTACAGGTGTCAGACAATCTTTGTTCAGATTTTTGCAGCCAGTGTGCTTGTCGTAATCATTTTATTTTTTTATTAATTTATTTATATGCTACTGTTAAATGTCTTGGACATCTAAGCTCATGCTTTAAAACCCTTTATCTTAGCAATAAGTGTATTTTTGACAGTCAGAACACCAAATTGCAAATTTGCAAATAAATAAAATATAAAATTACCTGTACTTCCGTTAATTATTAGATAAATCCGATTAAAGGCCACATAACTAAACAAGATACTCTACATTACATGGTACTGTTGTCAGAAAACGTTTAAATTATACATGCAATGTCTGGATTGCATATATATATATATATATATATATATATATATACAAAAAATAAGACAGAAATAAGACAGAAGTCAGAAAATTTTAAGTTAAGGTTTCCTGACTAGACAAGACTAACATAAACGTTAGACAGTAAGGCTGTGTCCCAAACAGCACACTCTGGAACATTACATACTGCACTACTAAAAGCACTTCTAACGATGGTGTCCTATTATTTATTTATTCATGTATTTATTTTATTTATGATATTTAATTTTTTTTGTGTGTTTTTGTTGTGTAGTAGCAGTCTGCAGTTTGGGACGTGGCCAGAGAGTAATGTAACTTTACGTTAATATAAACGTTAGCTAACCCAAAACCTCCTAGTCTGTTCCCATAACAACACATTATACTAAAGCCGTTTTATTGCGGTGTATATGGTCATTGTTACTATTCATTACTCTCATCCCTGACCTCACATTTAAAGCCGGCATGAACTACCGGACGCACCAACGAGGCGAGAGCAGTAAAGCTGCTCATGACCCAGAGACCACCTAACAACCAGAGCCCTTTGCTAACAAAAAACACCGCATGTGAATAGCGATCGCTGCCAAAACGTGCTTTTTAATCAAAGTTTTTAAACAGTTTCTACTTTTTCTGTGGTTTAATTTTTGGGTGGGACAAATCTACCTGTTTCTGATATTAAGTGGAACATGTCCCCCCAATCCCCCTCGGTTACTTCGCCAATGCCTTCAGCAGCAATCTTGATTTAGCTTAATGAAGTACTGAGTAGTCAAAGGAGATAGTAGATAATAACTGCAAATAATACTGGGTAGCAACAAGAAAAAGCTTAGAAAGGGTTAAATAAACACACTGATATATGTAAAGTCTCTACTTACTGTATTAATACTATTAGAATATTTAAGAATACAGTGTTTTGCTGAGTACATAAAAGCTTCCTGTCAGGACAAAAATAGTATTTTTCAAATATAATAATGTCCCCAAGTGCCTAAAACTTTTGCACAGCACTGCATTTAGTTCTTTCTATGTTCATTCCTCTGAATATTTATGAATATTGGCTCACTATGCATAAAAACAGATGCACTTTTTATAATATTCATCCAGCATTGATACATATCCTCAAATTAAAGCTGACATCATACATAGTCCCTGCTTCCCTTGGAATCCAATCTGTTATGAGTACAGTGTCCAAACTACATCAAATGTCACTGTCCAATTACTTGCTGACACCTCTATCTAGCTCCATGTTTATAGTAAATTAATATTGAAAATGAATATGACAAGTATATCTTTGAAAATACATCACAAATTTTCAAACTGTATGTCTCTGCAATCTGGTTCAAAAACTCTATCCATCAAAATGCTTTTAAACATCGTAAAGTCCCAGGCTTTGTAAACATTGGCGGGGCCTCTACTTAGGATTCTATAGGTGTTCCCATGTCATTACATGTCACTGCATTTTAATCCGATATCTTTGCCTAGTTCTTACTTCTGTAGTGAAGTTCATAGCTGTGGGTAAACGCTACACAGGAATGACAACCTTAGTCACAAAGACATTTTGCATAATTTTATTTCTGACACAAACGTTTGCTCCATCTTTGTGGGATGAAAACGGCTCCCAGAGCAGAGTACTGTGAGAGGGAAATGCTTGCCAGAATAACACCTCACTTCAAAAGGTGCACTTTTGTAGGTAGACAACATCTAGTTGATTTCCCTGGGCACTGCAGCTGAACACTCCAGTCTGTGTAAAATGACAAACAAAAAAGACTTTGGGGTCCCATCTGAATAGCTCGCAAACACGACTATGATAAAAACTCATTTTGCCCAGGGCGTTCCTTACCTGCCCCAAAACTGGAGCCATAAATTGGCACATTTCTTCAAATATTCTTGGCTTTTTAAACGTACAGTAGGCGTCTTACTGCAGAGATAGCTTTGTTGCAGCAGGGCCATTGAGAGATATCAGCAAGGTCCTCTGTTTACACGACTGTACCAAATACAAATGTCAGGCAGGAGAAATCAGTGGAGGGACCGTAAGGCCTTAAGGACTTTCTGCGAACAAATGCGACGCTGTTAAATGGTGCCGGCGCTTTATAATTTTGGAATATCAATAAGGCCTCGCAGCAAAATGTACTCATTGCTCATTTAGCTAAGGCAAGGAAAATAAGTGTCTGGCGAATTGTGTGGTGGGCTACTTTAAATGTGCAATAAATAACTGAGTGTATGACTTCCCTGCTTGATAAATGTACATTTAATTTGTAATACACAAACGCATAGACCAGCGTGAGTGAGCGGCAGAGCCGGAGCGAGCGGCTTAATGTTGAATACCGTTTGAACGGTTCCTGGGAAAATTTAGGTCAGAAGGGATTAATTAGCTTTCTGAGACCTACACGCCAGATGTCAAGGTAATCTTGGAATGCAGGCAGCAGAGGTCAGTGCAATATCCCAAAGCTAAAGATGAGAAGAGATCTCCCAGAATCTGCTGGGTAGAGACACCAGGGCCTTCGTCCCTCACACCAAGTCTACATCGCTGAATATTTACTTTCTTTTGGTCATGACCCCATTACTCCTTAACAACTAGATATTCAGGTCACTTTGAGGATTCCAGCGTCATGAAAGTGGTCGAGGCTAAGTAAAGGGTTCGTGCTCTCTTGCTTCACTGGTGATATGCAGCAGAGTTTGAGGTAGAAGAAAAAAAAGATGATGTTTTATTCCACTTTGCACATAACACAGCTAATAAATCTACATTACTGGGAGCTGGAAACAGCTACAACAGTCACTTGCTCTGTTAAAAAGCTCAGATAAAGCAAAACGGCTATAAATCGCGCTCTTTGGGAAAACATGCTGTGATTCTTGTTTGCTGTATCACCGTCGCTTATTTTTATTAGATCAAGCCCTGAAGTGTCTTCCATATCATTCAACATTCATCTAGGTGATATATCGGTTGCTAAACAGGAGGAAGCAAAATGACAGTGCATGTAGAATGTAGCATAACGCCGCTGGTCCAAAGAAAAACGAGTGTCTCCAAAATGGTCTTTACTTTCAATGTAAGTCAACAGAACCAGATTTTTTTTCCAAGCAATTTCTCCAAGAGCATTTCTATAGGTACATTCATCATAACGTTGTCATAAAATGTAAACGGTAGCTGTCATGTTCGAATGATGTACCAGAAAATATTAATGTTCTATTGAGAACATTATTAGATTAAAGACTGTATTAGATTAAATAAAAAATGTGTCTACATAAATGTATGCACAGCACTTTGGAATGAGATTCTAAAGGCCAACATGCTGCAATCAAAATGATTTAGGAATTTTATGATTCAGGTCTATAATGAAGTAACTATAAATCTAGAATTAAAAGTTTTAAATATCAGTTCAACAGATGTAAAATTTAATTAATGTAAAAAAAACTAGTTTCTTCTGTGAAAATCAAATTAGAAAAAAGTCATGAAGTGAAAAAATTCCCTTCTTGGAATATTTAAATTTGTGTTAAACTGATTTTACCTACCAAATTTGACATTTTTAATAGTACTAAACACTTAAATGGTTAGGTTTCACCTGCAGTACCAAACATATATTACCCACTTGATAATTAACTCTGATTGCATGATGTAAATGTGCATTTTAATATTGAATAATAATCCTTAGCATGTAATAAGGTTTGAATTTTAAAGGGTTTGTAATTTTTTCCTGGTTAAATAAATCTATCTATCTTGTATTAGGAAACTAATAGCCTAAACAGCTTTCTATAAAAAAATGGTTTGCCCTGTTATGCATGCATTCTTTTGCTCTGTAATGTGCTTCCTGTTTGCAGTCTTCCACTGGTTGACAAAGAATGTGCTGTGGCTTTTAAGGAAGACAGACGCTTGTTGTGCGGTGGCTGCTTTCCCATCGTGCTCTATAAACCCCACTGACAGGCCAAATGCCACCAACGTTCTGAATTCGGTGTGTGGGATGCTGTGTGTTAACTTGAGGGATTTTGACACGCATTAAAAGCCTCTGACTAATTACACTCGGGCGAAAATATCTGAGGATACTAGACGATCTTAGCACGCTGAACATGTAATGTGCGCAGAAGCATGACGAGGGCAAATGCCTTTTTTGAAGGTAGTTAAAAGCGACTCTTTTTCCCTAGTCAGCTTTATCCTGGCAATCTTGTATTTCCATTCCATAAACAAAACTGAAAGCTGCATCTAAACTCATGCAGCTGATTTTGAACTTTGGCAACAAGATATTTAAAAACTGCAAACTTATTATAAGCACTCAACCTATAGAGACATACATACTGTGATTCAGTGAATGCTGAAATGAATACAGAGCAAAAATACATGTTATGCCACTTTAATTAAGAGTATAATATTATAATCTGGCTAATTCGATACTAACAAATACCAGCTCTAGAAACTAAGTGACATAAGCAACTTTCCTTGAGGGTCTCCAAAAAACTTCTGGGTTACTAATCAACCATTATATAGTCAAAGATGTTACATTGAAAAAAACAACTGGTCAATTATGTCTTCAAAAGGTACATACGCACCTAAAGCTGAAATTCAGAACAGAAAAAGAGAATGAGGAATAAAACCTTAAAGATGATGGATTTTTTTGGTAATGCTAACATTATGTTATTTGTCGATTTATCTGTTAATCTTGGTTTAGATATTTAGTCTGTGATCAATCCAGTACTCAATCTAATTCTACATTGAAGCTTTAGGTCCCTGAAAAGCTAGTTGCAGTGAACACATCCACATGTCATTCTAATTTATTTTCAGCAGATAATATAACACTGGGTGACTTTATCTTCACTTGGAACAGCAAAGAATGATTTACATAATTAAATTGTAGCAGTATGATCTGTTGGTACCAATCATGAGCAGGTTCCAAAAAGAAAAAAATAAAACTGGAAACGTTGGTACTAGACTATTGGTCAGTGGAAAAGACCATAGTTCCAGTGTTCAGGTGCCAAAGATTCCGGCCCATTGTGCCATGGAAAGAGTGAGTTAGTGGGATTTCTTCATAAAGTGATTGTTAATTAAAGTGATTGTTAATTAAATGTATTTTGGAGAATCTAATTCAACCATTGGGTTTTATTAGGCTCCTCTGAGCTTAACCATCAAAGACCACTTGCATTAAAGATGATCCAGAATACAAAACTAAATGCCCTCCCCTCTCTATTTGCCACCACCAACAATCTCTTACATGATTGGTCCTCTTAAAGCATTGCAGTTGGTGTTCACAACAGTCATTATCCTCTTTTACTCTCCTGATCACTCTAGCTAGCGAGCTGGTCAGGAAACTTTAAATGAATCCATCTCTGACCAAAATGATCGACATTATTGATTTTCAGACTCTAGCAAACCATCTGCTCACAAAAACAGCACAGGTTCTGCTTCCTAGTGCAGCAGTCTGGTAACTTATTTTTACACAAACAGAACCCAACAGAACAGCCTCCAATCTTGCTTATTAATCATGTATTTGTGAGTTCAAATTACATTTGTAGGTTCAGCTCAGCAAGATTGAAGGTGTCATAATTATTTATAATATCAGATTTAATGAAGCATTATTTGCAAGTTCTTTGTGATATACTACTTTACAAATGTATAAAGCATGTGAGGAAATCAGCTGTAAAGAATTTATTGGAGCAGTAAGTGTTTAACACTAACATGGGAATAAATACAAACCCTCCATTGTGATTAGAGGTGTGTTAGATTAACCGTTTTCCAAAGTTCTCCTCAGGGAATTCCACTGTTTACGTATCATCCAGTCCCTTGATGTTTATCTAATCAATCTTTCGTTAAATTACATCAGGTGAGCTGCTGGAATTGAACAAATCCATACGGTGGCTGGAGTGTAGCTAGAAGTCAGGAAGCAAACCTGTGATCTTGTAACTGTATTTATCTAACCTGCATAATAAATAACTTCACTACCAAACAACACGTTCTTACTGTTATGTTCATTCGTACTTATTCCAGTAATTGGGCTTTAATTGTTTTTTTTACCGGGGCCCATACAATCCTAATTACACCCCTGTAATAACCTCCTCATTCCAAATGCACTCCAAAATGAACCTATTTTTCCTAGATATTGTCAACACACTTGCTTTTATGTGTTTCTATAGAAGTCAGACCTTGTTTTTTGGCATTTATTGCATTTGTAGCATTTGTTATCGCATTTAATTATTATTTTTGGCTGGGATTAAACTGGCAGACACTCACTTTTTCTGAGACCAAATCAAACCCTGTTACTTAAAGATTCTGTATTTATTTCAGAAATGTTTCTGTACATATGTCCTACTAGAATATTTGTCTTGTGGAAGGTATTACTAATATTACATATGAAAAAGTAGATATACATTTCTACTTTGGGCTTGTATAGAAAATCTTTGTTATATGTGTAATATTTACAAAATTATATACAAATTAATGGTATATATAATATAGCTTATTTAATTGTACTTTTTTCTTCAGTGGCCTCAATGTTACAAAAATGATAATGTAATGTAAATCAGTGTATATGCTTTGTGTAAAAAGCTCTTTGTTTACTATTATTTAAAACAAATTGTTATGAAATAATAATTATTATTATTCTGTAATATTTAGGAGCCGTATACTGGACACTCAATTTTATAGATTTCCCAGTAAACATACACCAATGAATTGCTATGAGGAAAAGTTTGGAAGGGGTTAAATAAACATACTGACATATGTAAAACCACCAAATTTAATGTTTAAACAGCTTTATAATGTCACCTGGTGTCTCTCCAAAATTGCAAATTAAAGTAAGTGAATAAAACCAGAATGTTTTCCAAGCTATTTTGGAGAATTTCTATTGGCCCATTCTTCATTACATTTTCATACAATGTAAAGGGCAGCTTTACAGGGTTCAAATCATGTAGAAAACTAAAAATCAACACTTTTTTATTGGACAGTGATGATATATATCTGTTTTAAAGCTTCTGTATTTATTTCAGAAATGTATCTGTACATAATTCCTACTACAATGTTTGTCTTGTGGAAGGTAATACTAATAATATATAGGAAAAAGTAGATATACATTTCTACATTGGGCTTGTATATGAAATCATTGTTATATGTGTAATACTAATAATATATAGGAAAAAGTAGATATACATTTCTACATTGGGCTTGTATATGAAATATTTGTTATATGTGCAATACTAATAATATATAGGAAAAAGTAGATATACATTTCTACATTGGGCTTGTATATAAAATCTTTGTTATATTTGCAATATAAACCACAAAATTAAATGTTTAAACAGCTTAATAATGTCCCCAAGTATCTCTCCAAAATTGCAACTTTACAGGAAAGACCAAAAACAAACCTTATTTTTAAAGTAAGTGGAAAAAAAACAAATTTTTTTTTTGTTTTCCAAGCTATTTTGGAGAATTTCTATTGGTCCATTCTTTATTACATTTTCATACAATGTAAATGGCAGCTGTCTGATTCAAATTATGTAGAAAACTAAAAATCAACACGTTTTCATTGGACAGTGATGATATATATCTGTTTTTGCATATTATATATATATATATATATATATATATATATATATATATATGTATGTATGTAAAAACAGATAATAGGGAATGGACAGTGCACATACGTATTTTAGTCCTCTGCATATTAGAGGGAAATGTGTTGTTCTGTGTGTCTTTTTCCAGCTCGACCCCTCTGCAGAGCGAGGGCATTAGGCTCTACAGTGGCACACTGCTAATGATTCAGAAAATGCAGCCAGACACTTTCTCTCCACAGGAGGCCCGCAATGGCCGCCATTAACATTCTCTCTGCTCTGGTTAATAAGCAGCTTGGCCACTTAAAATGCAGGCCTCATCAAATTCACCAATTAATTTGTTTAGTGTAACCTTGATGGGAAACATTTATTCTAATAAAAGCCTCTCGTTCAAAGGCATAAAGACATGGAATACTTTACGGCAATGGGAAATTCGGAAACTTTTCACAATGCAATGAAAATGTAAAAAATAGGGGGGAAAAAAGGAGGAAGAAATAATGAATGACACGCATGGTGGTAATTAGAATACCATCGGCAAGCATGCTTTTGATCACAGAGATAAAAAGAAAAGGTTTTCTGTCTATGTGTTACTATTTTATGCGCCGGTGGCAGTTCAGTGATTCATGCTTTCATGCTTTTTAATGGGATGTTATTTTCAGCTCACTTGGGAAATGTCATGTCCATCTCCCTGCTGCTTAAGAGCTCCTAACACTCAAACTCTTCTACTTAGAGGTGACCTGTCAACCTAAAAGTTCCAGCTCGCTGCGATAACGCAATCAATAAAACGGAACTGGTTCTTCTTCTGCTCACTGAGACCACAGCGGTCCCATGTGTAGGATGAGGCTGTTAGCCTTTGAGGAGAAAATAGTATGTCTGTTAATTGTTTTCAGTGTTATCTTGATATTAAGATGCTGCATGTCTTTAGCCTACAACATCGACATAATTTGAACAATAAGAATAAGAATTATAAGAATAATACATGAATAATATTCCAGTGGGAATAATAAAAGTCATTCACTTAATCAAAAAATCTTGTTCATAAGCATTTAGCATAGCTAGCATAATAACAGCTTGGCTCACCACAGAATATGTTTGATTCTTGATAAATAAAGCACCAACACAAGTTTAGATGATAATGATTCAGTTCTAAGGGATCTGGTGCTGAAGGAACAGAAGGTGGTGACGCAAGCTTAGATGATATGAAAAGACAGAAAGCCAACTCTATCCTGTTCTGTGGTGTTTGGGATTGTTACGTTAAATACTTTTTTTTTTTAAGTAAAAGCCAAAAAATAGTTCTGTAAAAGCATTCAGTTGTTTTTTTTTATAAAGTTGAGCACTGTTCAACTTTATCACATAGCTTTTTCATTATGATGTATAAAGCCATATCGAGTCCACACAAAGCTACAGTAGATAACATGCCACTGAAAATGTACACAGAGAAACAGAAAAACAAATAAATAAACACATTTTAAAACTGAGGTGATGACTGTACTGAGCACAAGCCTATGGTATGACCACGGCATTGTGGTAATAAAGTTTTCCCCCAGGAAACTAACAAGAGCAGCCTTAAACCCACCCATACAGCCCAGTGCACCATTGCACCAGATACCTGTGACAACCTACCAGCACTTTATTGAGTCTAGCTCCTGTCTGTGCTGTACACAGTTACTTTGGAAATTAGCTGGTGTTTATGATAATGTCTTTGTCGACTGTGTATAACTAACATAGAAAAGCATTTCTTGAACACGCAGCTGTAGGTATTGCTGTGGTGTTTAAATTATCTGTACAAGTTTCTTTTACATGTTTTGTGTGATGCCACTGGAAGCAGGAATGAAATGCCAGTAGACATAAAAAGTTAAGAGATAAGAGGCTTGGGATTCTGAGAAATGTACTTGCCTCAGTCGATTTGTCGTCTCACTGTGTCATAATTAATTTGCATAGAGTCTCAACTCTATTTGTTGCTTGTCGCCCTGCTGCAGAGCTGGATGCTGCTTGTCTCTAAACCATGGCTACAAATCACCAACTCCCCCAGGAAACGACTGGTCGTCTGTCACTCTGTCACCTCGTAATGTGAACATACAGTAAGAAGTTAACCTTCATCATATGTTCACGTTAGGAGGTGATGAGCCACTAATGTTGCCTCAAGTCTGTCTCTTATGGGTGTGCCTGGGGCTGTTCTTGTGTGTGGGTGTGTACTCTGTTATGCTTTTGACAAGGAAACGTAACCAATATGTACTATATACGCATCTCAGTTTGGTTAAACTACATAAAAAGAACTATGCAAGTTCACAAGTGTTTCTCTTGAAATAGCCTTGTAGAAACAAAGTTCATTGAACAAAGACTGGAGATCCCTGAGTGTCTACATTTTGTTTGAGCCTATTACTCTCCATTTAATAGTTCATATGCAAGTTGAGAAAATCTCCCATATAAAATTACTGACCACTGCTGAAATGTACATCATCTGCTATTATGTATGTATGGTTAGGAGGCATTCAGGTGACACCTTTTTACCCTGTGATCAGAGGGTAAGAAGTCATTCATTCTCAATGAGGGCTGCAAGCAAAAGAAGGCAGCTGGAAAGTCGGGTGGAGCCAGTGATGCAAGAAAGTTTAACTAAACCAATGGAAACTGAGCAGGGTGCTACATGCTCTATCTCCACCATTGGATAAAAAACATCTGCACACTTTTTTTTGGTTCCAAGATATATGTTCTTACTATTAACAGAGGAATGGCAGCAAATGCACGGCAGCGATTGCAAAAACCAAACAATGTTTTCTTCTCATACTGACTGCACAGACAGTGATGCACTATACAGGGATTCAATTTGCACAGATTTGACAGATCTCTTCAGGATTTTAATTTTAGCAGCAACACATCTCATTTGTAGAAAGATTTGGGGAAGGAAGGTATCTGATTTGTGGTCAAATTGATTTTGTACACGGTCTGTAGCCACTAGCCACTAAAATACAGGGCACTATCATGGCATTTACTTGATGTCAGAGAAACCATGGCAACCCAGAGTCAGCTGGAGGTCAGAAATACCCGTTGTGACCAGTGATGAGAGGCAAAAGGTCAGTGGCAGTGTGAAAACAGGGTTAAACCTGAAGCACACCATTTCTTGTTTAAGGTGAGTTAACACATTTGATTGACAAGTAGGTAAACATGAGAAAACGATTTGATGGAATATAAAGGACCGGCAATACAAATGACAATAACTTGCAGCTAATACAACATTGTGTAACAGTTTCATGTTAAATAACAGTTTTAAAACCTTTTTAACGACAACTGGCTTATAATATGGAGAATGTCATTGCTACTCTGGTCCCAGAATGCCTGCTACTGCACTTTTGTGACTTTGGAGAAGTGGGCAAAAGACCACTCACAGGAACTGTGTAAAGCTTTACTGCAACACGTCACACACCAACAGCAATCCCACCAAACACCAGGCGTCGTATGGATGTTGTTTTTTGGCCCGTCATGGCCGTTTTTAACCCAAAAACAGACGCTGAAATTTGGGTTGTGATTGGTTCGTCAGATTACATCCAAATTTAGCTCAAACATATGGGTCTTCAGCTAGCTGTAAGAAGAACCTAGCTCGGTATTCCCAACAGGAACATCATGTCACAGGCTGCAATGAGACCGAAGAAGGAGGAAGTGAGAAAAAGAAAGTACAGAGAGCAAAGACTGGACAGGAATAAGTCTCAGACAGGCTTTACTTGTTGGCTAAAAGAGATAAAAGAGCTAAAGCCCATTTCAACAAAGCTTTGGCCGCTAGCAATACATCTCAAGGTGATGTTAGCAAACTCACTAGATAACACACTTGGACATTGGTTCTATCCTTACATGTGTACAGCTGTCCATAAGGGGGGGAGGGTTACACCGCAAGTTGTATTTACAACAGTGGTTTAAAAGTGAATTACACTTCATAACTGTAGGAGGACCCTGGGTAAATTATCAATACCAATACCCTCGCTATTGACTGATCAGCTGTGATGTGTATGGACCTTGTTGTGTTTTGAGTGATAAACAGCAACGTCTGTCTGAACATCCATTTAAACTATGGTCACTTTTCTGCTGACTCACTATTTTTTTGTAGTGGGGAGCAAAAGTCACGTGAGTACAGGTGGTCCTGATTAAAGGACCTGTTTAGGTTAAAAAGGACCTGTTTAGGTTAGTAAATGTTTAGCGATAGCAGGTTAACTAGTTGAGTGAGTGACCAGTGACATGTTGACTGTACAACTTTTCTTTTTTAAGTCTTTTTTACCCTGTTTTCCTAGAGACCACTCTCACACGTCCACCTTTGTTAACATGGAACCAAAAATTGTAGCATGAAAACAGCCTTACCTCATTTTCCGCTCGATCGAGTTCTACTTCAGCTAAAAAGCTCCACTCGTCATGTGTCACCTTTCACAAGAAAACAATCTAAAATAAAGGAGGCAAAACTGAACTGGAGAACAAATGCCAGACTGTAAAACAGGACAGATTTGCTTGCATTTATAATAATAATAATAATTATTATTATTGTAATAAACAACAATATTAATGATAATAATAATTATTATTATTTACATTTATATCAGATACCCAAAACAACAATGTAAAAGACTGAAACACCTGGAGAAAGTAGAACAGTGATTAGTAGAAAGGATGGTTTTATGGTGAGGAAAGTGTAGAGCAGTCACGAAGAGGCTGTGGGAGAGGGTTCCAAAGTTTGGTAGCACTGAAAGACCTGCCACCCACGGATGAGAATCTTGTGCGTGGGACTGCAAGAAGTCCAGTGCCTGATGATTTGAGGGAGCAAGAGGGACAGTAAGGACAAGGGAGCTCACTAAGGTACCGTAGGTAGGGGTGAGACCAGGAAGGGCCTTAAAAGTTACCAGGAGAAGTTTATACTTGTATCAGAAGGATATTGATCACCAGAGAAGCCGATGGATGATGGGGGTGATTTGTGTAGAACGCTTGGTAAATGTGAGGACACTGGCTGCTGACTTTTGAGTGAAGTCAATTGAAGCCAATTTAACAGAAAACCCCTGAAAAGGGAGTTGCAGTAATGAAATGAAGGCATTTACCAGAATTTTGGCATCAGCATTGCTGAGCAGAAGGTGGAGGAGTACAATTCCGTGCAAATGATAAAGTGCAGTCTTAGTGATTGACTTAACATGGGGCTTGAACGTAAGAGACAAATTAAAATCAAAGCCAAGGTTTTTAATGACTTAAACACGTGTAGTAAGAACGCCATCAACATTCACAGTGGGATTGGAGAAAATGAAAATCAGTGACCTAGGATTACTAAAATGCTGTTTTGTTTGTAATTCGTTTCAGGCAATTCTTATGATAGCCAGCATTTAAAATCTGTAATGCACTTAGTGTGCTTAGTGCTTAATTACTAAGGCTCTGGCTGTGGAGTGCTAATGTAAATCTCAGTGTCATCACAGTGGACCATAAGACCATAGTTTTGACTGATTTGACAAGTGCTTAGATATTTAAAATTAAGAAAATGGGTCCAAGGACAGAACCATGGGGCACACCCAGAGCAAGTGGCACAGTGGACAACTTGTGCATACATAGACAAACAGTTGCCTGTTTGTAGGATAGAACCAGAACTAATCAAGAACTAAGCCTGAAATTCATATAGACAAAAGTTTAGAAATAAGTATTTTGTGGTTTACAGTGTCAAAAGCTGCAGTGAGGTCTAGGAGGATGAGGGCATTGAGAAATTGAGCATCAGTGGAACGTAGAAGATCAAGTTTGTTATTAATATTCATATTAATTCACTGGCGTGTGTACCTTTCTAAAAAACTGATATCAACAAAAACCTTGACAAATGGACCTCTCCCCACTGTAGCTTGGTGAGTGGTTTACTTAAAAAGACAATGCTCCTCATCTCTTTGCACACATGTTAAATTCAGGTGTGTTTTTAAAAATTATTTCCAGTGAGATGCTTACTCAGTTAACCTCCGCACTCACCCTGAAACAGAATACGCTTCATGCAGGTTTTTTTTTTTTTTTCACATTTTGCTTCATGCAGGCTTTTTTTTAAACATTTTGCTCAACATACTTCTACCAAGTAGTCTTTTATCCACGTTGGAGGAAACCACCAGACACGCTATTGGCCATGCTTATGCCCAAAGAAGATTTTTTGTGGGAGGCTAAAAATCACATACCACCCATTGCCACCCTGCTGATGGCTGAATTACTGACCGGGCCAGTGGGGCCAGTGCCCAGAGCATTGCCCAAAACATTTTGCGATGCCTATCAACATTTATGATATATTTTTATTTACAAGGGCCCTCCATTTTAAGGATCCTCTGACTTTTAGAGACTTTGACCCCAGAACCTAGCCATGCTTTTGGGCCCCTTAAAAAAAAGGACGAAGCTATGTGGCACTGCTCTGACTTCGACTTCTGGCTATTAGAGGCCCTAGGAAAGAGAGGGGGGCATGATTTTAGAGGGCCCTACTTATGACAGCCCCTACCAGGGAGCCCTAGAGAAGAGCAGGGCATACCATTAGAGGGCCCTTGATCACGAGGGACGAGGGGTTAGGGACGGGGGTTATCCCTGTGCAACTCTTTGCCCCGGGGCCCGGATTATCCTTAATCCGTCCTTGGGTACAGGTGATTGTGTGATAACGCGGTTGCATACAGCTAGATGTGATGAGGCAGTGATTATGAGAGAGGTCTATTGGCTGACACTTTTAAGGTTTGCAAAGTTGCACAGTTAATCTAGGTAAACCCACAAAGCAAAATGTGATGCTACCAGAAACAAACTTCTAATACTTTTCCCTCAGGCAGTTTAGTGCAACCATACCTTTATAAGTAAGTTATTTATCAATCAAACTAACAAAAACAAGCAGAGATACTGTCGGAAATGCAGATACTAGACTAACAGTTGATTCTAAATGTGTGTGTTTAAATCTTTTATTATTCTAAATTATTCAGGCTGATTGTTCTTTACCAGCTTGCTTGGCTCTATGTTTCAGATGTGATGTCAGCTCAACTTTCACATGTGCTCCTATGACACAACACAGTATTAAACTAATTCCAGGCTTAACCTGTGAAGGAAAACAATGCATGTATTTAGTTACCAGCAAAAGATACTGTACAGTACTAACAAACCCCTCTTACAACAAAGTGCTTTATACAGTTTCTTACTTTAGCATGCAGTAGTGTGCATTCAAAGCCATTAAACAAAAAAGTAAAAAATTGGGTTTGATCTCACCTCTCTGTAGACTAAACATAGTAAACAGTGTTATGCCTGGAGCAGCCACAGCTGTGCTGAACTTCAAGCTGAACTGAAATTTTGAATGTAAAAAAACTACTGAGAAAGTCTCTGCTCATTCATGAAATTCATAAACAATAAGCATCACAAGGTGCAATAAGATTTACTTTCACTCAGTATTGAAGCGTCAACTAGTCAACCAAAATCATCACTGTCCAAAAAGAATGAGAATCTTCCAGATTGTAACTTTAGAGGAGAGAACATGAACTTCTTCTTTAATTTTAATGTGAGCCAATGGAACCAGCTATTTTGAAGCATTTCTACTGGTCCATTCACCATGAAATTTGCAGCTGCTTCGTTTAAATGATGCAGAAAAATAAAAACTCCCCAAAATGGAGATGCAACTTACAACAATTACTCAGCTGCCATAGAAAGTACTGCATATATTGTATATTATTTTATATATTACTTGTAATATATAAAATAAGGCAGATACACATTCGGAATCATCGCTACCAACTTAGATTTGTTTCACTGTTAAACAGTTTTAGCTACAGGGGTTCTTGTGGAATAACAACCAAATCCAATACCCAATCTGTGCTGACGTTATGAGAGCCCACAGTATCATATGGATTTTATGTGTAATGCTTATTTAAACATTAATTGCTCTGAAACAGGCAGCTGGCAAAGCTTTGCATTCTGTTCTCTTTGTGTTGTGCCAGAGCATTTTTCCAACTTTTCCCTTTCAGGTGTACTGAAGGATAGTTCTTATTTACCATGTTCACAAGCAGCTGAGATTATATGTTCAAAGCATTCTCCTGAACCAGTCCTTTCAGATCACTAATATGTACACCATGTCTTCTGCGTATTAAAAAACAGCCACGCAGGTTTTACAGCAGTAATACCTTCAGTCCTTCCTGTTTACTTCTTATTCCCTTGTTCTTTCTAACTCACCAGGTCCACTGTGGAAAAGAAGCTTATGCACAGATTATGTCTTTTAAAGCTCAGTAGACACGTCTGATTTACTGACCTCAGAAAACTTTAATTCAAAGGTAATGCATTCATTATGAGGGGGGATTAGTCTGTCCTTCAACAAAGGTCTATTAGACCATGACCTTGCATGTGTGTGACATCATCTAATACTCGGTTTTGCAAAAGAATCTGTTTCAGCTCAGCTAAATTGTCATCTTGACACAAAAAACTTTCTGTAGCAAGTAGGTACAGATGTTGCTTGTGTTTAAGTTTGTACGTCGAAACAATTTTCTTATTGACCTGAAGAAAATATTGTGTTATATTCGTAACTTTGAAAAAGTTTATGTTGAGAAGTTGCGCTACAATATGTTGGCATGGCTACATTGGGAAACAAAGGGGGATGACAAAGTCGGCGAAGTATTGAGACCACCATATAAAGTTGGAGACCACCCTTTTATTGATGTACCTGTCAGGCAACTCAGGCAAGACAAACGCTTGCAGATATTTGATGCTGGCGAACTTTAATATGACAAGGGTCATACAAGACCACAGAATAATTACAGCCTAAACTGTAACCGAGAGGTAATAGCAAGTAGGGCTGAGCGATATGGGAAAAATCTTATCCGATATTTTTTTTCATATTAGTCAATATCGATATATATCACAATAAAAATCAAATCACTATTTCCTTTTTACTTTAAGTGAGTAGTAAAGATATCAAAATGTAAACATTTTGTTAAATTGTTTTTTAGAGAACATGACCACTGTATTTGAAATAAATTACACACACACACTTTTGTCTCTTTGTCTGCTCAAATGGGGAGCTGGTTTAGCGATTCTGTTTTCGGTAGAAAATAGTTTCCGTCCTCGAGATTTTTAGTTATAAAGTCAACTTTGCCTCAGTGTTCTCACTCGAACTCCTACAGTATATATATATTTATTTTTATCGATTACGAAATTACGTCGATTAGCATAAGGTGCATCAATGCGTCACTACGGTGGCCGCGCCCACTGAAATCATGGATTTATCCGGAGCGCAAGCTGTAGTTATAAACTATTGCTCGCGTGAATCTAAAGTTGAGGGAGTTTTTCACACAGAAACGCTCTGTCAGCGGAGATGATCACAACAGTAGAACTGTCCCGAGCACTTGAAGCGCGAACATCCCGTAGCGCTTTGTCAACACAGCAGCAAGACAACACCTGTTTACTTGTTCTTATCTTAGCAGATTATTTTAAAACTATTGACACATGTAACAGGTTTCTTTCAGTAGTAGTTAACGCTTTCTGTCGCCATTTTCTCTTATTTTATTCTCTCTGCTCGACTGTGACGCCTGCATGAAATGGCTGGAACTCTAGCCGCCTGATTGGTTTGGAGCGGCGCTATTCTCATTCTCATTGGCTGTTCGTGTTGTCTCTTAAAACATGGACGGAACTCAATTCTGTCGACTTTCTATCGACTACATCTTATAGTTCCTTCAGGGAAACGTTATTTCGTGATAATTATCGTTATCACTTTATCGTCCAGCCCTAATAGCAAGCAATTACAATAGGGGCTATGCAAAAGAGACGTGAACTGGGAAACATGCAAGGGTCGAATACCAAAAGACGATATAGTGAACAAATCCAATAAGGACTTGGCAAAAGAGACGTGAACGAGAAAACAGGCAAACGGGTCATAAACAAGAGGTCAGCACAAGAAACAAATGCTCAGTATGCTATGTAGACAATAGGCAATACTTTGCAATGTGAAAAGCAGACAGACAGGTTATATACATGCTGAAATGATGTACAGGTGTTATGATTTAGTATTCCGATGAGGGGCTTCTGTGACTGGCTGAACGTGGACATGTGAAAGGGACTGGTTGGTGAGGGGTAGCATGGGAGTTGGAGTTTGTAATGTCAGCAAAGAGGGAAGATGAGTCCGGAAGCATGACAGTACCTTCCGGTCAAAATAGCTATTAAATGCAACATTTTCCAGTACATGTTTCTGAAGTTGAGTCGGAGTTTAGATATAAGACAATACACTTAAGATAAACCGTGCTTAAAACTTTCATATCTGAGATAGAGAAGAAAATTAACTCTTGCGTCAGATCTGAAAACATCTACAGGTGTTTCTGTCCAGCCTTCCACTGTGAGTAGACAACCAGACAACCAATGGGTCTAAAAGGATGTGTAGAAAATCACTGTTGGTGTTCTCATAAGAATGGACTGGCCATCCAGGAGCCCAGACTTCAGCATCACTGAATACTCAACATGTTTGGGATGATATGAAAATGGAAGTGAAGCTGAAAATACTACAGCAACACAAAACTATATATCTGGATTTGATTTGTTTGCATCAAAACAATGCACATGTGGGGGAATTCACCAATGTTTTGTGCTGAAAAGCAGAATAACCTTGAGAAGGCCCTTCGCTACTCACTAAACTGATACTGCGCAGGATGCTTTCCACTTTGGAGAAGCAAAAAGAGGAACAGAGAGTTTCTACACCTCATCTCAGGAGCTGAGACCTCTTTTACTCACACTCTGTAACTCAGCTTGAGCTGCTTTTGGAGATGCAGCACCAGATGAGAGGAAGCGCAAAACAAAGAGTCTGAATGTCTTCAAGTGCAAATAAGACCTCCTTTGCCCCTCATAGATCAATCATAAGGTGACACCGGGGGACAGTCCATTTTGGAAAAAGGGAAAGTGCCATGAAGGGCTTCATTGTTTCATTCAGAAGCTGAACCTCCAAGTGCTTCCACAGATGTCTGTAGCCCAGTTTGAGCTGCTTTTGGAGATGCTGATCCTTTTAGCGTTTGTGAGTTCTGGTTGCTGGAACACAGCTGCTGCGTCATGTAGGCTGTCACGATGCCAATGGCAGAGACGACCACGCTTGCTTATGTCACTGGCAAACAAAAATCCAATAGACTGTGAAAAGTGGAAAAAATAATTGAATATTTTATTACTGTCTGAAAAAGCGTGTTAGGTGTGCAAATAAATAAAATAAATAAAGTAGTCTAAATAAATCACACTACTAAATCCCACTGTGTATAAAGAAGGCTCTATGACTGATCTCATCACCTTGTTATAAAAAAGGTAAGAATTCATTAAATGTTTTTTACTCAGGGTTTACTTTTTACGAAAGGTTTGCTTATCATACTGACCTAAATGTTATAATTAGAGATCGACTGATATGGGTTTTCTATAGCTGATGCCGATGTTTAGAGGTCAGTGGTAGCCGATGACCGATTTTTTTGGGCCAAAATCTTAAAGTTTTCCACTTTATTTGCTAAAATGTCACACTAATAACAAGTGGATGGACAACATTTCTGAACTTAACATCATTTCTTGGACACTGACTTAACAAGTAGAAAACAAAATATTTTTATCTGCCTCCAAAAAAATACAGTATGACCATATTACTGCTGAAAGAATGTAACATACTCCTTATAGTATAGTATAGTATAGTATAGTATAGTATAGTATAGTACAGTGTCTCTCTTTATACAAATAACAAACACCTTTTTAAGAAATGCATTAAATAAATCTTTCTACATAGCCGACAGCAGTTACAGAGAGTGTCTCACTTCACACTCAGGTTTTTATCACGTTGTTGTAAAACTGTGGTTCTTTAAGAATGAGAGATATAGTAGGATAAAGAAAGAGAGGAGCAGAAACAGCGCATGCACATGATGCGAGACATATACGTCAAAACAGCGCTTGTGACGCGATAGACAGAGAGACGCTGATATACTGTAAAGATGCTGTAAAGCTTGTTTCTTTAGTAATGTTTGGCTTGAATACTGGAAGCTGAGTGATATCTGGGAGACTCCGGTGAGACTCGCTGTGTAACAGTAACGTGTTAATATCTGTTCACTATAAATTATTCATTTTCACTTGTTCCTAAAAGTTCCTAACAGTTTTGGTTTGGGGTCCTTCACATGATAATAGCACGTTCCATAATGTGACCGTCAAAAAGAAACTGTGTGTTCAAATCTTCATAGACACCTGCTTATTCAACAATTCAAGTACATTAACATGGAGTCCCTCATTCACTGCAGCAAAAGCCTACTCTCTTCATCAAAGGTTTTACACTAGATGTTAGAACATTGCTGTGAAGATTTGATTGTGTTCATCCATTAATCCAGAGAACACAGTTCTACTGCTCCCAAGTGCTGGTGGGCTTTATATCCCTCCAGCTGCTGCCTGGCATTGAGCATTGTTGCTTGTCAAATATAACTTGTTAAAAGTATGTATATTCTATGAGGTTTTCTATGTATGTTTTATCAGGACTAGTAATGACATTCAAAGTGTTAGCTGCAGTATGTCTGTGCAACTTATCATTTTATGAAGGGTCTTATGCAGTTTACTGAAATATCAAAGGAAAACTGTATGCAGGCCTACAAACAAAATGGACAAACGTAGGACCATTCAAGCCTATGGTTTAAAAAGCTCTGCAGGCAATTAAATGACAAATGACCTGCTAGCACCCAGATAGCAAGCATATATCAGTCCGCAGGGTTGATAAAGTCAGCAACGCGCTCACTGTTTGCCACTGCAGGTCCACCCACACACCACCCAGATTACTGTCTGGAGCTCAAGGTCTAACTTTAATGCACAGAGAACTTTATTTTAAGAAATAGTGACTAGACCTGACACAAAACTCTCTTTATTAATTTGTTGTTGCTGTGACTGTGCTGGATGAAAATTATTGACCAAACATTAGTATGTGAAAAGAAGGAAGGACAAAAAATTTACTGTGGAAAATCAACAATAAATTGTGGCATTTTGACTAATACTCCTTTAATTCACAGGTCTTGCTGTACTGCATCCTGTTGGGATGGCTGAGTGCTGCTTTTTTTTTTCTTCTGACCCTTTGCACCTCTTAGCTGAAACATTAGCCGTACCCTGTCATTATTTGCAGAAATTGCTACCTTTATTTTTATTATAATCCATCATGCATAGACCTCACATGGTTCTGGGCAGGTAAGATCATAGGAAATAATGTAGCCAATCAACCTAAACTATTACAACTATTCCCCTAATTTGTTGCCATGGTGACAACACAAGGAATCGCTTTTTGTTCTAATACCCATGTCTTCTTCTGTACACGTTTTGTTCCTGACATAAAGTACTGTGCAAATGTATGAGACCAGCTATTCATTTATTTAATTCCCCAGTCAAAACAGCCATTAGCAGAAAAGCCTTACCAGTGAAATACAATATCCTTTCTTTCACCCTTTACCTTCTGTTTTTCAAAAAAATCTGGAGGATGTTTTTCTACACCTCCAAAGTTCAGTTTTAGAAGTTGGTTTGCATTTTCTGCTTCTCGCAATCCAAGTAATGCTAAACACATTCAGCGATATAGGGGTCTAGACTGAATAAGTTTTACTTAATGGCCATATTAAATACAAATTTGGAAAAATTAAATTAATGAAGTGTAATCTCTGACTTTTACATAGTGCTATACATAGAGCAATAGTATTGGAAACTACTGTTTTACTATAAAATCGACATTTAAATAATAATGAAAAAAAATAGTTACAACTATGAACAAAAGGATAACTAAAAGTTTATTTCAACTTTTGTGTGTCTTTCAGCACACTTTGCTATGAGAAAAACATACGCATTATGCAAATTGGAAATAGTAGCACTTACTGTATCATTTATTTGCGTCTGTTTGTTATTAACCTGTACCAGGAATGTTCACAGTGTCAAGTGAAAAAAAAATGAAGCTAATTTGTAATTTGACATATTTCAAATGAACAAATTTAGCCTTCTTTCTGTTGTCATATTATTTGAACACTAGAGTAATTATTCAAAATTATTTTTTTCTGCATGTCCAACCTCCATCAAACATTACTTTCTGTATGTTTTATTTTTACAAAATGTGTTATATTATTATTATTATTATTATCATCATTATTATTATTATTATTATTATTATTATTGGTAGTAGTAGTAGTAGTAGAGGTAGTAGAAGTAGTAATAGTGATAGTAGTAGTAGTAGTAGTAATGGTAGTAGTAGTAGTGGTAGGGGTGGCAATAGCAGTAGTAGTAGTAATATAATTAGTAGTGATAGTAGTAATAGAAATACTGGTAGTAGTGGTAATATAATCAGTAGTAGTAGTGGTAGTGGTAGTAGTAACAGAAATAGTAGTAGTAGTAGTGGTAGTAGTTGTAGAAATAGTAGTGGTAGTGGTAGTAGTTGTAGAAATAGTAGTAGTGGTAGTAGTAATAGAAATAGCACTGGTAGTAAGTTTATTAGTAGTGGTAGTAGTAATAGAAATAGTAGTAGTGGTAGTAGTAGTAGTGGTAGTGGTAGTTGTAGTAGTAATATAAATAGCACTGGTAGTAATATTATTAGTAGTGGGAGAAGTAGTAATAGTAAATTGACTGTAATTTATTAAATATTGTAATGTACATACCAAATACAATTATTCACCAAAGGACAAATAATAATATTAAAGAAATATATTAATCTATTATCTATCTGTTAATCTATCTGTCAGTATTAGCGACATTTGCAAATCAACATTTTTTTCTTTTTTTATATCAAGTTATATTCAGAATGCATAAAAGACTTTTGTTAGTACTTCTACCACCATCTGTCAGATTATATTATTTTTCTGCTTTCCTACATTCTGTATTCCTTGCATGTTTCACTGACATATGTAACAAAATATTTCATCAGTCTATCAGTCACGAAAAGCGACAGTATCTCCACAACCAAAGCTTGGAGATCATTATGTTGAATGCTTAGAACAAAGTGCCATCTGTCTGGTGTAGCGAATAAGAGAAAACATCATTCAGCTCAGGAGCAAGAAAAACAAAAAAAAAGGAAAAAAGGAAATTCAGAAAAGATCTTAAGCTGCCATGAACAGATGGCATTAGTTTTGCTTTCATAAAGGTAAATGCAGAGGTTATTTCTCTGGAATGTCAAATATGGTCAAAAATGAATCATGACTTTATTTTTTATTAAACTGCCCTTTTTAATGGATTTGTAACTAAAGCCTATAAGCTGTTGAAGGCAGTGGCCTCATATGAAGGATAATGTCCCATAACTACCTAATAATTCAAATCATTGGAGGCTGAAATCCTGATGATGAAAGTCTTTTTGGATCCAGTGCCGTTAGCTACTATTGCTGTTATGCATGTGCAACTGAAGTTTCATATCCTTCAGATCCATTGCTAAGAGCATCATTTGTTTTAAGTGCCAGATGCACTTAACATTGAAGACGGTTGTGTGTGCACTGCCACGCTAGAGATGGTCAAATTCAGCCAACTCTTTACACTCTGTGACCCAGTTGCAATCATTTAGAGTCTGTGTAGATTTAAAGTTTCCTTTAGATGACTCTGCAAAACATGAATCCAGACCTGCAGCAAGAAGCAAGTACAAAAGGAGCATTTGCATTCTATTGTGATGAAAATGGCTGTCATCATTTAAAGCCTATAGACATCTCCTGCCTTGTCAGTTGCATAGCCAGGTTCCTGACCTGCCATCTCGCTTATGCTTTATCTTAGTGCTATTTATCTTTAACTTTTACTGCATGCATTTTAATATAATATTAGATGTTGGAGTAGTTCCACAAACAAGGGACTGCTTATTACTTAGTACTGACATTATTTTACTTCACAAGTGGAAAGAAAAAGCGAAAGTTCAATAAGTATTTCAGTAAAAATAACCAATTGCAGTAAACATGATTTTGAAGCCATGTGAGGGCATTATAAACAGCTGATGTAATTTAAAGCCTTAGAAACTAGCCAGTAGAAACAACTCAAAAAGCAGCTGCCACAAAAGAAGTGCTTATGAATAAAAGGAAAGACACAGAGCTGTTTTAAATGTATGTGAGGTTGGGGCTCGCTACACCCTTATCAAAAAGGGCTCTAGCACTAAAAGGGATTTGACTTTCGCTAGTGGAACCCTGTGGTGCTATATAGAACCATTAAAATGGGTATTTTAAAGAACAATATGCAACTCATTTAAGAGAACAACAATCTGACACTGCAGAGAACCATGCATGTATTCGAATGGCTCTTTGAGTGTTTATGGTTCTATACAGAACCATGGGCTTTGGTGCTTTTGTGCTCTATAGTACTCAACTTGCTTTTGGTTCCAGCTACTTTGTTTCCTAGAGCAGATATTAGGTTCCATCTATGTAGATGGCTTGTTTTAGTGAAACTGCCATGACATGATGTAGATAAAAAATCGTTTTGATGAGGCTGATGGCAGCAAGATAAAAGACTGCAGAAATAAAACAGCAAAGTTTGGGAAATGTTAGGGTTTTGGTTGCTCAAAAGCTACGTAAAACAGTTTAGCTTACTTGAAATCTCAAAGAAGGTGATATCAAAAAGAGTAACAGGTTCCAGGTTTGCCTAATGCAAATCCAAAAAATGCTTTCCATTAGGCAATCCTGAAACCTGGTTCTCTTTTTGGTATCAAACTTTTTATTATATCTATTTAACCCATTATTTTAGTCTGTATGGTACCATCATACCCCCAACACTGGATATATTTTAAAATTCATGAAAAATTTACATCTGCACTGAATAACAGTCAGTTCTCTAGACTCACTTTGCTTAAATACATTTTTAGGAAAAGTACCATTAGCATGCAATAATGCAATAATCTATTAGCACACGTAATTTCACCATAATAAATTCAATATTGTTAATAAAAAACATGAAAGTAACATATATGAAACTATATATGAACTAATGTCTAAACTATGCCTCCTCTAGTGTAGGTGTAGATTTCTCCACAGTGACTCTGATCTTGGGATTAGGTTGTGTTACTAACGCCAGATCTGCTGAAGGTTTTATGCAGGTATTTAATTGAGACCATGTGGAACTGCTGAACAGAGTTAATATATATTCTGCATATATATGTGTAATCTCCCCCACAGCCTCTTCGATCGTTGCCCCCTAAAATATCAATGTCACAGTCTTTGTAAGATCCTTTTGGCCTAAAATAAAATGATAGGCTTCAAAGTCAGGGTGTAACAAATTACAGAGCTGTAGAGATGCTGACTGTGACTCAACGTGAGAAAGGGAAGTAGTGATTGAAGGTTCTGTGGAAAAATCAAACTGATGCCTGAAATCAACACAGATCTGATGGGTTTTAGCTGTGTGGAGACAAATCTGCCCTTTTCTAATCAGATCTGAACCACTTTTTTATATGTGCTTCTGGTGCAATCTTCATAAGAACGCTTAAATCAGAATTCATGTTTTTTTTCTTCTTCACTGTAGGTACGTTATTATTTAGTGATCAAGGCAGCAGGGCCTGATCTGGCGTTAAGTGCCAGAAAATCGTGCAAAAGTGAGGTATCGGACTCGTCTTGCTACAATAAAGGAACAATTTCAGAGGAAATCATGTTTGCGGTGAAGGTTTGTCATGCTGGCTAATTTGTTTGCTGTATGTGACGCCCATAGCTCATTCATGTGTTGTTTTCGATGAAGAAGTGCACATGTGGGTCATCTCAGTACGCATGCTCATTCACATTAATGACAAATTTGAGCTGCTTACCTACACAAACTTGAACCATCAAGCCAGAAAGATCAGATCTGAGTAAAACACTGGAATTGAGCAATGAGGCTTGTAATGTGAATGTGGAATTAATGACTGGTACAAAACACAGAAAAATAGATGCCTCTCCTCAGAAATATGCAAGCCGAATTCAGAATGTATTGAGTAGAGGTGCTTAGGAAAGTAAAAATCCATCAATTGTTTTTCTTCAGTAAACGCAGCTATACTTTTTTTGCATTAGGGAGAGTAATAACTGACCCTTTTTTTTCCTTCTGTCGCTGATCTGTATTAATCAGCTTTCCTTCCTCAGGTTGGTTTATCTGACTGAGCCGGATAAAAACTACGAGAGACACTCGACGTGCCATATGACAGGGCCACCTATCATTTGTTCCCCTTAACAGACAGAGTGAAAAAATACACACCTTTAGGAAGCATTCTCTTTGGTGTAATTTATCTCTGAGCTCACACATATTGCTTGGAGTGCAGCTCTAATTTACGAGCTAAACCCTCAGTATATCCTAATACATATTGAAATGTCACAATACCGCACCCCCGGGGCAATCAAGCCATCTCTCCGATTCGAATTCAACATGGCAATTTCAGTGCTCTCGAGAGAGACCAGATATATCACACACATGGACACGCACTCACAAGAGCATCTAAAATGAGAGTGTGGGTGATGAATGTCTGCACATTGTTTTCAGGGGCAAATTGATTCATTGAGTTGCCATGCTCTATATTTCCATTTTCCACAAAAGGAAGGAGTGCATGACCAGGACCCAAAAAGGAGAAGACCCCAGCGAGACCCAAATAGGGGTAATTTGTTCAGTGATCCTTCTGTTGTAATATGCTAATGTCTTATGATGTGTCTTGCAAATATGCAGTGTTTCATGTGCAGCTTTGTGTTACAAATCTCTCCGTTTCAGATTTTCCGCAAAATGACTTCATTCACCTTTCATTTCACAAAGGTGCGTTCTGCCATTCCATGCCTTCTTTTACATATTCCGAAGGGGCTGCATTCTACATTTTCTTTTGTTTTATTAGAATGATTTCCACCAGCCTGAAGCCCACTTTTGTTGCCAGTGTGGGTTTGTTTACCAAACATATGACGAACCTCTGTTTAAGCTTTTAAATTTAATAAGAAAAGTTTTTTTAAGCTGTGTAAACATGACATAAACGATGGTCAATGATGCTAAATTAGTTGCCTTTTTCAATTTAATGTTTAATACTTAGCATAAAACAGAATTTGTTATACTGCATAAGATGAGAAAAGACAATATATACAGATCACTGATCCACATGCTTGGATGAACTTGCCCCACTTTATAAGTGATGAGGAATCAGATTGTTGGTGTGTGGCATAGTAATCAACTTTGATACTATCGCAGTTTAAAAACAGGGTAACACTTTACTGTACGGCAGGGGTATTTAATTAGAGTTTAGTACGGTCCAGTTAGAAGGACTTTCCTCAGGCCAAGGTCTAGACCATCATCGTTTCTAACTTGTGTTATGATTCAGTGATATATCCTGTATACTGAAGTAGCCTAGTATCAGAATCTTATACCATCAGCAAGTGAAAAACGTGAAAACGAAAAAAGTGCATCTTAAAGTGTTTAATATAGAAACAGTAAATAAAGCAGCGTCTTCTCGTTAACTTTCACAGACTGACCTGTTGGTTTGGAGCCGCCTGTTGGAAGAATAAACATAAGTCTCTCCATTCCTGGTTAAAACAGTCGGGCTTCGTGTCAGCTTTTCTTTTTTAGAGCACGTTATTTTTTCTCAGACCTGCTTTACTTTCTGACTGCTGCTTCTCGCTTCGTACCTTTCCTGTGTGCGCGCTGCACTCCCAAATATACACAGATCTGATTGGCTGAGAAGCGCCTTTGGTGATCTTTCAATGCACGCGATTGGTCTATGAGGTTAATGCGCCGCAAAGCCCGTATACCGTAAAGACTAGAAAAGCTTCATCGCTTAAAATAATTTTAACGCTTAAACACTTTCAAAATTAAATCCTCCTCAGTAGTTTATTGGTTTGGGTTCGCATTGGACAACGTCTGGGACCGTGGTCAGCCTATAAGTGGCTACATGGTACCTATATAAGTTTGTCATGACAGCTGATGTAACCCTACGTACATGTTTATAAATCCTTATTCCAATATAGATCAATTAATATAAAGGTTACATTTGCCATTGTATGATGACTACTATTGGAATAAGCCTTTATAAACATGTTTAGAAGCTTTTGTATGTGTCATGTAGCTTTATGAACAGTGCTCTATAATAAAGTGTTACCAAAACACAGTATTAAGCAGCTTTGGGATTCAGAACTGGCTCTATCTCTGCACACACTTTCTTTCTTTATACCTCAACCTGCATGTGTTTTACAACACGCCCCCAAAGCGGCCAGCTGTTATTGAGGCAAGCAAGGTGAAACACTCAGTGTAGCATCAACATAAGTGGATATGTTGTATTGCTGTAGGCCTAACCTCTTCACTGTCACCTCTTTTTTTCCACCTGTAATGGCGTACCCAAAATAAAAGACTGCTCTTCCCACATACTTTGGGCTACCATCATGGCTTGACTCTCATTCAAAAGGTAAAAGGAGCAGTCCCCCCCCCCCCCCCACCCCCCCAACCGCTGTCAGAATAACTCTATGAATTACTGACACGGAGTAATAGGGGCCACCATAGAGGCGTTCCTTTCCAGCTGACTCTGAACCGAACAATGCCTATAGAGAAAAGAAAAAAAAGAAAAAAAATAAATAAATAAATAAATATATATATATATATATATATATATATATATATATATATATATATATATATATATATATATATATATATATATATATATATAAGCTTCAACAATGTGTATTGAACTTTTTCATTAAAAAAAACAACACAGTGCCGCTTTCTATACAAAAAGTTGTATAGTATAAAGTTACTGTCACTGTTTGTTTAGGGGGAAGATGGAATGAGGAGAACCCCCTGAAACATATTACACCTCTCAACAGACAGCTGTTAGACAAAACATGGACAGAACAACTGTACTTTTCTGCATATCTTCAAATCATGTACATCTACCACAGTAAGAAACACCAGTAACTCTGCACATGCCTGTAAGACAACACACATAAAAAACTCATTCATAACACATTAAAAAGTCTTTGTAAAGCATAACAAATGTGGCTATAAATATTTATAAGTATGCATTATACTTTAAAGCATGTATGAATTGCTGATGTAATGCATTGTAAATCGTGTTCATAACATCCTATATTTGCAATGCAAAACAAAGCCAGCTTGCACTGAACGCTGTGATTTGTCATGGTTTAAATAAACTTTACCCCAACCTAATTCATGTCACAGTTTTCAGATACAAATTATTAAATTATTATGATTTGATTTTTAAATTTGTCTATTAATAGTAATCTATGCCTATAATGACAAGTAGATTGACTCTGATACTTGGTGATGTATTAATGAATTAATTATTAAAAGTGATTATTACATTATTTAAAATGGGTTCAAAATTTGGCCCACAGCAGGATGCCCATCATGGGGCCCCAATCAGTCATGAAACCATTTGTACATGGTGTACATGTACCGCATGTTAGAGCCCACATGTGAGAGCTTAGTGTGGGCTTTCTGTAACGTGGCCCGGTCAAACTGGGGACAAATGTGGGGTCCTGTGTCAGGGCTCCATTTTTGGCGGCCCACACTAAGCCCTCCTATCAGTGTTGATGGATGGGCTGCCACTTTGGGGTCCTAACATTGGGGCCCGCCTGTGCCCCCAGTTTTACAACAGACTGTGACCATTTTAGCCCACAGTGGACCATGTTGGACCTACATGTTTTTTTTTTAGGGTCATAGCATGGTTCAACATGTGTTCATGTCACAGAGGGAAACTGGGATTGAGCTTCTTTGACTGAAGGAAGTGACAATACAATGTTTAATGAAGCCCACTCCTAGTGTAATATGTTAACAATTTAGAATGCTTTAAAGACATGGCTATAAAGTATAATGGATCACAACATTGTCATGCATTGTAATTGGTTCAGGTATTCTTATAGACGATGGATTAAAGTACTACCAAATAGCATTTAAACACAATATAACACTTAAAAGTGACTTACTTCCTCAACTACAGACTACAGTTAGTTTCATGCTGGTAAATCATACAGTTTCATCAAATATTATGTCACCATTGTTTAAGGAAAGAAACCATGGGACCTTCAGAATGGCTGGAATTTGTATTGTATGGCTAATTACATGTTAATGAGCTCAGACTCTAATATGACACTGTCATGTATTTCTATTATGTTTATTTTTGGCACCATCCAACCGACAATGATTGTTTGATGTTTAAATAATGTAAACTGCTATCAACATTAGACAATCTGGCTGTTCACTATTTGTCAGAACTGTGTAATACTGTATGTTTTAAAAATACTCAATGCAGTAATATATGATTCCGCTATTTGTTATACCTTTTGTTAAACCCTTCAAGTCATGTTCGCAGTGAGCCTGGAGATAGAAAGTTAAAGAAAATCAACACTTTCAACACTTCAAATGGATCATACTATGCACTTATATCCAAATAAAGCCAAGAACATTTAAGTTAAAGTCAAGTGATTGTTTTCTGAAATAGCTGCTTCCCTTGTTCTAATCACTTCTATGTTCCCTGCAAGCTACCAAAAGCCCACACACCAGCGATGTGAGTCCCAGATGATGTAAAATGCAAGCAACCAAACATACAGACATCTGTTGCGAAACAGGTGCTCTGCGAAACTGTTATTAATTGAAATTGATCCCTGAATCTGGAACACTCGGATCATTAATTTCTAATTTTTTTCTCAATCAATATGATACTTATATGTAACTAAACCAGTATTGAGTAATTCTTTCCAGCCATGGCAGCCTCATATTTCTCGAAATCTTTAGACAGAGACTAATTATGTTTAAAATGGCATAGCCAAAGGTAATAGTCATGTTAACCCAGAGCACATATTACAACCCTTTAAATAGAAGCATTATCCATAATATGTAGTGTTTGATAGAACACATTGATTTGTGTCAATTTTGGATAAGATGTGTTTTCAAAGAATGTAATTAGTAAAAGCTGAAGACTAATTACAGGCATGCAGCAATATGAGAATTGCAGGTCAATGCTGATATCCAGTGTTTTTGAGAGTACTGGCCAAAAGTCAGGGACCACCTTTTGATAGTCTATTGTTGAGTCTAAACACCCATTAAGTATATATTTATTTTTCAGCAACAGGAAAAAAAACAAATAGAAAACAAATTTCTATCAGCTTTTCAAAGAAATGTGCAGTTCAGCCATGGCTGTATTTTCTGCTTCTCACAATTTATTTTTGTGGTCTTCTAGAATAGATTCAATGTTCAAAAAGCACATACTTTTTCCTCAGTCTTTAGGTTGACCGTTTGTCTGAAACACTGTGTTTGAGCTCCTGTTTTTAAGCCCCACCTCCTGGTGAGGTCAATATGCTATGATTGGTCAGATCACTCACTCATGACTGGTGAACTGCTAGAGAGGTTGAAAGTGGTATCGACATACTGCTAAACGTCGCACCTCACAGGTAGCCATAATTGATTTTGTTATGAGATGATATCACCTTGTAACAAAGAAAAAGGCTGGAATTTAAACAAGGCAGCTGAGAAAATACTTTTGGCTTTATAACTTTGCAGACCATTTACACGCAAAAAAGCTACATAACTCACAAAAGGAAAAGTTGTCTTCTACAGTGGAAGGGACAAAAACACCTGTAGATCTGTAGCTGGAGATTAATTTCTTCTATCTCTCAAAGATAAAAGCTTTAACTACAATTTTCTTGCTAAGATTTTGGTGGTTTTTCAATATTGTTTAATAATTATTTGAACTCTTCTCTTTCTGAACTGAATAACTTGTATTTAGTGGCTGTTTAAAAAGTGCATTTATTCACAATTATTGGCACCCCTGATGTTAATACTTTGTACAACTCCCTTTTGCCAACAAGACAGCACTTAATCTTCACAAGATGGGAGAATACAGAGAGAGGGAGCTTTGACCATCCTTCTTCGCACAATGTCTTTAAATCATCCTGGGCCCTCTCTTATGCACTCTCCTCTTCAGCTCACCCCACAGGTTTTCAATTGGGGACTGAGATGGCCATGGGTGGAGCTTGATTCTGTGTCTGGTGAACTATTTTTGTGTAGATTTGGCCACATGTTTAGGGTCATTATCTTGCCCAGTGACAACCTATCTTCAGCTTTCGGCAAGTGGCCACCAGATTTTGATTTAAAATGTCCTGGTATTTCAAAGAGTTCACCCTAACAAGGTTTGCGGGGTCTTTGGACCAGTAACAGGCCCACAGCATCACCTCCTCCCCCATACTTCACAGTGGGCATGAGGTTCTTTTAAGCATACACATCTTTTGTATATATTCATAAATACAGATAATATTATAATACAAATTTGGAAGGCGGCAGCTATGTGATGCTATGTGATGAGTCGAGTCAACTAATCACTGGCGACATTGTGGATAAAACCACAGGAGAAGGTAATGCTCTGCAGCAAATGTAAAATTTAAACTTTTAAAATCTATGACAAAGGTAGATGGTGACGTGCCCTTTGAAAGCCAGATTACATTATTACCCTGTAGGGAACCAGAAATACGAACTCTGGAATCTCACTAATCTATATCTGACCCAGGCGCACCCCAGGTGGCCTTGCCGAGATGCTTGCCCGTGGCAGTGGTCCAGATGCTGGGGAACTTTAGAGCATTTTAACTTGGCAAAAATAAGAATATCTCACTTCAAGCTTTACAAGATTATAGGCTGTAGTCCCCCCTCTCCAACTGCATGACTTTTTATTATAGTCTTCTGAATATAGACCCTAAAATCACCAAACCCCTCACCTGTTTTCTTCTCTGATTTCTTCATATGATCAACGACTAGACAGCATCAAGCCTAAGGTGGTCCAAGTAGTCTGACCCCTATTATACAGTTCACTGTGTTCATCAGAGTCACTCATTTATTCTCCATGGCCATATATGTTTATTAAACTCGAACACTCAGACAGACATTCCTCTAGACATTCCTCTAGTCAGTTATATGTGAAACACTTGCTGTTTATTTGATGTTCCTATCAAGTGCTTCCCAATTTGCCCTCAATTGGAAGAAGTAAACACCTTGAGGGATTTAAAAAGTTTTCTGCAAAGAGTTTGGATTATAGTATATGTGGGAACATTTGCAGCCAAGTCAATGTCTATTGCGCTATTCTGGTCACTATTCTGTCTGAGGAGCCTGTGATGGTACTTATGTTCTCTGTCTCTCCCTTCTGTATTTCAAATATCTGTGACCTTTTAGAGCTGACTTCTTCTGTGAATACATTGAGCTCTGCTTAAGCTTAGCCCAAGACTCCTTTCAATAGATAAGCATTCTTCTCATATAACAATGCAGTGGAATTTAAAGGACATTGGTGCTGTACCCAAGTGAGAGTGCAAAATGTGGAAAAATCCTCCTTGACTTCTCCTTAACCACTACAGTTACTCAGTTATAGAATATATATTCACTTCAAATGAACGTTTTTCTTTGCCGATGCACAGATTTATGTTTGAATAAGCCATAATGGCATGTACAAAGGTTTGGATAAATTTCCATTTATAAAGTCTAGTAGAGTCTTTGTTGGCTTGTTAGTACAGAGGCAGTTGCAGAGTGTAATGTGTTCTCTGACTCTTTGAACCTTCTGCTAACACTTATCAACCATGGGCTCCTCTAAGCAATTAGCCGAGGATCTAAAAAAAGCTAATTGATGCCTATAAAGCAGGAGAAGGCGACAAAAGTAGCTATAGACCTACACAGTTTGTTCAAAATGTTATTAAGAAACAGGAATAGGAGAACTGTGTAGGTCAAGGCAAGATCTAGGAGAACAAGAACATTCTCAAATAGACTTGCTTGTATGTTGGCTAGAAAGGCAAAGCAAAAACACCCATACGACGATAAAGAACCTGGTGTAGCTACTATAGAAGTAGTGGTGCCAAGTTCTAGTGTGTGGTGTTGCTTACACAGACATGAAAATTGTGAGAGATTCATCAGAAGAAACCCTTGCTTGGGACCTTACTCTAAAAGCCAATCTTTGTATGCTTCACAGAATTTAAAAACAATGTTTTACTTGAGCGCTCGACTGCTAGGATTAATAAAGCCAACTTCAGGACACTTAATGACTGATCAGATATTTTTGATAGACTCTTGACCTTAAAATTCTGTTTATGATTGTAACAGGGGGGTGTGGGGTTGGACCTCTCTGTTTCTTTGCTCCTCTCATTTAATTTGTGCAAAACCTGGCTTGTGTACATAGTTTTCTGGATGCTCGATGTGTACTGCTGTAAGTTAGCCAATGTTTGTATACAAAGCAACACCAGACAAAGGATTAAAGTACTGCAGACTGATGAATTTTAACATAGATTTTTGTCTACGATCACATAATGATTTTTCAGAGAAAAAAGGAGCAGCATTTGATGAGAACACCTTGATGGTTGTTATGCACTGAGATGAATCTGTTATACATTATGTAGATATCAAACTGCAAGATTTCCCAAGAACATCACAGAACTAGAAGCAAGAATAAAAATTTTAATAAAACACTAATAGAAAAGGTCACTACAGAAAGCATTTCCAAGCCAAAGGGGGTGTTACTATGTACAGTTATTATATTTTGGAAATTGTTTGCTGCAGAGGTCATTCATTCTTTTAATATAAAAAAGAAACATATGTAATCTGGATATGGGTGTCCAAACTTCTGCTTACAAATCTATGAGAAGTTTTTATCCCAACTACCAATAGTGATTAACACTGCTTAATGAGAACTGTGTTTCATATCTTCTATTTTTTTATTATTAATATGATTTTTTTAAATGGATTTTATGAAAAAAACCCTCTTTGTTACCCATTCATAATATATGGACCACTACAAAATCTCGTTCCGTTCCGTTCTCCTGTTACCAATTTGGAGATGCATGGTTGTATTTTGACAGTAAGGAAGGTATGTTATGTTTTTATTAAAAGCTTTGCTTTATTTTGGAAGGTGACTGAAATGCAACTCCAACATAAACCTTTGCTCTGTAAATGGGAAACAATCACAGAGTAGGCTGTGAATCTTCTCTGTGCAATAAAACAAAGATATATTGAGGCGTATTACAAAAACCAGCCCATCGTTTCTCTCCTTCTTCAAGGCAAAAATAAAAAATGCCAGTCCTGGCCTGGTCTGCTAACTGACAGTATACATGTGGCAAATAGCCTGTGGTGTCATCATGATTGTCTCATTAGAGAGTAGAATAAATTATTGATTTTGATCCTCTCGCTTTGCAGGTCTTTAGGGAGTCAAGATCAAATAGATTTTGCATAAAATGCTCCCCTCCCTGAAAATGACCTCCTCTTATCATATACTGCCTGCGCCTGTGTACATGATGCTTAGTGTGACAATTCTTCCATGACTCAGGCCATTTTTTTGTACTCTTAGACAGAACACCTCCAGTGGAGGCACTGATGGAGGAAATGGTAAAATGTGACATGAATCCTGATGGGTCATAAATGACTTGTGAGTCGAGTTAAATTCTCTGATGGGTACATGCTGTACCAGAGGATTGTCTAATAACAGTTGCTTTTAGAGGCTAGCCTAAGGATCCCCAAAGCAATTTTTTTGGTAATTTGTGGTGCGCCATGAAATAGTTCCCTATGAGCTGGGACTGATTGAGCTGGATTTGTTTCTGTTGAGCCTGGCTCAACTCAGCAGCCAAGACCAGGGCTCTGGACTAAATTGCCTCATTTAGCTCAACGTTATGGGTATATCAAGCGCGCTTTTCTGGCTTGTTCTCTATAATGAAATGGTAATGGGTCATTAATGTACATTTGCTTTGTTCTTTTGGCCCACAAAGGACCGGCACCATGAGGTAAAACATGAAAGAACACATCATTGTAAAAATAAAATACTTTTAAGTTAAAGTATATTACAAATGACTTTATTTATGTATAAACACAAACACACTTTTAAACACAAATGCACCTTTTTGGCATTTTTAGTAAAAAGTATGCCATGTTGGGTTTAAAACATGAATATCGTCGCTGTCCAATGAAAAACATTTTTGACGATTTTGAGTTTTCTACATCACTTGAACACGCCAGTGGTTGTTTACATTGTGTGAAAATTTCCTGATGAGTGGACAAATAGAAATACAAAATAGCTTGGAAAGATTTCTGATTCCATTGACTTACATTGAAAGTAAAGTAGATTTTTGGTCTCTCCTGTAAAGTTGCAATTTTGGAGATACTTGTTTTTTATTGGACAGTGACGATATGTTTGTGGGAACATAAGTGGTGGGAACATAGATTTGGCAGACAGTCTGGTTTTTTTTAATGTTTTTCTTGAATTTTACCACAGTACAGCTCAAAGACATTTTTACATCAACCAAAAATCACAGTATTTTTATGAAGCGTACTCTATAAACATTTAAATGTGCTATGACACTACAAGATCCTGTTATGATCAGAGATGTGTAGTAACTAGTTACATTTACTTAAGTACATGCGCTTTAGTAAAATATTGACAGATTTATACGTTGCTGTGTATTTTCAAATAGCAATACAAGTATATTTAGTATATTAAGTATATCAAGTATTAGTCATTAAAGGAATCTTCTTGTAACTTATATTTCAGCCATTTCTATTTATTATTTAGTAAAGTTTACATATTTTCTAATTTACTAATTCCTTTTTGTATTTAATTCGACTATGTTGTTGGCAACATACTGCTTTGTGATTGGTCATATCTCTGACTCTGAGATTTGGCATTTTACTTTAGACCATAATAATAATAATAATAATAATAATAATAATAATAATAATAATAATAATAATAATAATAATAACCTTACGAGCCATACATACCTTAGTTCTTGTGCTTAAAAAAGCAGGATAGTTAATTTTTAGACACTTTTTTACTTGGGTCAGTTTACCTAAATACTCTTGCTTGAGTACTGGTTAAGGCTACTTTACCCTGATTATGTTAGTAAATATATATATATATATATATATATATATATATATATATATATATATATATATATATAATTATATATATATATAGCAAGAAAAAAACATCAACATATCAACATCATACGTACCTTTTCTCTGCCTGGCTTGGATAACACCCCCCACCCCCCCAACCTCTCTCCCTCCCTGCCTCTAGCTCTCTCTGATTCCTGTATGGAGAAACACTATGTAATACACTATCACTGACAACCATATTCATGAGTTTTGGTCTTGCACATGGAATAAATTCCTTTTTTTTAAATAATTACATCAAAGGTGCTCAATGAGATAGCATTACAGCCCCCATACCTAGCCACTAACATTTACCAAGAAACACGATCTGATGTCTCTCTTTTGATTCTGTTGCTAACCCAGACTGCTGAATCAGGAGGAAATATTGCAGGTGGTGCGATCGGTCACCAGAAACTAATGAATAATTGTAATGGTAACCACAGTAATCCTGAACAGGACGTAGCTGTGATCTGAAAGACAGAATATGAAATTAGAAGTACTAAATTGTCTTGTTTAGCCCACAAGGGCAATGTCAACACATATATAACAAGATCAGTTAATGTTACCTCATAAGTCAAAAGTAATAGCGCAAAATCACCACAAGGCAAACATTTAGTGTCATGTGCAAAAGTGTTAGACACTTGGGGACATTATTTTATTTAAAAGCTTTTTTTCTAGGCAGGATGTTTTTATTTGCTCAGAAAAATACTTAAAAATTATTTAAATAGTATTATTAAAATAGCAGGTAGTGGTTTTACATATCCCAGTGTGCTTATTTAACCCTTTCCAAGATTTTTCTTGTGCCAACCCAGTATTATTTACATTTATCATCTATTACTTGCTTTGACTACTCAGTACTTCATTGAGCTAAATCAAGATCGCTGGTGAAGGAACTGAATAAACTCATACAGTGTTTGGGGCATCCAGAAGAAATCTGGAACTTAGCTTTGTTCTTCAAACTGTTGCACAAGATATTATCCACTTTATTTAGAATAAGATATTTATGCTACTGTATATTGTATTCATGCTTCTATACTTTATATATATTATATATTTTCTAATGACATGTAATATCTATATTGCTAAAATTTGATTGCTAAGGATGTGAATTTTGAAGACTTTTGCACAGTAGTCTAGTTTGCTAGCTCACTATTGTCAGTAGACTTTACTATAATGTTAATATGACTACCTGTGTTTTTTTGTACACTGCTAACTTTAACTGATCTCTATGCCCAGGACAGCTGTCTGTATCTTTCATATCGCTGAACAATTACATTACATGTATTACATGTTTAATTCGATACCAGGACCAGAATGTTATGATCACAGAAGGCGAAGCACCTGCAACAGACAGACAGCCTTGACTGTGCTCCAGCAAGCTCTCTCCTCTGACACTGCGCTGGTTTTATTCAACACGTACTCGACTCCAGCAGTCACAGCACTGCATGTTTAGGCAGGAACAAAGCAAGCAAATTTCAACAGAAAGCCTAATTCTCACCCAGCAGGAAGACGAGGGAGTTAACCCTTTGCACGGCTGATAGAAATCACGGTATATTTTAATAAAACGCATATGCAATTAACAGGCTATTGAAACAGTGGCTGGGCCAATGTTAGGTAATAAGAAAAAAGCCCTAGGAACATCCAGACCGCCTCCACCATAAATTACTCGCATGGCGTTTAAGCAAACAAACAAACAAACAAGCCAATGAATGTTATGCTGTGTAACTCTAAACTCTGAAGTACTCCTAAATGCGGCCTTCCTTCGAGTGCAGTTCTCGATGCAAGCACAGGCACATCTGAAGAGATATATGAACAACTAACCCATTTACCGTTTGTCAACACATATTATAAGTGCCTGTTAAGCAACAGTTCACAGTGCCTTCCTTTCACTGCCTCTAATGTTCTTTTGTAAAGCAGTAGGAGGCGCATCCTGGGAATAAAAGATAAACGGTCTTGTACCTCAGACTCTTCATTACTGAAACAGCTCATCAAACACTTGAGCTTTAAACAGGTGTAGCAGTTCTCCTGCGGGACTACCTACGCCTCCTCTGTAGGAATAGCTCCATCCCCAACAACTGCATAAGCAAAATTTAAGATGTTGATATTTTCAAAGGATTTTCTGGAAACTGGAGTTCAATCAAAATGTTTTTTTGTCTGTTAGAAATGGTACTTAAAGGATTTGGCTGGAATCCTATTCTGTGTCTCTCTCTTCTCTTTCTCTCTCTTTCTCTGTCTCTCTCTGTCTCTTTGTTTTAGATGTTGAAAGTGTCCACATTGTCAAAGTCACTTTCATCTCCCAAAATGACCACACACTGCTTTCAACGCAGCGGTGTTCTTTTTTTTTTTTTTCTACATCAGATAGTACAGCACCCTGGATCACCACTACAGCTCCTCCTTAAGAAAACATTTGTAGCTAAAAATGGTGCGTTTCCCATTATATACCTTCAGGATCATTTTCCTCCACGAAATCCAATATCTTCCTTTCTTTCTTATCAGAATATTAACAGTGACACTAATAATAAATTACATTTGCAGGGCAATCGTTGGCTTATCTAACGTGCGGCATTAAATAATTATATTTAGGCTTTATCATAGCCATTCATTAGAACCCATGAGCCATTATTTTTTTAAGAAAACCCCCAATAACACTTATTCTAAAGGTGCCAATGGAATCAACAGCTGTGTCAGCAGGTGACTACAGAGATGGCACATAATGACAGATTGTAATGGGACATAAAAGTCAGGATTGATTTGGGGCCATAGAAAACACACCAAGTGAAAAACACAACACAAGTAATAAATTGATGCTAATGCGGTTCTGGTCTGGGCCGCAAAATGCCATCGGTTTGTGCACTGGTGCCTCTTCAGAGACTGCATTGATCTTCCTGCAGAACCTTTTGTTCTTTCAGGTAATAAAGCTCAACATTGATTTATTGGCAGCAGACAGTTACCTTTCACCACCGTCTCTGTTCGCTTGGTTTCTTTGTTCCTCCACAAACCCAATGGGAACGGGCCATACCAAGACAGCCATTCTTAGTGACAAAGCATATCGCTGATCTGTAATTATTAAAACACCCCTGCCCGCACTCTTCTCCTACTCAACAAACTTTTTTTTTTCCTGAAAATTCACTTACTATCTTTTAATGCATTTCTGATAAATGAGAATGTTCCAAACTCTGGTTTCTTTTCAGAATTAAACAGGCTGTTGTTGTTACTGTTATATGTTATAATGTTAAATCGTTAATGGGATTGGCTGCCCTGCAAATTCAAAAAGCTGCTCAGGCTAAATCTTTCCTTAAAACTTCTACTAAAATCTATTCAATCTAAAAAGGTGAAATATGTAAATATGCTGTGTGCTTTGGTTTTTGTGACATCACAAAAATGCTGAATTCAAAACAGGCCATTTGTGCAGATTTAATCCATATGTATGGTTTGTATGGAGTGGGGAGTGAGTGGTCCGTTTTGATACAGTGGGTCTCACTTCCTAAATGAGCACACACAAATTTCACAGAAAATGTAGATTTTCATCAGGTTCACGAAAAACAACACAATTTTTTTCATGTAATGAATGTCAGTAAAAAAATAAATGTTTAATGATTTTGGAGCATTTCCATTGGTCACACAATGCAAACGACAGCTGTCCTGTTGAAATGATGCAGAAAACTCATCATGTTCCATGTTTTTCTTTGGTTAGTGACGATACATAAACTCAAACTTCGGTACAAAGCATCTGAGCGGTGCAGAGTGGGAGCAAATCACCAGGCTGTTGGCTGTTCATACAGTGTTCTCTCTCACTCCAAAACCGTTCCAGTATCTCCCAAGCCAAACCCCACACTGATCACCTCTGCATGCAGATACATACGTGACAGTGACTGCTCCAGCTTGCACGTGACGGCCATTCTTATACACCGTCTGCGCTGTGGAGCCATAGCCAGTTGGGGGAGCTGTAGCCAGTACAGGGAACAGTGCCCCTCTTTCTCGATCCCAAACTCTGAAGCCTATGATGACAAATATTGGCTCACGAGCAGCTGAATCTTTCTGTCTTATTGGCTCCCTACAGTGGGCACTTGTTTCCATGCACTGACGTTTATTCATCGGTCGTGCTCAGTCTCTGCTCGTAGGTGATACTTTGTTTAAGGCAGTCAAATCTGTGCTTGTTTCCATGCAACTCTGATGAATAAGAGCCAGTGTTTACATAACACATTGTTTCAAGAACATGAGGGAACTGCTGCTTTCAGTTATACAGTTCTTTCAACGGTGGAGCACTATGGAAGACAGCACAGATGGTGTTGACTTAGCATTCGGGTGACGTTAATAATCAAATGCAGATGTGTGCTCTGTTATAGATGTGAACCGAGGTGAATGACTCTCCATCTGTGAGAGTAATAAAGGACTGTAAATAGAAGCTATTCATAGGTATGCAACGCTACCCGAGCTAGACAGTACTGGACTCTGTTAAGGTGGTAACTATGGCCGAATTGTGAAGCTGCAAGTCCATTTGCAGGTATTCATTCAAGTGCAATCCCTCGACCATTATCATTTAATACATCGTGGTATTCTGTGGCACTGTTTGGTCTGCATGTTTATCGCAGCTTGATGAATAGTTTTCATCAGGCTGGGAGAAAAGACTGATTGCCTCTGTAATGTTTAGCCATTTCTTACTGTCATATTTGTCATTACGACAACAATGTGTTAACTCATTTTGGCATTACTGACAGGAGCACATTTCACTGGCTTCCTGCTCAGCATGTAGGTTATTAGCGAATGTCGTCTAGCAGTGACAAGGTTGTTATTGTTTTGCATGGGAAAATGTTGCAACAACTGCAATGCAGCCACAGCCGTTAGAGGAAAACAAGGACGAAGTGCCTCTAGAACAGCTAGCGTCTACAGTGAATAGAACAGTTTGAAGGTTTGCAGTGTGTAGGAGACCACTTCTCAAACATTCCAGTATGTTCACTCCTTCATATCAGAACACGCTGCTGACCTTTACGTTGAGTCCATGCTGTATCGAACAAACTGGTGAAATATTCAGGCTGTGGATAAATTAAACACATCATCTGTACATGTACAGTATAATGAGAGGATTGATGAGTACATAAAACCCCTATTATCTGTTGACTGACAAGCCGCAAAAGGTCACGGATCTTTATATCAGACTACACGGACTCCAGCTCAGTGATTAGACCGAAATAGCAACGAGAAACTACTAACAGTCGCACAATAATTATTAGTGCTAAAAACAACCTCGGCGGGGCAGGTTTGAAAATGAATATATGCAACTGCACGACAGACCGAGGATTGTTAAAGATAGTAATTACTTGTGCCTACCAGGGGATCTTGTCTTGGTACCTGAGAGGCGGAAGATGAATTTCTGGAATTAATAGTACGCATAACATTTTCTTTCCACTCCTGGAATCGAGCTTTTGGAAACTTGGCAGTAAATTACTTCACTGGTAATGGAAAGCCCCTAAATGAAACAAATACAGGCATTTATTATTATTATTTTTTTTGCTGCTGCTGCGCTAATTTAGTGTAAACAATGTGCAAACACATTATTAGCGACTTGCTATGTCTCCGCTCGGGTGTTAACGTGCTTGGTCAATATGAGGAAAAGGTAATTCATGCAAACCAATAAACATTTAGATCTTATTTAGAGGCAAGAAGGCACTGTGAGAAACAACTGAAGCAAAACATCTAAGAAACACAAAACAGTACTGACCACAGAAATTATGACACACTCTATTAACTCTCTAGAAGGGGAGAGTGGGTCACAAACTAATGCCGGGTAAAGTGTAACAGGGATATTTATCTAGTTTAACATGCTTAAGTAGTATGTGTACAGTTCTGGTGATCTCATATCAATCTAGCAGCCACATCTGAGAATTTTGATGGACATGGACAGATATTTCTTGTGATGCATCTTGGAGAGTGTAACTTTTTTCATTGTTTGCATTGTATGTCAAATGCTAAGTTGTGTGCATCATTTTGAATGCATTAGTTGCATTAGTTCATAATTAGAGATTCTAAGGCTAAAGTACTCCATATTCCTCCATATGGTGGAGAAAGTCTCCCAAGGGAATCAATGGTATATGTCCATAAAATCCACATATGTATTCAAAAGTCAATTTATTTACCAAAAGCGTACTATAAATACAAAAAAAAATTTGAACTGAAAATGAAAATGACCCACTCTCTTTTTAGCAATAATTCATTTTGATTTATATATTTTTATCTATTTTAGTTGAAAAGCTTGGCAACATAAAACTGTATTGAAACAATCTGTGCTGGTGCTGCTTGATTTTGATGCTGCATTTGGCACCATCGATCATAACATTCTTTTAGACAGTCTAGAAATCTGATCTGAGCGTTTTGGAATAGGCCTGCCCTGGTTTTAGTCATAATTGGTAAATATGGTCTACTGTATTGCCTTCAACATATAATGCCTTTAAACAGGAAACCCCGTGGTGTCAGGCCTTTACTGTTAACTCGTTATATGCTACCTCAACACAAATCCTTAAAAATAGCTATGTGGTTAAACCCTGTGATCTACTTAGTCCTTTTGCCTGCTGACTACAGTCCCATTGATACTTTATGTCTTTACTTAGAGTCGATAAAAGCTGGATACCTTCCTCCAAATAAGGAAAATCAGGTGATTCTATTTGGTAGTGAGGAGCAAAGACTTGACAACAGAGCACTGAGGACCAAAGATCAAGTCAAAATTCTTGGCATGACAGTTGTTTCAGATCTGAATTTCAACAACCCCGTGAAAGCAATAATAAAAGCAGCCTTTTGCCAGCTCAAGAATATAGTTGAAGAATGTCATGTCACAACAAGAACTAAAAAACAATTTGTGCAATTATCTCCAACAAGCTGAACCACTGTGTTGGTCTCTTTACTGGCCCTCTCAAGACTGCACTCAGACAACTACAGCTAAAATAAACTGCAGCTGTTAGAATGCTTATGCACTAAATAAGGGATCCATGCAAACTACTCCAATACTCAAGTCACAGCACTGGCTAGCAGTTAACTCAAGAATTTACTTTAAAGTGCTTCTAACTGTGTATTAGTAAGTCACTGAATGGCCTTTGACTAAAATAAATTGCTAATGCATGTAAAACCAATTCAGTAGTGACCAGAATCAGAACCAAACAAGAAGTTATTTAGTCATTATGCTGCCAAATTCTGGAACAAACTCACAGTAGAGTTCAGGCATGCTCTAAATGTAGTCCAGTTTAAAGATTACCGTTCGTTTTTCTTGTGCTTTCTTGGGCACTGCAGTATTTTTTAGTTCCTTATTTTACTGCCTTTTATCTGCAATGCACTTCACATTTTACAAACTATTTTTGCAAATGCCTTTTTTTCTGAGGTGCCCAATCCAAGCATTGCTGTTGATGCTTATTTTAGGGGTAAAATCTATTCTATCAATGGCGTAGAATTAGCATGGACTGGAGTTACGTGTCCCTACTAATATCCAGCGGTTATTGAATTGTCTCCACCAATAATTCGATCTTTTATGGAAAAAAAGTGAGATGTTTTGGAGAGAGATTCATAGGTCTTTACCAATAAGAGCAAATGTACGCCCTTGTATTCTATGTTCATACTGATCTTGTGTTTTTGTTTTGCGATCTGGCATTAACCAGAGGATGGATTCACCTGTTTGGGGCTTTGATTTCTCTCAAGCTTTCTTCCTCTTACTCTTAGGAAGTTTGCCCTTGCCTCTGTCAACTTTGTCTTGCTCGTAGGGGCTTGAATCTTTTTTGTGATAATATCTGTTGTAGAATGAGTTTTATAAATAAAAGTTGTTGACTTGTTTGTTTTCTGTTGAATTGCTGTGGTGCATGAAAGAAAGGCAGTAAACAAATATACTTGCCTTGCCTTGTACTGCCATTTGCATTGATTTTCACTTTCTCTGATTTCCCTGAACTAAACCTCAATACAGAAAGTGCTTTCTTCATGAAAAACCACATACGTTTTGTCTTCAGGGCTAAATAATGTCAATTAATTTACTTGTCAGTTTTAAATATAAAACATCAAGTCATTCTATAAACAGAAATTAAAAGGCACACTCAAGCTTTTACAGGAGCAAAACAAATTGTTTCACTCAATAGCGCCATCCATTTGACATCAACAACCTTTTCTGTAATTCTACCTGCTTGGATCATCTGCTCCCTGTTTTAAAAGAGAACCATGCAAAACAGAACAATAGAGATTTATACAGAAAAACTTGCTAAATGGTTCACCTTAGTGACACCTTACTACCAGGTTTAACACCATCAAATCACATTTTAAATCTGTAAACTAGCCTTTCCATCTACGACCACTAACCAATTCAACTCTGATAGGCCATATTAATCATCAGGCACTACTGGCTAGGTTCTAATGTGTGCTTTTGAGTACATTTAGCAAGAGAAAGTGGGCAAAGCAGTATCCTGAGCATCACGCGAGGCTGTCAAATTCAGGAAAAACCCATTTACATGGAACAGACACACCACATAAACAAATGTTTGAGCTTCCTCAGTCATGACAGCTGTTGTATGGCTGTACAAACTCAACTAGACACCTCAGTGACGGAACGCTTTAAATTACTTCAAATGTAACAAATAAATAACAGCACATAACCTGAGATAGTTGCTGAAGTATACCAAATCTTTAAACATAATCAAACAGCATAAAGAACGTACTGGGGATGTGGGTGGAAGGTTATTTCTGACTGTGGTTTGTCACACTGAACAGTTAAATGGGTTTCATTGCATAATGGTTTATATTTCCATTCGCTTGGATTACTGAAAGTTAGCTGTTTGTCCTTAAGTTGAAAAAGTTTTAGTTAGCTCCAGTGCCCAGTCCGGCCCAGTTTAACCCCTGAGCTGATGAAGAACTTTAAAAAACTTGAAACAGCAATTGTATAAGTCCAGCAGCAGAAGCCTAGATAAGTTGGTGGGCAAATACTACAGAGACAAGGCAATCAGAGACGTTAATAAAGGCCCTAGACCAGACTCAAGCACTGCAGCTCTAGTACTAGCCCCTCTCTAATACAATTAACTCTGCTTATGGCGTAAGTTCAATAATTGCCTCTGCTTACAGCTGCATTGTTCACAAGTGATATGTGCTGGAAACAAAGGTTATGGTTTCATTTGCAGCAGACATGTGTAGGTTGGATAAATATTCAAATAAAACCATCAAGCAAAAACCAAAATGTATCAGGTTGTGGCCCGCTCTACCCCACGCATTTACAAAGACACTACATATCCCATTAAGTCTGTCAAACTTGGCTGTATTTTACCACTTCAGTGTAAGCCTCCTTTGTAATTACGTTCTTTGAACCTGATCTGAATAAATGGACTGTAAAAATAGCAGTGGACTTTTGAAAGGCCTACTACAATTACACAACCCAAACAAAAAGGGAGAATGAAAGAAGCCTACAAAAAAAGAAACAGAACAGACAGAACGTACTTCAAACTTCAAAAAAACGAGGTATCATGACCTGTTAATTTAGCACAAATTCACACCAGTTATATGAAAGTTTTTATATCTTAGACCACATTATTCCACTCAAACACCTCATTCTTATAGACCTTACTGAACTACAATTAGAAATAGATTTAATACCTATCTCATCCTTCTACCTCGCTTTCTTTGAGACATGTAAAAGACCGCGAATGAAAGCCTGGAATGACCCAGGGGCCAAATCAGACCAGTGTTGATAATGGCAGCAGTGTTTGAATAGAAAAGAGAGAATAAATGTATAAATACCAAATCTGTCGTGCTAATGTGAAGCACATCTTTGTGAAGCGATAGGAATATCCAGCGCTTTCAGTGTATCTACAGCCCCAGACGTGAACATTCAGGGGTTAAATTAGCATACTGAGTCGTCTCTGACTAATCCTTTCAAATTAAATATGAATATCCTCATAAAAAGACAGCGTATCTTCGCAAGCTGCAATGTAATCGTGTTAATGAATCTGTTTCATTATTATTTTATCAAACTCCTATGTCATGTTTAATTGCATTTACATTCTCACTAAGTGCCTTTAGTTCCACATGGAAAATGTGTGTGTCATTTCGCTGTAGCCTACAACATAAATTGCTGCGCAGCTAAACCAATAAAAAAAAAAGGCTTTCAAATAATGCCACAATCGTAATATTATTACATGATGTTTTAATAGCAATTTATCTACAAAACGTACTGACATCACTGTATTCTGTCCAAGGAAAGTGCACAGTCACTGAAGCAAAATAACATAGAAAAGTTACAAACAATCATACCATATATGTAAAAGGTTCCTCCGTGTGGTCTCAGTGCTGAACCATACAAGAAAAAATGACTCGTTTGTCTTGAGCACAATGGTCTATGTGTGAATGGGAACTTGTGAGATATTGGAGTGGATGATTCAATTAGTTTATTATGAATCCGTCACTTGTCTTTCTCTTTGCAGCCTTGACTCATGCACAGTCTTGTCTGTGAGTGAAGGTAATCTACAGCTGGCTGGACTTTCAGCTGTTAGCTACAGAGTTTAGTTGTCTCATAGTCAAGAGAGTTCGGAAGTCTGGCACTGAAAGCCTGGAGCGAGGAATGGATCCGCACCACTTCGTTGGCGGTGAGCTTGAGGCGGTGGCGCAGTAAGCAAGAAAACAGGTCCAGAGGCTGCTGGCCTGGTGGAGAGAGCCTGTTCACCCGGTCCCGGATCTCCAGCAGCTGCAGCAGGGCTGAGTCCTGCGAACCTTGCGTGTATGGGTAATCCAACTGCAGGATCAAGTCCCGGATCGCCTCCGGGTCAAAATGCATACTGTAGCCGAACACTTGGATGCTGTTGATCTTCATGTATCCCAAGTTCCTGGAAGGGTCAGCCATTTCCAAAGGCTCCAGGTAAACGCTGTCATTGGCGCTCGTGCCTGATGTTTTGATGCGGCTCCTCAGGTAAATGTGGATGGTTTCGAAGAAGGTCTTCCACTTGTTGCCCAGGGTCAAGGTCCAGTTAAAACATTCCAGCGGAAGATCCAACTTGGTAGACTGCCAGTCTGGGAAACTGTTCTCGCTCACAGGGATCAGCCAGCTTTCTGAGTGGCTCCCGCCAAAGGGGTTGATGAAGAGAGTAAGGGCAGGTTCCAGGGTGCTGTTCTTAGTAAGGCAGATTTGAAGGGAGATCCCCAGGAGCATGTGCACCAGGTTCGATTTGTACTTGTTGCTCTTCAGTGTGAGCAGCATTCTCTTCCGCCACGAGGGGTCGAACCAGCTGTTGAGCCGCATGTCATTGCTAATGAAGATGGCGTGGACCTCCAGGCGACGGTCAGCTCTCTGCAGGAGGTACCTTAGCTCCAGGTCCTGCAGGTCAGTCTCGAAACCCAGGTAGTTTTCAGTGGAGTCAGCCACCATTGGTCGACAGGCTCCCTGACTTAGCATGTAGCCAGCGTTGCAGCTGCCGCATCGAGTGTGGTTGTCACTGGCACAGGCAGCACAGGCCGGACCCTCTCCTAAAGAGCATGGAGTGGGCACCTGGCACGAGTTCTGGTCATATGCACAAATGCAGGTGTGCAACTCCTCTGAGAAGAAGCCCAGCTGGTTGTTCTCTGAGCAGTAGAGTAATGACTGGAAGTAGTTCAGCCAGTATGATCGTGGCCTACATTTAAGGAAAGAGGGGGTGGGAATCAGTAAGCATGTCTCAACATGTCTAAAGCAGAGCTCCAGACCATATGTGTGGCCGTATGCCAGCATTAGGTTCTGTCACACAGCAGGGTTAAAGTACATGCAGTACAAAATCATTTTTTTAATAACCACAGCAGCCTCACTTGCTTTAGGGAGAAAATTAAAACACCACAATTTGCTGTTAATTAAGCAGACTTCTTTTCCTAATTTAGCACTTGCACCTTATTGTGAAGCCAAATAGAGCTTTTGACTGTACTGTTTACAGAAAAAGAAAACATAAACAGACCATTTAGCCAGTTCATTGTAATACACAGTTTTGGATTTCGCATGCAGTGATATGTGTGAAGTACTGTGGTGTGCCGCAATGTTCAGAAATGAGGGCTGTGTGCCAAAAATCAGCATGCAAAGACCACTGACCAAAAACACCCAGGCACATCTGAGCATCATAACAATATTTTTTAATATATGGACAAAAAGTCTTGGAAAATGATCAGAACTAGTTTAAAAAGAAGAAACTTGTCTGATTGGCTACTTGAGGCATGGAGATTGAAAAGAGAGAACACGTAAGTTAACTTCATTTGAGAACAGTTCCTTGTACAGAAAATTTTTTTGCCAAGTAAGGTAATATGTCACATCTGATGTAACATTCAAATGAAAACTGCTTGAAGGGCAGCACTACTTTAAGGCTGCCAAAGATGGGAAAACCTGGCCACACCACGACCAAACACAGTGACAAATCTTTTCAGTGAGGACATATCAGCAGACAGCTCAACAGTTTACTGGGTAGCCTCTGACTTTTTCAAGAGAAATGTGAACTAGTAGGGCCTTTGTCAGTGTGGCGATCCTGATCAGAATTAGAGATGGACCGATCAGCGTTTTTAAGGCCGATTCCGATCGCTGATCACATTTCAGTGCGATCGATCGATAGCCGATACCGATCGAGGGCGGGGCTATATGCCACGGCAGGGCTACATGTAGTTATTAGAGCAAGCAAGTCATAAAACATGGTCTAAACTAGTTTATTACCATTTTTAACGCTCATTTGAAACAGCAAATATCGCCAATACTGCAATCATTCAATCAAAATTTAAACGCTAGCTGAAAATAAAGAAATTAGGCTCATTTGTTTAACGCCATCGATCAGCTCTCAGGATCGGCTAAATACTGGCCGATCGCATATTTTGATAAAAAATCGGCCTTTACCGATACCATCTCTAATCAGAATGAGCTTGCACCAATATTGGCACTAATTATCTGATGAACTGTCTACTGGTGGATTGAAATATACCTACATTTTCAAATAAACGAGACCTATTAACTGCTGTGTTTCACTTTCATCTTGTAAGTGAGAACCCTAAGCATGCTAGGGTCAGTTCTTTCCTCCATCTGATGTGATTCCCCAAAGGGAAACCACTTTCACAATAGCAAAAAAGTCTAGGATGTCAGACTAGAGGAGGGTGAATGTCAGGTGGAGGGCTAATAACTTCAGGTGGAGGGCTAATAAGAGAAGATCGAATTATTACTAACGAAAAAAAAACATTACATGTTTTGTTTGTCACAATTAGTACAAAGATTGTCCAGCCATGGATGCTTTAACCACACGTAGATAGAGAGTTAAGCGCGGAAACCTGGCCACACTGTCAGGATTCTGCCAGCTGCATTCTGAATAGCTCTCCGCACTTCAACATATACACACGTTAGCCTAGCGAACAGTCATAAATAGCTTAATAGCCTCGGCAGACGCTCTCCCTATCTTCTCTGTTTCCCGAGGGACTGTTTATGTCGTGACTCTGGTTTCAGGATTCCCCCCTTCAATACATCATGCCAAACAGCAGGCTTGTGATTGGTCGTTTTGTGTGTTCCTCTTCCTGTAGTAATGTTTGTTAGTAGCGTTTGGCCATATTAGGTGGCAAACAGATTTGATTACTGTAATGCTATTCTTACTGGGGTTCTTAAGCAAGCAAACCCATCCCCTACAGCTTGTACAGTACACAGCAGCTCGGATCCTAACACAAACAATAAGAAGAGCTCATATCAGTCCTGTTTTAAAAGAGCTGCACTGGCTCCCTGTATCTTTCAGGATAAAGTTCTGCTACTCGTCTATAACGCCCCAAATAATCTAGCACCTGCTTACATCACAAAGTGTCTCTCTATTTATGTTCCAAAACTGTCTCTCTGCACATACCTTCAGTAAAATACAGAAAATGAAGAGAGACTCATTTAGTTATTCTGTTTCTAAACAGTGGAGCTCCATAGTCATTTAATTAGACAGTCAGGATCAGTGCTCACTTTTAAGAAACAATTAAAAACGTATCTCTTTAACTTGACGTTTAATTAAAAGTCTAACATCGTAGTACCTATGAAGTTGAACTTTGTCTTTGGTTAATTAAGTTTGTTATTACTGATAAAAACTCTCTGTAGAGCATTTCAAGCTGCCGCTGGTATGAAAAGTGCTCTATGAATAAAGCTTATTAGTATTATTAGTATTTTTAAAGGGTACCAGACTCTTCCTGGAAAGCCCGTGAGTGCGAGTCTAGGGAAATGGTAATGGGGGATGGTATCATTTTCATATCAGATTTCAATTCTAAGTATCAAATTAGAATTAGTATCAAATAACAATTCAAAGGCTACCCAGCACAATTTATCAGATATTCCACATTGCATAGCAGATGCCATCTCTAATCTAGACGTTTCCTCACAATTTTCAAAGTACACACTGCAAACTAAACTCCTGAATCAACTCTCTTTGTTTCTTTTGGCTTTAATCCGAGCTGCTATCTGACTGCAGGTTTTGCAGGCATAATTGTCAGCGCTGAGCAACTGGCCTGAGAAATCGAAATCCGACATGTACAGCTTGTTTGTGTGAAACGCTCAGAACAGGGTGTGGAAAAATCTTTCATCTGTTCCCTATCGCTCTGAGACACACTGACAAACATTCCTCTTCCCAGTCCGTCGAGAATACAGCCTAAAATACGGGCCACTTTGGTGTACCGGCAATAATTTAGTTTCAAATTGTGTGGGGAACTCCCTTTACTAATACAGAGGCCGAGACATTATCCCATTTCTGAATTAGCCATCAGCCTCCCCACCGGAGTCTCAATGACAAGATAACGAGGCTGTTGTGCTCACCTTTCGCGGGGTAAGTTGATGAGGGGCTGCTTTTGACACCTCTTGCTCAGACTGAAGAGCTTGTACACAACTCGCTGGGCCCTCCTAAAGAGGCCCTTCATACTGCTCTCCAGCAGCTCATAGCGCCGTTGAAACACGCCATCCAGCTGCCACAAGTGCTGGATCGTAGAGGTGTTGAGGAAGAAGTTCTGAGGCAGCCTCATCAGGAATGTCTTGAACTCGTCTGGTGAAAATAAGAGGATAAAAAAAAAAGAAAAAGTTCTCTCTCTGTGAGGCGGATCCAGTGCGTTTAAAATAAACAAGGCGCAGAGGGTGATTGTAAGGACCTAAAAAACACTTTCTTGTCATTCCCCACAGCAGCAATAAGAAAGAAGCGTTTCACTCGGGAGCGGCCCGGTATTTTTCTTTCCCTCAACACATTCTCTATGGAGACAGCATTTAATTTTAGCTGATGGAGCAGAACACCAAATGTCTTTGATATCCCTCACCAAAGGACACATTTATGATACCTGAGAAACTACTTACGCCTGGCACTTGCTGCACTCTCCTCCAGCTCTTATAGCATAAACTGTAAAAGTAATTGCACTCAGATATTTCAGGAAAGAGAAAACGATTAAGTTAAAGGAGAACAAAAAAAACTGTAATCTATTTTAATTTCATTCCTACTCCGATGGTCTTTGCAGGGTGACCCAAAAAAGGGTAATACTATTATGCTGCATGCTCTCATTCGCATGTTGTGGTCACTGTGATGACCAATCCTGGACTATAAAGGCATTTTATGGGCAATTCATCTTTCCTGACATATTGTAAAGTACCTGTGTGTTGATTTCATTTTTTTTTTAAACCCTGTTCCGTTCAGATCTTGATTTTTTGAGAGTTCAGTGCGTGAAATGCTGCAATTCACTACACGTCAACAGTGTTTACTCAGTCTTGCCTACAAATCACATTATGAGTAATAGGTCATGGATTAGTGGTTTTAATTGTACGGCTCAATTTATTTGGGTTCCATTTTCTTTACACTTTGCCAGTAGAATATTTGGAGTGTTAAAGGCGTCTCTTACCTGAATCCTTAAATTCTTTGTAGAGCAGGTCCCATGATTCTGAGATCCGGAGGAGACTCTCTTCCATGGCTTGGATATCCATGTATGGACAGTTGCATTCCGGGAACTTAGGGTCGCACTTGCACCAGCAGTCATTGCCTCGGCAGACAAAGTCTCCTTCTCCATTGCAGGCGATGTAACTAAGAGCTGCTTGGACAAAGGTATCTTTGAGGTAGTCTGGCAGAATGACCTGCAAACCTTCAATTACACAAAGCAGAAAAGATGCTGTGACCAAAAAGAGGTAATATATAGCCAGTGTCAACGCAAAGGTCTAACACAAGGGTCATGCAAACGGCTGGTCTTGCTGCAGGTTTCCATTCCAGCCAATCAGGAGCACACTTTCTATACCTAATCAACTGTTTGAAGACTGAAACAAGTGTTTAACAAGAGGAATCGCGTAAGCTCCTGCTTGATTGGAACGACAACCCCTCACCTTTGTAGACAACAGAAGGTTACACAATGCCCTCAGCTTCTTAGTAGGAATGGTGATCTAGGATGAGATGTTACTGAGAGAGATATATCCTAGATCAGCTCTGCTAATCTGCAATGCTTCCTGTGTCTAATATATTAAGATATCAGCACCAGTCAAAAGCTTTTTTTTTAATTATTAATATTTTTTAAATAATCGACAATGGTAGGCATTGTAAAATTAATGGAAATTAGAGATGAGAGATGAACTGATATAGGAATTTTGTGCCAATACCAGTAGATGTTTTTAAAATGTAGAAAGAAAAAACTACATCTACATGGATTAGCATTATTTAGAAATATAACATTTATTTATATAGGGTTGAAGATGCTGTAAAATTAATATATAGTGCAGAGATATTAATATACAGTGCACTGGCACAGCACATAATAATATAACAATAAATATGTACTCGGGCTGAAATTGTGACCAAATCTAAAGATTTGTCTGATGCTGATATATTTCTCTATAGAGGACCTATTATGTTTTTTCTGTTTTTTTCCTTTTATTTTGGGTATCATAGCTTTTTGTGAGTGTAAACAGTCTGTATTTTAAAGCTCAGAGTACACGCCAGAGTACTCTCTCCCATAGAAACCACTTTTCTCAGCTGCCTGATATGCCTTGTAGCAATTCCAGCCCTTTCCTCTGTTACAAGGTGATGTCACCTCATGTCGCTATACTGCTAGCAAGCTTGGGCACACCCTTAAACATTGCACAGCAACCACTGGAGGCCAGAAAGCATTTGTTTGGTTTTGTAGGCATGCTGAGGAGATGCCATTGTGAGAACAGCCACAGTGGTATTTATAGCTGCTCAGGAAAGAACTGTTTATCGATATACTGCAAGACAGGGTTGCAACATGTAGGGGCATGTAAATCTATTCTTTTAGACCCACAGAAAAGAACAACAACAAAAAAATAAGCAAAACAGGTCCTCTTAAACCAAATATGCACCAGCCAATACCAAAATAACTTTGATATCACTGTGCATGCCTAATATAAATGTAACACTATTGTGTATCACTTTTTTTTTAAGAAAACTGAAACAATTCCTGAATTTCAAGTAGCCATAAAACCTTCAGTCAAACACTTAGACAGAAAATCAACTAACACATCTTCCAAAAAACACTTCCCAGAGATGCAAGAAACTGTTGGTATGCTTTGCTTTGAGACTGAGATCTGATAAGAGCACAGGCAGATCATTAGTTTGATTGTTCTTCACTTTCCTTCAACAGATATTGCTCACACATCTTTAATGTGCTTTTCAAGTTACTGGCAGTTATTTATCAAAGTAGTGTAAAAAAGAGTGCAGCACTTGTTTAGCAATGTGCATGTAAAGTAAGTGTATGGAAACAAACTCAGTTGAAGGATCAATTGTTGAAATTTCTTTCATTTGACACGCATGAAGGGATACGGCAAATTCCTGGGAGCTCTCTGATGGCTGCGAATGTACACACCATATACATATACGCCAACAAGACATACATTTTATGATCTTATAAGGCAACGAGTGTAATGTATGCGCATATGTTACCCATTAAACTCAAACCATCTTGCAGAAAGTCGACAGTTGGGCCCCAAAGGTGAGCAGGGTGTCCATACATATATTCCATATAAAGCATATAGGCTATTGGGCACCTAAGGTTCTCTGGTAGCTCCAGAGAGTGTATTCTACTCCAAGTCCAGAACAGATACTCTGCTCCAGTCTGATAGTGCTGCCCCACTATCCACAAGAACATCTATTTTTTAAACTAGTCTGCTATGTACACAAATTATAGGCATTATTTTATAGTATACAGTATATAGAATAGTATATATTGATATTACATATATAAGATATTGCAAATTCTTTTAGTTAGTTAACGCTGCATTGATTATTATTTATTTTTTAGGTTGTTAAACTCAAGATGTGATTCTGATCATATAGGCATGCCAAAGATTGAACTGATAAACAACAATGTCTCTGAAATTTGCCTGCACTCTTTTTACCCTACACAATTTGATGAATAAAAGCCATTATCTCGCTGAAGAACGAGGACCTGCCCAACTAGACACAGTCTTGATGGATTGGCACACCTATGAGCTTAGCTATGCTGGTTGAGAGTTCTGCAGACTTGGAAAAGATCAGCTCTGTCACAAGCAAAGCAAACCATGACACTGCCTGCTCCATGACTGACAGTGGAAACCACACATGCAGAACCGCATTCGCCACCTCTACATCAGCCAAATACACCACAGCTGGGCTCCAGTTTTTAGTTTTTAGTTTGTTAGTCCATTTTAGCTGTGCTTCTATTAAAGATGTTTACTTAAATTTTTTTTCTTAAAAAGGTTTTTCTTTGATGATGAAGACCCCTTTGGCTTACCCAAGTGCGAGTTTGCTCTTCATAATTATGGGATTCTGACAGCAATTCAAGACACTTGCAAAATGTTTTTTTAAAGGTTTTCTTAAATCAAAACTATTTTTTGGCTCAACTACATATATTTTTGATTTCTTACATTTAACAGCGAGTTGTTGGTAGGTTACCTGTATTTATAATAATCCACATTATGCTAACAGAAGGTTGATTAGGCAGTTGCATAAAAACCTTGGCTTCTTTTTATTTTCATTTTAAAACTAAAACTGTTAATAATATGTGTTTTGGATTGATTGTTAAACGTGTTATAGAATATTAAGTAATTATAGGCACGTATGCCATGAATACCTTGCCAAACATTTCAGGCTAAAACATGTATTTATAACAGCATAGTTATAACATTGTATATAATTAATAACTTTCTGTAAATGAGCTTTTAGAGTCAATAAACCTTTTAGATGTTTAACTGGCTTCCTATAGCACAGAACCTTGCACGGCAAACCAAACTGAATGACTTTTGACATAAGTTTGACAGAACTTCCTTGTAAAGGTATTCGTGTCTGTGTTTGCCTAAGGGCTTCACAAAACATATCATATCAACTTAAGCAGTATGGAAGTAGCATTAAACCTCAAATAATGTCATGCCTCCGGTTTCTGTTCCTGCCTCCACTGACTTTACAAACTACATTTCCCATAATGTACATGTTCAAAATCCACCTCTCATATTGCCTTTTCATTCCTCATCACCTGAGTTTTAATGCACCTGTATCTCTGTATATATACTCCTGTGTTTGTCCTTGTTCCTTGGGAGGCACTGTTAACTGGTGTTGCATACTGAGTGATCCCTCCTGTTTGTATTGTTTTGCTTACCATGTATGATCTTTGTCTGTCTTTTGGTTATCTCTCTCTTGATTAACACTTTTGGTCTGACTGCTGGTTGGTTTGTTTCTTGGTTTATGACTCTGAATGGTCTTTTGTTTTTGGCTTTGTCTCTCCATTGTCGGTGGAGTCTCTCCATTTACCTCTGTGGTCATAATTCAGTTCAAGTTAGCTTGTGTTACTTTACTACCACCCATTTGAAAAAAAGATCTGGGTGTGTCTGTTTAGCCTCTATGGCATTACACAGAAGTTTTACTCATTTGTGTTTGGTAAAATGCAACCTAACTGAATGAGAAGGAGTTTTGCAGTTGACTATTTGGTTATTTATTGGCTTCTCCACCTACTTTGGTATATATGATTTATACATCTTTATACTGTTATTAAGTGTTCTGCTGTTTCTTTTGTGCCCTAACCAGGTTCAAAGAGCTTCTCTTTGTTTCACAAACAGCATTCATGTTAAACGATGATGATCTAGTGATTCCCAAGGCATCCCAAGTGATTCCCAATTCTAACCCTAACCAAAAGATCAGTCTATAGGTTGCAGTTTTAAAACGTCACACGTATATCACATATACAATACAAAATTTGGTCCAAACATACAGTATAGTTATGTGCAGAAACAAAACAATCTGTTTGAGTACAACTGATTTACATTGTTCTTGAAAAAGATCTTTTGCATATTCTGTGCAGTAACGATCTCATAGAACATAAAGAGCAAATCATTACAATATCAGGATGAAACAAAGCATGTACAGGAAATTCATACCTTGCAAGTGGACTTTGTTTTCAGGGCTTTGAACCAGCACAGAACTAACAGAATCAAGGTTGTCATAGTTACTGCAACCAAGAGGGCCAGTCCTTGTTTCAGTTACCTGGGCAACAAAAGACAGACCATGGAATTATGGTTTAAACATAAAGACGGGGACAGTGCATTACTCTACAGTACAATACAACATGTAATGCATTTCCTTGAAACGGGCCATTTAGCATCGCCAGTGTGCCTCCATTCTGAATATGTTTGCTGGGAAAGAGCAGAACAAGAAGGAAAGTGGCTTGAGGACATCCTGTGCTTGCTAGGGCACTGGTGCTAGTCCCCATGATATTATGCGTGTCAAGACAGACCACTCAAAGATAATCACCTACTTGGCTTGAGTCACTCGGATGCTTTCGAACTCATATGATTTTTCCATCTCTTCCTACTGCGACCAGCACTTAATTGATTACACTCCTTGTTTGACACCTTCTTCTTCATCCATAAAGAAAACACCGTCTGATTTAAAAGAGGCTTTGGGGCTTAAAGGCGGCAAGACTCTCGCTGCCATATTGACCCAGGCATCTCAATTTACCCTTAGCTGGTCTTCCGTCTGCATTTGCAATATGGGATCACGCTCAGCTTTTCTTTTTTTTCTCTCCTCATCCTTCTCTCTTCATGACACGGTGAAGCACACCTAATTGATTCACATTTTCCTCCTCGTGGTGCTGGCACACTTTTATCAATTCGGTGATCTCTTTCGATTCGGCCTGTCAGATGGTATCTTTTCCAGGCTGACAGTCAGATAAGGTAAGACAAGGCGAGCGCCTGCCACTCCATCACAAACCCACTGAGGAGAGCAGTGGAAGTAACATGGGGCGCACTCCCATGCACACTCGTACAGCATGTAAACCACAGGGGTTTCTGCTTTGACGTTCGGTTTCTGACCTTTAGAGGGCCCACATTCTACATTTTTCTTGTTTGATGCTTTCCCTGTATTCAACTTTATGGCATTTGTCTGGCTTTAAGTATTAAAACAGTCTTATTTCACTGCACATGACCACCATTATCAACCTCTCCCTTCGTTTCCATTTAAAAAGGCTGTGATTATAAGATTGTGTTCCGATGGGCTGCCCTGTATTGTGCCTCGTATCAAAATGGTCTGAGCTGAAACAGTGCATATAATTTGTAAACAGAAATATAAATGGAGGCACTAAAGTGCTGTAGGCTGCCTGGCATAAGAGCTGTAAAGTGCCTGGCATAAGCCTTTGTAATTACTTATAAGTACTTTAATTGCAGGCACATTGCTTTATAAAGAAGAGAATATGACTATGTAATGTTTGGTTTCATAATGCATTGTCATATCCACTTATTAGGACACATGAATATTTTTTGTCGATTTTTACCTTTTACATTGTGTGAATTTTATGATAAATGGACAAACAGAAATGCTCCAAAATAGCTTGGACAAATATCTGGTTCCATTGAATTGCATTTAAATTAAAGAATGTTGTTGCCTTTTCCTGTAAAGTTGCAATTTTGGTTATACTTGTTTTTCATTGGACAGCGACGATATGGTAATACACCAGTTCCAGCTTATTTCCTGTATACCACCTGGGCCCATCAGAACTATGGCTACCATCTTAGCTAAAAAGAAGTAGCACTACATATGCAGTATGAATTTGATAGAGTAATTTATGTGAAGCTAATTGGTAACTGGAATAGATACCATAATGAGCTGTGAAGCCTGACTTTATAAAGTCATATACTCTTGCTTTATAAAATGTTATGTATGTAATTATGACCACTTAGATGCAGTTATTCGTGTCTATGTTTATGTCTTCTAGTATAAGGCAATATGTATGCCACATAATGCTACATAAATGCATCTATACAGCATCAGAAATACAGAATTAATAGGAAGTGTTAAAGATATTTCTGAGGAGATTAGATATAACATACTTGCATGAGGAAAAGTCAAAAGAATTCAGGAGCTTAAAAACTGAACTTCAAAAAATGTCCAAAGGATACAGAGAAAATGGGACTCTAACAACCTGGTAGACCACCAAAACTGTCACCACCAGAAGAACAACACTTAAAGCGCTCATCTTTGACAGAGAGGAGAAAATCAAGCTCCACTTTTGCTTTAGGTCTGAAAAAATCCACAGGTGTATCAGCCCCTCCCTTTACTCTGAGAAAACAACTTAGTACTCTGGGGATGTGTAGCTGTCGAGAAGCCCTTACTATAAAAAAGGAAATGCTTGCAAATCTAACAAAATAGCTTCTGGTGTTCTCAGAACAATAAATTATCCAGAGTGCAGACCTCGACATCTTCAAAAAAGTTTAGGGTTACTTGGATTGTGAGAAGCGCAAAATACAACCAACTCCTAAATTGGAACTCTGCAGATTTCTTTAGAAAACAGAAAGTCTCCTGAAAATAATTGAATCTGTAATACAGCTAAAGGATGGACACACTAAATACTGTGTGATATTATATTTGGCTGTTAAGGCTTCGTGTAATTTTCTGTTAAATATATGTGCTTCTGTGTTTTCCTGATGCTAAAAAATGCATTACTTATATTTAATGGCCATTTTGACTGGAAAATAAATAAATAAAAAATGGTCTCTAACTTTTGCACAGTACAGTGTTTGTACAGTATATAAATATGGTGGTTTCCAAGGCAATACAAAAGTGCTAAAATTAGAAACTTAGAATTTATGTTTTAAGTTATAATAATATATAATAATAATATATAATAATGTTTATATCCTACAGTTCTTAAAAAAAAACTAAGAAAAAGAGAAAAAAAGGTTCATGTAATATGTTTAGGCTAAATTTCCAGGAATAAAAGCTGAAGCTCATAAAGACAGGGCTCCAAGGTTTGTGAAGAACTTAGAAGACAGAATCTGCTTAGATGAATGACTGTATTCAATATTTATGTAGTCATTATTTGATGTGCCATATGATGCCCCATATCACTGGGAACATTTCACTGAAAAGCCAGCTGAGCATGATGTCTGACTATGTGTCCTGTGCAGATAACAGCTGTTATTCAATCGTATACGTACTGGCCAGTTGCAAAGTGCCTAATGGCAGATTACTGCCCACCTGGACCTGTGTGGCAGTCTGCTGTTCTGCCTTAACATGTGGTATCAACAGCGCGTACCTGATTTTCCATACAGAGTACAGCTGTCTTGGGATCAGACAAATTTCCAGATTTTGGCATTAAAATGATTCAATCTGTTGTGGTGGCTCTGTTTAACTGAACTACTAAGTAGCTCCAGATGTCAAACAAGTGGTCGTCTGCAAATCTGTCTCAACTGTTTTGTCTGGCCAGAATAAAGTCTTATTTTGCACTACTAAAAAATAAAGCTACTATAAACTGAGTAAAGTCATAGAAGCACTTAGTTCCTTAAAGAATCTTTCAATTGTTTGTTATTTTATGTATATACAACATGTGAAGAACATACAAGGAGCTTCATTCCAGAATGCTGTTATATCTGTTTTTTTCCAATACTTTTGGATACTACAGGTTTAATGGTATATAATGGAATTTCTATAACAAAGGTAGGATTAACCATAATATAGCTTTAATAGTACTTGTATGTGTAGAGCCCACTTCCATCAACTTACAGCCTGAAAAAAAAAAAATTGAAATTTGAGGGACCTTTGCATAAGAAGGTGAAGGTTTTTCCTTCCTATTGCAAGCATAGAATAAAGAAGAGTTTATCTTTAGGACTGCACTCAGAGCATACATAGTGAGACTGAGTGAAGCTAACACTATATAACCTATTTTGCATTTCCATCTTTAAAGCCGACAATTCATTTGAAAACCAATTTTCAGATTTACCGCCAACTGTTTCCTTTAGGAAAGTCTGCAAAAGCAACGTCGAAGACCAAACAAAGCAATGTTTTTTTTTTTGTGAAGCCAAATCAACAAAGCAGTGGGATTGCATGCCTGCTGTTTGGAAGTTCTGCCACAGTTTGCATTCCAGTAGGCACCGAGGTTACGCCTTCACTGGCGGATTTGCAGGGTAGCAGGGCTGCCTTAGCACTGATTTCGATTTGGGAAATTGTCAAATCATGAACAAAACGATCCCTGCTACTCACAGAAACAGCTTGAGTCATTCCGCATTAAGCAAACACCCTGTGCAGAAGCATGTGGGTGGGATGCATCCTGACTTTTTGAAGGGCCTTGCTGGTTTTTTTGAGCCCCTGAGGCCCAGTGCACCAGCTCACTAACAGGCTTTTCCTCCAAAATGAGTTGCTAAATTTCTTCTCCACAGAGCCCAGCAGGGAACGCCAGGAGCCTCATCTTGCACTCCAGTTTCATTCAATTTGGAATTCATACAGCAGAACGTTCACTTCTGTCTGTCCCGTGAAACGCAGGCATGGGTCAACGCCCTGTGGAAATGATGCGTGCGTCGGAGGCCCCTGCCGCTTCTGCGATTCATTCTCCTCCACTGACGGAGCTGCACCACCCTGCCTCGCAGACTGCTCCCGTCACTCAGAGAACACCTCGGCTTTCTCACATGAAAGCGCACCTTGGCGAGTGGAGAAATGATCAACAGACAAACACTCACAGACAGCCTAGATCTGCTCTCCCAACAGTAATGAAAATGTCGAAGTTCCACAGTAGTGGTGTGCTGAGGCAAAGCGCTACTGAATGTAATGAAATCAAAAGGGGATAATGAAGGTTCTGGCCTGGAATAGAAGCATCACTCTTACAGCTGCTGGGATAGAGTAAATGCAGCTGTTTGGAGGTTATGTATAGAACACTCGGCCAATTTGCCAGGCTATTGCAGTGCTATATTACTGCGTTCCTGCTATATATATATATATATATATATATATATATATATATATATATATATATATATATATATATATATATATATATATATATATATATTACAGTATATAGATTTTGTCAGAATGAATGTTACAAATGTGAATCTCTCACAACTACAAAAAACAGTGCCCAAATCCTGAAATGGGGCAGAATTTCAATAGAAACATGATTGCATTGACTGGCCAGAGAAAATGTCAGAATGCATAATATACACTCACCAGCCACATCATTAGATACCTTGTGTCTACACCGCTACACCTTGTAGTGAATCACCATTCAGCGTGTTTTTTTTAAATGCCCAGGACCACACAGGACCACCACAGAGCAGGTATTATTTGAGTGGTGGATCATTCTTGATGACACTGACGTGGTGGTGGTGTGTTACTGTGTGTTGTGCTGGCACATGTTCGTCAGTGTCATGGCGGGGCTGAGAATACTCCACCAACTAAAAATACTGTGTCCTGTGGCCACTGATGAAGGACTAGAGAATGACCAGTAGAGGTGTGCCATATAGTATCGTACAAAATAATATCGGCAACATTTTTGAACATCGTAAATGATATTATACCCTGAAATATTGTGCCATATCACCCATCCCTAATTATCACATCAGGGTACAACTTTTTACTGTTTTTAGCACAAGAAAAATTCACACTTTTCTCATTTCCCATTATATATCGACTAGAGACAGAGTTTATCTGTCCAGTATCATTTATTTTACTTCAGTCCTGGATATACGGAGATATTTGGAGTGCATTATTTAATATCGTGACATTCTGGATCATTGACTTCTGTTACAATCTGATGATTTTTTGTATTTTTTAATATCTCAGTTAGGGGTGTGCCATATCATATCATAAAATTTAATTTTCATTTTGTTGCAGTAGTGTATTCTTAATTTTTTTTTTCATTCAATGTTAATTCAATTCAATGTTTTGTCGTATCCCCAAGAGTATCATTATCGCAAAAGTACCATAAAATATCGTAATATTGTTGTAGGGCTTTATCACCCACCCCTAATGACCAGCACAAACTGCGTAGCAACAGATTATAGTCTCTGACTTCACATCTACAATGTGGACCAACAAGGTAGGCATGTCTAATAGAGTGGACAGTGAGTGAAAACAGTTTTTAAAAACTTCAGCAGCACTGCTGTGACTAAACCAACACGTACCAGCACAACACAAAATAACACACCACCACCACATCAGTGTCACTGAGTGTTGGTAATGATACAACACCCAAATAATATTTGCTCTGTGGTGGTCCTGGGGGGTTCTGACCAATGAAGAACAGGGTGAAAGGAGTTAACAAAGTATGTAGCAAGTCAGACGGACTACAGTCTGTAATTGTAGAACTATATGGTAAGTGGAACTTATAATATTGGTGTAGATGAAGTGGATGATAGGCTTATGTTAAGGATGAATCATGAGGATACACATAAAATACTATTTGAACAAGGATTTTAGAGGGCATTCATATTTGATACAGTCCACTGAAAGAAATGTGCTGCAAATGCTATCTTGGAATCTGTAAATAATTATATGCGCTTTTTTAATATCTGTACCAAAACCTAGACCGAACCCTGTCCAACCTAACTACTCGATAGCTACCTATAAACCCTGATATTTATACTAGTATTGATATTTATAATGTTTTATAAATGTTTTATTTTGGTAAGAGCAGTACTCTGTTTCACTGATAAAACACAATAAGCCTGTAATAATGGAATTTAGGCTGGCTTTACAAAGTGAAACTTTTATGCAATTTTAGTTGCTTTAAATCGACAATAAGACTAAGGGTGTGTCTGAAATCGCACCCTATTTACCTTTTAGTGGTCTCTTTAGGGTGTCTCTCATTTTGCAGTGTTGTCCGAATTCTCAGTGCATACTTAGATTCTCTATAAAGTTCATTATATAGTTACCCACAATCCACCGTAAAAATAGTAGACAACCGGTGTACGCTACTTACAGGCTAATGTACCACAATGCAAAGCACTTTTCTGGAACCACAGCACGCCTTCATCTCTGTCTGAGGGCTCAAAGCTCTAACACCAACAGCATAACTAGTATAAAGGACATCTTGACTAACAGAGGTAAGAATTTGATGAATAAAGGCCACAGAAGTTAATATAAACACAAGCCTGAGTAAATAAAGCTCGCACTCATGAAGTAAGGCAATGTATAATGATATTTCACTCAGTAGTCTTATTGATTAAATCAAATCATGCAAGTAACTACAGAATAAAATATCTGACAGGCAAATTTATATTCATGATAAAATACATTAGAACCTGGAAAAAACGTTACAGTGATGTAATTTAATGACGCTAGTAGCCTTTATTGTTCCGGATTGTTTTTACGGAGAAAGGTCAATGATTTGTCTCCAGTGTAGGTAAGTGTCGTCCAAATTCCCCCTATTGTCTCCCTCACTGCTCCCCTATATAGTGTTCTACTTAGAACAGTCTAGTGATGATCAGTGAATGAGTAAACAAGTGGACTATTTCAGACACACCCTAACTTGCTGTTCAGTAAAACTTAGCTACAACAGTTTAATGGAACAGCCAGTCAATTAACTTATCACATGATGATGCTGAGTGACATGATGAGTCACTACAACAAACAAGACTTTCTTGAGGCTAACATTTCTGTAACCGGCTGCATTATTTAGTCAGTTAATGATCCCAGCTGTCAGAACGGATGCTTGTACCACCGTTTATTCTTCTAGCTTTCTGTTATCATGATTCACATGGAAAGATTCATCTGGACATCTTAATCCCCCCTAATTTACATGGAGCTCAGACTGATTTGGGATATATATATTTTTAAAGATGTCTTTGATTAAACTAGAAAATTTAGACTTGTCTTATTTTAGCCGCACCCCTGCATTTCAGCAGAGACTGTATCCCTGTCCCTCATGGCCACATAAGTAAGATCCCATTGTTTTAACACTGTGCAACATTAGGGGTGTGTCTCAAAACCTAGTGAGTGTCTAAGTAGGTACTGTCTAGGTAGGCAGCTGTTTAAGTATCAGCGTTCTGTCTGACATCTCTCCTCATTACTGAGACGCTCTAATTAGAGAAAGACTGTGTCAAGACTTGTTACCGCCCACTGCATGCGACCGGTGTTTTAGCTAGTTGCTAAGCTACCGGGCAGCTATCCAAAACAATAGCTAGAGGCTTAAAAACCCACGACTTGTTGCAAAGTTGCAAAAAAAAGTTGCAGTTACATGTCGGGACGTAAAATGCTGTCTATGTAGGCAGCTCACTAGGTTTTGAGACACACCCTAGATACTGTCACCACCAAAACACAACTGCATTTTAATGAAAAACATTGTGATTGTATGTCATGCGCTTGTAAATTATTGTTTTTCTTTTGGTGGTGACAAATATAAATCTTCAATTTTAATAAAATAAACATGATAAAGCCATAGAGTCATTCAAAGCAAAAGGATATTAGTCTATTAAAAGTCTAAAATGTGTTCAGAATTGCGTTGTTTAGAGTGATCTATATAGACATAGGAAGAAGGATGTAGGAAAAGAACATGAAGATGATGAAAATGCTACAAATCTGTCAAATACACCTTGTAAATGAATTTACAATAACAACAATAAGGTATATAAACAATATAAGCTGCTAATTTGGCCAAGATACCAATGTAGAGGAATAACTGAATGCATTGCATGTAACTTTTTGATCACTTTATGTAACTGTCAAGTTAAGACATCCATCTACTTGCATGAAGGTCTGTGTAAAGCCAGCCTAACTGGAGGGATAAACTTCACAACAGAATAGTTTTACAGCTACAAAAAGTCACTGTGCTCCTTGGCATGGTTTAAATGGTTAATTCTTTAGCCTTCCCTTACTGGCATTCCAGAACAAACGCAATGAGCACTTTTACTACTGCTTGTGTCAATCCCACACTGCTTCCTTCAATTAAACTCCATCTACTGGCATGCATGCAACAATTATTCAGTAGTGTATATACAGTAGTATATTGTCGCTGTCCAAAGATATTAGAGCTGTCGTTTACATTGTGTAAGAATTTCATGAGGAATGGACCAATAGAAATGCTACAAAATCACTTCCATGGTTCCATTGACTCACTTACATTGAAAGTATGGTAGGTTTTTGGCTGCAACTTTAAAGATATTTGTTTTTCTTTGAACAGCGATGATATTCAAGTGCAAGAAGTGCAAGGGCTGATACAGATATGCTACTGGTGCAACACTACTTGTAATACATTAATACCAAATTCATAAGTTGCCAGCTGTTTCATTAATCCAATTCAAAATGTTAGCTCTTGCTTTCCACACATCAGATGTTGTACATAACATAACAATATGTGTACTGCTCTGACATAAGTGGTCTGGAGAAATATGATACCTTCTCACTGTCAGACATGACTAATGGCCCACCTTGATGGCAGTGGAGGCGATCTGGAGGTGGTGCAGCTTGCGCAGGGTGCTCTCTCGGTCTATGAAGTAGGAGGCAGCCAGCTGGTGGAGCGCCTCCAGAGTCACAGCCGTGCTGTTGCTGGTGTAGTCGCTCACCTCTGCCTTCTTACTCAGCTTCCTCTTGTCCACAAATATGGTGAGAGCCTCCTCTCCTGAATAAGCGAAGAGGAAGTCACTGAAATTACCCAAGCTGTATTTACTGCCTACTACAGAGTTTACAAGTCTGATAAGCAGTGCTGGATCATTTTCTCACTATATACTTCATCTCTAAGCAAAACCCAGAACTGAACTGACTCTGGAGCAATTTGAGTTGTTTAAATAATGACTATATAATAGATATACTGATGCACAGTGACTAGTAAACCTGTAGTATGTTTACTTTCCCACTAATGATTATAATCAACGAATAAATATCAAGTATTCAAGCACTCCTGATCAGTCTATTTCCGTGTGCACATCCTCATTATATATTATGGTAATTATCTTCACTGTCCTCCTACTTTCAGCAGTTGAATGCTTGCATATAATCGATTTTAAAGTTCCACTTGGCTGCTTTCATTAATGTAAATAAAAGTGTGAAAACAGACTGCAGTTATCATGCAAACTGCATGTGGCCCTGCACACTAACTACTTGCAAGCAAGGTGCAGGGTTTTAACGGTGCAGTAAAATAAGGGAGCCTGCAAGGTAACTGGTGGCAGACCAGAAAATGAAAGTTCAGGGTGAAAAGGATGGCAGTGTCCCAGCAAAACATTCTACACAGATATGCATCACAAAATAAAGATTCTGAAAGATAACATGCACTGTGTGCGCATATTTAAGCTGCATTACTGCGCATATCCCATAAAATAAGGCTTGCACAGCTATTACGCACATGGCACGCAGACAAAATGTAGCCACCGAAAACCTGTTCAGAAAGTTCTGAACGTTCTCCTAAATAAAACTAGCTTTCTTTTTTTATTGTATTTTTATTGTATTGATGTGATGCTGCTGTCACTATAGTAATTTCTTTTTCATTAAACTCTTAACGGTAGTTGATATTATTTCCATTCCCCACATCGATCACTCTTGTATTATTTACCTCATAAAGGCCATAAGCTCCAATCTAGACTCAGGCATTCAATATATATCTAAGAAATATCTCTGGCATGGAGCGCAGACATGGCTCTTTATTTTCACATTATCACAGTACAAAATATTGTTTGTTTACTGGAGCAAGGGGGGTCACATCAGTTGCAAACCTCCATGAGCTTTGCCTTACACAGAGCCACTTGTGTGGAGCCTTTTGACAGGCCGAAAGCAGGGAGGAGTAATTGACAAGTATGGCTGTTGGAGAGGAAACCCATTTCAGACATCATCCTGTTTTTTATTTTTTTTCTCACAAAAATAATCATGTCACTGTTATTCTAAAGCTATCTAGCTGCACCTGCCTCCCACTTACCACTATACACTAGAGTAAATATAGGACCCCAGGAATCAGTGCCTGTCAGCAGTCGTTTCACTGGTTTGACATACTACCAACTGCTGTAGAAATATGCGTGAGCGCTGCTGTTCTATATGGGAGTTAGACTGCTTTTTATTGTTTTGTAACAAAAACATACACACATATGGTAGACAGTACTCAAACTTGTATATGTCTGGGGTTTTTTTTTCTCTATGATAAACTTCAACAATAAAAAAATATTACTCAGCAAGTGGAAACTTCTTAAACTTCTTGAGCAATTATATACTTTCCTTTAAGAGTGCCATAAGATTAATTTGACATTTTCAGTAATTTTAAGTCAAAGCTTTCTACATTGTTAGACTTTTTTTAAATATGGAACAATGCTAGGAGAAAGCAAAACTGACCCTACCATTCTCCTCCCACGAGAGTGTTATTTCATTGCATCTCTTGTTGGACAAGCTTCAGAGAATGGTGATGATAGCGCCATTTAAACTGATAAACCAAGGCTGGGGTTAACTTGACATGGAGGTTCCAGTTTAATTACACAGCTGGGCTATGTTATTATAGCTATTTGAAACTATGCCGGTTAAAAATATTACAACAAGCTGAGATTAATTATACAAAACTATTCTAACTGGTGGGGTGCTGATCTGATTCTTAGTGTCGGTATCAGAATCACTGGCTCAGATATCAGAAGAAAAAAAAGTTTTATCTGCTAAAATCCATTGTATACACTATTGTGTATATGTTTAAGTTGCACTGGGGATTTGATTTGGAATGGTTGAAAGTGCTGACCAAGCGAAAAAGCTGCTAAAATTTGTGTGTGTGTGAAAAGATTTAAATAAAAGGAGTAGTAGAAGCAGTACCGCATAGCTGAGTCATGTTGTGGGTTATGTATTTCCTCCTTTAGGAAAATATAATACTTGTTCTACAGTTTCAGTTTCTACAGTTCTACATTATTGGACATGAGCAACTGGTATCATGACACTCCTTATCCTAACTGTGTAACCATTTAAACTCATGCAAAAAAATAATGTAATAGGTTGTTTGCAAATGACATCACATCACATTACTATGGTGAGAACTTCAGCTGGAGGGCAGGATGTGATTTTCCACATAGGGGCCTCTATCACAAGCTCACAATCAGTTTGTTCAAAATCAGTTTAACTGAGAAACCATGAGGAGCCTTTGTCAAGTATCCAAAGTTGTCGTTCATTAGTTTAAAACAGCAGCAAAACTAACTTCAAGCCAACCTCTGCTGTCAGGACGAGGCTGGAGGCAGCTTCTTATTGGAGTTTCGAGTAGCTGTTGTTTTAAATCTATTACCAGTGCACAGCCAGAGCACCCACTGATAAACTGTTCACAATACAATAATCACTCTTACTATTAAGGTGAAGTCAGCTTATTCACTAGTTTTCCTGTTCTACCTTAAATGTTGGCCTAATGACGCACTATTTAAGATGGAACAGAAAACTGGTGAATAAAAAGCTGACTTCAGGAGCGATGTATTTGGTAATAGATTCAAAACATAATGTTATGTTAAATGAACAGCCATAACCTTAATGACAAGTGTTAAATGTTTGTTTCTGGTTAAACTACAGGACAGTAAAAGAAAACCAAAAGACATACATTGTGGAGCCCCTTATACTGAGGTTGACCGAAAAGCTAACAAAAAAGTTGTACTTTTGTAGGGTTTCTTTTGTTTTCTTGAGTAGAAGCGAGTCTGGATGAAAAGGTAGTTCTCATTAGGGTTGTGCCATATCGTATCTTACACAATAATATCGGCAACATTTTTGAATATAGTGATTGATATTATACCCTGAAATATCACGCCATATCACCCATCCTTAATTATCACATCAGGGCACTACTGAAATATCATGCCATATCACCCATCCTTAATTATAACATCAGGGTACTACTTTTTACTGTTTTTAGCAAAAGAAAAATTCACACTTTTTTCATTTCCCATTATATATCTACTAGAGACTGTCCAGTATCTGTCCAGTATCGTTCATTTTACTTCAGTGCTGAATATATGGAGATATTTGGAGTGCATTATTTAGTAACGCGACATTCTGGATCATTGACTTCTGTTACAATCTGATAAAAAATCTTGTTTTTCTGATATCTCAGTTAGAGGTGTGCCATATCATATTGTATGCAATAATAACATTTAATTTTTGTTTTGTTGCAGTAGTGTATTCTAGAATTTTTTTTAAATCAATGTTTTGTCATATCGCCAAGAGTAATGTTATCGAAAAAATACCAAGAAATATTGTGATATTATTGTAGGGCCATATCACCCAGACCTAGTTCTTATATCTGCTGCCTTGAGAGCAGCTGATCTTACAGGTGAGTTTCACCATTTTCCTCATGTACAGCATATTTTGATTTTCTGTTTGTACCTTTCTCTCTAATATTGTCTAAACCAACACAATATGCACTTGCCTCCATCTCACCCATTCTGTTTTTTAATTACTGCCCTCCATCTGAATCTCAATTAAAAACTACCTCTTGGTAATGAATCATTTTCTTTATGCACTTCCAAGTTTCTGTATTTTGATCAAAAAACTGTTTACAAATTCTCACCACAACTTTGATGCACTTTCATTTTTTTTGCCAATATTCTACAAATCAATCATGCAAAAGGTGTTAAAGAAGAACACATTTGTGGACGGAGCCTAGATGGGTCAACATGAGATAATTTCTCTTGATTCATAATAAAACCTTAATAACTTTAAAGAAGAAGAACACTTCTTTACTTTAAGGTTTGTTAAAAAACAAGATTGCTAATATATATATATATATATATATATATATATATATATATATATATATATATATATATATATATATATATATATATATATATATGCAGTAGACATTTTGTATGGCAAGCACAGCAGCAGTCTGTAAGATATGGCTACCTCCTAGTGTAGCTGAGAGGAGAAAATGAGTCCCATATTTCTTGATCAGGTTGTCAGTAATTAGCTGGGCGGAGGGTCTTCGCCCCAGGAGTCGAATGTTCCGAATAAACTCAGGAGTGAGGGGTAAGGGCGAGTCCAGGAAATCCCTCCGCTCCACAGCCAGGTTATTCACTTTCCATCGGCCAAACTCCCTGCAAGAGGATCACACATACAGTAAACAAAGCTGGCTCTAATGATCTGTTTTTATTAAAACACCTCAGCTTCGGCAGGGGCGTGGGAACACACGAGTCCAACAGGGCAGACATAACTAGTGCCAAGGCTGAGTCATTAGTCTTACATTCTAGAAGCAGGTGGGCATTTGGAAGATGAACACACACAGAGAGGAAACTGACTCGGACGATGCAGCTGACAGGTGCTAGGCTTGATAAGCACATCATCGGGAATATCTGCCCTGACATGAAGACCTATGGAAGTCTGCTCAGTGGTGACATCCACTGTGTTTTATATGGGTAAATAATAAAGAGGAAATATTGCTTAAATTTCCCAGGAAAGCCTTCCAGGAGAAAGAAGAGCCATGGCTCCATTTTCAGAAACGGCCATCACTGTTTTTCTTTGGCGGAAATATCCGCCGTGAAACCAATTAGATATATTTATCCTGAAACAGATATACCACCTCTGACAGAAACGATTTAGCAACTTTTGATGTCAGGGTCATAAATAAGTTTCCTGGCTTGTTCTTATTGCAGGCTGCATCAAATTGTTTGCATTACGATACAATTTGCCCACAGTTTGAGGCAATTAATTTGAGGCGGTCAGCACCACCCTTAGCATTTCCCGGCTTATTACACTCCCTCACCTCTCTTCATCATGCGTCTTTGAAAACAGAAACCCACAAATCAAAAGAGATACTGCCATCCACGGAGGGCTTTGCTGATAGTACCTTCCCACTGTGCAACTCGCATGTCCTCGGAACGCTCGCCAGTGATAGCATGTTCCCTCTTGCCTTTAGTCATCTGAGAAATGGTGGGCAACCTCATACTCTGTTGATGGATGGAGTTAGTGTGGCCTTATGAAAGGAGATCTATCACATTAAATCAGAAGTAATGACAGGGGCCTCCCGACCAGATGTTTGATTGATTCATTCCAGAAAATACTTTTAATTCCATCTGCTGTTTGGTAGTTCATAAGAGGTAAAAGAGAATTATGTGAAAATTATGTTAAGAATAAAGTGCACACTATGGCCCAAGCTGTTTTTGTTGGCCATAAGTCAGCCATAATTTCCAGTAATTTCATAAGCTGTAAATTTAACTGCAGTCGAACAGTCAATATACCTGGCATGAGCCATTACATCAGGGGGGACTGCTGGCTTTGTGAAATTTGATGATTTATCTCAATTTCACGTAGATAAGCCACACCCTCATCAGGCCTTGGCAGATGTGGTGCGGGAGCCGTTAGTGAGCAAGTCCTCGGCAGTTCAAAGGTTTGCTGGAACGCAGAGGTAAAGGGAGAAAATCCTCCCTGTCATTCTGTTCCTCAGTTACCGCTGAGCATGATAAGCTCGCCTTGTCTTATCTTAAAGCCTCACAAGGCCTTATGGCACTGACCCCAGCAGGGAGAGGGAGCAGTTTATTGGCTACACCGTGAGACTCTTCCTGGAGCCTCGGATGAGTTTCATGAGATGGTTTCTATCATAAATATCATCGGTCTCAACTCCTGTGTAAAACATTCAACTGCTGACTCCTCTACAGCTGGAGAAATGCAGGTTCTTGGCACTACATTGTGCAAAAAGGTTCTTCATGCTCTCACAAAAGTATTATTACCTAAACTTACATAAATTATCGAAATTCTGTTAAAATTGATTTGTTAGTGTTTGAGTTTATGTATACTGGTCCGACTTTGTTGTTTAAAAAGTGGTCACTGTAGCGTCCAATCAGACTAGGACCAAATTAGAAAACTGAGATCACAAAAGTACAATCTTACAACCAACAATAACATGGCTAGGCAAGAATATGGGGCAAAGGCAATTTTGGGAAGGACACAACCAACAAACAGAGCCTAGAATCTCCTGCGCCAATCTCTTTAGTTGTTTAAGGCAACACACTAAGCACAATTTCAACACATTGACCAATTCAAACATCTGATTTGAATTAGTACTGCATCGACACCTCTTTTCTTCAAAGCAAGCACAAGTATGAGTAGGCTACACATGTTCTAATACTTGCTGATACTGAGTCCAATACTATAATGAATTGCCTACTTACAATGAGATTGTCAGTATATATGTGTGAATGAGTGCACCTCATTCAAATCATCTGAATTCAAAGACATGGATTAGCCAGCTAAGCTACAGTAGTTAGCTTGAATTTAGGTGTACAGTGGACAAAAGATGGTTTTGTTCAATGTCAGAAAAGTATTACTTGCTGTAAGAAAATGCTCCATTAAGCCAAATGAAATGCAAAATCAAACAAACAGTTTCATTAAAAAAAAACACACTGGGCACTGAGTACTGAGCAAACACTGTACACTGAACAGTACGGCTGCCATCCTACATTATGTAGTTCGGTTAAGTAATAAGCCTTAACCAAATGTTTTTGGGCTGTTCTAAGTTCATTTAGACGAGGACCTCGGATATGGGTACGGTGGCGGAGTTTGTTGAGGGAAGAAAAAGAGAGGCTGTGTTTTCAGCATTCAGCAATGATAAGCTAAATTTAGTTGTTAGCATTTAGCTTGCTGTTTCTGTTGATTTTCAAAGTTGGAAATAAAAGATTCAGCTATCGACCAGACTTGTGACACAGTGAAATTGAATGAGAAGATTCCTTCTCTACAGCACTTTACAGCTCTCTTCAGCTGAACTGGGCAAATTCACATATATGGACTTCAACAGAAACTCAGACTTTTCTCTCTCCACCCATATTACGGAAGGGCTTGTGATTGTGTCTGTGTGTGTTTATAAACTTGTTAAAATCACACTGTGTATTCCTGGCTGAAAGGAATCTGCCAAGGCGGAATGTTTAAAGTGACCGACGGCTCTGTGTTGAACCTCCAAGGAGCCAGTAACACTTCTCTGTGTGAACAGATCCTCCTTCACTGCCAGCTAGAGTCGTTTAATCAATAGTGCAGCAGTCACATTCAGCTTATGTCACATGGTGCGAGTGTGAGCAGGAGTAAATGAGCACTGTACCAGCCCGATACCTGATACCAGCGTCAGTATTGATGCATCTCTATTACAAGCTTAAAAATAGCTTTTCCTAGTCCCATGAGACTGAATCTAATGTGTTTGACTAGACTGAATTTAACTGATTAAACTCTTAGGGAGATTTATGTTCTTTCAATGCCAACACTTTAGGAAGTTCATTGATCCATTTTATTAACATATCATCGTTGTCCAAAGAAAACTAGTAAATTTACAGGAGAGACCAAAAATGTTTCTTACTTTCAATGTAAGTTAGTCTAAAGTGGTTTTATTCCAAGTGGTTTGGAGCATTTCTATTGGTCCATTCATCATGAAAATCGAAAAGCAACAATAACGGAGATGTTTTTTGGACAGCAACGATGTACAAGAGCCAGATCAATGTTTTTTCTGCACGTTTACAAAAAGATCAGCTGAAAAGTTCTCAAGAACCCTTTGGCTCCTTCTTTTTGTTTGTGCACCACTGAAACATTTTTTATGGCCATGTGGCGGCTATTCGCTGTGTTTCCTGCTGCTCTCTCACCAAAGCCTGCTGTTGCAGAAACGAGAAAATGGCATCAAATAGCTCAGAGTTAAGCTTTTGTCCCTTCTTTGAGAGGAAAAAGATTAAAAAAGATTAAGAAACTCTTATAAGCGCGGGCGTCATAAAAAAAAAGAGGTAGCATTTTACGACGTGACCTTTTAAAAGCAATTTGGAACTGAATTCCCCACTTATGTTATCCGGAGAACTGCAGACATTTTATCTCCGTTGTGCATCGGTGTCTATGGCAACAGTTCTTTGGCAGTGGGTCAATTAAGCAGGTGGCGCACTGAAACCTCATCTTTGTCTGGTGTGGACATCGCATCTTTTCTCCGGCAAACACTCTTCGTGGCGAATCCCCTCCAACAAGAAGAGCCGTTTCTGAGAAAGAGCTCATTAAAATTCTTTCAAATTCAATCAGGAGGAAAGGTGGAAAATTGAAGGAGGGATGAGATGGTGCACTTCCATTACCCGGACATTGCTATTACACACCACTGTAACTACTTCTGGTAATTCATCTTCTCGGTGTCATCGAAGATTATTAAAATTTGGCAGAACAACAACACCACGCTTGGAGGAAAATGCCGGCATCGAAAATAATATTGTCACTTTTAATCTTCCCGGCTCTGTTGTGGGCTGGAATCATTTGTTACAGGCAAGTGAGCCGAGTTGGTAAGAGTGAGGTGATTCGAGTAAAAACAGCCTGCTCAGAGAGCGTGCCGTAGAAACACAGGCGAATATATATATACTGTATATACACGGTGGCATTGAGAGCTCCCGTCTCAGTGTTTCATAAGCACGACATGACACTTCTCATACAGAGACGTTAAGCTGTAATACCATTATCATGTACCCCTTTCTGCTTCATCTGGCCACACTTCGCACACACTTAAATGGGCTGACACACAGAGAGATCAAGCAAATAATTTGGGATTTGACTGTCTTTGATAGCCTGTCTCAACGCCAGCAGGCGAAAGCCCTGTCACACGATGCTCTCCTTGGGAATTGTCTGGTGAGCGGAACACAAACATCAGTGCCAGCCCTTATATTTTGAAGTGCAAAGAGAGTTCTCCTAATAACAGCACTCGCTTACTCTAGGGCTTATCTGTATCTTATGTTCCTTTAGTGTCCCGTGATAGATCAAAATCGGACCAATCGGCGTGGATATTGAGCATGACTAATGTAAGTTTGACTTTTGGACGGATAAAGCGCAGCTGGCGCTCATGCGACGCCTGCATGCTAATATAACATCACCATTCAATCAAGGCATGATTGCAATCTTCGCTGTCAGTTCCAAGGCTTTGCCACTAACGGTAGCCTCTCAAGGGAATCGTGATAATGCAGCAAAATAAGAATTAAGAACCTACTAATCACTCGGCCCTACGATAAGGCTATTAATCCTGCAAAGTGCGCAGGCAAAATCGGCTGTGCGGTGGTTGCCAGCATACAAAAGAAAATCAAAACGTTTTAACGACGAGCCAATCGTAGGCGCTGTAAAGTAGCTCTACCGAATCCATAGCTGTCAACCGGAGCTGCTGTGTCTAGAGAATTGTTCAATATCCGTCCCCGCGATGAAGGATGTGATTTATGACGCGTTGCCACTAATTTAAGTGCCATATTGTACGTTCATGTTCTAACAAATCATCCATTTCGCCATGTGCGAGTCAACACATTTTTATCTGTTCACAACATAGAATATTCATGTTGCTGCAAGGCTCAGATATGAATGATGCATAAATGCGGAGGACATGCTGAGAAATGGTAAATCGTTAACAATGCGAAACATTAAAAGGGACTTCGGGGGTGTGGGAGGGTGGGGTGGATGGGTGGGGGGTTGTGAGATCAATACCCATATGTTATTAGATCAGCTCAGCTTATGAATATGCTGGCCAGCTCTGGCTGAAATATGGTCATCATATACTTAGTTAGTGCAATGTCCATTTAAAAGGCAAGCACTTGCAAATCTGATATGCGCTATTATGAGCCACTTAAGGGTGCAGGGGTGAAGAGTGTGCTCATGTGCTCTTTAATGTTGATCACTGATTCTGATTAAGGGGTTTGCATGATTCCGAGTGAGCTTTCTAACACCACTGGAGTGCATGTATATATGTTACGTTCAGACACTTCAGATGACATCTAATCAGATCACAGCAGAATTTTCCGTGCATTCTAATAAGGAAATAAACCATAAGGCCATGCAATCTATCTGCACTCGACTCTATTTGTCTGAAGGCCCTTACTGCTCATATGGAAGGCGAATTTATGTATACGTTTTTCCTACCTTAAAAATTTATAAATAAATAGTACATGAATAACTGTCATTATATGTCAAATATATGCCAGTACATGCACATATGTCAGCACATAGAATGTAGATGACATACACTACCGCTCAAAAGTTTGGGATCACTTTACAATTTCATTTCATTTCATACAATATTGTCCATTTCACAATTTAATTTAATTTAAGTTTAATTAAATGTAAGTGTATCAGATGATTTTTAAAGAATACAAATGTTTGTATTAAAGCCTTTTTTGTATAGAGTCCTATTATCAGCAATTCTCAGTCCTCTGTCTAAATCTCCTGGTACGGCCGCCAATCCAAGTTAAAGATGTTATTGGGCTAATTGGTTGTTAGGACACTCTTGCTCAATTGTGATGCACAGCTGAAAAACATTAAACTAATAAGTGAACATAAAAGGGAGCACAGCAATCTAGGTTAGTTTAGCATCAGCAATTGATGGCTTGCTGACCGACTCAAAATAGCCAGAAAGAAATAACTTTCTTTAGAGACCCGTCAGTCCATTGTTGTATTAGGGAAGGAAGATACTCCACTAAAACAAGAAAATTTCACTGTGATCCAAACTTTTGAGTGGTACTGTATCTGTAATAGCATCATCTTTGGTAATATTTATATATTATGTCAATCATAATATGCATGTTCAACTATGGAAATGTAAACATATGGATGTTTATTTCTTTTGAATATCTACCACAGTAAAATCTTCATAGTTTATATATATATATACATACACACAGCAATGATATCCTTATGTTTTATCACTTAGCAAATACTTAAGTCCAAAGCCCTGGACTGACTACTAATGAAGGAGCAGCGACCTGTCTTGCTAGCCTGTATTGCTTACTATCACTAAAGAAAAGGTTGTCAGTCCAGTTTAAACACAATCAGGCTCTTACTTTATCTACTTATGCCAATACATTTGGTCCATTCACAGCACAAGGGCTTTTAGTGGCTTTAATATAGAACACAGTGGTGATGTGCATATTGGATCAGAGCTACCCCCTATATAATTATTATGATTTTCATTTTTCATTAAAACATGACAGCTGCTCTTTATAGCCTTTGAAATGATTTTATGATGAAAGGGATCAAAAGAAAAGCTCCAAAATTACCTGATAAAAATTCCATTGGTTTCTTTGGACAGTAATGATATAAAGAATATTTAACTTTATTACATCATATATCAACATATTAGCTTACACTCTTTACACATTGTAAATATAAATATGTGCTAATTTGTGCTGCTAATAAGAAGATTCAAAGTGGCCACTTGAGCACTCAAATCATGCAAATCTGACTCCTTATGTGTACTGAACTCAAAGTACTGCAATGAAGAGTGATCTGAAAGTATCATCATGGATATAAACACACTACTACACCAAAACATATATGTGAAATATGTATAGCGTATAACAATTAGGTGTACTCATTTGTCCACATTACCACTTATTAAGTAAGCATACTGCAGCAGTGTTACAACATAATCACCCGTAGCCCCTTAAAGCATAAAATTGCTTTAAAAAACATAAGAGTTTAATAATTGAGTGACTACTTGATTTTTGTATTTATCCTTAAGGGAACACGTTGATTAGTCACCGCGGTTAAACAAACCATTAGTTCACAAATTAGTTCACCAACAACACAATGACAAAAGAAGAAAATCGTGGCACAAATAAGAAGGAAGTGTAGAAATGCTTGCATTAATTCTGCCTGTGTCCTATGGCTATGTGCATGCAATAAGCTTTTGAAGCAAATTTAAATTGAATTTTGCTTGTCCATTAGATAGAACTCTTCAAAAAGGCTTTGAAACCATACCTGCCGTTCCATGTTTTGGTTACATTACGGATTTGTTCTGTGCACAAGGGCACCCGAGCGTACTGCAATGGAAAGCCAAGGATATTAGATCCTGCAGTTCTCTGTAGTACTTAATTGAACTTTAATGAACTACACTGAATTTGACCCTGGGTTGTTAAATTGAGGTTATTGACGTGGTGCCACTGCTAAACATAAACATGAATGTCAACTAGTAGGCCTCGGTAGCAGTCCAGTGCTGCTGCTTATCCAAATGCATGCATTCATGTAAACAAGCAGTCAACGGCAACAGGGGCTGACTACAGGGCTGGATAGCAGACCAGAAAGCAAAGCATTCCGCCTATTTCTGTAGGTTTGAATAGTGAAGCGACAACATAGCCTGTTAAAAATGAAAACATCAGTGTTCAAAACGAAGAAACAGAGAGCTGTGTGTGTTCAACACCAACGTGACTTATCTGTTTAGAGCTTCTGCTGCTGGTCTAAAGTGGAAACTTTCAGCACCACTGCAAAACAAATCACTTCAAATTAACCAGTCTACAAAATTCAGATCTGAAGATCGAAAAAACATAAACCCAAAGGCTCAACCTGAAAGATGCTAACAGCAGATTTTTTCTGTGGTCAAATATCTTTTTCTCCATCAAAAGGTTTTTTTCTTTTTATCATACAGCTGTGCTATTAAACTGATCAACTGATTCTGTATGATTCTGTATGAAAATAAATGTTTTCAAGATACACTCACTAAACACTAAGAACACATGGTAATACTGGGTAGGACTGCTTAATGCTCTTTGATTTTGAAAAATGTTGGAGATTCTAGTCCATGTTTACATCACTGCATCATCCCATTCTTGTAGAATTTTCTGGTGCACACTTAAGCTGTGAAACTGCTTTCACAGCATGAGTGTGCATCTGAAATCCATAGAACACCTATGCGATATGGTAGAACCTATGACTGAGAAGATTGTACTTCATTACCTGAAGAACACTGAGCTCACTGTCGTGTTCATGAAACCAGTTAGAGACAACTTTTGCTTTGAGACATGGTTCATTATCATGCTGGAAGTAGCCATTAGAAGATGGTCAATTGGAGAGATGCACATGGTCAGTAACAATATTTAAAGCTCCTGTTTGCTGCCTTTAACTATTTAAAAATGTTATTAAAGATGTGTCACACATTCAGCATTCACCAATGTTACATCTAATATCTATATGTGTATATTCATGCAGTTTAATCATAGTTCAATACTCTGAAAATTGCACGCTGCTGCTGCTCATAACTGCGAGGGTGTGTCAGATCTCAGAATGATCGGCAGTGGCATATTCATGGATACATATAAGAGCCTGATGGCAAGAGCTGTGTTGTGCCAACAAGTTAGCTAAACATGGTGAGCAGAAAAATATGTCCTTGATTAGAACCAGATTTAAAAAATTACATGCTTACCTTTGGGCTAGAACCACTATTGAAAACAATCTTGACAAGGTTCAGACACACTAGGTGGCAAAAATGCTTGCTAACTCATCTTTGGTCAATCTGTTGTAGAACAGTCCAAATTTAGTCTTGCCCAACTTACATGCATCTGTGCTAGTTGGGGGCTTTCAATATGCTGTCACATTCACGCAATGGTTGGTTGAAATAAACCAATTAAGTGTGCCAATAAAACATTCTTCACATCATTACACCACTTCCACCAGCCTGGTTGGTGGGCACAAGGCAGGTTGGTCCATTGATGGTCAAGGAATTCTGACTTGTTTTTCCAGTCTTCAGCTTTTCATATTGGGTGAGCTTGTTCTCACTGCAGCCTCAGCTTTTAGCTTTCTGTTTTTGGCTGACAGAAGTGGAACCCAACATGATCTCTTGCTGTTGTAGCCCATCCAACTGAGATGCTTTTCTGTTCACCACAGTTGTACAGAGTTATGTAAGCTACTGTAGCTTTTCTGTCAACTCAAAACAGTCTGGCCATTTTCTACTGGCCTCTCTCATCAACAGGGTGTTTCAATCTGCAAAACCGTCCTTCTCACTTGATGTTTGCTTTTTTCTAGCACCATTCAGAGACTATTGTGTTTCAGAAATACTCAAACCAGCTCATCTGGCACTGACAATCATGTCACGGTCAATCACATTTTTTTCTTTCTGATGCTGACCCACTATCTGCATGATTTTATGCACTGAACTCCTGCCACAGGATTGGCTGATTAGATAAACCCACAAATGCATATACCTTTATTTGTCCCTAATCAGGTGTTCAGTGACTGTAGTGACATTGAAAGGCAATGATGGTCGTTAATCACTTATATTAGTTTTTCTGGACATTTGTAAGCAAAAAAAGAAAAAAAAAGAAAAAAAGGATGTAACTGGACATTTTAGATAAATATCTTTGATATAGACTGCAGACTGACACATGGGAGTTGCTAAACAGCACTTGACTTTTTAGGGAATAATTAATTTATATTATTAGTATAGAACCTCATCACTTAACAGATACTTCATATTTACAGAAAAGAACAATGCACTAAAAGGTTCTTCAAGGAAACAAATACGGTTCATCTACGGCATCTCTCCATATAACTTATTTTGGCACTGCTGTTGTGAAGAGTATAGGTAGTTAAAGTTAAAACAATACTGGTCCTGGAGTAGCATTGCTTTGCACATCACAGTGCCTTCTCTGCTCCCAATGCACCTGCCTCAACTCATCAGCTAATTAACAAGCCCGATATGAGGTTAAATGAGTGTGGGGTACAGGGAAAATAAAAAAAGAATGTGCAGCACAGAAGAACTCCAGGAGCAAGGCTAGAAAAACACTGTTCTAGTGGATCATGCCTTGATCACATCTGACTGCCATAAACAACACTTCTCAGGGGTCCGGGTGATTATCTGCCAACACAACTGTCAACCATGCTGCTTCTGCTGAACAAATAACTTTGGGGGAAACATTAAACTACCCATATAATAATTAACTAGACTGTGCTGTGGGAGATGACTGTGTCTCAGTATGAACCCTAATGTCTGAATCCAAATTAAGCCAAAAATGTAGCATATGCTGAAAAAAGGAATTTATTTGTTGCAAATGCGTGCAAATAATATATACTACAACAACAACAACACATTGGATAATAATCTATTTTTGTGGAAATTATCTACAAATTTGAATCTGAATCAGTATGATTTTAGCTGCATGTCTTACACAGCAAGCTTTTGTCAAATGACTTATCATATACACATAGACAAAGCACCAGTGACAGTTTTCCCAAAGAGCTACTGCTCCTCTGTGTTAAATAGCAATCCAGTGTCCATCTGCTGTAGTGCCAAATCACTGTTTACATGTTATTTCCAATGCAATGCTGTTTCTAAGCATCTACTTCTACTTTAATACTTTTTATTGTTAGTGTTAGTATTCATGTTAATGTTTAATGTTAGTTTTTTTTTTAGTAGGATAGTGCAAGTTTTCGTTAAGGACCGAATCAACCCGATAATGACCCTACTATTGAACAGATGTTTAGATTTGACTAACCTTTAAAATTTATATTTCATACTAACCTTTAGAAATCTAGGCCACAGATCTAATTTCACGTAAATTAATCTAAAAAGATTTAGGCCAAGAAGTTTTGGTTTATTTCTACTAATCCATTTATAATAAAATGTCCACACACTGTGGAAAAAAGGCAAAACAATGGAATGCAAGGTTTTGTTTCAGCATCTGTATATTGTTGCTGTCTCCATTTTTGTTGATTTTTGTTTTTCTAGGTCATTTGAACACGGCAGCTGATAATAAAATTCTGTGAAAGTTTATGATGCATTGACCAATAGACAGCTTCCAAAATCACATGAGATAAAACCTCTTTAGATTAACTTACATTAAAGATAAAGAACATTTTTTTTTTTTATGGAGATAACTGTTTTTCTTTAAATAGTCATATATATGCGAAGGTGTCAAAGTATTCACATGCATTACTCAGGTAGAAGTATAAATACTAGGGTTTAAAAATACTTCTGTAGAAGTTGAAGTATCAACTCAAACTTTTTACTGCAGTAAAAGTGTAAAAGTATTGCTTTCGAAACTACTCAAAGTATAAAAGTAAAATTAACGTAAGGGGGAAAATGCAAGAACAAAAGCCTGGGCCGCACCACAGGGGTCTATAGTGCAGTAGCCCACCTCCCCAAAAATGAATTCTTCTAAAAGCCATAATGACTATAATGCTATATTAAAATGTTATTGTTGATAAATTTGGTATGCGCTAGGCTTCCTGTTTCAGCCGCATATACGCCCATTGATAATGAATGTATTTTAGTACAATGTAAATATATTAAAGAAGCAAATCTGTGTACTACTGAGCTTTAACATGTGTTTCATGGAGCGGAAGATATGATGACTAGTTGTATATAAGTATTGCAATGGCATGTTATCAATAACCTTTACTGGAATGTAACTGTACATGAATGAAAACATGTAAATGAAATAGGAGTAACAAGACTATTTTTAAAATGTAAGGAGTAGAAAGTACAGATAATGGAGTGAAAATGTAAGGAGTAGAAAGTACAGATAATGAAGTGAAAATGTAAGGAGTAGAAGTAAAAGGTCATCTGAAAAATAATTACTTCAGTAAAATATAAATAACCAAAATCTCTACTTAAGTAAAGTAAGTATATATATAAACCTCAGTATATATGTCAGTATTTATCAGAGCATAGTACCATTTTTATTATTTCTTTAATCTTTGGATGTTTTATATGAACTCACACCGCGCACTGGACTGTACTTCACATGTTTCTGCACACACTTTGTTAGCCCCCTTTTACCCTGTTCTTCAGGACCCCCATACAAAGCGGGTATTATTAAGGTGGGGTGTTAGTGTGTGTTGTGCTACAATGAGTGGATCGAACACAGCAGTGCTGCTGAAGCTTTGTCCACTGTGTCCACTCACTGTCCACTCTATTAGACACTTCTACCTTGCTGATTCTCCTTGTAGCTGTGAAGTCAGAGACGATAGCTCATCTGTTTCTTTGTATTGGACAGCCTACAGTCCTTCAACAGGACACTGTTGGCTGTTGGTTGGTAGACGATTCTCAGTCCAGCAGCACTGCTGTGTCTGATCAACTTATACCAACACAACATACACTAACACACCACCACATCGTCAGTGTCACTGCAGTGCAAAGAATAATCCACCACCCAAATAATATCTGCTCTGTGGTGGTCCTGTGGGGGTCCCTACCATTGAAAAAGACCAGAGTACCCGGGTAAACAGGGCTAACAATGTATGAAAAGAAACAGATGGACTACGGTGTGTAATTGTAGAACTACACAGTGGACCTATGCGGTAAGTTGGGCTGATTAAATGGATAATAAAAGTAGATATAATGTATGTGTACCTAATAAAGTGTTGAGGGAGTGTATGTATACATACTTATACACAACATTCAACAGTGTATCTATCCAGGATTCTCCAGATGTCCACCCATACACATTATTATATAAAGTTAGTTTTTTTTCCTTCTTCTTCTACTTTCTTTTTGGAAATGACACTCTATATCAGGGGTATTTAATTAGAATTCAGTAAAAGATTTCCTCAGGCCAAGGTCCGGACCGTCATCATTTCTAACTTGTGTTATGATTCAGTGGCATATCCTGTTTACTGAAGTAGCCTAGTATCAGCATCTTATACCATCAGCTACTAAAAGACAAACACATCACACATACCATTCAGTATATTTCAGTATATTTACTGTTTTAATGCTGAACTGAAATGCTGAACTTAATAAATGTTTTTACATCACTTTAAGTAAAAACAAGGGCTACATTTTAAAATGCTTTTGAAAAAAAAGTGCATCATAAAGTGTTTATTTAGAATAAAAAGGGAAATAAAATGTTTAATCTTGTTAACTGAATTTTACATCTTAACAGTTTATCTCCCTCTTGTATTCCTCCACACTTTCTCTTGTTTAGTGAGAGGAGTGAGCTCTTGGTTGTCCAGCCAGGACTTTAAAGGGCTGAAATTGTGTTAGGACCATTCTCACACATACATATAAGATATCCGGGCCATTCTGTGTGGAGTTTGTATGTTCTCCCTGTGCTTAAGTGGGTTCCCTCCGGGTACTCCGGTTTCTCCCCACAGTCCAAACACATGCATGTTAGATTGATCACTCAGTCTAAACTGCCCATAGGTGTGAGTGTGTGTTAGCCATGCGATGGACTGGCAACCTGTCCGTGGTGTACCCTGCTCCAGCCCCCACGTGACGCCGACTAGCAGGATAAAGCGGTAGATAATGGATGGATGGATATGAGACACGTGGCTGCTTTAAATTAGCATCACAGTCTCAGAATATATGAGACATGTTGGTTTGGGGCTGCCTGAGCAAAGTATAAACATCTCTGTCTCTGTCCTTTGGTTGTGTTGTAACTTCATTTTTTGCCGTCAGAATGAAGAGGGAGACCAGGGTTTAAGTTGTTTATTTTGGGATTGCGGTACCGACGTTCACACCCTGGTCTGAACCTGGTCTGAATCTGGTCTAGGCTGTATGGTCCCTTTATAGGTCCGTCCTTCTATTGCCTTCGGGCCAAATGGGCTCCTCCTGGCCACGTTGTAAATCTTACAGAGCACGTGAGTGGTCTGTGAGCTTACTGCGCCGCTAAGCCCGTATACTGTAAAGACAAGAAAAGCTCCGCCTCCTAAAATAAACACTGTCAACGTTAAATCCTTCTCAATAGATTATCAGTTTGGGTCCGCACTGGACAATGTCTGGGTCCGGACCTGGACCGCGGTCCACCTATTAGTGACCTGCTCTATATGATCTATACCTTCTTCTTAGAAGAACTGATTGTTGTGAAATATTAACATGTTGCATATTTTCTTATATTTTAGGTTGTTTAAAAAAGGAACGACCTGCATGAGGAAGTGCATTACAGTGACTGCAATGGCACTATTAGACATTATTCTGAAGATACCACACCTTTGCCTTGTTTGCATAATTGTCTTGACTTTTATTGAATACACAAGTAGTAGCTAATTTGAAGTGAAAAATAAGCTATGAGAGGCAATAGCAAGAGCAGTCATTACTCCTGTTTTCCACTCCAGCCCCACCTCAAGCTGGCCCACAGCATCTGCCACTGACTAGGCTCATCTGTTTATACCAAAAGGAGCCTGAAATATTCCTGCAAATATTCATCAAACTACGAACGTAGCGTTCTACAGAGCTGGTGCAGTCCAGGAAAGCCAATAAAAACACAGTGCATTTAATGACCAGTGCATGTATAAAACACATCAGTGTCTTACCTATATATCTTGTATCGGGTGGAAAAGCCCTGGCGGTTCCTCTCCACAAAGTCAGTGTACTCCTGGGAGTGGTGAAAGGGGCCCTTGTCTGAGAGGAGCCAATCCAGGGGCCCAGCGGGACCATCCTCAGCCAGACTGGCAGAAGCAGCCAGCCAGCAGTGGAGGCCCAAAGACAGCAGCAGCTCCCATAGAGCCATGAGGGGGCCAAGCACCACAGGCTTCAGCAGCACAGGCACTCAGGCAACAGCACACTCCACCGCTCAGCACTGCAGATCAGCATGGTCTCCTGTCCCCACAAACATCTGGAGAAAGGACAGAATGTACATCTGCACGTAGGCACACACACACACACACACACACACACACACACACCCACACACACAAAAAGGTTTGTTTTAATACAATATCTAGACGTCGGGTAGTACATCTCCCATATTATACATAAACCTTAGATACATATTATATATAAACATTTGGCATCATCTGTACAATAGTAAATTATATAGGGGTGTTGTGAAATTCCTAAATGTCACAAAATTCCTAAAATGTATACATTTCATACAGCAATCAACATTGGAGAAGCGCAATATTCAAAACAAAAGCTGTCCCTATCTAACACTTCAGTCTGAACCCAACATATTAGCCACAATGTAAATCACCAGCTTCAAGTGTACATGCTAATCATAACACAATGACACCATATGATACGTTACAACATATCTTGCATTTTTACATCCTCAAACTTATACATATTTATTTTAGATGCCTAAAGCTATTTCCAGATGCCTTATTTAACATTGCTAGTATTTCCTCAACAACCTAAATAATATACACTACTGTGAAAAAGTCTTAGGCACGTAAGCTCATTGCTCATAAGTGTATTTTTACCAATAAGAACGCCAGATATCATTAGACGTAGATATCACAGATGTAAATAAGCATGAATACAATGCAGAATAACATGAACATCTTATTCTGAAAGAAGCAGATAATATCTTGTGTGCCAATTAGAAGAAGAAAGTTTAGTTCCAGATTTCTCCTGGATGCCCCAGACATTGTATTAGTGTACTTCTTTGGCAGCATTTAGCTTAATGAAGTACTGAGCAGTCAAAACAGCTATTAGATGATAACTGCTAATAATACTGGGTTGTTTCCACAATCCACAATGTAGCTTTGATTACACATTTGCATTCATTTTGTCCCATTATCTACCTTAATGTTCGATCACCATATTTAAAATATGAGGCATTCTGAAAATTGTAATGATGTACACTCACAAAATTGGACCCTGCTAGACTTACAAACTAAAAGTAAATCTATAATAAATAAATTAACTGTATGTATTGTCTTTTTACATAAATGGTTTGTGTTAAATAGGAAAAAAATAACCAAACTGTTTCTTAATGGATAAAACATTTTTTTACACAAGGTGGATTCAATTTCTTTGAAACCCAAATAAACTGTAGTAAAACATTTCAATTTGACTTTTAGGTGGAATTGGAAATGTGTGGCATAACTGAACTCAACTACAATTTATTTATTTTTTATGTGCATTCTGAATGTTCTTATGATGTATTCGGAATGTTCTTCTGATTGCTATGAGGTATTCTGATCATTATTTTCACACATTCTGAATATTATAAGGCATTCTGAAAGTTATTCTGAATGTTATGCACCTTATCCTGGCCTTATGATGCTCTGAATGACTTATGAACAGATCGTTTTGGCAAAGCGTAAACAGGCAATACGCTTATAATATCCTGACATGTGGAAATAACAATAATCTTTATTGTAAGAAGGCTTAAGTACTTGAGTGCTGAGGTTTGTAGCTCAACCAATCTGTCAACAGAATCTCAAACCTTTAGTCAGTAGACCCTATTCATAGCCTACACAAATTATTCACGCTAAAGTCAATTCATTCACTTTCCACTGGGAGTGTGGGTGCAACAGATTACAAAACTCATGGTTCGTAGTCACGGATAGGATCATTTTTTTAGATCAGCAAAAAAAGAAGTCTAATATATCTTTGCCTTTGATTTATTACCTAAAACACTTTCAGCAAGTTTGAGATGTGCAGTGCTTAAATAAAATCTTAAAATAAAACTCTATACTCAACTGTTGAGTGAAAGTATTATATGAAATGCTATATGATATGAACAGCAAATGAAAAAATGCTTTGTCCACATTATTAAAAAAAAGTAAGAAATAAAGAAAGCACAGCTGAGTTTACAGCTTCAATTACTTTTTTTTTTGTTTCAAAATGTCAAGGACGTCCGCATTCTCTGGGGAGAGGGTAGACCTCTTTGCAGTCACTGCGTCCCCTGCTGTGGAGAACACCGTCTCACTAGGAACTGAAGTATCAGGCACAGCCAGCTAACGCCCTGCCATCATGGCATTGTGTGGAAGAGCATTCTGGAAAGTTGGTTGTGCTTCCGACCCCCACAATCAGAGTGAGCACACAAACCTTGGTGCAGCACGTGCCTTCCGAGCATGTCAGTGAATGAGTACTGTCATTATCTTCAACGGTATAATATTGATTTTGCATTTGAGACCTGACCATCGAACCAGACCTTCTTTTTGAGTCTGTATGTGTGATGTTAATGTGTAAAGACATATGACAAGGTTTGAAAAACTCCTTTGTCTGATAGCTACCCAGCCTACTGGTTGAGACAGAATTCAGTTATGCAGAGAATATATAAAGAGAATGTAAAAAAAGCATACAGTGATGCTCAACTGGTGGTCTGTCGTCTGGTTACATTATGTAAACAGGTCTCAACTCAAACAACTGGGTTTTTTCAAGTAGTGATTGGGGATTATGAAGCCCCATTCATACGTCTGCTGAAGGTCGGTGCTATTTATGCTTTAGATATTGTCGTAATTTAATCTTCACTCGGCTGTACTGGCAGCAGCAAACTGCACGTTGTCCACCTCTCCTCTCAGAGATATTTAATTAGACAAAACTTACAAAGTAGGTTTTTTTTGCTGGTGTTAAAATTATAACTAATTGTCATTTCTCTAACTGGCAGCCATAATCTCAAAACACAGGGGTCACATGAAAAAAAGATGGGTTATGCTGCATTCTGAATGTTATTTTAATGTTATTATGAGATAATCTGAATGTCATGAGGCACTGGATGTTAGTATAAGGCAGGGGTCCCCAATTCGTTTTTTTAAGGGCCGCATTTAGCCAGCACCAAACGCAGGGGCCAGCGCATTAGTCGCATAATATTTTATAAGGCAGATTGTACAGTAATTATTTCTTTATTGTCATTAATTAGGTATGTCAACTGCAGCAGCATGATTTTACTCACCATTCAATAAGAGAAGTGAGAACAGTCAGTTGAAACAAGAGACTTAAAGTTGGGGCGGTGCTCTATTGTGGCAATGCTCAGACACTGATCTAGGTGTGCACTGGAGAGTCTGTTTCTGTCCAGGCTATTGATAATGTTCATGGAAGAAAAGTATGTCTCACAGATATAGGTGGAGAGAAATACTGTGAGTAGCAGTAGGGGCAGCAAACAAAGGAGCTCCTCTTGAACACACAAACACTGACACCTGATCTATGTCTGTCCTATCACGAGACGTGTCAATGGTGAGCGACATGAAGTTTTCTTCAGACGAGAGAGCAGGGCACACAAGAAGTCCTCCGGTAAAATCGTCATGGCTGAAAACTTCTTCCACAATACCAATCGCACACATCTTTATCAACACGGCTTCCGTGAAAGGTTGTTTAGCTTTTGCTAAGTTCCACGAAATGCGCAGAAATGGTTGCGTTTTCTTACACAGATGTCTTATGTATGGTAGTAACAGAAAAGTTGTAGGCAGCAATCAAACTTGCAATCTTTTGCCTTCGATTTTCTGATTCTCTGATTTTGCTGGAAAGTTGTGATTGAAATGGCTGTTGCGTGTTTTGAAGTCCTGCTTTATGTTAGCCACCTTGCATACGGTTACAGCTCGAAAGCATAGCAAGCAAGCTGGCTTAGCTTTGGCATGGTCTGGTAAAAATATAAAACTCATCGGTCCAGACGGAACTGAACTGTCTATTTTTATCAGCTGGCCGTGTTTTTGTGCAAGCAAGACTTACATATTCTGTGTTCTACAGAGGTAGCTCATCAACCATTGGTTATACTGCTCTGCTCTCGTATTTCAGTCGTAAGGTAAATACACAAACATAGATGTTTGGCAGTGAGCCAACAGTTTGAGGCTTGGGGGCCGTATTAGGCCCGCGGGTCGCCTATTGGGGGACACTGGTATAAGGCATATAACTTTCTTGCTGTTATTATAAAAGCATCCGCTCTGTTCATCATCCTGGACACAACTATTTATATGAAACATGTGCACAAGACTGACATATTAGAAATATGGATATAGATATACTAAAAATGTTTATGATCTATTTATATCGTCATTGGCCAATGAAAAACAAGTATCTACAAAATGGTCACTTTATAGGAGAGGTCAAAAACAGTCTTTACTTTCAATATAAGTCAATGGAACCAGATTTTTTTGAAGCATTTCTATTGGTCCATTCATCATGAAATGTTTAAACAATGTAAATGGCAGCTGTTGTGCTCAAATTATGAAAATCGTCAAAAATCGAGATACGTATTTTTCACAAGACAGTGATATATATATATATATATATATATATATATATATATATATATATATATATATATATATATATAATTGCTTTATTACTATAGAAAAAATCTAACTTTTGAACTGCAGGATTTCTTTTAAACTTAACTCTTAAAAAATTTAACTTAAAGCTATAATAAAAGCTCTGTCAGCAGCACCATTGACCCACCATTGTAAGTTAGCCCTGTTTTTTATCTGGCTTTCCTACAAAGTCAGGGCATATACTCACACAAACACACACACGCACACACACACACCAAGCAATTAGTCAAAAACTCTCCTGACTCCTTAAGGCCATGAAAACTTCATCAGGACCACTGAGAAATCTCATGAAGACTGAGTGGAGAGCGCAGGAAAATTATCCATTATGGGAATAGCCTACTAATTGTCTGAAAGTGAGAAGAATAAGTATTCACTTAAAATTTTAATGAGCTTTCTTTCTTTTTTTTCCTTCCAGAGAACAAATTGAAACCAGATTAACAACGAAAACAAGTAATAGGAAACTTCTTAGTGGCTGAAAAGGTATACGCCTGGTGCTGGCTTCCGTGGTAGGATTACACCGTAACATCATATCCACTAAAATGACACTACTGGCATAAGATCACTAAAAATGAGCACAGCCGCAAGAGAGTAATACACACAGTTCACTGTAGGCTGCAATACACGGCTTCAAATATCGACGCTACGATTCGCTACATTGCTACAAATAATTGATAGTTTTCCACCTCCACTGTCTAATCTGTCTTCATTCCCTCTCGCTTCGAGCTCCTGTTCTCGTGCTGCTATTATTTCCATATTTTTTTTTTTTTTACCAAGTGCTGTCAATCATTTCCTGCGGCCGTGACTGAAGCAGATGTTGGAAAAGCGTCTCATTACTGTATTATGATGACAATCTGCCAACTGATGTCTGCCATGTGACCAGATGTGTGGGCGGCTCTCAAAAAACCATCTCTCTAGCGTGGTGTAGCATGTATGAGGATAGACACACAGTTTATTGGAAGCATTAAAGCTACAAACAGGGTCTTTGGGGTTATTTTATTTTTTATTTGTATTTTTTTTCACATGCACATGACCATTTTTAGGTCTCACACTGGACTGAACAAATAAGTAGCTGATTCTGGCGTTTTAAAATGCTCTGTTATTCATTCAGGGGTTTAGTATTTTGTAGGCTTATTTAATTGATGTTGACGAGAGTAGCATTCATTTACATGTAATTTAGCACTGAAAGCTTTCTGATTATAGGGCTTTTAACTATAGCTGAGCACTAAGTGGCTCTAGCCACAGAATATAGCACAAATGGACCAAATAGGATAGTGTACAACGGTGCTCGGGTTTCAGTATTAGGACTGTAATTAACAGTATAATCCCCAAGAGTACTATTATGACCGTATTTCAATCCACTGAAAAAGAACACATGATAACAATGTCTTGTGTAAAACTTCTTTGTCTGATAACAAATTGCATCAGAAGGATGTACAAGTTATCAGTGGTACGTTTCTGTCCTTCACTGGAGCCTTTTTTTATTTTTTTTTTGATTGCCTTCAAACTCTCATGTCCAAAAGACCTCTACAATGTAATGGACTGATAAGCAGATCCATAACAAGCAGAACACAGTTCTAATCTGGGCTACAATGCTTCCGCTGTGATTACAGCAGATTTAAAAGCAGGCCTATTTTGCTGCATGACATCTAATTCTTCAATGTAGACGTCCGTTCTCTTCCATGCATAACGATGAGCCAGCTCCAATGGAACACAACAGCCTCTCAGTGGGGATCCCGCGACGCAGCACACTTCAATGCTACGGTGAGCCATGGAACGGGGGGCCTTTCAAATGCCAGCTACCCCTGCATTTCAACAACCACTTGTTCTGGCTTACTGCTCCTCTGTCTTATGTGGCAATCCAGCGCCCCTCTGCTCTAATGCCAAATCACTGTTTACATGTTGCTCCCAAGAGTGGAGCGTTGTTATTCAACTACTTGCATTTTTAATGGTTTCCAAATGTTAGTTCTATTGAAGATTTAGTATATGTCTCTGGGGGAATTTGCTATATGGCAGCATTTTAAACAGGTTAAAACAGGAAAATAAGTCCATTTACTATATGAGGTAAAATATATAAAGCAATTTGGAATTCTAACAACTGTGCAAGACCACCAAAACTGTCACCATCAGATAAACAGCACTTTCACCTTTGAAAGATAAAGTCAAAATTCACTCTTACTTCAGACCTAAAAAAAATCCACACAGAAAGTATTGTTTATCTCCCGCCAACTCAACGCTATGGATCTAAAAAAGATGTAAGATGTCAAGAAGCTGTGAGTAGGAAAAATAAATAGACTGTAGAGCAAAATATATATAATTAACCTCATGAAGGTCACAAAATCAAAAATCTGTGTCGTCACTGGAAATAAACTTATTATGACTTATTATTTTTTCTGTCTTTCTCTGGTCTTTCTCTGTGTGGTGCTGCAAAAGATCTCAAAATCTAAAAACCTGACCAGCAATGCAAGAGTTTGATGCACCAATACTAGACTATATATATATATATATATATATATATATATATATATATATATATATATATATATATATATATATATATATATATATATACAGTATATACTACCACTCAAAGGTTTAGGATCACTAAAGAATTAGAATTTCATTTCATGCAATTCACAAACAATATTGTCCATTTCACAATTAATGTAAGTGTATCAGATGATTTTTAAAGAATAAAAATGTTTGTATTAAAGTCTATTTTTGTATAGAGGCTTATTTTGCATATAGTCCTATTATCAGCAATTCTCAGTCCTCTGTCTAAACCTCCTGGTACGGCCGCCAATCCAAGTTAAGGATGTTATTGGACTAATTGGTTGTTAGGACACTCTTGCTCAATTGTGATGCACAGCTGAAAAACATTCTACTAATAAGTGAGCATAAAAGGGAGAACAACATTCTAGGTTAGTTTAGTATCTGAAGCATCAGCAGTTGATGGCTTACTGACAGACTCAAAATGGCCAGAAAGAAACAACTTTCTTTAGAGACCCTTCAGTCCATTGTTGTGTTAAGGATATATATATAGAAATTAATGAAGGGTGGTCCCTGACTTTTGCAAAGTACTATATACTGTAAACACCATAGCTCTGTTGTTATGGTGTTGACATTGCATTATTTTATTAAATTCCTCAGTCATGATTTAGCTTAATGATAGATCAAATATTAGACAGATATTAGATGATAACTGCAAATAATACTGGGATACCACAGGGAAAAGACTGAAAAGGGTTAAACAAACTACTTACTGTATTCTAACTCTTTTAATATAAAAACATATATTCTAACTAGAAATGAATGAAGGGTGGTCCCTGACTTTTTACTGTAAACACCATAGCTCTGTTGTCATGCTTGTCTGCATAATGATATGCATTCTTTGCTCAGGAAAAAACAATCACTACTCTGAAGTATGCAAGATCGCAATTATGTATAATTCTCATACTGAGTGCACACGACTGCAGTTAACCTGATGTGAAAAATACGCTATGAGAGGCAATAAGAAGACCAGTCATTACTCCTGTTTTCCACTTCAGCTTCACCTCAAGCTGGCCCACAGCATCTGCCACCAACTGGCAAGTCTCATCCGTGCATAAGCATACCAAAAAGAGCCTGAAATATTCCTGCAAATATTCATCAAACCATGCAAACTCATTTGTTCTGCAAATTGAGCAACGCTGGCCAGGGAAGACAAAACAATGTTGCATAACATGCTGGCTCTTAACAAACACAACAACACTCCAATACTACAGTCTGTAAAGTTTTACTAACAAACCTATTAAAACTTACAGTTTACCATGCTTTCTGTTAACACACTCAGAGCTAATCCTGAGGCAGCCGGTATGCCTTTTCAGCAAATTCCTGTTAGGGGCTTTAAATTCTTCTGAAATAACACTGCGCAAACAAGGCTATTTGCATGATGTAGTTTACATGGAAAACGTCCTCTTGGCGTAGCCTCTTGCTCATTCTCAAAACGCGCTTAAATTCCACATGTAATTATTTCTCTACGCCGAGGGCCCCTGTTCATTTCAAGCAGGTGTGCATATAAACCCTATATAATCACATAACCTGCACTCGTATACAATGAGAGCAGGATATTGGTTATTATTTCAGTTAATTAACACATCATTCTAGGTTTTTATAGGATTATCCAACACCCACCACCGTTCGAAATTTATAGGTATAATGTTTGCAAGACAAGTGAAACATCTGTAATAGGGCAGTAATGTGTTTTTGTTACCGAGTGTGAGAGCATGGCGTGTACTAGCAGATCCACACACAGATAATTGTGCAAACCAGCAGCCAGAAATACCCGTAGGCTGGGCCTTGCTGCAATAAAAGGGCAATTTTGTTTGTACAATGTTCTGAGCAACCCAGAAAGCAGTTAAACATGCTTGTGAGTGGGATGAACTGTGGTCTACTTGTACAAGATAGCAGATGAAGTGCAGACACAAATAAAAAAGAAAATCAAGTTAAATTGGATATACTGAAAGTTTCTTATGTGGAAGCGAGTGAGGAGCCAAAAAATGCTGAACAAATAAAAACAGAGCAAGAAACCGCTTTAAGCACGGGAGAATAAAACAGAGGTGGGGGTGGGGATGGGGGGGTGCAGGAGTACATAGCGCAGGAAGCGTCATCCGAAATTAATGAAGCAACGATTATTTTATCGCATTAATAGATAACGCTCAAAACTGCGGGAGAACATCCAGAAAAACAAAAAAAGTTTTTAAGGTATTCTCAAGGGTAATTTATGGAGGAGAAATCCAACAGACAGATATGTATGATCATCTTAGCCTTGCTCCATGACACACAATTTTTCATTTGAACTCTGTGTTTGGTGAGCATTTGCACCCAAACCTGCAAGGTTTCCACTGGCTATAGGAAGGCTTTGTAATTTGTCATGTAAATGGTAACTATGACAAGGTCCTGTGTGCTTTCCTGGAGGGACGAATCATTTTGAGACTACAGCTATTTCTAGTAATAAGAGGGAAGCTTTTTATATAAATGGCTGTCAAAATGACAAAAAGACAATTTGTTTTAAACAGTATACCATTTTGTTCTGGGAGCGTAATGACTAGTTGCATTCATTAAGTCGCACTGTGAGACAGGCTTTTTAGATTAAAGACAGACACAGGAAGTTCGGAATTCGTCTGGGAAAAAAAGAAAGAGCGACTACAAAGGAAGAGTCTGCTTGGTTGAAGTGTTAAATCATTTGAAAGAGAGTATAGCCTTGATATAGAAATTTGTATTGGATGTGCACTTAGTAAGAGGTAAAGAAGACAGAAATGGAAGAACAACCTGGCTCACACTGAAACCATAGCCATATACATATAAAGCCATACTGCATACACAGTACTGTGCATAAGTCAGGAGAGTATTTTCTGCTCCTCACTATCCAACTTTCCAATTACATTCAGTAAATGTTGGGGTGTGGTCATTCTTTCTTTAAACTTCTTAGTTAGACAGTTTCTCTTCTTTTTAATACATTTCCTGTTCTCATTCAGGGCTTCTTATACTGCATCTGAAAGCGCCTAGTTTTCTACTACTCAGTAGGTGAAATCAGTAGGTGAGCGCAGCTAGTGTGTCTGAATACTCAGTATTCAACGAACAGTAGGGCTGTGTATTGGCAAGAACCTGGCAATAAGAACCTGGAACCTGGCGTTTGTCAGTATATCAAGATATACTGCGATATTGCAGGCTCAGTGATATATTGTGATTTTTCAAATCTTACTATTGAAACACACCACTATATGAAACAGGTTTGCTGATGTTTACAATAGCACTGCGCCCTTGTGCTGCTTGTTAATGTTGGAGTGCAGCTGAAAATGGATTGCAACACTGACATTTAGTGGTCAGAGGTTTAAACAGAACACACAATGATTCACTGTCTGCCAGGAATCTGTGTATTGATACTGTGTTTTTGAGAATCGATACAGTATCACCAAACATAATGCCGCGATATTCGATATTTCGATCTTACACCCCTTGAGCAGTACGCTAACATTACCCAGATGACCTTCTGAATCACTGAACATTTTTAAGTATGCAGCCACGAATGATTTTACAGCCAAGAAGAAAAACAGCAGAATTCAGTCTGTCGGCTATGTGTATGTAGCCACTGCTAGTGAACTGCTGCTGCAGAAGCTAGCGCTACTTATGTTTCTACCAAGGAAAAAAATATTAAATTCCTTCTGGTTCATCTTCTCTGAGCTACAGCTCAACACCACCTGAGCACGGATTCAGACAAAAACGTAGGTCAGGGTCACAAAAATCTAAAATGTCTGTAAATGGGGATTTTAATGAATAGCGGGACCTTCACAGTGGTGATCTGACGTCTTGATAAGATGGCAGACATAGTATCGCGTGGATACTCAACACTCACATACTGAAACTGTAGCTGATTAGGGTCCACACCCATAGTTTCAGAGCCACAGATTCAGGTTTCCTTTAGAGATGGTCCTATCAGCGTTTTTTATAGTCTACACCAATCAAGGGTGGGGCTATATGCCACGGCAAGGCTACATGCAATTATAAGCGCAAGCAATTCATGAAACATGGTCAAAACATGGTTATCTAGTGCTCTAAACTCAGTCACATTGGCTGTGATTCCTTAATCTTTCTGGCTGTTGCTTTTTTACTTTTCATACTGGTCAGAACGGTTCTCTGGGTTATTTGTTTTATGCTAGCTGCGCGTGCTAGCTCAGCTGTTTGCGGATCCTCACTGTATTAAGTCGAGTGGTGTACGTTTAAATGCTGTATCAGATTAGTAGTGTTAAATGTCTTTGTCTTAGTTCTCCCACAAGACACGTTGATTCTACAAATTTTACAACACACTCTGGATGAGTCTGCATCACATACGGTAAACAACTGCCAAACGGACAACATTACAGTGAACACCAGGAATCAGTTTGCGGAAAATGAAAGGCTATGTATGTCCACCTAGCGGTTCAGATAGGAATTGCAGAGGGGGTTTCACAGAGGGTTCCTCTTCCTAAATAAAACGCTAGCTGGAAATACAGAAATTAGGCTCACTTGTTTAACGCCATCAATCAGCTCTTTGAATCAGATAAATTAGAGAAATACAGGCCGATCTCTGATCGCATATTTTAATTACAAATATAGAGAAAATATAGAAAAGAAATATAATAAAAATAACAATAATAAACGTATGATGCTATGCTGTCAAGATTTAGCTGTTTCACCCACAAATAGGACAGCCTCTGTCTTTAGCAGTCTTATTTAACTAGAGTTGCAGCACTGGTCTGCCTCAGTGTGGCATTGTCTTTCATAGCGTAGCAACTGTAACTATGCACAAAATAGCAGTGAAAAACTTTACCACCTGCCATAGCTGATCGGTAAATCTGAAAGCTATTCTAATTTCAGTGGAAAAGCGAATTGTTATTCATTTCTCACACCGAAGACCAAAGAAGAGATGCGTAAGATCTCAGTTAACGCGTGAAAGAGTATATTACCAAACTAAAAAGAGCTTTTTCAGAAAAGCAATTATTAAACAAACTTTTTCTTGCCTTTGAAGTAGCATCAGTGCTGCTATAGCTTTAGCAGCCAGTAAACACTGGAGTAACAAGCCACTGTGGGATCCCCCACATACCTGGGTGCAGTTTTCACACACATACTGTTTATTTGATGTTGATGTCTTTGGTGGTCAGTCGGGTCTTCCTTGGTTGTAAGGAGTTCCAAATTCTTTTAATCTTTTAATTATTCTTTGAACTCCAGTTTTGGATATCCCTGTGCTTTGCTTTGATTCTCTCCATCCTTAAGCAAGCAGATCATCTTATATCTAACCTCCTAAACATGAATAATATATGAATGAATGAATGGTGTCTGGCTTTTTTTTTTTTTTGTCTGGCTTTTTTCATGAAATCTCATGTAAAAACATAGCAATTTCAAAAGATACAGACATTACATAAAGCCTGTGCATATTAATAATCAATACAATTATTTAACATGGATTTAGGGCAATCCCTTCTGTGTGTATCTAAATGGGTCAGAGCTTTATGGGACTGTTCCTAGGCCTCTTCACTCAATCTGCGAAGAATAACTCTGCCTGGATAGCAGAATATTTTCTGGGTAAACTTACATGACCTCACATTGACGAAATGCAGTCTTAGCCATTAAGCTAATATGTTAATGTATTCAGCAGCGGAGATGATGAGTGTTCTAGCATTTATTGCGTCATGCAAGACAAAAAGGTTATTGATGCTGTAGCCAAACAGACCTTAATCAAATTTTATCCTGGGCCGACAGTCCATAAACAACGCAATAATGTATTTCTCTCTAGTTTGCTGCAAAGTCACTGCTGCCCAATGCTCATCAACAGCTCGAGCCACTCAGGACCTACCAGCACTGACTGGGACTTTACCTCAACCCTGCATAAGAGATAAGCATTCGTTCAAGTGTCAGATTGACTGCGTGGGAAGGCATTACTTCTCCAAATGGCCTTAAGAAGGTTGTGATGATGAGATTTGGGAACTCAAACCTGAGTTCTCTAAGGCGTTTCCGCGAATTATAATTAGAGAACAGGCTGAAGTGTGTGGGGGCAAGTTGGACTCTAAGCATCTGTTCAAGGCTCTCGTATGAAAGCCTCGCCACAGCGCAGAGACTCAACTGACTCTGCTGGAAGTATGCAAATGACACTACCTTTTTTGTGATATTCCCTTCCTCAAGTATGTCTGAGGAGTGTGGGTGGAGGGCTTTTGTGGGTACGAGGAGGGTGGGGGGGGCTGATTAAAAGGTTTCTTCAACAGGATCCAATTTGTAATTCTGCCATTCTGAAGCTTGTCTCCAAGCCATCCCCAAAACCATCTTCAAAGAAGGCTGCAGGAAGCACTAAACTTTACATCCTGCCTTCTCTGCTGAGTAAGGTTTTTTTTTTTTGTTTCCTAATTAGCTCTCTTATCATCCAGCCCACGACAGTAAACAATACCTTTCATTGGGTGCCCGGGAAATGCGCTCCTTTGTAAAATAATATGACTCCGAGTCATAATTATTTATATATTACAGATGAGCGCGAAAAAAGATATGCACAAAGAGACGCATGGTAGTAATGTTTGTAATGTATCAAAGAGAATATTCCAGTAGAAAGGCAATAAAACAAACATGAAGCTGCGATAATGAATGGAACTTGGGAGTCTGAGCCATTGTGTGATACTGTATTGGATATTCTGTCTAATCTTGCTGCACGTTTGAGAAATGGAGAACAGGTAGGTTCTTAGGCAAAGATCAGTCAAGATACATGCAAGTGTTGCTAACAATAATCAAGTGTATGCTGTACTCTGCACCCTAAAATAAAGATGTCAAACAGGATTCTTTGGAGTGATACCATAAATACCTAAAGAATCCTATAAATATGTGTTTTTTTTTAGAAAAGGGGATTTTTTTTCCATTTTTTCTTCTTACATTCATCTTAAAAGGGACTTGCTTATAAGAAAATACCCATATTTTTCATATCAAAATGCTCAATTATCTTAGTCACTGTAAACTGTTTGCATTCCATTTCACATGTGTATCCTCTATCGACTGAATAAACCAAAAAAAGAAAGGTTTCAGACATGATATGTAAGTCTTTAGTGATTCCCTCCCTTGTCCATTGGTCAGAGAGAGGCAATTGGTGGGTGAAGATTTCAGGAAATCTTTCTTCTGCCATTTTGTTGTACACTGGATCGTTTCTCCTCACACACTGTCTATCACGGTTCAACTGGGGCTGTTAGGTTCTTTTCTCGCAAAGCACTGCTTCACTCAATCTACCACACCCATCAGCCTCTCTTAGCAGCGAGCTAAGGGATAACAGCACAGTAGGCTAACTAGTGCTTCACGGAGTACAAAAATGTGCGAGTTGAATGTATTGTGGCCCTGTTGTAAGTAGCTCAGTTTTTAAAGAGAAGCAATATTTAAGGTGGTCTGTTTTGGGTTTATACATACAAAGGACATTAAGTTGAAGAGCCAGAATATGTGTGAAGTGGTGGGTTTTCGGTGCAGAGCAGTGGGCTGTGTTTTTAGCTGTTAGCTCTGGAGTGGATGTGTTTCTTCTTGCTGTGTTTGGCACTGTTTCCAGCAAATGTAAAAATAATGCTGCTGTAAGGATAGTAAACTTGAGCCATTTGTGCTTCACCCAAAAACTCAGAAACTTACGGTATTGTGCAATTTGCCTTTGTTGATAGCATTAAAACAAAAAAGTAACTGATTCTGGGTAGCTATTCCCTAAACTGAATATCTACCCAACAAACTGAACATTTGGGCGCAACCCTCAAATTTTTATAATTGATGTGCACTATGCAAGTGTAAAAACTTTCTTTTAAGTTTCAAACTGTAAATGTACATGTTCTGCATCAGTGAAACACTGTTTACAGAACTGTTCACCAACAGCAAGAATCTTTGGCAAACCTGAAAATTTTTAAACTTTCAAACAACTAAAAATCCTTACTGTGTCCATATTTTTCCACACACGCAAAGTTAGAAGTTAGTTGCACGTTTTGCTTCTCACAGTCAATGTTACCTGAACAACTATTGAAATTCTTATTTTCACCCTAAATAGTCTCCTCACTTTCACCCTCTTTATGCAAGTGCATCATGTAATCTCTTCTAAAAAAGAAAATTACTTACAACTAATGGGGGTTTTGACAGGAAATTAAATGAATCGTGGCCACCGACTTACTGTAAATTAGAACACATTCTTATGCTGAGCACTGAACAGAGTAAATACACTTCAGACTTTTCTCATATTGTAGCAATGCATAGTCTATTCTATTGTCCACTTGGATTATCCTCTTTTGCTCCGACTCCACCTTGGCTCCACCTTTTCAGAATCAAACCCTCCTGCAACTACCTCTGGATTAATTAGTTTCAGTATATATGCACCATATTGTTTGCTTTGTCACTTTGAGTGTTGCAATCCCTCTGCGCATTCATGAGCTATTCTTTGGTTTCATAGGTCCCAGATATTTCTCTCATTCTGACTCTTGCTCTGATCTTTTGGTTTTGGATAATGGATTACCCTGGTGTCTGCCAGCCTACATGTGGACTGACTTCTGCTGCTCAGCACGTGGATCTTGCAGCAGTGCCTCAGACATTATAACAGTGAATTAGCATGTGCTTTTGATCAGATGGAAGATTGGTAAACCAGTAATTCAAATGATTACTTGAGCAATTCTTTAAGTAAATGATCTACACAGCTTCATCTCGAGGTGTATGTAAATTCAGCTTTATGGCTACTATTATATGGTGTCAAGACCATCAATCTGCCTGTAAGGCTTAAGGTTTAAAGTGGATTCCAACAATTAATCATGACCAATAAACTGAGATGGTTATTTAACTGAAATGTGTGTAAGCTGAATAAAACACAACTAAGAATTGATTATCGGTTCTATAAAAAGCCCTCTTTACAGGGGACGTGGGGTAAATGAAAAAAAGATGGCATTTTAATTATTGCTCGCTTGCTCGTAAAGTTCTCACTTTTACAGTTTTATTTGGCCACATATCACCGTGTGGCTTAGAGAAGTGCAAAGGAAAGGCAACTATAAATCTCAGTAAAGCACACATAGGTCTCTCTAAAAATGGGACCAACAAGACCTGGCGCAAGAGGCCTAGTGCATCCTCCTAAAACAAAGGCTATTAGTAACACGTTGGCTATAAATCTTATAAATAACCACTTAAATTATGAGCTTATTATGAATGTTTGGTTTGTGTGAAGTTTGGTTTCAGTTCCAGAATTCTAGCCCATTACATAGTCTTTAATTAATTTATAATTTTTTTCTGATGTAACCCCAAATTTACATACACCAGCTGATGTTCTAGAAACAATAAAACAATGACAAAGGAAAACAGAAATAATTAAAAATATTTGCTGAAAGATATCATTCCAGGCTGTAAAGGGAATGTTGGCAACTTTCAGTTCCACCTTTATCGCATGGCCAACACACCCCTTACACCTACGGGCAATAAAGAGTGACTGATCAACCTTACAAGCATGTCTTTTGAACTGTTGAAGGAAACCAGAGTACCTGGAGGAAACCCACTCAAGGACTGGGAGAACATGCAAACCAGGAATTGAACCTGGATCGCTTTGCTGTGAGGCAACAGGGCTAACCACTATGCCACGGTGCTGCTAGTAACTAACATAATTAACTAAATAGTATAACAACCTAGCTTATTTAGACAGAGTTTTTTTTTTTTTTTCATCTGGGCCGACTTCAATATGTTTCAATATGTGATCTTTATGACGCCTTGCTATAAAACAGCAAATCAGAGCAGAGCACATCGTATTATTGATGAGCTCACCAAAACAAGGCAAAAAAGTTTGTACATCAGAGTGCATTTTAAAATACTGAAAAATGCATGGCACCTAAAGTTAGTAAAGAACAGGAGAGGACTAATATGCAGGGATAAATAAAAATGTCAGAAGGTACCACTTCTGAAATACAAACTTCAGTCTTCATTGAACTTTCTACACATTTGCTGTTGTTGTTGTAGCTGTTGTATTACTACTAGTAGTAGTAGTAGTAGTAGTAGTAGTAGTAGTAGTAGCCAGTCAGAGGATACAATACTCAGACACTATAATCAGGCAGTTCCAATTAAACAGGCCTTTAGCTTTGGGTTCATGTTGCAGCTGAAGACACAGTGATGGCTGGTTTAAAAGCTTTGCTCTCAATTTTTGACAACTTCAAAAATATCTAGCACCAGAACAAGAATTTCTTCAAGGTGTGTGCTGAAATGCTGCAATTATTTTGAGGGCAGTATTGAGGAGGCCGAAGATACTGATGATCAAATGAACTGAGGCTTTTTACAGCTAGATAGCAATGCATGTCACCAATGCAACAGCGCTGATAGTCATCACTGATCTGTACATACAGACATTGTTGGCTTCCTATCCTTTTCACAATAAAGTGGTTTATTTTTCAGGTTATTTATGCTGATGGTTTTCTTTAAGGGGTGGCACAGTGGTGAAGTGGTAATCACTGCCGCCTCACAGCAAGATAATCTGGGGTTGATTCCTGATCTGGGCCGTTCTGTGTGGAGTTTGCATGTTTTCCCCGCGCTTGAGTTGGTTTTCTCCCACACATCCAAAGACATGCATGTTAGGTTGATTGGTCGCTCTAAATTGTCTGTAGGGGTGTGTGAGTGAATGTTGGCCAGGAAATGGACTGGCAAACTGGCCATGGTGTACCCGGCCTTGGCCTGATGATGCTGGGATTGGCTCCAGCCCCCCTGTGTCCCCGACTAGTGGGATAAAGCGGAAGATAATAAAGGGATGGTTTTCTTTGATGTATTGTCCATTATGTTCTTAGTGAAAATGTAAAAAAATAATGAATTTCTTTTTACTAATTTATATTATTAATAACTGATATTACTGAAGTACTGAATTCAGACTAAATATATATATTACTTGATGATGTGTAATAGATCACCATGTTAAAATTTAAAATACATAAATATGTCCAGTTTGCCAATTTTTAGATATTTTCATGAAGGTTCTTTACACTCATCTCCTTGTACCTCATTTACTAAAACAGAAACAACCATTGAAAGGGTCTTTATGGAACCAATAATGGTTCTTCTACTGTATAACTCTAAATTATTATTCAGTAATGCAAATGAAAGCTCAGAATCACCAGCTTCTTTTTTTTCCCACCTCTTACTTCCTGTTTACACACTCATCAAAGTTTGTGGTCAAAAGGTGTCTCGGCTCTACCTTGCATCAGATTTTTTTTTAATGATGCCGTGTTCCTGGAGGTCTCACTTTTAAAGCTCTAATCAGTGAGCCAATCTCCCTAAGCCCCTCTTTTCTCGCGTATGTCTCGCGTAAGGCCCAGAGTCAGGACGGATTCAGTGATCTGCCAGTTTTCCTCATTATCATAAAATAATGGGCTATGGCTGCTCAGCACAAAGCCTCTCTCATGCTCAGGCCTGTCTGGCTGCTGCATGTTCAGCCGATCACTCACACGCTCTGGGATTTCTGATGTGTTACAATAGCTGCAGTAGAGCCTTCATGCGGGAGTCATTCATTAATCTGAGGACTTGTTAGGGAGCCACTTTACCTGTAGATAGCCATTTGAAGGAAAAGGCTCCACTGAGGCACGCTATGGCACATTCTCTTCACTAAGAGGGGATATTTGTTTGGCTCTCATGGCTTTTGATCTCTGGCCACATCACGCATTTGGATGGGCTGAAAGAATCATTCAGGAAAGTGGGCAGCATTAGATGCTGATGTTTGTCCATGCCGCTCTAAGGGTCTTTTGTAACCCTCTAAAGCTAGTGGTGTGGAAATGGCTAACAAAAAATAATACCAAAGTGATAGAGTGTGGCTTACACACACACAGAGACAGACAGAAAGGGAGTAGGAGAGACAGGGAGAGAAAGAGAGACAAACAGAGAGCAACTGTGGACAGGGAGAGCAAGTAACAGAGACAGACAGCAAGAGAGAGGGAGACAGACATACAGAGAGATAGATTGTGACAGTGAGAGCCAGAAAGAGAATGAATGAGAGATAAAAGGCTAAGCTAGAGGGCCAGAAAAAAAGAAAGGGAACATTCGAAAGAAAGAAGGAGAGGACAGTAGAAAGAGAGAAAGAGGATGGTGTGGACAGAGAAAAACAGATGGAAAGGATGGAGAGAGAGTGAGATAGGGATAGGGTAAGAGAGACAGACAGAGAAGAAAAAGAGAAAGACATACAAACTGAGAGAGACAGCAAGTAAGAAACAGAAAGAGGAGAAAGAGAGCAAAGGAGGGTGAGAAACAGAGAGATACATCAAGAGAGATGGAGATATAAGAGAATAAAATGGAGATAGCAAGAGACAAAAAGAGAGAAAGGCAGACAGAGGAGAAAGAGAGAATGGATAGAGAGACAGACTACGAGAGTGAGACAGAGATAAGAGAGATAAAGAGGTAGAGAGTAAAAGACTAAGAATGACAGCGAGATATAAAGAGAGAGGAAGTAAGACGAAGAGGGAGAAAAAGGGAGAGATATAGTGTGAGTGTATGTGTGTGAGAGAGGGACAGAGAGAAAGAGAGAAAGACAGATTATGTAAGAGAGATGGAAGAGAGAGAGAGAAAGGAAACCTGAGAGAGAAAGAGAGAGAGAAAGTGGGGGAGGCTGACAGAGAAAAAAAGAGAGACCCACACACCACAATAAATAATGTGAATTATTAATTTAGCTTCTCAGCGCAGTGCTTGTGTTTCTTTTCTCATAAAGAAACGTTGACAATGAACAGCATATCTTCTGCATACGAGGCCCAGTAAACTCTCGGAATGGTCTTCTCTCAGTAAGACCATTCCGAGCAGGCCTCTATTGCTCTCACTGTATATTATACCTTATTTTACTAATACCCTCCACAAATCATAACCGCATTACACCCACTGTATGCCTTCAACTACGTAACAAACACCAGTGGTGCATAAAACAAGCCTGCAAAACAATCTTTTAGCATCCTCTGTCTGAATGATCTGAAAGAACCGTTTAAAGAAATCACACTCGCACACACATCTTTAAACGAGCAGAACATTCACGTCATGCTTTAAGCCCTGTATTGTGCAGGCTTTGAGGCTGGATCAGGAGGACGCTGAACAGTGAGCCCGCTGTGGGTAATAAACAGGACCATAACAGCGCTCTGCTAAAATCCTCACAGGGCATTGGCTGCCATGCTCTTTCTATCGGCCAGAGCCTCGCAAGCAGTGTGCTGCAGCACAGTCGCTCCATCTGTGACAAGCCAAGCCGATATACTGCACAATACATCGCTCTGCCAATAAACACAGCGTGCATGATCTATGATTATACTGCTCTAGCCATCCCTCATGTAGATCCTATACAGAAACACAATGTCTTCAGCTAGAACCGTCCCACCCTTTGCAATTAAAGGGCCCGTATCCCAGCTTGTATTTTATCTTATCCTATAGGTCCTCTTGTGTGCGTCTGTGTTCATTCTGTGTAGCATAAATAGTTCGTTTTTCCAACCTCTTTATTAATCACAATTAATCAGGAGTATTGTTATTACTGTGACTGACTTCTGTTTTTACCTGAACTATGTACCATTTATCAAGCACTCTGGGATGAACCTCTCCCTATAACTTGAGTGTGAATAGGTCGAGCTATACTGCTGTACTTTGAAGATGGAGATATACACTACAGCTCAAAAGAGTTTCATTTCATGCAATTTATGCAATTTACATGCAATTCACAAATAATAGTGTCCGTTTCTCAATTAATTTAAGTGTATCAGATGATTTTTTAAGAATAAAAATGTTTGTATTAAAGCCTATTTTTGTATAGAGGCTTACTTTGCATATAGTCCTATTATCAGCAATTCTCAGTCCTCTGTCTAAATCTCCTGGTACGGCCACCAATCCAAGTTAAGGATGTTATTGGGCTAATTGGTTGTTAGGACACCCTTGCTTAATTGTGATGCACAGCTGAAAAACATCTACTAATAAGTGAGCATTAAAACGAGAAAAACATTCTAGGTTAGTTTAGTATCTGAAGCATCAGCAGTTGATGGCTTGCTGACAGACTCAAAGACCTTAGAGACTGTCAGTCCATTGTTGTGTTGAGGAAGGAAGGCTACTGCATTGAAAACAAGACAATTTCACCGTGATTCCAAACTTTTGAGCGGTAGTGTGTATATAAATCTGCTCTGTTTTTAATGATGAACAAATTCAGAGTATGCTGTTTCTGCATAAGTCAAACACAATGATTGCACACTAAATCAACTTTTCACTTCAAAAAAGCTTTTGCAACCTTTTCCCTGATATGGGTCCTCTGAACTCTTTAAGCTCTGAACTCTAATGTCATAACAAAGCATGTACTATGTACTAAAGCTGCCTGCTTTGGCCAGAGACCCAATAAGCACCGTGTTTGGTCTGTAGAAGAGAGAGAAATCTAGAGACCTACAAGGTTCGTTTGGTCCATCGTTACTTTTTCTGGACCTTCTCAAGACGACTGCAGACCTTTTGCTGTTTCTGTTTGTTTCAGACTGTTCGGTTGGTGCGCGCGGGCCTTAACACTGATTCAGCTGAACTCTCTTCTGTTGAGCAGTGACTAATAAAGTTGATATTCTTGGTATGAAAGCGCATTCAGATTCCTCCGAGCTATCAAAACGGCCTGATCTGTGACGCCTTTCATTCTGGCTTAAAGACAAACATTTGAATTAGTCAATCTCTGGACAAATGGTTTGTGAATTGCTCGAAGCTGGTCCTCCATGCATCACTAACACTTGACACTAGTCAGCTCAGAGCTCAGCGCTGCTGGGGTACTCGGGCCCCTGGAGAAATATAAACAAACTCTGAGAGAGAGAGAGAGAGAGAGAGAGAGAGAGAGAGAGAGAGAGAGAGAGAGAGAGAGAGAGAGAGAGACCGAGAGAGAGAGGAGGGGGAGAAAGAGAGAGAGAATGAGTCAGTATGACACATAATGTATGGGTGAGAGTGAAAATGAGTGAGTGGGTGAGGAAGTGAGAAAGAAAAAGTGAGAGAAGTGAATGGGTGAAACATAGAGACAGACAGGGTGAGTGAGTGAGTGAGTGAGTGAGTGAGTGAGTGAGTGAGTGAGTGAGTGAGTGAGTGAGAAACAGAACGACAGAAAGAGCAGACAGAAAAAGAATTAGTGAGTGAGAGTGCGCAAGAGAGAGAGAGAGAGATAGAGAGGACAAACAGGAAGAGTGAGAGAGTGACCAAGTGAGGTGGGGTAGAGAGAGAGAGCGAAAGGGGAGAGCAAGAATGAATGAGTGAAAAAGAAAAAAAATTAGACAGAGAGAGACAGAAAGAAGGGATGTAAACGAATGAGTGAGTGAGTAAATCAGGGAGGGAAGGAGGTAGAAAGAGAATAGATAGATAGATAGATAGATAGATAGATAGATAGATAGATAGATAGATAGATAGATAGAAGCAAATCAAATAGATAAATCGACAGCAAGGAAGAGAAAGTGAATAAGAAAGAGAGAGTGTGAGAAAGAGCTATACAGAGAGAGAAGGGAGAGAGTGAGAAAGAAAGAGAATAAGAGACGAGAGAGTGAGTGACAAAATCAGAGAAAGACAGAGAGAGGAATGAGTAAATGACAGAGATTATAAATAATATGAAAGAAATTGGTCAAACGGAGAGAGAGAGGGAGAGAGGGAGAAAAAGAGAGAGGGAGAGGGGTACGAAGAAAGTTAAAGGCGAAACGAGAGAAAATGATAGCGCGGAAGAATAAATGAGTGAGTGACTGACTGAGTTAGTGAGTGAGTGAATGAGAGGGTAAGTGAGAGTGAGTGATTAGAAAGAGGCAGAGAGAGAGATAGAGAGAGACGGGAAATAGGGGGGCATGAAAAAATGATAGAGTGGATGAATAAGTAAATGAGCGAATAAGTTAGTGATTAGAGAGAGAGACACAGAGAGAGATTGGGGAACCCAGTGACAGAGCTAGAGAGAGAGAGTAATAGAGAGAGAGAGAGTAATTGAGAGAGAGAGAGTAATAGAGAGAGAGAGTAATTGAGAGAGGGAACACACATGATCCATCAAATAAGCATCACATGGTATCATAAATAGCTGAATGTTCTTGAGGGATTAGAGTTGTAGCTCAGCAGCTCAGGTACTGCGTGTAATGGGCTTAATGCGCCGCTGTACGCTGTACGCTGCCCATCCCTCATGTGGATACATGACAGACCAAAGGCGGCACTCTGCAGCACAAACTCACTAAAGCAGCCCGCGGCCAGCTTCACAGCAGGGCTGGACTTAAGAGGCGGGCTGGAACGTGTTAACAGCACAAACGGCGACAACAAAACGAGCGTTAACTCACCCCAACAACGAGCAGCGTGTAAACTTGACTCGAGCACGTCCCATTCTCCGCTGAAACCTGTCCGCATTAGCTGCTTCCCAACGCGACCAACTTCGTCGAGTGTTCGCTTCAGAAACAGCACGGCGATGGTGGTGCGAGCTCGTGGAGAGGAAACGGACAGCACAAAAAAGAAAAGTCGGTCAGTCCGTGCCAGTGCCCTAGTCCACTGACGAACTTGGGTAACACACTGCTCCCATTGTGCAGCGCGAGCCGGGCTGTCCGATTGTCCCCCCCCAGAAAGCTCCTGCACGCGCCTAGAACGACCTTAGGGTCCTGGACGGAGCCGAAACGTGCCCTTTCAGCGCGAGAGAACTGGATCGTTGCGCGTGGAGCTTCGGCAGACCCGCAGTGCTGCGCGGTGCGTAACGCCTATGGACGACGCTTAAATATTTCCTCATAAAAGTCCGAGACAGAGCTGCTCTGCTTGACCCTCCTGCTCTGCATCGTCGTCCTGGTGTGTGCCTGCGTGTGCGCGTATGTGTGTGCGGGGGGACCACATTTCAATGCATAGGCGCTGCTAGCCACTGCTGCCTTCTTCTTTGCTGCCCCCCTCTCTCACTCAGTCACATGTTTAAGACACAAGTAGTCCTCTGTAGTGGTTTTTGGGAGGGTATGCACGAGACCGTTGACGAGGCAGGAATGATAACTACATTAGAAGCTAAAGCCTCTTTTATGCTGCCCCTTTATTGGCTCTTACATACCCAGGCTTATGTCTAACGCCAAGCTGAAGTATGGAGTTATTTAGAAAATAAATAAATAAATAAATAAATAAATAAATAAATAAATACTGTTCTTCAGTTTGTAATCTGCACATTTGTGCTGCACATCTCATAAGTGTTCCCTGTTTGAGCACATGGTTCTCAGAAAAGCCTTAAAATAACAATAGACGTGCATAATCAGTCTATATTCACATATAACATGCAATGTTATGCAATGGTCCACAGTAAAGGCTACAGTGCTATACGCTCTATATTCTATGTACCAAGATGGGGGAAATGAACACATGCTGGCTGGTAAGACATGATTCCATAAATGAATGAAGACTGCAGTGCAATCAGACAAAGAGTCACCAGTGTTATTATTGTTTTTAAGGACCCCCCAAAATGTAACTGACATTCATAGCATTGTATGTATAAACACATATTATCTAATAAGTAAAGGAAACATGCTCAACACAAGTACTCAATCGCTATGTCCGAATGTTGCAAAAGCATTGGCCTTGCATCCTGTTAGCCAGAGTGGCAGCCACTGTTATTCCAACAGCCACACCAGCTAAACATCAACAGTAGAAGAGCCTGATCTGCTTCATGTTCATGCTATGATAGCTGACCAGGAGAAAGCATGCTGGCTGTACAATGCCGCTTGGTCAGGCTTGGCTTTCTCTATAGCACTCTGTGCTGAAACATTCAGAATGCGTCGCGCACTTGTAATGTTATGAATTGCATTGTGACACATCTTTGAACACAATAACGTGCAGAGCCGCACCTGTGTAGCTTGATGCCCTGCTCTGTGGTGGTCCTGTGGGGGTCCTGATCATTGAAGAACAGGGTTACAGGGGCTAGCAAAGTATGCAGGGAAATAGATGAACTACAGTCTGTATTTGTAGGAGCTGATACTATTCACAATAAGTCTAGATACAAGATAATAATAAAATGACCAATAAGTATACATACAAAATTCTTTCACTAGTAGGTTACGTTTTTCCTGCATGCACACAAACTCTTTTAAGTTTAAACTGCTTTTTTTAAGTGTGGCTAAAGTTGGAAAGGTTAAATGATATATTTGCTGACCCAATGAGTGGCCAATGAGAGAGCTACCATTTGATGACAGCTTACTTGTAATTTTTAATGAACTTTGTCTATTAGCAGTAATAAATAAAGTATTTTTTAATTAAATTTCTATTTTTGCCCAACAGACATAACATAACTCTTCATAACATCATAAAACGTTTATTTTCAGGGACTCCCCAGAGATATTATATTGAGACATTTACGGGGTCCAAGAGGTTAATTATGATGTCCCAAACCCACCAGGTCCTCCTGCATTTCACACCTTAATTGTACTTGATAAATGTGGCAGTACTGCTGCACTGTTTCTGTTCGAGCTTGTGAAACCTCAGAATAACTATTGTGATGCATTGTGTATATCTCTTTAGTATCATGCTATATTCATGTTGCCTCATCACCCTCCCCTATAATCTAATGTGTTTTATTCCTGCAGAAATTTGACCAATTTTCATCAAGCAAATGCAAGACATCGCCGTCTTGAGTGCAGCCCTGATTGGGTGAAATCTCACAGACTAACTAGAAATACATGTGTGTTTCTCGGCAATAAAGTTTCCCTGAGACGAATAGAGAACTTCATATACGAGCGGATCTATATGTGTGCCATATCATGAGGCAGAGCTGTGCCATTATGTGCTTCCTTAATGTGTGTGGGTGCTGCACTCCCTTCTTTGGACCCTAGCCCTCATCTGTGCTGGAAGAGTGAGTCAGACTGCAGAGGCAGGTAATAAAATCATGCTTTTCTCCCCCAATGTATCCATTCAAATTCCACGACGAGTATGAATCGTGTCTTTATAACAAGAGAGGAAATAGTAAATCACAGGCGTTCAGCACCGCCACTGTTGGACATGTTCCTGATGTCATTTCAGATATGGTTAGTCGTGTTTTTTTTTTTTTTCACCTGCTTGAGAGTTTTAGTAAAAACCTGTCTGCAGTGTTCAGAGTGAGCACTACACTTTAACTATGGGCACACAGAACAAATCCATCGCTGAGGTTGGCAAAGAGAGGCTGTTTGTCTTCTGGTGATTTGCAGGAACACTGATCTGCGCTGTGTGTGTGTGTGTGTATGTGTGTGTGTGTTATCAGGGAACAGATCGTGATAGATGGGCTAAAGCCACAGCGGAACAGCTCTGGACTCTCAGCAAAACAGGAACTGTCCATGGTGCTGAACTCATAATTCACCAAACCCCAGTGTAATTCTGATTGTATGATTACACACGACTTATTTTACTATTTGTCACTGCAGTTTTATGGTGTTTGAGTACGAATGTATTCAATTCTTACATTTCCAGGGTCCTAACAATTAATTATATTACAGTTAATTATAATTAATATATATATATATATATATATATATATATATATATATATATATATATATATATATATATATATATATATATATATACACAAAGCCATGTAACCTCTCATTATTCAACACTTAGTTCATTATAATTAATTATTATATTATAATTATTATATAAATATTACAGCCACGCAGTGTAACTATATGTTTCAACTGTAGATATTAATTTTTTTATTAAATTATAAAAACAGTTCATATTAATCAGCAAATGATAAACAAACACATAATCCAAGTCAACACTTACTAAATGTAAATGGACATTGATTTAACAATGACAATAGCTAAACGTTAAACAGTACTCATTAAGAAACTAAGGTAGCGTGTAGCTGGATTTCTCACTTGTGCTAGCCAAGCTAGTAAGATAGCAGCTCCACACACCTCAGAGCAGGTTTCATTTCTGCTAATTAATTTCTCTAATGAGACAAGTTCAGAGGGCAAAGGCTCAAACATGAATAAGTAAATTCTAGTTAGCCAGTCTGTGATTGTTAGGTTGTAAGCCTGTAACCTACGCTAGTGCTAGGATAATAACTGGATCAATTCTGCTGTACTAGCAAATAATGTAGTAGCAGTTGAGAAAAGAGGGAATAATTTAACAACAACAACAACCTGGTAATGATGGCAGAATTCACAGCCTGACTAGGCCACATAGAGAGCGATTTGCATCTTGAACAATTAAAAAAGCCTAGTTTGGAGGTAGTAGATCAATAGATGATAAGATTGTGGCATCTTGGAATCTCCTGCTAAAGTTGTATGCAACCTATACAAGATACAGTTAGTCTACCATTTCCACCAAATCTGGAAAGTATGCATCAAATTTACATTACAATGGAACGTAAAATGGGTCAAAAAGTCTTACGTCTCAATGCCGCAAGGATTTTTCCATAGTTGCAATGTTGTTTGGTGCTGATTTCTGGGGACTGAATAGGAACCTGAATGTGAAGGGGAACTGAATCTGATGCAACACGCAGATTCAAGTTTGACCTGTTATGGGCATAAGATAAGAAAATTGCAGCATCACAATACTACGCTTATTGTACAAGAGAAGACACACATTAAACTGAATAAAATAAATAAATAGAGCATTGCAGAAGAGCTATTAGCCACAGATAATAAAAGTAAGAAAGTTCTATGTACTTATACATTACAAAAGCACCATAAGTATCATTGCACTAATAGAGATATGAGGTAAATAAAAAGAATCTCAATGATGTAATGCTTATTAGATGCCACAGTGACAACAGCAGTCAAAGATAAACTGTAGTAGCAGTAGCTGGTCTGATAAAAATAAGGGTACAAAACAGTGTGTCATAGTAATAATATGAATATAAACTACATAATAAATACACTACTGGTCAAAAGTTTTGGAACACTACCGGTCAAAGGTTTAAGAACACTACTGGTCAAAATTTTAGCTCGCAACCAGCCAAATGTTTTAGAAAACTACCAGTCAAAAGGTTTAAAACACTACCTGTCAAATGTTTCCTATTGTTACCAATCAAAAGTTTAGTTCACAATACACTACAGTTCTAAAACGTTTGACTGGTAGTGTACTAAAACGTTTGACTGGTAGTGTACTAAAACGTTTGGCTGGTATTGTAATAAAACGTTTGGCTGGTAGTGTTCTAAAACGTTTGACTGGTAGTGTACTAAAACGTTTGACTGGTAGTGTACTAAAACGTTTGGCTGGTAAGATACTAAAATGTTTGGCTGGTATTGTAATAAAACGTTTGGCTGGTAGTGTTCTAAAACGTTTGACTGGTAGTGTACTAAAACGTTTGACTGGTAGTGTACTAAAACATTTGACTGGTAGTGATCTAAAACGTTTGACTGGTAGTGATCTAAAACGTTTGGCTGGTAGTGTTCTAAAATGTATGACTGGTAGTGTACTAAAACGTTTGACTGGTAGTGTACTAAAACGTTTGTCTGGTAGTGTACTAAAGCGTTTGGCTGGTAGTGTACTAAAACGTTTGGCTGGTAGTGTACTAAAACGTTTGACTGGTAGTGTACTAAAACGTTTGACTGGTAGTGATCTAAAACGTTTGACTGGTAGTGTACTAAAACATTTGACTGGTAGTGTACTAAAACATTTGGCTGGTAGTGTTCTAAAACGTTTGACTGGTAGTGTACTAAAACATTTGACTGGTAGTGATCTAAAACGTTTGGCTGGTAGTGTACTAAAACGTTTGGCTGGTAGTGTACTAAAACGTTTGACTGGTAGTGATCCAAAACGTTTGACTGGTAGTGTACTAAAACGTTTGACTGGTAGTGTACTAAAACATTTGACTGGTAGTGATCTAAAACGTTTGACTGGTAGTGTACTAAAACATTTGACTGGAAGTGATCTAAAACATTTGGCTGGTAGTGTACTAAAACGTTTGTCTGGTAGTGTACTAAAGCGTTTGGCTGGTAGTGATCTAAAACGTTTGACTGGTAGTGTACTAAAACATTTGACTGGTAGTGTACTAAAACATTTGGCTGGTAGTGTTCTAAAATGTTTGACTGGTAGTGTACTAAAACATTTGACTGGTAGTGTACTAAAATGTTTGACTGGTAGTGATCTAAAACGTTTGGCTGGTAGTGTACTAAAACGTTTGGCTGGTAGTGTACTAAAACGTTTGACTGGTAGTGATCCAAAACGTTTGACTGGTAGTGATCCAAAACGTTTGACTGGTAGTGTACTAAAACGTTTGACTGGTAGTGTACTAAAACATTTGACTAGTAGTGATCTAAAACGTTTGGCTGGTAGTGTACTAAAACATTTGACTAGTAGTGATCTAAAACGTTTGGCTGGTAGTGTACTAAAACGTTTGGCTGGTAGTGTACTAAAACGTTTGGCTGGTAGTGTACTAAAACGTTTGACTGGTAGTGTACTAAAACATTTGACTGGTAGTGTACTAAAACATTTGACTGGTAGTGATCTAAAACGTTTGGCTGGTAGTGTACTAAAACGTTTGACTGGTAGTGATCTAAAACGTTTGGCTGGTAGTGTACTAAAACGTTTGGCTGGTAGTGTACTAAAACATTTGACTGGTAGTGATCTAAAACGTTTGACTGGTAGTGTACTAAAACATTTGACTGGTAGTGTACTAAAACATTTGGCTGGTAGTGTTCTAAAACGTTTGACTGGTAGTGTACTAAAACATTTGACTGGTAGTGATCTAAAACGTTTGGCTGGTAGTGTACTAAAACATTTGGCTGGTAGTGTACTAAAACGTTTGACTGGTAGTGTACTAAAACATTTGACTGGTAGTGATCTAAAACGTTTGACTGGTAGTGTACTAAAACATTTGACTGGAAGTGATCTAAAACATTTGGCTGGTAGTGTACTAAAACGTTTGTCTGGTAGTGTACTAAAGCGTTTGGCTGGTAGTGATCTAAAACGTTTGACTGGTAGTGTACTAAAACATTTGACTGGTAGTGTACTAAAACATTTGGCTGGTAGTGTTCTAAAATGTTTGACTGGTAGTGTACTAAAACATTTGACTGGTAGTGTACTAAAACGTTTGACTGGTAGTGATCTAAAACGTTTGGCTGGTAGTGTACTAAAACGTTTGGCTGGTAGTGTACTAAAACGTTTGACTGGTAGTGATCCAAAACGTTTGACTGGTAGTGATCCAAAACGTTTGACTGGTAGTGTACTAAAACGTTTGACTGGTAGTGTACTAAAACATTTGACTAGTAGTGATCTAAAACGTTTGGCTGGTAGTGTACTAAAACATTTGACTAGTAGTGATCTAAAACGTTTGGCTGGTAGTGTACTAAAACGTTTGGCTGGTAGTGTACTAAAACGTTTGGCTGGTAGTGTACTAAAACGTTTGACTGGTAGTGTACTAAAACATTTGACTGGTAGTGTACTAAAACATTTGACTGGTAGTGATCTAAAACGTTTGGCTGGTAGTGTACTAAAACGTTTGACTGGTAGTGATCTAAAACGTTTGGCTGGTAGTGTACTAAAACGTTTGGCTGGTAGTGTACTAAAACATTTGACTGGTAGTGATCTAAAACGTTTGACTGGTAGTGTACTAAAACATTTGACTGGTAGTGATCTAAAACGTTTGACTGGTAGTGTACTAAAACATTTGACTGGTAGTGATCTAAAACGTTTGGCTGGTAGTGTACTAAAACGTTTGGCTGGTAGTGTACTAAAACATTTGACTGGTAGTGATCTAAAACGTTTGACTGGTAGTGTACTAAACCATTTGACTGGTAGTGCACTAAAACGTTTGACTGGTAGTGTATTAAAACGTTTGACTGGTAGTGATCTAAAACGTTTGACTGGTCGTGTACTAAAACCCTTAACTGGTAATGTACTAAAATGTCTGACCGGTAGTGTAGATATTTTAATGTTTCAAACCTAAACATTTTAGAAGGTATAACTGAATGTCATTTTCCTTTAATTTTTTTCCAACTCCCACATCATATCCTGTTCTTTAGTTCTATCAGTCCAGAGTTGTGAAGGGACGAGGGCCCGGCCTTCCAGCTACAGGCAAAATTCTGAGTATGCGTCTTCCCTCATACTGTCCCCATATGTATACTGTAAAACAAGACCTGTAAAATGAAAAACTGATGTATATCAGAATGGAATTCTTTAATTGGCATAGTATTTAACTGGTCTAGATTAAGGTATGTCCTATGAGAGGTTTTTTAGGGGATGGGAGTGGGGCAATGTACTGTTAACAATTTGTAGCTGTTGCTGATGCGTTAGCATTTACTAAATAGTAAATATCTTCCTGGACACTTCTTCTTCTGCTCCATGTCACCGGCTAACACATGAATTGCCTCCAATAAAGCCTCTTTTCTGCTAAGCCACTCATGAGCTGACTGACAGGTTGAAGCTGTCAAAATAAAAGTGTGTTCGACTCTAAAACACATACTTGGAATCAGTTTTGAACCCTGTAGTTACTGTTTATTAAACATGTAGTAACTGTAAAATAGACACTGTAAATAAACTGTACACTGTAAAATAAATTGTATTTCTATTGCAATGCTGCCTTTACTATAAGTGGCTGTTTAGCTTTATACTATCCCACACTGTGGCTCGAGCATGTAGTTACTGTCTTTAAAATCTGAAGCATGTGAAACGACAATGACTAAAATGCAAAACCAACAGTTCATCATGGTGTTTTTTCAGCAAAAAAAAAAAAAACGGTGTCAAGGCCATCTCTTGATTTCACGGCCTTGGAGAATCACTCAAATCAATATATCTCTTTGTCTTTGATGACAGAGTGAATGCAAATTGATTGATCCCACAGAGCCTAAGCACTTTAATAGGTGGCACCTCGAGATAAATGGTCAAGGTGAGCTTTTTTCTTAGCTTTTCTCCACAGATGATACAAGAAGCTGTGATAAATAGACATGTTAAGTGGTCTCAGGCCCAATTCGGCCTCTTTTGATGCGAGCGCTCTTAGGCTAACATAACATCAGTCATGTCAAAGCGCTATACCACCGAGGGAAGACCTTAAAGATCAGATGCTCTTGTGACATTGGAACTACAAGATAAACGATCAAAGGTTTTTGAATCGCTCTCAGGGTTTTCAGTGTAATTAATCTCATCAGCATATGAGATTACTACTGTAGAACATCTTAGGAATCGCATTGCCTCAGCTGTGTCTCTTGATTATTATTCTTTTTATATTTTTTTGGGATTTACATGGAGTGTACGGATCCCATTCAGCTCTTCTGTTCCTCCTGAGCACACAAGGAGAGTGTGATTATCTCTCTTAGAGTTGGAAAACTTTTTCTCTGCCAGAGAAGTTTAATGCTTTCCGAATCCCATGTAATTTGACCTTGGCTTTCCTCAATATCCCTTGGTGAATATAGGACAGTTGATTCAGATAACTCCATTCCGTGAGCTGGCAAAATGAATTTAGCTCTGTTGGACTAAGCGCGGTTTCACCTCGGCTCTATCCGTGCAGGTTTATCGCTTTGCAGAAAACCATCAGCAGGGCAGTTAGGGTCTGTTTTACATTTAAAACTGGGAGGATTACTCAGTACCCTCAGAGCTGATGAGAAACATACAATACCTTGCATGGATTAATGCACGCTATCTCCTTTTGTGATAGCCTCATCTGCTAGCGGATAGACCATTCAAATGAAATTCTCATTGTGGTCGTTATCAGGGGGTGAATTACGATTAAGCTTAACAAAGCTCAATCTTTCTACTGGGGCGTTAAGCGAAAACTTTTTTTTATTATTTCCAAGAGTTCCTCTCGTTTTATGCGCTTATACTCATTTTATTGCTACATCTCAAGGACGTTTTCATTGATTTTGCTGTTGAGATTGCCTTGCTGGGGAGAAAACAAGGGATTCTTTTGATTATGGGGGGTATTTCTTGTTGTAAAAACTTATCTGAATGAGCTACTACTCGCAGACATATTTTTTTCCCCCTTTCGCCTGCAAGTTGCCGCAGGATGTTCCGTTCAACATTAAAAATATGATAATAAAAGTGATAAAGGGCTTTTCAGTTTTCGACTCAGGCAGGTACTATACTAATCTCCCTTTTCACTGATGTAGTCACTAATTTTACTGGATTCTCAGAAGTGATAACCTCCAAAAAGAGAGAGCAGTGCGCTGAATTTGGGATGCTCTGCCAGAGGAATCAAATTTAGCATCCAAGGTAATAGGCTGTGCTATTGATAATGACTGTGTTACATCCAAAGACCACCTTGCTGAACGAGGCCCATTGAATTTTAAACAATCCCTTAATTTCAGATTTTTCAATGGGATAAAAAAAATAAATGAAACCACACTTGCATGACTAACCACTTTATTAATACTAACTGGATCGTGTTAATAGGCCATTGTAGAGCATCACAATTCAAGTGTTTAAACACTTAATGAGATAAAATGGCAATTCAGGTGCGCCTCACGAAAGGTTTTCTTACTGGACTGAAGAAAGCTAATGACTCATTATAATGTTTAACAGCTTTTTTAATAGGCCTTTTGACAATTGTGCACTTCACCTAAACATAAGTTCTCTTCTGTTAAAAAAAAGAACATTTTTAATGCTGTTTCAGCCATTACTAAATATTTCACTAATGGCCAGTGCAGTACATTAGCGCTCTTGCTTTTTATGTAACTCCTGCATTTATGTGAAACTCCACAATGTGTGATAAGGATAAAATAAGAAATTGGGACTCACACAAACTGTGGAAGACCTGGTGGACCACCAAACTGTCACCATCAGATAAACAGAACTCAAAACTTTCATCTATGAGAGAAAATCAAACTTTATTTCTGCTTCACATCTGAAAAAAATCCACTCATGTTTCTGTACATACTTCAACTGTGAGAGGACAACTTAACACTAAAAAAAAAAAAAGATAAAAATCAAATCAAACAAAGAAGCTGCCGCTGACCACCCCAGAGTCCAGACCTCAGGAATTTTCTATTAACATAATTTTCAGTGCTTGTGCTAAAACATTCTGGAGTATCTGGAGTGCCTAAGAAACCCACAGACTGTGTTAAGTTAACCAGTCAGTTTTATGTGAGCTGCCTAAATTAGAGCACATGGGATTCAACAAGCCATTCAGATTTGGCACCCCTTTCCGTGTCATGTTGGGGTTCATCAGAATAATTATTTAGAATAAGCTTTTTTTGTTACTTGCAAGTGGCGTAACCGCTAGCATTATGTGGAAGCTTACAGCTTATTATGGGAACCGCTCTGTTGCAGGCTGGGTTTAAGTTTATTTCTGATGGCAGCATTCCAACAACAGTGGGCAAAAACCTGTAAATGTGTGCTACCCACTTTATATCTGACATAAATCTGAAGTCAGCTTCATATTTACCAGCTTCTTGTTCACGTTTCCCTTTTCTACCTTAAATAGTGCAGCCGTTATGGTCTTGTGCCTAGGCAACTTCTGTTAACTGCTGCACCATTGAATGAGAAAAAGCTGGTGAATAGGAAGCTAAACTTCCTAATCCAGCTCACAGCACTCTTCAGTCTTCCCAAGTACACTCACGTTCTTTACTGGCTTCCTGTAGATACCCGCACCACATTTAAAACTCTGATGCTTACCCCCAAAGCCAAGAATGGTCCGGCCCCTCCTGACCTTATGGCAGTGGTCAAAAGTTGATCTGTACCAGATTGGCTTGAACCACCATCCTTCAAGATGCATTAAAGATAAGCATCAAGACTCCTCTCTGTTCTGCCAGATGATGGAATAAGGCTTCTTACTCACCAGCTTCTGGTACACATTTCCCTTTTCCACCTTAAATAGTGCAACAGTTATGTTCTGGTGGCTGCCTTAGGCAGCTGCTGTTAACTGCTGCACCATTTAAGGTGGAATGGGAAATTTCGAACAAGATGCAGGCGAATAGGAAGTTAAACTTCAGCCTCATAAGTTTGACTTATTTTCTGACCTGGCAAAGCTGCAGACGAGGGAAACATCAATATTTAAAAATTAGTTATGCTCAATCACTTTGTTTATTTAGAACTAGCTATAGCTAATAGCTGAGGTTGTATATTAACTAAGATGCAACGTTCTAGATAGTTCTTGCCATTACTTGCTTCAGGATGTGAGAAGGATATTGTGGTGCTTGTCACTGACATTTCATTAAGATCCCAGAAACCTGTGTGTGCTTGTAAATAGCAGGTATGATTGGATCTTTAAATATGTTTTCTGCTTTCTTTCTGACTCTGAGAAATTGATAACTTGTAGCTCTATACTGGATGTAAAGGGCAGCCTTTGACTGTTGCACAGTACTGTATGTAACTGTAGAGGTATCAGGTTCATCATTTTTATAAATAGTGAATGAAGTTTTGACACAGATTGAAGCCAGATATAAGTGTGTGAATTCACACCAAGGTTATCCTACAGCAGCATACTGTAAACATCAAAGAAAGAGGAGATGATGTAATGCTGAGTGGTTGGACTTTGGTACGTTTTTCAAAGTCCCTACCTCAGAGAAACTGACAAGACTATATGTGGCTGCCCCTGTCTGTGCGGTTTCTGGAAAGAGAGTATCTCTTTGGTGAAAATAACAAAAGTGCAGCACCCTAGATCTGACCACGGACTTATCCCCACTATAAAAATCGATAGTTTGGACAGCGGCCTGACAAGCCGACAAGCAGATATGTGTGCGTTTTTTTCTAGAATGATAAAACAAAATGATTCGTAAAAAAAACAAAGAAGTCTTGACACCAGCAAGCCGCAACACCAGGATTAGACCAAGTATACAAATGACGTACAGTCTGTGTATTTGCCCACATGTGCTGCCGCCTGCGCCTTGTGTGTGTGTACTCCAGAGGCTGATTGGATAAATCTGTGAGGAGCAAGATGACAGAAATAATTCAGGGTCATAAGACTGACTGCTTGGTGACAGTGTTGGAAGAGCTGGTAAAAAAAGTGCATGACTCAGCATATTATATTGCTCCATTAAAATTCAATTTACAGCCTGTTTCAGGCACATCCCTGCTCCCGAGCAATATGAAGGCTATTGGGGATGTGGTGGACACCGCAAATTTACACATTTCAGTCCAGCATAGTTAGTTATTAACCTTACTACTACCCCAGCACTGCCTTTTGGCTGTTGAAGCTATAAAGTACTATTGACCGCTGCTGAATTTTAAGAGATGACCTTATAAAAATGTTTTGCAGAAGATTATTGCATAGATTCTGATCACAAGTGTTCAAAGCGCACTGTCCCAAATGCACTGTTGTGTTAAGAGCATTTTAACTGCTAGTGCTTTATGCTCCAAACTATGTCTGAGAACCATCATACACAGATCCATGACGTGAAAATGGATCTTGAAAGTGTACTCTGGGTGAGGACTGGAGGAGATAAGTAACAAAGACCACCAAGCTGGTACTTCTCGTCGTTGTGATGTACTACATAACCTGTTATTGATTCAGTGTTTTTCATGTGACAGATCCATACAGATATTCAACAACAGCAACAACCTGAGGAGACCTTGATCCGAGAACCATTTGTCCATAACACGAATACTCAGCTTTTCCGTTTCTCAGCTTTATATTATGTTGTATAAGCTATGAGTGTATAAACAAAGAAATAAAAAATGGGTAACATTTTATAACGACAGGCTCCTGTAAATAACAGTGTATTTCTAATATCTAATGGTTTGTTGATGATAGTTTATAATTACATAATTCTTACATAGCTATTAATAAATACTTTCATTTTAGTTATTAACCTTTTATTTGACAAAATACAAAAGTGATTAAAAATTATTTTGGAAAAATAATCTAATCATTAATGGTTCGTTTGAGGAAATATTTACATAGTCTCATTAATATTACAACCGTAACTATTTAACCGTGTTTTTAATTATTGCACATAAAAAATCCAAAATCATTGTGAATACTCTGTGAATTTTTACATTATACTCTATGTGATAAAGTAGTTGTTTAATATCTTTCTAACTCATGACGAAAAAACTTTTACTTATTACTGAGTTTTCATTTTATTCATTTTTTAAAACGATTAATGTACTTTTAAAAACATTAAAGGACATAAAAGACTTATTTTATTAGAACATATATTCTGTGTTCACAACACTTACAAGGTTGGGCAGCATCAAGGGTGCAGCCTTGACCTTTACACTAGGGTGGTTAGGTTAGACACAGCATTTTCAGTAGGATGAAATGAAATGAAGCAGCAGTTCAGCTTCATTCTTCTGTGCTTATATTACTAAAATAATATTTTTAAATGACTGGCTAATCATAAAAAAACAGCTAAAAATTGTTTTGTTTTTGTTTTAATCAGTGTTCAGTGATTGTTTCTTGTATCATCTTTACTGCTGAATACTGCTTTGTTGGCTAATATCATGTGATCCACAGTCTAACATATAATAAAAATATAATAAAAAACTGTACTATACAGATGTAGAAAAGGGACTATAACTCTAATCTATAATTTATCTAATGTTGAACTCCAGTACTAACTGCTTCTTTAAACAAAACACTATATGCCAGAGGTCACTAATAGGTGGGCCATGGACCACAGTCCGAGTCCGGACCCAGACATTGTCCAATGTGGACCCAAACAGATAAACTACTGAGAAGGGTTTAATGTTCTCAGTGTTTATTTTAAGCGGCAGAACTTTTCTTGTCTTTGTGGTATATGGGCTTTGCAGCACAGTAAACTCACAAACCAATCAGTGGCGTGCACACAGGTGAGAAGCAGCAGTCGGAGAATGAAGCGAGTCAGACGGCGTGCTCAAAAAAAGAAAAGTCAATGCCGAAAACAACTTTTCAACCAGGAATGAAACAAGACAGAGATGTTTATACTTCCCACAGGCAGCTGCAAACTAACATGTCTCATATGTTCTGAGACCGTGGCGCTAATTAAAAGCAGCCACGTATCTCCTATCCATCCATCCATTAGCTTTATCCCACTAGTCAGGTCACGCAGGGCTGGAGTCAATCCCAGCATCATCAGGCGAAGGCGCAGTACATCATGGACAGGTTGCCAGTCCATCACATGGTCAACATACACTCACACCTAACCCTAACGGGCTATTTAGAGTTTGTCATCAACCTAACATATCATCAACCTAACTAGCATGTGTTTGGACTGTGGGAGGAACCCGGAGTACCCGGAGGAAACCCACTCAAGCACGGGGAGAACATGCACACTCCACACTAAAAAAACAGCCCGGATATCTCATATGTGTGTGAGAATGGTCCTAACACAATTTCAGCCTAGATTTAAAGTCCTGGCTAGACAACCAAGAGCTCACTCCTCTCACTAAACAAGAGAAAGTGTGGAGGAATACAAGAGGGAGATAAACTGTTAAGATGTAAAATTCAGTTAATAAGACTAAACATGTTATTTCCTATTTTTATTATAAATAAGCACTTATTAATGCACTTTTTTTTCCAAAAGCATTTTAAATGTAGACCGTATTTTTACTTAAAGTCATGAAAAAAGCATTTATTAAATTCAGCATTTCAGTTCAGCATACAAACGGTAAATATACTGAATTATACTGATCGGTATGTGTGATGTTTTTCAGTTGTTGATGGTATAATATGCTAATACTAGACTACTTCAGTATACAGGATATGCAACTGAATCATAACACAAGTAAAAAATTATGACGGTCCAGACCTTGGCCTGAGGAAATCTCCCCTAGGTGGACCTTACTGAATTCTAATGAAATACCACTGCTATAGGCTATGACTCAATTTCATGCTTAGCAAAGTAGTATATTAAAGCAAAAACTAGCTAATTGTTTGATTATCATTCAACTCTTACTAGTAACTTATCAGTAACTGCCCTGATGGCACAAACCAGCTCCAAGAGCACAATCAGTCTGGCTTTAAACCAGAGCACTCAACTGATAATCCCTTTATTGCAGTGGCTGAGAAGCTCCAGGCAGCATGATCAGCCAAACTGTCTTAGGTTCGGATTCTCCTTGACGTCTTGGCAGCCTTTGCCATGATTAACCAGAAAATCCTCCTGTCTGTCCTCACTAACCTTGGAATCGCTGCCTCTGAGTGAGCGCTCTTACCAGGTAACATGGAGAAGGTCCAAATCTGCGCCATGCAAGCTCTCCACTGTTGCCCCTTAAGGCTCAGTCCTGGTCCACTTGTCTTCTTACTCTCCATTCACTTGTTTAGTGGTGTAATTACCTCTCATGGCTTCTCTCACCGCTGTTATGCTGAAGACCACCATCTGATATCTCAGCATGTCAGACAGACATCTCTTCGTGGATGACAGTTCATCACCTGAACACCTGAAGCTCAGACAGAGGTGCTGTTCACCCCTGGAACTACAGGTCTTCACCATGATCATTTCATCTGAAGATGGCAGAATCCTTGGTGTGATTCACAATGACCAGTTATTATTCTCAGCTCATACTGTTAACCTGACAACACACATCGGATTCAATGCTTTCTCTTTCAGTAGGCCATCCAGGTGCTAGTCTTCAATTCTCCAAAGTTCACTCACGTCTTTCACTGGCTTCCTGTAGATGCCTGCACTAGATTTAAAACTCTGATGCTCTGAACCCCTATTGACCTTATGGCAGTAGTCTAAAGTTGATTTGTTCCTTGATCCTTTCGAGTTTCAAGTACAGCTTGGGTTGACCCATCATCCTTCAAGATGCATTAAATATAAGCGTCAAGACTCTTTCCTGTCCTGCCAGATAACGGAATGAACTTCTGCTGGCTGTCGGAACAGAAGACACTCTTGCGGTCTTCAAACACAAACTGAAGACCATCTTTTGTGAACCACTTATATAAGCACCAATCTTAGTACTTAAAGTGCCTGAAATGCATTGTAGTACACTTATGCTGTGCTTCACTCTTTTATTATCTGGTTAGGTATTGCATGCTGTGTATAACTCTTTCTTTATCTGTCGTCTGGCTCTTGTTCTGGCAGTGTTTGAACTCAAGAGTCGTTGGACTCTAATCTAGTTGTGCTACCAAGGACACATTCTTTGACTGGACAACAAAGCACTGGATAAGAGCCTTCACTCTTAAGAGTAAATGTAGAAAATAATTCTCTGGTGACAGGTCACAAGGTATGGCATGCCAGGATTGTACCGGCCACCTTGGCCACCCCATGGCTACACACCAATGGCATGCTTTTAAATATGTACAATCACTTTGTATGAAGATGTTTCTATTTCAGTACAATGAGTAGAGGAGTTTAAGATAACTAAATAAATACTAACACATGCTTATTAATGGTGAGGGTGCTACAGTAATATACTATTAGATAGCAATTAATTTGTTATTTATAACAGCCTGTTAAAGTGTCACTGAAAGGTATTTACATACCAGCATGAGCACTCAAGACACTGGAAAGAAGTTCTTCTTCAGGATGAGTAGAAAAAATATAGTTGTTATAGAACTCAGTTTTATATTTTAATCTTGAGGTTTTTTCTTTTCTTTTCTTTTCTTCTGACAACATTGATGGTGTCCATTCTGGGAATACCAAGCTAGCTTATTCTTATAGCTAGCTGAAGATCCCTAGTTGTTTGTGTGCAATTGGGTGCAAAATGATAAAAATAATAAGTGATCAAATGTTATTTTAGGGTAATAATTTTATTTTATTATGATCTAAAATTATTACATAGTGTTGATTTAAGGTATGTCAAATCAACAACAACAACAACAACAACAACAATAATAATAATAATAATAATAATAATAATAATAATAATAATAATAATAATAATAATAATAATACAAAGTCTATTCAGCAAAGCCCCGGCACAGCAGGACACAGGAATCTCCATAGAAGGAATACTTGACCTCCCATGGCTACACACCAGTGGCATGCTTTTAACAATATTTAAATATATACAAACCTTTGTATGAAGTTGTAACTTCAGTACAATAAGTAGCAGAGTTTAAAATAACTAAATAAATACTACCACATGCTTATTAATGATTAGGGTGCTACAGTAATATACTATTAGATAACAATTCATTTGGTTTATAACAGCCTGTTAAAGTGTCACTGAAAGGTATTTACATACCAGCATGAGCACTCAAGACACTGTAAAGAACTTCTTCTTCAGGACGAGTAGAAAAAATATGTAGTTGTTATAGAACTCAGTTTTACATTTTCTTTGAGGTTTTTGTATTAATTATTATAATAATTAATCATAATATTTCTTATAGATGCAGATATTTCATGACATTTTAAAATTGCTGTAGCCCTTCATGTATGCACATGTTTGAATTCTGCTTATATATATATATATATATATATATATATATGTTGATGATTATCATCATATAGCATTGCTATTTCTTGTACGTGCACACTCACAATAATGTATATCATGAAAAAAGAAAAGAAAACATTTTGTCAAGGTGGTGATGCATTTTGGAATGAAACCCATCATTTCATGAGGAATCGACCAAGAGATAATCATTTGGAATAAAATCTCATTACTTTAACTACAGTGGAAGGTTTTGTTATGATTGCAATGATATCTCAATATTTGCACCATGTTGCCATATATATATAAACAGCGTTGTCGGGAATCTCCGAAATTATGTTTGTATATTAGACTATAATCATCCTGTATTTCTTCTGCATGTTTCCCGGATTCATTTGGAGGCATTTGGAGGCAAACTAGATTGGACACCTGTTCTGCTGCAATGGGAAATGCATGCAATGACCATTGTTTCCTCTCCTTCTCTCCGTCATTCCCCTTTCCTCTCACTGCAATGGCATGTGGGAATGTTAAGGAAACTCTGATTGACAGCACTGTTAAATTACTGTGAAATTTCAGGAGAGGCTCTCCCACAAGGGAAGCCTGGCGGTAATTCTCCTCAAATCAGGCACAGGCATTCCCATGTTCCTCGAGCTTAAATTAACAGTTCTAAAACAGCCCCATGTGCCCGCCGCTAAACAAAAACGAACGTGGCTAATGCCAAGTTAATTAACACAGACCCAGATGCTCTGCCTTCTGAATACTTGTACCGCCAAAGAGGGAATATTCCAGTCTAGATATGTTTATTTTGACGGTAATGCCTCAGTGTCAGTGGGACAGGCAGTGTTAGCTCTCCTCAGCTGCTTTGCTCATTTGGTTTTACCCGATTGCCTCTCTTGAATCGTGTGATTAAATCCAACGTCCTGGCATCTGAGGACACCAACGGCAGCCTGATTATTATTGATGCCAGGATCTGTCAGCGCAGGCCCTGAAATTAGAGGTGAAACTTGAGGCAATGAAAGAGAAAATCAAAGTCATAGTAAGAAGAAATCAATCTTTAAACCTCTACCTATGATTTTTAATGCAAATATCTATGCTCAGTTTTTCCTCTTTTTTTTTTTTTTACCCAGATGCAACTTGCCAGGGTCTGCTACAAAGTAGGTTGATGCACTGCAGGCAGATCATTAGCCTCTAACAACAACAAGATCAAACAATGTGACTCACCTTTAAAGATTTCTTGACTAATGAATCGCTCATATGCATGGCCATTAGCCCGTAACCCTGGATTTTCTCTTTTATTTTATTTATTATTTATTTATTTATTTATTTATTTATTTAGTGGATATAGTGTCTAGCACCATGCGAACAACACCAAATTAGCTCTACTTTTTGGTATGTCATTGTATGACTACTGTAGATAATGTTCACAATACTAATCAATAGCTTGTAAGAACTCGGTGAACTTAAGCCATCAGTCTTTCAATGAGAAGTACCAGCCATGCTGTTGTTGGGGTTTACGGTACCATTAGAACCAAGATGTTAGCACAGATATTCCCTTTGTACTTTCTATTGCTTTTGCTTGTCTGGCATGAAAGTGCTTAGAGCGTACACACTCAGTTCGTTTCAGCATGAGTCCTAGTGTACTGTTTTCGGAGTGTCAGTTTCTTCGAGCATCTGAGCCTCTGTAGGCTTTCAAAGCCCGTGTGTTGCCTCGCTTATATATTTACTTAAGAACTAATCAAGGCAAAGAAGAAAACACATGCTACCAGTCTTTGCATCTTCCACATCATGTAACTTCATGAAATAGGCAGTCATTCTAGGTATGGCAATCAAAAACAATGACTGTTCCAATTACTTGGAAGGAATTTGACTCAGTATCGTGGCTAAGCAATGATTTAAAATAGGAGTTGTGGCCTCAAAGGACAGCTCATATGTTTGTCGGTACGCAATATTTGCCATTTCTCCTAACTTCTCTAGACATAATATATAATACATATGATGTGTTCAGACAGCTTCAACAGCTCATAAAGTCAGAAAAGTGTATAACCAAGATATAACTGCCAGTTTCTGAGTAGTGAGCCAGGGATGGACGTCATCTGCTGTAAAGAAATATTTACAGTGATAGAGACTGCTTGTTGTAGGAGTTGTTAGTAAATTATTACCACAAATTTAAGCAGCATTATGCAAGAATTTATATTTTTTGCTTTTGGGGTCCCCCTGCAGGAGCGGAATATAATTCACGCTTACAGCAGTGATGTGGACAGCCATACATGTGCATTTAGTGATGAGCTGAAGGATGCCAAATTAAACTCCCCTTTGTATGCACGGAGGTCCTTCAGACATATAGATGCTAGAGATTACACTCACAACTTTGGTTGTCTTTATATGCAAATAAACCAAGTTGTGCATATACTCTGTAGCGTCCATATGCCTGTAAGATGTGCCTGCACACGAAGGAAAGTCAAAACAACAGTAAAGACAACAGCAACGAGAAAGAATGATGGATCGACTCACAAGGTAGAATAATAACACAGAATTTTATTATAGGAGGTTTCAAACTTGGTTTATACAATTGACAGAAACTGATCAAACTTTTTGCCGTGACATGAATTTATTTCATATGCTGGACGCTGGTCTGAAAGAGAATTGAAGTTAGAGGACTTTTGTTGTCCAGCTCAGTGAGACACAGATACAGTGACAGCTTACATTGTAATCCTTTATAGATAACATAGTTTTTTATGATGCATCCTTTTATCTTGTTTATATTCTTTTGGCAACAAAAGTAAAGATTTACTTTGGTCTCTTTCTCAGTCACTCTTTCTTCTCTTTCTCATTTCTTCTGACAACATCAATAATGTCCATGCTGGGAATACCAAGGTAGCTTCTTTTTATAGCTAGCTGAAGATCCTTAGTTGTTTGTGTGCAATAGGGTGCAAAATGATAATACAATGATAAGTGATCAAATGTTATTTTAGGGTAATTATTTTATTTAATTATAATCTAAAATTATTACATAGTGTTGATTTAAGGTATGTCAAATCAACATTAATAAAAATAAATAAATAAATAAATAAATAAATAAATAAATAAATAAATAAATAAATGAAGTCTATTAAGCAAGGCACAGCAGAACACATGAATCTCCAAATAAGGAATACTTGATGGCTAACCAGGAAATGTCAATTGAAACACTAATCGTTTTCTGATGGAATCATAAAATTATTGAAATACAAACACACATTCACAGTTTAATAAGCAATCAACTGGTAATAAATACAGGCATATTGCAGGATATTGATTTTAGGAAAATAGCTAATTAAACAAGTTAATGTTAAAATCCATAGAGCAATATATATGTATTTGTACACTCAAATTAGGCAGTATTATTAAATAACCTGAATGAAAAACAGGAATTTGATCAGTCAACACACCATTAAAATGGCATGCAATAACAGCCAGCGTTAAACAAGGCTTCTCCTGAAAATCTACTCCCTGCAGAGGAAAGTTTCCAACCTATATCTAACATTCTACTGTTACCTGCCACTAATGCATCTGATCACGCCAATCGGAGAAGTCTGAAGAGGTTCATTTGCAGACATTTTTAGAGTGAAGTAAAGAAAATCTTTATAGTCTTGGTCTAAATGGTCCTTGGGTTATGACTGAGAGGCTGGGCTGCTGGCATTGAATGTTTTTAATCAGGAATCAGGAGAGAAAGTCTCAGTGTACTTTTGAGATCTAGAAGTTCACATGCGTTACTTCATCTCCTGATGAGAACAATTCTAATTGAATTCAGAATGGGATCAATAAAAGCATCGGAGCCGGAGGTCCAACTCAGAAAGTGGAAGCCAGGAGACCTTAATTTGCAACTCAAAAACTGGAGCTGCTGCTACTTACAGGTTTTCCATGTCCTGTGTGGTCCTTGATGCCGATTAGTCCTCTTAGTTTTTTCAGTCTCATCACTCATACCAGGTTTGTACGGTGTAACTGTAAATCCTGCAAGTGGTGTTTCATCTGACGTGTGGTTTCACATTCATTTATACACATTTATGTATATTTCACATGTAATTCAGGAAACAAAGAATGAATTATGAATAACAGATTACACATTTACACAAATACATAAATAACTATATTCTTTAAAAACATAAATGCTTAAACACATATGACATGTTCAGAAAATTGTTTTCTTGTGAAACTGTAACATTTGTGCATTTCCACTGAATGCTGTGTGACAATGCTGTTTGGACTTCGGCAGATTAAGAGAGGGGTCACACACTCTTCGTAAAGGTCCCCTTAAGTGATCCAGGACATTGTTTTATGGCTGGTTTGTTGTCATTGTTCCTGAAGATAAGGGTAAAACAGAGGTTTTTCACTGATCTCTTCCCCATTACAGCAATAAACCTTTCAGTGGAGATGCACACTCTTGGTTTATAGCCTAGGTCAGACTAGCCAGACAGCCTGATATAGACTTCACACTAGTCACAACAGGCAAGGTTAATGTTATCGTAAATAATCTATATTTTGATACAGAAATCGAAGCATTTACCATCAATTAATCATAACCATATAAAAGTGTGTTTATGTAACAGGGTAAAGTGAATGTTCAGAGACTTTTTTATGACTTATAAGGCATGACTTACTTATGAAAAAACTTAATATTTTAAATGAATTTATACATAAATGCAAAATAAACTTGATTTCTAGAGTATTTTAATAATTATATGTTAAAGTTTTCTCTCTTTTTTCTAAATGCTGTATACAAGTTGTGCATATACGTTGTCTTAAGGTATTTTTCATGCTTTTAGTTTGCTGTAGATGCCGTTCGATTTTAGATATTTTTAATACATATTCGTTATTGTAATGTCAGTGCATATTCAACTACATCACAACTGGTAAACTCGGACAAGTTTGCCACTAGCATTTCTGGCTTTGTCAGCGCAAACTCTTTGCAGCAAACTCACAGTTTACAAGGTCCATCCAAACACACCATTAGACCAATTCTTTTTTGAAGATACAGTGAAAGATTTTTAGAGTTTGGCAGATTTTAAAGTAGGCTGCGAGCCAGAAATCCTTTAAATGAGAGTACAGCAAGCTTTTACAACAGGACCTGAACGAATAATCATCAAAATCATAATGAAAACAACTGCTCAGTCCAAGCTGAACAAAGCCATTAAACAAGAGATGTGTTGCCAAATATCAGTACTTGTCTTTCAATAATTGCAACCAATTAACTGAGATCTATGTGCCAGGGCAAAAACTGATGCTGTTTTTAAGCTGCACTTCATCTAAAGTCAGACATATTTGAACCAAGCCCTCGAGGAGTTGGCAGAGTTTTCTCCGCTCTAACCCACCTAACCCACCTCCGCTTACACTATGACAGAAGATTTAAGTGAAGTGTTGTTAAGCCTGTGGTCTTATGGAGACACTAATAGTGTAGCTATGTCCAAATTTTATTGCTGGCATGATCTGATATGGAAAGAAAATGAATATACAAAGACAAAGTGTGTTTAAGCCCACACTTGCAACACGAGAAAAGTAATTAAGTAAGTAGCAGCAATATACTTCACACTCTAGCTTCATTCTTTCATTCCTTGCAAAAGCATTTTCCTAATCATAAATAAGTCACTTTGGTTATATGGCTAGCTTTAATTGGGAAGAGAAGTAGACTACAACCTGAGGTTTGTGGCAGAACCTTTCTTTTGAATACTGCAAACAATGTAACACATAGCAATAGAACTGCAATGTTATATTTAGTGTATTAAATAAATAAATACAGTGAGCACTTTACTGAGGAGAGAAGAAATTTAAAATATTATGATTTGCTATTAGTAGTCTACACTCTGTGGCATTTAGTGATAACCATATCATCGTTGTCCAGTGAAAATCATGTATTTCTATTTTCGTCAATTTATAATATTCTACATTATTTGCACAGTAACACTGCTATTTATATTGTGTGGAAATCTCATGATGGACCAATCACTGGACCAAAAGAAATGCTACTAAAATGGCTTGGGAAAAAATCTGGTTCCACTGACTTACATTGAAAGTAAAGACAGTTTTTGTCCTCTCCTGTAAAGTTGCTGTATTGGAGTACTTATATATATATATATATATATATATATATATATATATATATATATATATATATATATATATATATATATATATATATATTATAACAGATATCAAGGATGTGTACCAATGGGGAACCCCTCAGGACCATCTTGGACTTCTGGGAAGACTGAAGGATTGCTGTGAACTGGAAAATGCATGTCTGTAATGTTAAGATAATTTTATTTTAAAGAGCCCCTAATAATAACTTTTTTTAAATCAAGTTTAGTATTGCATATAAACGTAACATTCATTATTACGATGGCTGCAAAAACAGTCCAACTGTTTTCTTGTGATGTCATGAAAACCAGCTCATCTACATATAGCTGTGATGCACAATATAGGACAGTCAAACACAGTAGAGTTCATTTATCTTTATTTTTTTAGTCCTGAAGGCTCAGTGACAAAAACAGGCTGTTTAGTTGTAAAGTATAAAGAGAGGTTAGAAAACGGTCCTGCAGAAGAGAATTGTGTAATTTTGTGTTAAATGTATATCATTTTTGGTACATAAAACCATACAAATGTAACAAGTGAGTGTCAGTGTAAAAAAATACACAAAAAATGTAGGACGTTGGCCGTTTAGAAGAGTCAAGTTTTCCCTTTCTCTAAGGTACCTAGGTATTTAGTTAAAGCCTTTTGAGCTGTCTCAATGTTCAGGCCTTCAGAAGCTGAACAGAAGGCCTTACACATTAAACTAAAAAGCAATATAACATGACACAGCAGTCAGTGGTGGTGATAATGGGCAATTGACATCTTCTGACATTGTTGTGTTTACTATTTCTTTCATTGGCTACCTGCCCTTAAATTATCTAACCATGAACTGAACCTCCAGCATGATTGATAGGAGGTAAGGATAAGCCATTGGGGCAGTGCTTCTTTTTCATCCTCCCAAGTTGGGCTGATTTGACTAGACATCGCAGTGATTCACTATTGCTTCTTAAGGTACAAACTGATATTATAAGACAGGACAAGCATGAGTCTATGGCTGACAGCTAGATGTAACTTATGTCTCTGTTAGTGTTGTTCTATGTGTGAGGCAAGGCTGGAAACAGAGACAACCTTTAATAAAGCCCACAGCTTCTATATGTTAACTGTAATTGTATATAAATGCTAAATTTAAATAAAAATTTGACTTTCTTCTTCCAGCTTTAAGCTTTAGTTCTGCCAGAAAGACTCAGGAGGCAGAAGCGAAGAAGGACAATTTTCCTGCTGGGTATAATTGAGGAATGTAATGGATACAGTCATTCAAAACTTAAGGAGCCTTTGGCATAGGCCCATCACTGGTCTAGGTCCTGGAGCGTCAAGACCTCTACTTATCCTGCTGGATTGGGGCAGCAGGGGCAGGAGCCCACCCCCAAAAAATATGAAAAAATAAAAAACAGGGATACCCACTGGAGAGGTCTTTACCTGGATCAGTAATTTGAAAATAAACATGAGATTTTATTACCAGAGCTCAAATCAGAACAACGCACAGTGTATACATTGCTGCTGTACAGAGTGACTTTGCTTACATAAACACTGGGTCTCAACCCTATTGTGTTTGATGCATGTGGGGTGCTTGTGAAGTTTGTGCCCATTGTGTACACTGTCAGTACAAAGAGTGATTGGCGTTTGCATTAGCTGGAGCCTCAGGCTCATTGCATTAACTTCATTAGTCATTCATACACTGGCTTAGAGCCTTGGGCCCATTGCATTCTCTCATAAACTCGGGGCCACAGGCCAACACAGTCACTCATCAGCTCAGGGCCGCAGACCCACTGCATTCATACGCTGGCTTAGGGCCTCGAGCCCATTGCATTGTCTAATAAACTCAGGGCCTCGGGCCCATGCACTCATTCATCAGTTCAGGGCCACTGTATTCAAACACTGGCACCCATCGGCTTAGGGTTTCTGGCTATTTGTATTCACACATCAGCTCAGGACCACGTGCCCACACATGCACTGTGCTCACCTGGGCCCTGGGCCCGCATGGTGTCTGAAAGATTGTGCAAGTAACAAGGCATAGAAAGCTCTGAAACATCATGTTCGTTACATCTGTGAGAAAAGCTTGCAAAACCTTTTGCAACAACTTGACAGCATTGTGTTGGTTGTGATTGTGCAATAGTGTAATAGTGTGATAGTGTGAATAGTGTGTTAGTGTGAAAGGTGCCTAAAGCATACAACAGACTTCAAGCTGCCGTAATTGCCACAATGCTCACGTGGTTACGTGGCCAACACTGGACCTAGAAACAAAGACAGGATACATTTTTATAAAGGCCCAATGAGCACAACCGAGGGCAAAGTCAACCAGGACGACCAGTGAAGCATAGACCACAGAATTCCCCCAAAACCAATCAAAAGAGCAGCATCAGAAAAGAAACCGAAGACACAACCAGGCTTGCAGGCAGAGCCGTGGAGAGAATGTCGGAGGACAGAAAGGAGCCGAGTGGTCAGACGCATGAGACACATATGAAACGTCAAAATATCAGCACCTGTAAGCAGCAGGGATAGGCAGGTAGAGTCATTTTAAAGACCTGTTGACTGTGTTGGTATGTGACCAGCAGTTTGCGCACCAATCTTCAGAGTTAAACATCAGCGAATTAGCTGCTGTATATTAATTCCAGTGTTCAGGACCATTTCTTATTAAAGCTTTATTAAATGTGTTAGAATGCTCAACTTATTATAATGGAAAAGTATTGGTTTACGGCAAAGCAGGATTTTTTTTACTTATAAATTTAAATATATGCTAAACAACAACCAACTTAATAAGCATTTTCCAAGACAAAGAAAATCATTACATGCGAAGGAGATGACATCTATTAATTATATAATAGCAAAATATCATTTTACTGCAAAGGAGGATTATTTTATTTTTTTATTATTTTTTTTAAAGTGAATACTTCACTATTTGCAAAAATAATTAGTAGCTTTAGACATGAGTTTAAGTCATTTGTTGAAAAGAAAAAACGATTTCTGAGAGCACTCATCGGAAGATAGTGTTGGACCAGATGTCAGTAGTGAATGATGACCAAAACACTGACGATCAATAAATCGTAATACCAATACAAAGCTTTATGTGTGCCTAAGTTACAGAGGGCTTCTAAGTGTTGTCCATCTTTTTGAAGGGGAAAATAAAACACTGATAACGTTGATAAACATCAAGCCTCTCTCTTTGCCATTCATCAAATGACTAGGGTAATTGAAAAGAGATAGCAATGTGTGTTCATTGGTGGTTTTTGTCTTTATCAGTGCTGTTTTTTCTTTTTTTAAAAGAAGATAATTAAAGGTCAAGCAAGTGACCAAGGCAACAAGGCAACGTTTTGGAAATCTCAGTCTCTGATAGCTGCCCCCATTACACAATCATTTAATTGACTTTGCTTTGCATGCCATATCTCTGTAATTATACAAGGGAACAGTGGAGAGACACACAAAGAGAAAAGGTCCTCAACCATCACATGGACACACAATACACACAAGATTTACACCGGTATATTAACTAAGTGGTTGAAGATTCTCTGGTAACTCAAGAGGGTTCCTCAAGCACCAGTGATACAAAACACATCCACAACACACACACACACACACATATATATATATATATATATATATATGTCGAGGGCTGGAGGTTAGGGAACCAGCCTTGTGAGCGGAAGGTTATCTGTTCGATGCCACGAGCAGACAGGACATGACTGAAGTGCCCCAAGCACTGTGGTAAGGCTGCCCCCCGTGCCGGGCAAGTGTGCTCACTGCCCCTAGTGTGTCTGTTCACTAGTATGTAAGTGTTTCACTGCACGGATGGGTTAAATGTGGAGATTTGAATTTCCCTCTGGGATCAATAAAATATCTATCTAATCTGAAAGGGCTAGTCTGTCTTTACGCTGACCCTTGCCTTGACCAGCTTGGCCAAGAAAACATGACTAAATCTGTTTAGTGACCAGTGCCAGATACTACCAGAGTCAAAAAAACATGCTGTATTTGCAAAAATAATATCAGTCTGTTTTAATGACTTACTTTACATTACAAATCAAGAAGATACATTTTCACTCAGAGAGCCTCTTCAACTGATACCCTGGATGAACCTCCTTCATAGAAATGTATGGAACGGTGCTGGCTAGCTAACACAGGTAGTGATGGCTCTCTGAAAAAACTTGTGGGAGCTCATTACAAAGAAAAATTTGACAGTAATTCTTGCGGCAGCAAATTTGCATGAACTGAATGTCAATTGTTTATAGGGATGTAACGTTGCTATCCAGAACTTACATTTAATAACAAGGTGTGCTAACACAGTCATGCCCTCAGGACAGAGGGGAATTGATACCTACTCTGGCTAAACGCTGCTATACAAAGAAATATTTGGAGTCTCCAAATATTTTAAGTAGAATGAATTAATACTTTGCCAGGGGGGAGGGCATTGTTGTAACCCTCTCTTAAAGCAAACCACCATTAGATAAACTGGCCTATAGCAATTGTATTTACTCTTGAGATTTTAGTTGTGCTGTATTAGGTTTAGGACAAATGCTCAGTGTGCTGTGTTGAGAAAGTAGCTATAAAGAGTAGTTTGGTCTCAAGCAACATTAGCGTAATACCAAACTTTTATCATTTGTACATAAATACCAAAATAAAACATTCACATTAACAGAAAACCCAACCTTATTACTAGAAAATTCAGTCATGTCAAGCCTGGCCAACTCTAAATCAGGGCTGCCCAATCCTGATCCTGGAAATTGACCACCCTGCTAGTTGTTGGTTCTGAGTTCTTAGGGTAGTATATCTCCAAGACCAGGTTGGGGCACCTCTGCTCTTAGTAAACTCCACTGAGAACTATTGATTTCAGGGGCATGCTTGGCGTTGATGGGCAAAAATAGAAGGCAGATCCATAGAGTAAAAAAAAAATAGTTCCAAAGTTGTTGTTTACCAGTTTCAGTATCTTGAATCTTGAGTAATGCCCCTCTCAGACAAACTAATACAAATGTGGTCCAAAAATCTTATTACATTAAAGTTCAAAGTAAAGAATGTTTTTTTTTTTCATTTCAGAATTATGAGTTTTTATTATAACAGTATGATATAACACACACTATATGTTACCCCTCTCTTTGTTAGGAGGCTCAGAGCTCATCCTGTGGTGACAGTAATGCTGTTTCCAGCATTGCTAATTCCTAATTGAACCAACCATATCTGGTCTATTTCAGCTACCCTCTGTGAGAAGTGCTGTGCTGGTGTTTGTTATGTTGTCCAGCTCGGTAATGAAAAGTCAGAGCGTTTTCTTAGAAGTTGTTGTAGCCTAATGCCTGATTCAAACCTTTACATTTCCTATGGATTTCCTATGGATACTGAGAAATAGGCCGCATTGGGAAACATTCTACCTAATATGTATGGCGCGGTAATCTCTGGGACCTAATGAAAGTAAAATATGTATGCGTCTTCCCTCCGTAGGGGGGAATGTGCAATATTGATTTCTGCAATGCACAATCAATTATACTGGAAATTTTAAAATCACATATTTGATTGAGGGCCATCCCTCAGCTATCGGCCACAAGTTACACAAAAACTAGAATATATGCCTGTTTATGGAAGATAAGGTCTTTACTGCTTGCGGTGTTTAGAAACAGTAATATGATTTAGAGCAATATATTAGCAAACATTAACACAGTTTGCACCTTCTTTTTGTCAGAAGGGATTCAAACTGATGAGGCAGCCATTAGCAACAGACAGAACCGTTCCTTGTAAGTATTGGAGAAATGCTTCAGCTGTTCTTACATCTTGCTGTAAAGCTGAATTAAGCATGACAGACAGCTTGATGCCGCTACCCTTTCTTTCTATGCAGTCGAATGTGAATAGCGTGCTTAGAGACAAACACAGTGATAAAAAGTATTTATTATTGCATTCCTGTTATAAAGCTGATTTTGATGGTTGTTATCAGTAAACTAGCTGTTTAAATCTTTCTTTACTTTGTCTCTATTTATACAGTGATAGGTTAGCCCACTGTGACCTAGAGCTCCAGCCATGCCCTGTAAAATATACATAAAATACAAAATACAATAGTAAACAGAAATAATAACAATATAGAATGTATCAATCATTAAAACAATTAGAACCAAAAATAATTCACCTTGCCAGAAATAACATTAATTACACCTGTTGTTATTCATGGCTCCATTTTTCGAAGTTAACATTCACTTTAACGTGACTTGATGACCAATTAGGAGTGGTCCATCCAAAAGTCACATAGACGCTGAAGAGCACAGGAAAATTAACTGTAACCTTCAGGTTCGGCACTAATAATTACAGAGCTTTGGGTTAAACCAGTGCATGTTTGAACTTAGACTGCTTTCAGATGAAACTGAATTAATAGTGAATTGACTACTCCTGAATAGTAACTTACTGGAGAAGATTAAATGCATGTACCAAGATTTAAAAAAGCATTTTTTGTCAATTTATCATATAATGTTCACGCAACGTACAGAGCAGCCTGTATTTTCAAACAGAGAAACAAGCACTTGTTCTGACAACGGCGATATGCTTTTCTGTGTCTAAAGCCAAGTCCTTATAAATGTATCGCAGAACAGTCTGAACATTCATGAACCGATATGAAACGATCTTGTTCATACATCCTGACAGTATATACAGAGTAAATCTATTACAGCTTTGCCATAATGCTCTTTTCTGCTTTATATAAAGATCTGAAATAGGAAAACATATAACCAACACCTTCTTTTAACACTGTAGTACAAGTTCAAGACCCTGTTGGAGCTTACCTTTCAGCATCTCCTTTGAATCGCCCACAGATTGCTCTACTATAGGTGAGATCTCTTAAAGAACCAAATGCAGTTTCTCAGAGGTGTTATTAAATGATGTCTGCCTTGGTTCCCATGTTTTTCTACTATTAAAAGAGTGCCAGATCTTAGACTCCTGAAAATAAAGAGTCTATAAAGAAGGATATTTGAAGCAATTCTATCAAATAACCATTTATTAGTTTCCCTTTTTAATGGATGACTCCTTCAGGAAGCATTAAGAGATATATGGGTTTTAAGAAACTTTTTAAATGTAGAGAATTTACACAAAGTTTCTTCCCATTTTTAATCAGTGCATCCAAACAAAGAATCGTTAATAAATGCCATTTTGGTAGTACTTTCTGTGAATCCTGTCTTCATAATGCATTTGTAAGTTATGTGGAAAAAGCATGAGCTTGTATAATTGAGCTTGTATAAATACTCAGTTATACATAACACTTTATAATGAGAAAGTGCATGACTTCATAAAGTCAGATTCCTTAATGCATTATAATAGCTGTTTATAAGGAACATTGTATGCAGTAATGTTACAGAGTGTTATAACATGTAATTACAAGCATTACGTCTAACTGTTCATACAGTACTTAACAGGATGAAGGGAGAAAAACCAGCTTGAAAAGCATTTTTTTTTCTTTACAGTTTTCTTATGTACAGACGTTATAATGTGTTATACAACTTGACATTAGGAGAGAGAAGTTATACAAGGGTGTAGAATTAGCATGGACTGAAGTGACGTGTCCCCACCAATATCCAGCGATTATTCAATTTTCCCCACCAAAAAAACAGACCCCGATCAGTCAACGTCTGATTTAACCTAGAGGTGCCGAAAGGGTTAAATCACATTCTCTACTGAAGTCCGGCTAGTGTGATTGGCTGTGTCTATCTCTGCTGTCATGTGAGACTCTGTAGCTACGTTTGGTTGTTAGCAGCGGCAAAACTGGAAGGAACAGTCATGTGTGAGACTCACTGCGCAAGACTCAAGTGCAACGTGGGGTGTAAAAGTTAGTGAGGATGGCAGCAAAAAAACTATTTTTCAAAGAAACATTTCACTTAAAGTCAAGTTCATTATAATAACTTTAATGACTACGCTCGGCTTTGACGCACAGCATCCAGCAGGGTAAAATCGTCCGTAGCTATGAATAATAAGCAGTGTTCCCTACTTTTATTAATGCTAATGTATTAGAGATGTCAGTTACACTATGGCTGAAATAATGTTGACAAGTCTTTAGAAGTAAAATCACTGGTTATTGGTCTGAAACAGGTTGAAATGAGCCTGTGTCTTGTAGTTTTATTGAGAAAGATTAAATTTTTTCTGCCATTGCTTCAGTGGTGGAGGGGGCGTGGTGTGTCGACGTACATTCATAGGTCCCCACCAATGTCAAGAGCAAATCTATGCCCTCAAAGTTATATACTCCTGTTTTGTAAAGCATTTCGCATGTCAGTATTAATACTTCTAAGAATTTTACAAGCTCATGACAAACATTATAATACACCTTATAAATGCATGTATAAAGCATTATAAACACAGGATTCATAGAAAGTGTTAATAAAATTAACTTTTTTCAAAAATGTATTACTAATAGACTAGTCTAATATTGCCTTGTAATTACTTACATATCACATTACATACTATCACATACATCATGCTAATACAATCTTGTGCAAAATGTTTGTCAAAATCTTTTGGGGACTGCTGGGCAGTATGAACAGTCCACAAAGGAATGCATATGCCTTTGATACAATTCCTCTGTTTTTCTTATTCTCTTGAATATGAAGACCCAAGAAATATGTACTTCACAAATTACTTTCAATGTGACACCCAAAGGCTCAAAATAGCGGCTGCTCTGATGCTAAGGAAGGAAAAACAGGTTGTGATGGCAACGCAAAAGGCTGCCATTTCCATTTGTGTGCAGCAGCCTCAGGTAAACAAGCATTTGCATTTACCTTGTGTTTCAGTGTGACTGTAATACTTGTCAAGGGTCACATGCAAATTTATAAAGATGTTGTGAACAGCAAGTAAAGTCAAATTAGGAACAAGTGTGCCATACAGCGCAATCGCTCCTGCTGGTATCATTCAGCAGGTTTCGTGCATAAAACCACTGTGGGGGTCATGGCTTTTCCTTTTAGCCCACCCTCTCTCTTTTCAACAACAGGAAACGTTTCAAGCTTTGATGTAAAAGAGGGGTCAGAAATGTGCGCGCCAACTCCTGTATTTTACAGGCTTTTAAAAACTTCATTGGGATGAGCGTCAGCGCGTACGCCTGACCCTTCTGCTTGGCTTGAGAAACATAAATTGGAACCCATTTGTGGTTCACTTGTTTCTCCCTGAGAGTAATAGGGTTTAATGGATCTCAGTTATTTAACTGTAAACACATTGTTTAGTGACATGAGGATTTCATTTTTTGGCGCTTAGGTCAGTTTGATAATGGATTTTCACAAAGATCAAGAAAAACAAACCGTTTGGTTCATCACACAGAGCTTTTGGTCATTTGTGTTCTTCATAATAATTTTTAATACATATTTCTTTCCTATTTATGGAATTCTGTTTTTCGCCTTGTTGGTGGACCTGAAAGTAGGTGCTGTGCAGCTGTTTGACAACAGAAAGAAAGCACTATTCAACACACTGACCTTGAACACTAGCATAAATAAAACTCATTCTAAATCAGCATCATTGAAATGCAGGTGAAGCGCAGAGTGATTTTTTTAGAAGGTTAGAAGCCCTGTGTTTTTTCCCCTGTGGAGAGTCTCGTCTGCCAGTGGAGAGATCTTATATAGGTGTTAGACAGCTTTAGAGTGGGCTTGGCTTGCCGGAACAGAGAGCTTCGTCTGACACTGATTCTGTAATGACCAGACAGTGATGTCTCTGTCCATCTGCCAGTGAAACAGATCTGCCAACAGACCCAGAATCCATAAATGTAGTTAACATTAGAAAAAAAAAAGTTTCTACACATAAGTTGAAATGCTTGGAATCTGAAGTACATAGCATCACTGTTATATACAATTCTGTGTGAAAGTTTGGACATGTCTGGTTGAATGGGGTGTTTTATGTTGCTTTATTTTAACCTTTAAAGTAAATTTTTTATGTGCATAGTGCCCAATTTCTATGTATTTTTGGCAACAAAAAAAAAAAAAACATATCACACAACATGTGTATTCATTTTATTTTTATTAATTTGCCCTTAGAAAATCAACAAGTCATGTAATCTGACCACCTCCTAAACCTGCATATAACAAGAGCATGTATCGAGAGCATAGATTTGCACTTGACATTGGTGGGGACGTATGTATCCACAAACTCACCCTTATAAATAACAATTAATTATTTAATTAATGAATTATATAATGTTATATTAACTGACAGTTGGCAGATTGTTGTGCATATTATTTCCAAACCATGTTATTCGTAGCTACAGAAAATGTTAGCCTGCTGTATGCTGTGCACCAAAGCCTAGCACTGCCATTAATGTTTTATGATGGAGTCAATTCATTGGCGAACTCGACTTACACGTTTCTTTAAAAAAATAGCTCTTTATGTCCACTTTCTTCTTTTTGCTGCCGTCCTCACTCGCTTTTGACACCCACGTTGCTCAGTCTTGCACAGTAAGTCTCACATATGATCAGACCAAACGTAGCTACAGAGTATCATGTGACAGCAGGGAAAGGAACAGCCAATCACACTGCCCATATGTGTTACGGACTTGAATGAAGAACGTGATCTAAGCCTTTCTGCATCTCTAGGTTAATGAGGTGTTGATGGATCGGGGCCTTTTTTTCAGAGGGGATTAAATTATTGGTGAGGAAAATTCTATATTCTCTGGATATTTGTGGGGACGCGTCACTTCTGTCTATGCTGATTCTACGCCCCTGGTACACGTTGTACATTTGTTGTTGTGTGAATGTTTTATTATAAGTAGAGAAAGAAAAATGATCCAGAATGATCTGCTTTACTGGCGCTTGCAAACAATTAAAACAATTAAAATTAATTACATTTGTTTGCTGTGGTTAATAACACATAATACTTATTGGCTGCCTGTAGGGTTGGAACTTCAACTGCTGTGGCAATTAGCCAATCAAAACAGATTGGGCAAGTTGACCAATCGGACGACCCCAGGCTCATCAGAGTGTAAACATAACGTTTAAGATAGAGGATAAATTCAGATGCACATTATGGGAAAAATGTTGTGCTGTAGGATCACTAAAATGTAAATGTATTCTAACAGACCCCAAAAATAAAATTAAAAATAAAATTAAATGTCCTTGGTCAACATCTTGAACCATTGAGACCATTGACCCAACACTTTAGACAAACTGGTAGTGGTGGGGAGGAAGGAAGGAAACACTGAAACATCGGCAGCTGAAGCCAGCATAACAGGTGTGCACGTTGAGTCATGTTAAAGACGTGCAAGCCAGTGATTGGTAAAAGTAATGGGAGTATGAAGACATGGAATTCTTCCTGACAGAACCTGTGCTAGAGCTTTCATTTCTAGTTTTTACCAATGACATTCATCATTGTCCAATAAGAGCAACAGTGGCAGCATGTTTCAACTTCTCTCCTACAGTTACATTATGTCTTGATTCTACAGGAACCCACTTTGGTTTTGCTTTTGCTGATTCTTTTGTTAGTTTGTAACTTGTTGATGTAATCATAGTTGACCTGCAAGCACTGTCCAGAGTGTTGTGTCGAGTGCATCCTCTGGGGCTAGTGTTACTGAAATTGCTGCCAGAAAGATTCACCTATAAATGAAGCTCAGACTTGATATAACTTGCTGACAATCAAATTCACAAAGGCAATATTAAAACATCCATCGATGGAAGCTCTTTACAGCTGTAGTAACAGCACACAAGCAGCTTGACTTGGAACTACGGCTGGTTTAATGGGTCAAATTATGAAAATTAGTAGCATTAATATGTTGTAGCATTAATGCATTTTAAATTTGACATCACTACTTATTACATCAACATTTATCAAAGTCAAGAACATCTTTTACCTTCTTCTTGAAAGTTACCATTTGATTTCAAGAATTTCTTACAATAGTGACAACGTGAGGATAATAACAACAGTATGATTTCTTTGTCTGTCTGTCTGACTGTTTGCGTGTCCTTCAAAGCTAATTTTGGGTAAAACATCATGCGACTAAAAATTGTCTTTCTGATCCCTTGATGAGGCAGGATAATGAAGGTATTTATTTATCAGGGGTGCAGCGGGGTTGTTTGGATCATAAGCCTTCATTACCCATTGTCCATGTGCACCAAGGTCTCTGTCCTCTGTTGTTGTTCATGGAAGAAAATTAACAAATGCCAATCAAAGCAGCATGGCTCTGCAGCGGAGGATATGAGAGACGAGGAGGAAGGATCCCCCCTAGCCTCACCCCACTCCCCCCACCCACCCTTAGCTCACTGCCATCTCTGCTCCTGCATTTCAATTGGTCCCCATCACTTTCATCCTCCACCGAGACCTGAATCCTCACCCAAGGCTACTCACACACTGCAGGATGTCCCTCTTCCAAGAAAAAATGAGATATTTTGAACCATTAGCTTATGTTAATTAGCTGGCTCCGACTACATCAATCAGCAGTGCTTTGGACTGAAATACTTACGCCATCATCTCGTTAAGACCTGTACCCTAGTGATAGAATCTAATATACATAAAAGTCAGGGGTTTCACATTAAAAAACATGAGGACGACATAGTCAAATTTTTTTTTTTCCATCTGATTGTTTTTTTTTTCTTGTTCTGTGAACAGTACTTAAAATTTTCAATTCGGTTTAGTTCAATGAGTAATATCAATTCATTTATTATTCTCTGCATGACAAAGAAACCTTTCTGTCATTTTGTAGCTCTTTTATAAATTACAGATTGATAACAATTTATTTGCAGAGCTCCATGTAGATGCTCATCTTGCATTCAATTGTCAGTGAAATATCTATAGATTCACCCTGAATTTCCTTTAACACTCACTCTGCCCCCAACTGTAACCTTAACACCATCCCAAAGCCTAAAGATAACCCTCATCCAGGTTTTAAACTTAACCGTAACCCTAAACCTGAGCACCAACAGAGAGTTTTCTACTACTCTTTCTACAGACATTTATAGATGATCTATTGGAGGCTATCCAAATAAATCAGAACCCAAACATGATGTGGTGGGATTCATGGAATGTGTTTCTTTGAAAAATGGAATCATTTCTTCTCTTGGCATCAAATGAAAAGAGGAAACCAGTCTGCAAAGTGATGTTACTTTACAGAGCGCTCTCTTCCAGAGTGCAGTCTCAATTGATACTCAGAGACACATCTAGGACCCCTGTTTTACGGCCTTCCACATGGGCTAACTACTATCTACTGGGCATAAGGCGGATTCCTAAGCAAACGGAGCTATAGTAAAACACAGGACGTGCTGGCTATCGCCGGAGTTCCTGACGATTGTCATAAAACTGAAAATGTTTGTGGGTCTAAGACAGGGCTGGACGAGTAATCTGCCATACCAGATTACCCGTCCGACATATCTCAGGGCTGATGCTGTTGGATTTTTTGTTCTTCCCTTTTTTTCTAAGAGATCGGCCCACAATTTAGAGGGGGCAGCCCGTTGGTTCATCTTTAAAATAGACAGTGGACTGAACCAATCAGGATATAGGACGAAAGCAGCCCACCCTTTATCTGCATGGTCTCCTGTAACTCCTGCTAGTTTCAGTGTTGAGCTCACAGAGCAGCCCTGTTTTTAGCTTGACACAAATGCATGTTATAGCTTTTATAGCAATTAGAATTGAGCTGCAATATCAGGGAAATTCAGAAAATACATATTAGAGATGAGCAGACTAGAACTGGAAGTGCTGGAACTACAGTATATGTTAATTTACGTATTTGTTTTCCACAATGGTTATTCAATAGATTCAAGATTCAAGAGTTTTATTGTCATATGCACAGAAGGACAGATAAGTTACATTGTACAATGAAATTCTTACTTTGCTGTTCCTCCATTTACCAATAGATAAGATAACAAAAGAAGAAATAATACAAATATATGCAAAATATATAAAGTAGAATAATAATATAAGTTGAAGTAAATAAAAGTATTTTTATATATAGTTAAAAAATAAAAAAATAAGTTATGTGTGCTTTTATGTGCAAGTAATAGTCTTCTAAAGTAACGATTTAGAAGACTAACGATTTTAATAAGCCTAAAGGCAAAAAGTTATCATTTATATGATGCTGTTATTATTTGATAATTATTATATGATAATAGTAGAATACACTCCTACAGGTAACACATACATAAATTAATGGTCGGCTGTGCTCCGCTAATTATGACTGCCCAGTCTAAGCCAAAAATGCCAGGGCCGATTTTTTGTCCCAGTCCAGCCCTGCCCTAAGAGACTATATTCTTCAGATATGGCCTGAACTAAAGTATGTAGAACAAATGTATGGATTCTGATATAAACATGCTACCCTATTCTAAAAGTCTCTGCTGTATTCTGGGATATTAATCTATGCTTGTAGTGAGTGGTACAGGATATTAATCTACGCCTTAACAATAGCAAATAAATAAATATTAAAAAAGCAGAACTACAGAAGAAACAGATACACAATTAGCATACAATCGCCATAAACAAACGATACTAATGAATGTGCATGCGTACCAGGCGAAGACAGAATAATACCTATGATGTTTTGATAATGCCAGCAGAGCACCAGAAGTGAGCAAGAACCGAGAGGGATCAAACGACGCGGCGCGCTTCGGCATTCTTAAGAGATTGATCACATTACGCTTTCTCAAACCCTCTTTGAGCCGCTCTCCCCGAGGTGCTGTCACGTCATTCGAAAGACTAGAACAGAGGAAGGAGGAAGAGAGAAAAAACTGCATAGATTTAACAAAAACAGGTGAAGGCTGTGAGTGATGTCTAGGTGTCTGTTTTCAGGTGCAAAGCGACATATGCTAAGTCAAAAGCAATCTTGTTTGCGCAAAGTACTGTTTACAGACAATTTATTCATGGCTTTAAATGACAATAAACAAGACTGCCGCTGAATATGTTCGCCCACGTCTCATCATCAAGCTGCGGGTACGCCAACCTCTCTGCTCAGGAAATATTCAGCACAGGCATTCTCGGTGATTATCTTAGCTTTCGATATGGATTATCGCCACTATTAGCTGCATGTGTTGCATATAATTTATAGTGGCTGCATGGGCTGCATATAATTCATAGTAACACCAAGTCATAGCAATCAGTTCAGTGCCTGAAAAGTAGAGAAAGTTTTTATTTCAGCTGAACGCGCTCTGGGAGGCAGCACTTAACACAATGCCAACCTTCGCTGACAGTATTTATTTCGTTAGAGGATTGATCATCACAGGCAGAGGTTAAGCAGACACCAGCATGGAAAATAATGAAGGACATTTATTAATACAAGAACATGTGCTGTCCCAGGGAGAAGCGGATGCTCTTTGTTTTAGTAAGCGAGGCTGCTTTCCAGGGAGCACAGTCCAGCTGCGAGCACTTTTATCCAGGATTCACAAGTCTGCTGCCACTGACTGACATTCATCATTTATTCAACCTCTCCAGCTCCCATAGTAAGGAATGTTTAACGTTTAAAACATGCATATATTAGGGCGCAGTTTTAACTTAGCTTCCTGTCCAACCTCAGCTGAGCCCATATTTCCATTCCATTAGACTGTCTTAAAAATAAAGGTCCTATAAATGGTCCTGTGGAGTGCTGGTAATATGAATCCCTTCAGTTTGTCCAGAGAACCTTGCCATGATTGGTTCTTTTAGGAATTACTGGATAATGCCTAAATTAGGTAATCCATTTTAGATGATGTACCTTGGATTCAACTAAATATCTATTAAATTCACCTTAATTGGCCCCAACCATAACTGTAACCTCAACCCAAAATCCAAATTGAATCTGCACCCTGGTCCCAAGCGTAACCCAAACTGAAAAGCTGTTACGAATCATACCCAGTGTGTTACACAGCTTGAGCATAATAATCAATCTTTAACAAATAAGATGTTTGAATATGACGAACCTTTTCAAGGTTCCATTTAGGAACATTCATTTTTCAGAGTATGGAGGCTGAATTTGCTTTTTGGCTCTCTAAAATATGTAAAACTAAAACACATTCGGGCCACTCTGACTTTCTGTCCCAGAAACAGGAATGTTTGGGCTGCAGAGCTTCAGCATAATTTAGGACTTGTTTTAAATTTTTTAGATTCTTTTACTTTGGATCTTTTTGATTACGATCCAATTTTCTTTTGCTGCTATGTTTAAACTTTAAAATGTGTAAAAAAAGAGAAATTTTGAAAAAAAAATTGGTTTGAGAAAGACAAGACAGAAAAATTGGGATACATCTGAGTGTCAAATAATTATAAAACAAAGGGGTAGAACATATACGTTCTCCTATATACGACTCTTATATATGATTGTGATGACATCTGGCACCAACCCATATACACATTATTAAAGGCTAATAAGTGTTATCTGTTATAAAAGCTTGTTTTTCCTAAGTGACATTGATTTTCTTTCTTAAATTGGGTTTTTTAATATCACTTTAAAGTGAGATTTGCTGGTTTTACCAAACCATGTCATTTCACTGTCACAGACAAATTTCCAGTGTCAGAATAAAATAATGAGTTTTGCTAGAGTTATGGTGCGCTGCTGTTATCTCAATCGCTTGGGGTTAAGGTAGGTCAGGATAGCTTGTCTTAAGACTTTTTCTCATCTTGATGTTCCTATTGAATCAACCTTGATTAATATAATGAGAGGTTTTTAGTCTTCTCTCATTATTGATGTGGACATTGTCAACAAGCACTGGGTGAGCTCTCTCCAGCAGCACAGCAGGTACAGTACCAGAACATCTATTTCATAACCCACCTGTGATTCCCTTTGTAGGATGGACAGACCATGCTGTTCCTGTTTACTCAACCTGGGTCCTGTCCCCATTCAGTGGTGCCTTGTCTTTTTCTTTTTGGCTGATTTTTCTTTTTTTTCTGTTTCATAACACAAGGGCAGCTGTAGTGAAAAACTGCTTCTGTTTCTGCTCCATTGTTCAACACTTGTAGGAGAAAAAGAATGATGGGAAATAATCTTAAAAGGAATCTAGTTGCAGTCTTGCAAATTTGAGTCCTCAGTCTTTGCAAGTCTAGGACTAAAAACCTTCTGTGACTAATGGCATGTTGCAGTTGGATGTGAAAAGGGTGTGAGACATTTAAAAGGTCTTGAAAAAAAGAAAAATGTTTTTTTTTCAAAGTTTTCAAGTGTGTGGTCAGCATGAGAGCCACTGAAAATGCTCACTCTTGTTCAACTAAGCTGACTTGTCAAGCACATTACTGGCATTATGCTGCAAAAGTCTGTCATTTCAGCCCAGAAAGTGTTACGATGCAGCCTAACGTCAGAAACATATGAATGTCAACTGACATTATGTCAAGCTAACATCCCAGCTGACAAATTCAACCTTTACCATAAATGTTGCCTTGACATAGGTGATTGTAATTCTTTATATACATCTATCACTTTAGAAGAAGGTGTTACGTAGGTGTCACGTAGCATTTACACAAAAAAATCCACGTAATTAAATCATTACCATAATCACATTATCATAATTACATTTGCAATTTAAGACTTATTCTGTCCACCCCTTTTCTCTATCTTTCTGTGTTCTGTCTGTTTCTGACTTTGTTTACCCTTCCTCTTGTGCTGTCCTGCCAAGTGCTTTTGTTTTTGTTCTGGTTTTTAAGCTCCTCCTTTGCTCCGCCCCTTTGCCTGTAGCCCTGCCCTCTTGTCAGCCCCAGAGTGTTTTCTCATCTTTTTCTTTGTGTATTTATACCCCTAGTCATTACCTTGTTTTACTCCCTGCCTGGTTTGCAGTGTCTCTGTATTTATTTTGGTCACCTGTATGTCCAGTAGTCTTTTTTGTTTCAGTCTTTGTTTTGTTTTTTTGTTGTCAGTTTTTTGTTTCTTTGTTTTTGTTTCCAGTGCAGTGCAGCAAGACTTTAACAAGCAAACATTACAGTGTACGATACAGTGAATACACTTCCATATAGAGTTCGTTCGTGCAAGTTTGGTCATGAATTATCAAAATACCTTTCGCAATTCCCACTTTCAGGTGGAAAATATAAAGTGAGAGCATGCAGTGGAATAAGACTCATAGGACGATGATGAAATCAAGTGTCTTATTAGAAAAACTACATGTTTTATTCATCCCCACGTTACTGAATCTATGACTTCACTGGCCATTAAAATTGATGTCATGTAATTTCCCAGTTGCGGTTAGTGTTAAGTCCTTTTCTATCACATCCTATTAGCCACAAATGTTCTGTTTGTGGTAATTATGCACAGTGTGTTGTCTCATGGTTGCCAAAAGCTGGTATGTGGATTTAGCATACCCCGAAAAGTAGCAGTTTCACATCATTAGGGCTCACCCACTGACAGGAGCCACTCACTGTAACAAACTCTGGCACACCTCGTTCACCACATGTGTCCACTGTCATCAATTTTATGTCCACCTGTCAGTGATATTCCCTTATCTTTGGTTAGACAAGATGTGTGGAAGGTGGACACTGAGTAAGGTTGGTATCAGAAGGTAAAAGAAGAACTGGACAGGGGAAATCACCTCTTTTGGGCAAGCTTCCATTCCATGCAACACACAAATAACACTTTTTTTAGTGTCTCGTGTAATTTCTTGCCGATGTGACAGAAACGTGGTGTAATGTTTGGTCAACACTGCTCAGCCAGCTTGGATTTGCAGAGGTATCTTTTTGACAAATTAATTTTCACGAACACTTTTTTCTGCCACGTTCTCCCCTCGCGAATCACACTGTGCTTTATAATTAGCCAATTAAATGACACTTCTTTTCAGTGTAGGGAGGTTTAATTAAACATGAGTACTGCAGTCACTGGATTGGAATGGTCAATGAACGGTGCCATATATTTGCATGTATGCTGATGGCTGCATTGTAAACTGTGGACGAGGAAAAAAAAAAAAAGAAAGCGTAATGTGAAGCGTGAGGGACTGAGACAGGGGGAGAGGAATGATTCTCAGGAGCTGCTGCTAATTGCCTTGCTCACGCTATCTGAGACATGTTAGCCAGCTAGCCTGATGGAGCTGCTCTGCTGGTACCTCGGGGTGTTGGCATCGCAGCTCACCAGACGACAGCTTAGTTTGCAGAGGACTTTTTTCTCCCTCTAGTCATTGCAGCCTGCCTCTCCTGAGGTTGGCCCCCATCGAGAGCAGCTTGTGTGTGATGGATTGGCATCCTGTGTGTGTCAAGCTGCTTTATGCCACTCTAATGAGCAGCCCAGGCTAAGACACGACCGCTGCTGCTGCTTTATGGGAAATCTGCTGTAATAAAATCTCCATTTTAGACTGAGAGCTTGGCTGACGTTTCGGTGCCTCGTGAAAATGTCGAAGCCGAGCCAAAGGACTGCCTCCCATGTGACCTCATGTGTTGTGTAGCATGTAAAATCCAGCAATAAACAAGTACTGCATGCATAATTGTGTCTAGCTCCGCTCATATGAAGACGTGTCTCTTAAAAAACAAGATTTCTAAATGATTCTAGGCTTGGCTGTACGGTTCTAGGAAACACTTCAAATTGGTGCAGGTCCATTACATTATGTGGAGGCTCTGCAAACTTTAAAAAGTTCTTCTCACTTGCACATCTTATTTATAACAATGGCTCACATGCTGTCTGTTGAGAGGTTCTTTAAGGAACTGAATGTGGTTCTTCTATAGTTTTGCTCCTGAAGTGTAGTGGGATTAATGCTGTAGAGAAGAGAGGCTACTTTCTTTCCCTCGTTTTTAATTTGCCACATAGTATAAGAAGGACATACATTTTACAGTGTGTTATGCCCAGAAAACAATTGGTCTAATGGTATTAGAGGAGAAGCTGTTTTTAGACAGAGGCATATGCTATGGATTCCATAGGAAAGGTTTTCTATCTTCTATCTAAGGGAGAAAAATGCATCGCCCTGTCTGGAATGTCTAGAACCAGGGTATAAGATAAGATTCTGCTGAGAACGCCAGGGGTTTCTTCACATTCGGCTGGAAACATTTCCAGATATTGAAAGATGTCTGTTTGATACTGTATATCTTTCTTTGCAATAAATATATTTTACAAACAAGATGGTCATCATCACAGCACCAATACAGAATTAACTACACTCCCAAGAACACTTTTTAGCACCTTGAATCTAAATATCCCTGGATGAATTCATGATAATTTTTTACCTCTTTGTTCTATATTATAAAAAACAATTAATTAAAAGTGATCTAATTTTACAGCTCTGTTTCCATATATCGTCGTTGTCCAATGAAAAACATGTATTTCCGTTTTAAGTTTTCTACATCATTTGAACAAGCCAATGCTTGTTCACACTGTGTGACAATTTCATGCTGAAAGGACCAATAGAAGTGCTCCAAAACGGCTTGGAAAAAATTTTGGTTCTGTTGACTTGCATTGTTTTTACAGTACATTTTTGGTCTCTCCTGTAAAGTTGCAATTTTGGAGATTCTTGCTTTTCATTGGACAGCGACGATATGCACTGGTGAGGAGTGGTTTCTTTACATAGTATACCAACCTTTTTATTTAAAACAAATATAAGGAAAATTCAGTTTTCCATGATATGGGCCCTTTAAGGGAGTCATTATATATAGTTATAGACAGTTTTTCGAATATGCTCACTGTTAACAGTGATCAGCATCCAGTAGTATATTGGTGAGGACATTTAGTTAGAAAAAATCTAGAGATACAGAAGAACTGGACAATTAAAATATCTCTCAGAGTCAAGTAGTACTCCACTGATTTTAGGAAAATGAAAATATACCGCATGTGTATAATGATGGCAAGGAAAACATTTCTAGAAAAACTCATCTTTTAACATGGTAGCCAATACAAACTTGCATTCAATACATTCTTCTATTTCAGGCTATGTCTATGTATGTATGACATAAACTACTAATATAACAGCTGAAAAAGTCCAGAGCAATTACTCTAACCTTGCCAGCTGTCAAACTTGTAATCAGGCAGTGCATATGTGCTGCAGTATTTAATCAGTCACGGATAGCTTGCCACGGTGCTCAGGGGTACTGTGTCTGGGAGATCTGTAAATAGATTTGCTGGCTTCACCTCAAACCTTTCTCTAAATAGGGAAACATTTGCATGGTTAAGGTTTTAAACCTATTGCTTATACTACTGTGTAACGCACTGGCTTAGTAATTCCTAAATATCCTAAACATCTGTCTTTTCTCTACATATCTGAAATCTCTATGCTCTGCCTATTGTGAAGTAAGCATGATCCCCCACGGGCAGTTCAACTCAATAGATTCTAAACGAACAATGAGTTTTGCATGGATTAGTTATTTATTTTCTGCATATGTTTTACAAAATCCCATGATAAGGAGTATATACAACCAATACATTTATTGATAACACATGCTGATTTTTTTTTCCTGTTTAACATTGTGGACTGAGGACTTCCTTTAAATCAATAAAGGGTACCTTCTGACTGAATACAAAGGAAACTGGAAAAACAATGGAATACAATGGAAATGGTATCGTTCAAGTTCAAGTTGTTCATTTTCCAGGCGATATTTCTGGGGAGATTCAATGCAAGCCAATGCAAATTCAATGAATGGAGTTAAAGGATCTAGTTTTAGAGCTTCGCTATTGGGTCATTTACCAAGAAATGGTGTCATGTTTCAAGAACATCTGAAGAAAAGTACAAAAAGATAAACATTTAGATTTTTTATATACATAAAATTTCACTTGCAGAGAGTTTTGTTAGGTCTTGTTACTTTTCATAGGTTTTCCCATTATTTTGTCATGCCCTTTCATGGATGAGCAAGCATCAACCTGCCACATTTTCTAATTGAAAAGACTCCATGCTCTGAGCTTTCAGGGAAATCATTTGGGCAATGACATGAGACTTGACTGGAGAAATGCAGGTCCCAGTAAGCACTCCCAAAACAGATGCAATTTCATGCTGCTTTAACACCGAGGAAATCATTCTTAATTCAAGCGCACAAGACTTTCCCCTCCTTCCTCCCTCACAGTTCAGCAAGGATGTTAACATGAAATTAAAACTCGTCTAATAGAAAGTGTTTGGGGTGAAGGGCTCTACTCTTTGACCCAATGTGACATCTTTAGTTCCGACTGACAGCTCAGTTTCGAATTTTTTGAAACGATCTCAGTGAAATGTTGTGGGAAGCAAGACGCGCAGCTTTTTTAAAGCGGTTGCTCTGTTTTAGGGAGGGGTTGTTTTTGGGAGCCGTTCTTGTTGCCGTAGGCATGATGTTTTTCATGTGTCTCACAGCAGATTGTCTAAATAGCTAGCAGAAGCTCCGTTAGAAGCAACGCCATCTGTGATTTGCTCATTCTGAACAGCGGATGTCTGAATGGTCATTATTCATCTAGAAGTTAATTTTCATGCTGAATGTTTTCTTGTTAGCCTCTCTCGTTCAAACGCTGAACTAACTGAGGAGCTTGATTCAGTCATACAATCTTAATATGAGTTACACTGATATTTCTTTTTGGAAAACCAATTCCAACATTAATATTTCAGTGCTTCAATTTGCTAAAATGTAATTCATAAATTAGTTTACATGGTATTTCAAAGTAGTTTTCTGTCCTTTCCCTGCATATCTGAAAGCTCTAAGTGCTGCCTAGTGTAAAGTAAGCATGGCTCCCTCCAGTGCCACAGGCGGTTCAGTTCAATACATTCTGAATGAACAATGGGCTTTGCATGGATTGGTTATTTCTTTTCTATCCATGTTTTACCAAATCCCATGATGAGAAGCACATAAAACAAATACATTTATTGATAACAACACATGCTATACATAATCTTTGTCTGTTTAACATACCTTGAGGACTTTCTTCAAGCCAATAAAGGGTAGCTTATCAACAGAGAATACAAAGGAAACTGGGAATACAATTTAACTCAATGGAAACTAGGTTGTGTACACTGACAAATTTGTACACCTTGAATGTACCCACAGACATACAGTGCAAAAGTCATAGTCCACTTCAATGTCTACTGAAAACAGCCATTAAGTACAAGTTTCCAGGTGATATTTCTGAGGAGATTCAATATAAGACAGACAATACACTTCAATGGAAATCAAAGGAAATAAGTGAAGAAAAACATTAGTAAAACATGACTTAAAGAAATAGAGAAAAAGAGACTTCTAACCAGCAATCAAGAACAGGTAGACTATCAAAACTGTCACCTTCAGATAAACAGTTCTTTCATCTTTAAGACAGAGAAGAAAATTAAGCCCTGCATTTCCTTTAGATCTGAAAAAAAATGCACATGTGATTCTGCTTACTCTTCCACTATAAGAAGACTTAACACTGTGAGTCTGTAAGGATGTGCAGTTGTCAAGCAGCTGTTGCTGAGAAATGAAAATAAATTAAAACAAAAGTTGAAGATTAACAAATGAATTTCAATCGGTATTTGTTAAATATGATAAATATATGTTTTCTGCTTTTTTCATTATACTGATTCCTGGCTGATTTGACTAAACACTAAATAAATGAATGGTGATTTCTCTAACCTTTGCACAATACTGTTTGTCCAAACATTTACAGATACATTTACATTTTACGGCATTTAGCAGATGCTCTTATCCAGAGCAACTTACAGAAGTGCTTAGTGTTCGGTTAGAGTGTGTATCTCTATCTAGTACAAACAGGTTTAAGTCCAAACTACTCTTATACTCAAACACTGCCTTAAACAAGTGCCAGTGCTGATACCTAGAAAAAAAGACAAGACAAGACTACATACAGTATAAGTGCAATACTTATCCAGTGTTCCTAGAAGATGAAGTGTAACTACAGTTCATACCAATGCTTTACAAAATGCCTTACAAAGAGTCTGCGTTTGAAGACCCCATAAGAGTTCGCTGTTCGGACAGCCAGTGGAAATTCGTTCTACCATCTGGGTGCCAGGACAGAGAAGCATCTTGCTGTGTGTCTTCCATGAATCTTGAGAGATGGCGGGTCAAGCCGAGCCGTACTTGAAGCGCGAAGGGCTCGAGGTGCGGTCGACTTTTGACCATTGCCATAAGGTAAGGAGGAGCTGGTCCATTCTTGGCTTGGTAGGCAAGCATCAGAATCAGATACCCCTCACTAATTAGTGAACTCAGCTATATTAAGGTACGCCCACTGCTGACACAGATATTTAGTTGCGCACAAACCGATTGTATAATCTCCACTGAAAAAAAAGACTGATATTAGAAAGGGATGCTCTGGAACACCTGCCCATGAACCTAGGGTCACGATGCCTGAGAAACATTGGATAAATCACACTGCTCTGGGTTGTGGAGCTCAGGAATTGCATTCTCTGAAGTAATGGAGCTCCATCCAATACCAATTGGGATGAGCTGGAGTGCTATTAGTAATCATTATGAATGAATGCCTCACTAATACTCCTGTGGCTGAATGCAATGAATTCCTCACAAGACTGTTCACAATATATATAGCCTTCCTAGAGGAATAGAGGCTCCAGCAAAATGCAGCAAATGTGGAAACCAGTAGATAGATGCCTAAAAACTTTTGAACTCATAATATACATGGTCACAACCAGCACATGCTAAGATTACATTTATTTCTTGGCATGTATGTAGTAAATTGATATGCCTTTTGTAAATGCAGTGTAAAATAGTGTAGACATCCAGTATGATTCATCTCATTCCAATTGTCTCCTATAATTAAGCAACTTAGTGCTAAACCACTAGCATGTTGCGCCAGCTCTCTGTAGGGTGTCTGGAACCTGTACTAAGCAAATATTTGTGAGCATTTTATTCTTTCAGTTTTACATTTTTTTGAAAAATTTCCCTGTATTATGTGTGTATATGTAAATATAGCTAATACCAAGAATGCCAAGGATACCAAGAAATCCTAGCTAAAATACCAAGAATCATTCAGATGACTGACGTGTCTATAATTGAATGATATCTCTCCATGTTCCAATGTCATTTTTCAATAAAGATACACCTGAAAATCAAATATTATCATCAGGCAATTTCTTGTTGCCTCAGACAATATAAGCTTCATTGACATTGAAGTGCAAAATCAATATTCATTGAATTATATATTTCACGCTTTTAATTTTTATGGTGAGATGTAATCTGTGTGTTTAATCAAAAAGCCACAGAGCAAGCCTATTTGCGTTAGATTTAATATGATTACTGAAATGAACTGCTGGGAAAAGAAAGCTATAACATAACAACAATCGTCATTTCTTATTTTTAATAATCCTAATAAGCATTTAATAAGCGTAAACTGCAATGCCATCGCCTTGACAAACATAGGCTATTTAAATGACACGTAATCAGCTGCAAAATAACCACTTGTGCTTCCCTCTGAAGAGAGGGGGCTTTCCAAGCAGCTTACGATTCATTCTGAACATCTTTCAAAGCAGACTTTCCTCTAACAGTGTAATATCGTGGAATCAGTATGTGTTTAGAAAGTAGTTGTCGTTTTTTTTCTAAAGGTGAAAGGGGTCAACTGCTATAGCTGACCACATGTGACAAATAGATTATATAATAACAGCATTACATGAGTTCAGTTGGAGAATGGGAAGTCTAGGACATGTATATACCGAATGAGACGAAGTCCTTGACAAAAAATTATGTATACATTTCCCTGCAAATACATTAATCTTTGTTATTGACCTTTATGGACCCATAAGCCTGAAAAACTAATTCAAGAGTCATTTTGTACCTTTGTTTTTGGAAGACGACTTTGTTGTTACAGCAGCAATTCATTCATGTTAATAACGCAATACAGGCTGAAACAATCGCATTTGTATTCAAATTGCTTGCCCGTTATAGCTGGATGAAGATTAAGTGGCAGTGGATTTTTAGGGGTGGGGTGAGGCAGTGGCTCATTCACAGGTGAAAATCATTTGACTTAAGATCCTCAGACTAAGATGCTGAATTATTTATAAACACAGCACATCATATGATATTTTTCATCACCCATTAGTCTTTTTTCCAAACAGTAAAGGTGACACAAGGTAACAAAGGAATGAGCTATGGGATAGTAATAGATATGGGAGTGTGCCACCTAATAAAGTATCTTTCACTATAAAGTAATTGGAATTATACTGAAGTTTTAATCTGACTGTTGGCAGCGTTGCCTGCCTTACTTGAGACCTTCCTATATTGTGAAAACCAGAATTACCCTTTATGCTTACAGTAGCCACAAAACCTCAACATGTAAATAAGTGAAGTATGTATATTATGAATGCAGTTGCATGCAAAAGTTTGAATAGTTTCAATCAGAGAACGAGTTTTGTTCATTTCCTAAATGAAAAGAAGTTCCTCCACAAGAAACAATCATAAATACAGTGTTTATGTGACTTTATGACATGTATGTAATAGAATCATTATTACATACATGTAATAGAATCACCAAAAGTCATATAAACACCGTATTTATTACATGTATGAGCTGTTTAACATACTTATTCCAATCTTCCTATATGTTTAATGCAGCAAATAAACAGCAATTGTGCATAAAAATGTTTAAGTAACATGTTTATTATAGTCTTTCTTTTAATAAAAGCAGTATTAGCTCTAATAACATACAAAAAACACTTGGCTAATATCTCGCTGTTCAAATTATTGAACATGAATTGATGAATTGTAATGTAATGTTAGCTAGACTGACAGAATGTTTTATTAAAAAAGGGTTTAATAACAAGGAGCGTTTGTGTAGATTCAAAGACAGGAGTCAACCAGAAAGCTAACACCAGGGCTAAGAACACAGACATGGGTGAGACAGAGTCAAAATTCAGAAAACAAGAAAGAGTCAAACCAGAGAATCATATTCAAAAGGTCAAAAAAAAGAGAGAATTGAGAAACTAGTGAGGGGAACACACATGAGACACAGGCAGGATAATAGAAGGTACGCAATGGGATAAGCTGGCAATACTATGAAAGGTAACAAACAGAATGAACAGGTATTTATACATAGAGGTTAATGCGACACAGGTCCATGCCATCAGTATACAGGTGTCGGGGTACAGGAAGATAGGCTCTGATTGGCTGATTGTGAACATGTGATGCTGTCATCATAGAGAAGTTTATCACGAGAATAGTTTTTGGAGACAGAGGCAAAGGCAGAACCCGAAAGTGTAACAACTTCATAACAAATATCTAAGTTTGTGCTAATATAGGTTATAATCAATAGAGTTTAATAAAGTGAATTCAGCCACTGGAAATGTTTTATTTAAACAAAAAACAAAACTTTGTAGACCAACTCCCAGAGCCTTCAATCTTTATACCTATACTGTTGTGTCTATATCTAAACCAATATCTAAAGTCTTGTGACTCCCAACTCTCTTCTAAATTGTCTTACTGCAAAAGAGGACATGAATGCTCTAGGTCTTTCAGAACATGGTTAAAAAGAAACCATGTTATATAACTCATTAAAGAGTCATGTGTAGGCAAATGCTGAATCAAAGAAATGGATTTATTCAAATCTACAGTTGAATTCTTCCTTTATGTATTTTATGTACAATACAACAGCTCATATTGGCCTTCCACAAGACTTGACAAGACAGTCTACATTCCCAAAATATTTTCCACCTGCTTCATGGGTAATAACATTATCTGAGGACATTGCACCAGTCTCAAGAAAAACTTTGGACACCTGTATGCACTGGCTGGAATATAATAAGGATACTAGAAAAATAATGCGGGGTCTTGTGCAGAAAAATACATTAGAGTATGTTGTTTTATATATATATATATATATATATATATATATATATATATATATATATATATATATATATATATATATATATATATATATATATATACTCCCACAAAACACTACCTACCTTGTTTCTACACTCATTGTCCATCTTGTCTACTTACAATATATGAGCACTTTGTATTTCTTCTGTTTCTCTGTATACTTTTTTAGCCCCCTTTTACCCTGTTCTTAAGGCGGGTTAGTGTGTTGTCCTGATACGAGTGGAGCAGACACAACAGTGCTGCTGGAGATTTTAAACACAGTGTCAACTTACTTTCCACTGTATTAGACACTCCTACCTTGCTGGTCCAACTTGTTGATGTAGGTAGAGGTGATAGCTCATCTGTTGCTGCATAGTTTGTGTTGGCCATGTTGTAGTCCTTCATCAGTGGTCACAGGACGCAGGAAGAGACAAATATAGTTTTGGTTGGTGGACTATTCTCAGTCCCGCAGTGACACTGTGAAGTGTGAAAAACTCCAGCAGCCCTGCTGTGTTGATCCATGCATACCAGCACAACACACACTAACACGCCACCATCATGTCAGTGTCACTGCAGTGCTGAAAATGATCTACCTTCCAAATAATATCCACTTTGTGGTGGTCCTGTGGGGGGTCCTAAGCACTGAAGAACAGGGTAAACGGGGATAAGTATGCAGAAAAACAGATGGGCTACAGTCTGTAATTGCAGAACCACAAAATGTTCTTATATGGCACATGGAGCTGGTGGACAATGAGCATAAATACACAAAGAATGTGTACCTAATAAAGTGGTTAGTGACTGTACATATACTGAATTACACTAACACACACATCATTCCAATACCATATTCTTTTGGAGTCTCTTTGTCAGAGGACAGTTCACAGTCTTTGTGTTATTAAAAATAAATAAATGATCTGAGAAACCAGATTTGCAAATTATTCCCTGTGATACCGACATAAGACACTGAGTACAATGCTTCAAATATATATATATATATATATATATATATATATATATATATATATATATATATATATATATATATATATATTACATATATTACATATATATATTACAGCTGCATGCACTGACATTTGTTATCTGTATTCTGGAAATATCAGGCAATTATTGTGTTACTATTTACTGACACTTACTGGCTCAACGAACAGGGTGGCAAAATAATCCACTAATTATCTTTTGGTGCACATTGTTCTATTAATTGGACATAAAAAAGGAATTTCCTCTGCCTAGCGAGATCAAGCCTGTGAATGTGTCAAGTAATTAATAAACTGTAGTAATTCATATGAGAAATACTGTACAGATCATGCTACTGGATAATTAAAGGCAAAATAGTTTCCAAGAGATAACTGTTTGTGTCAATGTCTGCTTAAATGCTAAAAAACATTATTTAAATTATAGAACTTCTCAAACTAAGACATTAGGCCGTGTTAAAGTCACACAACAAGAAAGCAAAGCCATTTCAGATATTAGTTTTGGGGCTCCGGTCAAAAGAAATATGAATTTCAGTCGTCTTTTGGGCCTTGAGAAGAACTAGGAGATACTGAGAATGGTTTTTAATTAAAACTGCTAAGAGAATTAAATGTGAACCACTCAAGTGCTTTGACTGTAACAAGCCACTCATTAAGCTTAGAAGAGCTGAGAAAGGCAGCTAGGACAAAAATTCATCAATGTATGTCGGTTATTAGTATTGGAAAGATTTACATTTGTGCGGTTGCAAATCCCCAGTAAGGTGCTTAAAAGAGAAAAAAAAAGAAAGAACAGGAAGAAAATTTAAAAAATGCCGCAAAGCTAAAAGTTAAAGTGCGAATAATTTCATTAGTGTTAATATATTCTGATTATAGTATTATAGCTCATGTCATTATAATTAGCATGGAAAAAATGCTTATTAGGCCAAAATACATTTGAATTGCCAAAACAAGCTCTTATAAAAGACTGCCATGTTTAGAGTTGTAGAAAACAAAAATGATGACAGTTTACCAAACAGCTGAGGGGGGGGGGGGGGGGGGGGGGCTAACTACAACCATTCTTCCTTCTTTAATTCACAGGTGAAGGAACCAATAGCTCAATAGCACAGGCTTATTTTAAATTTAAATTGCCTTTTAAACATGTACATTGTTTACACTGATCATGTACCTAAATAATGAAGCATGTTTACTGTGATTGTGGTGTGTCAGGGAATCATAAACAAATGTAATGAAATGGCTTCTGAAATCAATATCACTATTTAATAAATAAATACAATTATAAATATAGAGTGCATTGGATTCAATATGTCTACAGTTAATTAAAAGGAAATTGCAGTGTGTTATCGGTAACATGGTCTTATTCTTGGACCGTGCTATGCAGCGAGGTACAATAAAGGTGCAGAGTTTAGAAAAGAACCACAGATGGTGGGAGTTGGCAAATAAGTTCAACTTTAAAACCTCATTAATAAGAGCAGATTTGCTTGATGTGAAGAATGCTTAGAAGCTAATGACTAAATACAAATGAATCATTAAAGTCTTTTGATGAAGTCAAAATCATGACTATGTGGGCAGTTTGGGAACCATCCCTGTGACTTGAAGGTCGCCGATTTGATCCCATGAACTGATAGGACACCACTGAAGTGCCCTTAAGCTAGGAGTGGTGGGCAGCCCTATCTACAAAGCCTGGGTTAGGTGCCTAACCCAGGCTTTGTAGATAGGGCTGCCCACCACTCCTAGTGTGTGTGTGTTTAGTTGTGGGTGTGTATGTGGGTGTTTTACTGCACGGATGGGTTAAATGCAGATGTCACATTCTGCTGTGCGCTAACGCAAGTGGCAAATCGTGATATATATACAAAAAGTGCATTTACATACTCATAACATACTCCATCTACTCAAAGTGTGAATTTGTATTTAGTAATCAGGTTTGTATTTATGTGGATTGTATTAATGTGCTTTCTGCAGTTATCTGATTATTTATGTGCTGGTGTAAATAGCAATACTTTGGTTCTTTCATCGGATTAAGGCCTAGAAATGCAGTTAAGAGGTCTGATAATGGCTGAGACAGAGTTCTAGCTCAGTAATCAGATTTCTCAGAACATGTATAGCCTTACTCAGAGTTCCTTTGGATTTCTCAGTCTGTGCATGCGTAAAAACAGACCACAGTGCTGGAAACAGCAAACAGCAATAGATGAAACCAACTACATGTTACACCGAATGAATTTTTATCAGCTCCACTTACCCTATAGGAGCACTTTGTGGTTCTACAATTACAGACTGTAGTCCATCTGATTCGCTGCATACATTGATTATCCCCTTTTACCCTGTTCTTTAATGGTCAGGACCCCCACCGGGCCACTACAGAGCAGGTGCTATTAGGGAGGCGGATCATTCTCAGCACTGCAGTGACACTGACATGGTGGTGGTGGTGTGTTGGTGTGTCTTGCACTAGTACGACTGGACCAGACACAGCAGTGCTGCTGGAGTTGGTCATAATGTACGTCATAGCTTCTTTTGTGTCTTTATTGGCTGGCTGCAGAACAGAAATCTGATTACTCACTGATCTGTAGTATCCCTATTATCTCATTTCTCAAGAGTATGACCACTTTTTTGTCTTTGATCATAAATATATCCTGAAAGAATATAGGATAACCTTCCAATGTTCACTGAATGTACGGTCGTAGACACAATGGACCAGCATGCCATTACTGTTTCTGATTTATTATATCTGAACACAGTTACAACATTTGATGTCAATATGATATCGTCATTAGAAACTGTTAAATTCACTCATACCTTTAACTTCATACCTTTAAGGACCAGTTAAGAGACTATGTGTTTTACTTGTTTCATTCAATATATTAAGTCATTAAATTGATAACAAACAAGATGTACCATCGTTAATGGAAGCTTTTCCATGTCGGCTATCTGACCAGCATAAAATTACAACAAATAAGTAGCCAGGTCTGCACAAAAAAGCCAAACAAAACTACCATAAAACAAGAAAACAAGGGTCCGGAAACCCTTTAGAACTGTTTTATTAATATACGCGAGCAGAAATAAACATTGCGTTTTTGTCTAGGGCTACTCCTGGAGCTCTGGTGGATGAGCAGTTTGAATGCGGAGAACAAGATTGAATCTAAATTGCTCTAATCCTGCTATTAGAGAGCAGAAAGCGTACCTCACAATACTCCTGCTAGTCAGTTGTTTCTGCTGTCACTTTTGGGGTAATAAGAAGGCGTTTGGTGTTCAGCGTTCACTGTTTAGTCTTTTCAACACTGATCCGCTGCAGAACATTGACAAACCTTGCACCTTCCTCTCGCAGCGCTAAGCATTCGGCTAAGGTTAATTTGAGTTAGCAGTGTGTTTTTATGCTATGGGGTTAGTCCGTCTGGCGACTCTCAGTGGGTGAGTTCTGTGCTTGTTTCACGGTCTCGGTGAAAACTTCACTTCGATACAAAGTTTAATTGCTTGCCCTCTATGTTCCTGAATCAGAGAGGGAAGGGTCAGATTACACTATTTCTTCTCAATGACCACAATCTCAAAGTGCAGCACCATCACACCCAACACGAGTAACAGTTTAATTTAAAAATAATTACTTTCCCAATTGGAAAAGGAGAGTGAGAAAAAAAAATCCTTTTAAATGTACCAAATTAACTTGGAATGCTTTTAGAAAATAAATAAATAAAATTTGGATGAATAAACAAACAGCTTTAAAGAGTGGCACTCTAAGTTAATGGCCTTTGGTTTGGCGATTGAAACTGGTGTGAAACTAAAAAATATTAGAACATAGCTCAGGCTACCCCACCATCCCTGTTATTTTAATTAGGCTGATGCTTCTGCTGAGCAAATTAATAGATTCTGTTTGGACTAAACTGCATAGAGGTAATTTATGTGTTTTTGTGTACATATGTGTGAAAGAGTCATTATAGAAAGTTACAGAGGCTGAAATTAAAATTAAGGACGCACACACAAAAAAAGCAGAAATTAAATTAATAAATAAAAAATAAATTGTGTAAAATAAGCTTAATAAAAAGATTACAATGTGGGCTACAGTTGTCAATAACAACATTTTTGGTCACCCAAAGCAATAAATTCCATGATTTTTAGTTATTTTTTTTCTTTTTGTGCCTTTTTTCATTCTATCAAAATTATGGCTACAGATGGCATCCATGTGCAAGCAGGGACTTTCAGCTTCTGCTGCTTCACTGTATTTAGAGCAGGATGACATGTTCTCAAGAGGAATCAAACGTGTAATGGAGAAGTTCTCGGGGTTGTAGCCTCTTGATACTCAGCATGAACCGACACAAACAACAAAAAACTCACTGACCAATCAAGGTTGTCTATAAATGAAGCGATAAAGGTCATGCTACTTTCACTTTCCCAGAATGGATAGAAGCCCAGTGTCTGCCTCTTCTGCCGAGAGCAAATAATCAGAGCTTATTTGCACTTGAAAGAAATTCGCTCTATTTATTTTGGGCTTCGTTTAGTGGAGCTGCATCTCTTCAAACTCAGCTGAGGTCCCAGCTGCCAGTGAAAGGACTGGCAAAGTTTTGACTCTTGAAATGAGATGGAGAATGTTTCCTTTCTCCTCTCACCTGTTTTGTGAGTAGCTCTGTTTTGTGAGGAGTACATAATATTCTAATAGATGTTTGTCCATCCTTTTTTTTTTGGTGTACAACAAATTGGTGTGTATAGTTTTTCTATCCATCCATCCATTATCTTCCACTTTATCCTTCAGTGGGGGTCAGGGGAGGCTGGAGCCAATCCCAGCATCATTGGGTGAAGGCGGGGAACACCATGGACATGCAAACTCCACACAAAGCAGCAACCGGGAACCAAGATTGTCCCAGATTGTCTTGCTGTGAGGTGACAGTGCTAACCACTACTCCACTGTGCTGCCTGTGTAGAGTTTTTATTTTAAAATCATGACCAAATATTTAACATTAAGTGTTTTTTTCTGTCCTGCTAGCTATCTAGCTGATGCAATTTTATTTAATGTTATAATTTTTTTTATCAGCAAAACTGTCAAAAGGTTAATTGGTTGTTTCTCATTATTTTTGTTGAGTTCTTATAAATCAGAGCCTAATAAAATAATGTGTTACTAAACACAGGAAGAGAGAGGTAGAAAAAGCTGAAGGAGACTGACAGGGCTGATAAAGAGTTGTTTAAGCTTTCAGTTAACAGTACTACAGAATTCAACTGAACTTAATATAAAATTCATCAGTATGATCATGAAATGATGACACCTGACATATTAAACACGCCTACAGAGAAAATCACAACAGATCTAAAATCTGTGTGAAATAATAATAATAATAATAATAATAATAATAATAATACATGTAGGAGCTGCGGCTTATCTAAGAGAGAAGCGATTGCACTGTTTGACTTTGATCTGTACTTTGATCTGTGTCTGTTGTAAGTGGATGGACAGAGTCTTCAAGTCGTACCAGCTCTGTGCTTAATACGAACTACAGAGAGATGGGTCTACCGTGTGCCATTGCTTTATATATTTAATTCTCTAAAAGTTCATGATGAACATTTTCCAGGCACAAGCTTAGCCCACCCTATCCAGGAGCCTTTGTGACTCCCCTGGCCCCAGCTTGATAGCACTGCAGTTTAAACTGGAAACACATTGTTATGTGCAGTACAAATTCCTCATTAGGTTGGAGGGGAACGTTCTGAAAAGCTTAGCCAGCCTCACAACAGTTGCTACAGAAGCACATTTTGCGAGCCGAGTGTGGATGGGTCATTTGAGAAGCATATTCAGTGATCCATCTTTCTTAACAATTACATGAGCGGCCTGACATTTAAAAGTGTGATGAATGAAAATCCTACAAATGTACTGAGAATATTGTACCTCAGTGCCATGTTTCAACCCAGACAGCGTGCAAGAGCCTTCATGCCATTGCGTGCATAGTTGAGAAGATACTATCCCAAAGAGCCTTAAATTCAGTGTAAAAACAGTTGCCATGGTAAGGGATGATATCTCTGCAGAGATTTAAAGCTGTTGTGTTATTGCATTTCCAAAGTAACTCGGGGTTGCAGATTAAGATAATGTTATCCTAGGGTAGGGCAGGGCCATTCGTGTTTCATGCAGCTCTACACAAAGTATTAAAAGCGCATATTAATTCATGCACTGCGAACACAAAATAGATATAGCCGCCCGACAACATGTTGTTAATGTGTGTGCCACCTGTACCCTCTTTCAAGCTGCCAAAATGATTATCAGAAGTTTATGAAATGCTAATGTTATCCATTATGCAGGCTTATTAATCACTCTGTTAACTTAGCGCCTTCAAGAACAATTAGCTTTGGGGAGAGGTGATAAAAGGGACTGAGCAGATCATGCGAGAATCAAGATCAGGAGATACACAGTAAACATGAACTACATATTTGGTGACTGTTTTATTCGATTTGTTTAATCCAACTTAACCTGACGCTCATAAGAAAAGTAATTCAGCGGATATCTGTCCTTTGGAATATGAGCAGACGGAATACCAGCATCAACTCTAATTGTCAGAGCAGGAATTAAGCTAATCTGTTACCGCCCGCATCATGACAGATAGTGACAAGTTAGGTAATTGCTTCTATTCAAATAGTCAAAATGCTTCGCACCAACTCATTTGCTGAGGTTAGCATTCTGATTCAACACGAGGACAAAAAAAGCTGAAATTATATCAATTGATGTCCAGCTGCATGGAGACACTTTCACTGATATCAGAAATGAAAGTCTGAATGAAAGAGAAACAGCACCTTCAGGAAACCTTCTGCAGCCACTATCTCTAAAGAAATACAAACAGAACTTCTGACCATTCTCACTGGTGTAGACTTGTTGGTGTAAGCTTGGATACAATAAATGTAATACCAATGTACTATATACACTGTGTATACTCCAGTCATAAAAAATACATATATTTAACCAAAAACACATAATTAACATGAATAATAATAATAATAATAATAATAATAATAATAATAATAATAATAATAATAATAATAATAATTTAGTGTTTTTATCTAGTTGCCTTTATTCCAGGATCAGTCCTAGATCCAAATAGTCCCAAACACATTCAGTGATGTTGAGGCCTGGCCATGCTTACTCTATTGTTCTGAGAACATCAGCATCTATTTTGTTTCTTCTTAACAGCTACACATCCTTTCAGACCCATAGCACTGATTTGTCTTCTTACAAAAAACATAAGAATCATATGATAGATTCAGCTCACATGTTCACTCTTAGCAGTAAGAAAGGACTGCAGAACCATTCTGATGGAGAAAAACACAGGTGTTTATTGCACCTCATCCCTCCTTTATTTTACTTTATTTGTTCTTTTTTATGGTGGGGGGAGTATAGAGATAGAGAGAAAGGGGAAAAAAAGTCTTGGCAGTTGGCTAATAACAGTACATCCATTCACACTCTGTCTGGGATTTCAGCACCTAGATTTTGGCTCGTCCACTCGCTCTGTCTCTCACACTTGGTAAGAGAAAGTAAGGGGAAAGTAATAGAACAATCACATACTTGAATTAAAGAAATTCAGATGAAAGTTACCCTTTTTGCAATCTATGCTAAACCCTAATGAGACATAGTCTGTATAGCCAGTATAGGACCCCATGTGCGTACTGTCAAATGGAGAGCCACAATCTGATATTAATACTTTACCATGTGTGCTTTCTTCACAGAACAGTTGATCAGTCGCTTTTGCTATGGTACGCTTTTTTGGTATGTTTTACAGCACACATCAGGGCTGGACTGGGACAAAAAAAATTGGCCCTGGCATTTTTGGCTTAGACCAGCCTGTCATAATTAGCGGAGCACAGCTGACCAGTACTTTATGTATGTGTTCCACAAAAATGTATTTACTATTATCATATAATAATTATCAAACAATAACAGCATTATATAAAAATAATTTTTTGCCTTATTAGAAATTTACAGTGAATCATTACTTTAGAAGTCTATTAAATAACCATTTTTTGGATCATTTAGCAGTTTTAAGATATTGAAGATATTATGTTACTACAGTTGTTTGAGTTTTTTTAAAACATTTTGAACCGCAGCATAGAGGCTACAAATTGAAACTACTATGCAGCCTTTCAACACACCCTTATCCTAAATATCTCATCCATATGCTAATCCTATATGCTCATCCAACACTTCTCAGCCTTGAGCGTTTACTATTTTATCAGAAGAAGATGCAATACGTGGCTGCCAGAATTTGGGAAGTATGCAAATACTAATAAATACTGATACTAATCAACCTCTGTTACTCATCATTCTCATGTAATAGAGCTAACGTTACCTCCATCACCTCAAAGTCCCTGTGTTATCCTAACACTACTACCTGGACACGGACTACACTTTCCCGCTCAGTCTGTCCCTCAGGTTCTCTGTTAAAAGTCTGTATCTCATGCCAGATTACTAGTCCAGGCCTGGCACACATTATACAGATATGTTGCCTCAACTGAACAAGTGCATCCTCCTTCTCTGTACTCCACTTACTTTCTCAATTTAGCTACCAGGCTTACAACTTACACAGTGAAACATTCTGTTCAGCTCAAGCCACATTGGTTGATGTGTTTCTGGTATGATGTCAACATCATGTTTCACACCAGAGATGCAGAGACCATCCCACACTGCAGGATACATGTTTAATATTTACAGTTCACTGACAGGGTGTCCCCAACTGGACTGGGAGTAGATCGAAGAAGTAAATACTGGATATTAAACATGATTTTATTAGCAATTGTATTATTATTATTATTATTACTATTATCTCATTGCAAAGGCCAGCCTGGTCAGAGAATGACCCAACACACTTGAGACATAGGTGGATGTTGGTATGAGATACATTAACTTACATCCTATAATCTTGGTCAGAATATACAGTGGGAGGTAACATCACAGTTTTGTGCATCAGCAGTGGCAGGGAAGGGTCAGCACACAGTGAAGCCAGGATGGAGAGACCAAGGCATGATTATTGAACATGATTTAACAATCATATTGTTGTGGATGTTTCCTAAAAGAAAGTTACATGTTTTCATAACTGCAGGGTGGAAGACCTTTCGACTTCTCACACTGTGATAAGCAGTCATCTGCGGAGCAGGGCAGCTTTGCGTGGTGTAGCACCATGCCAAAACCTATCTGAATGAAAGTGCCTCATGAATAGAATTCAAGCCTTAAATATTGATCGGTTTGCCCAACTCGAGCTTCATGCACAGCTATGTCTACAGATGAGAATGGCAACAGCTACTTCATACCCTCAAGCCAACATTAATAGTGAAAGCAGTGTAGCAGTGACAGCCACAAGCAATGCACAAGCAAAGTTATAAGCAATACACTCGTGCTCTCAGCCTATGTGTATGTACAATAGCATGCATATGAAATGGTAAATCAATGCAAATTCAATTTTTAATCCCGAAACCCACAAAAATGAAGAAATTGTCCACTTATGTCATTTTACATTTAGAGTATTACAGTTAAATTACTTCTTATAACATCTTATGAAAAAAAAATCTGCCATAAACTGACAAATAGGTAAAGTAACTGAATTCAATTAAAACATACTAGACCATCTTTCAGCGTCTGCGTGTGGTTTCATTACCACTTGGCATTGAACTGTTACTTACAGCCATTTAAAACAGACAGTCTCTGCCAGCATGAGAATGGCAATGGAACTATATGCCGTGTTTGGGGCTGCAGTGTGACTAACACATGGCATTTTGAGGGACAAAAATAAGAAAATGAAAGTAAACAAGTCTGCCACAGCTGTCTCACCTGTCATACTGTTCGTGTCTGCCTCACCTGGTCTTACCCTTTCCAGTATACTGCAATTTGCTTCGATACAGAAAGCAGTTCTTTCACAGCATGAGCCTTATTTCTATGTGCATGTTTGGTGAATTTTATTTTTACTTTTGAAAAAGTAGGCAGTTAATCCACCACAAGTGAAAACCTGCCTAAGAGATTACTCTAATTGTCTTATATAATGTGGTACTTTGCATTTTATTACGTAACACCAATCTAATATTGTTTTAAACAATGGCCACAATTAATGAATTAAACAATTTATGAATTAAGTAATAAATCAATTAATTTATTTTAATGCCATGCAAATGGATTTGATCTGGCTGCAGAGTTAATATTTGTTGAGCCAGACCCTTGCTTACATAGCCAAACAGTCAACAGACTTCTTAAATAAGTTTGCTGCTTTAATTCGCTGTCCATAGCTGTTGCATGAAATTCTGTAGTGCTGGAATATCCCCCATACAGCGCTCAAAAGTAGTGACATTTCTATCAACACATGTTAGTTTTATTTGTTGTTATATATTATGGGAATGTAGACCTCACTGCAGCTATATGATAACCTATTAATCCAACACTTTTAGTCCAAGTATGCAATCGCTAACTAAAACTCTTTCACCTGAATCCCCATTGTACCTGCTTTCATTACATGACTTAATTAAAGTCTTTAGTCATTCTGAAATGTATTGCTTTAGAAAACTTTTTTTCCACAGAAGTGGAAACAAGTGCAGATCTTTAATAAAGACAAAATACAAAAGAGAGAACCAAACAGGCAAACACTAAATGAGCAGTCAGAGAGGTCAGGCGCAGGCAAGAACACAAAACCCTAGACACAGTGTCCAAACACAAGAATTATACACAATGAGACCTTGCAGGTCCACTGTGTTCCTTAGCATCCTTTATATACTTTCATCTAATTAGCTGTGAGGGTGTGTGTGGCCTACTCAAAAGACAGGTGAAGCAGAGCGTGGCAGAGCTGAATGAGAAGGCACTGCCTGATTGACATCAAATGTGACTAAACTTTTAAGCTGAATTGTTAAGTCTATTGTTTCTTGGTAACAAAATGTCTGTGAGAAAAAAAAACAACAACTACTTGAAAATTCAAAAGCATGAAAATTCTGCTGAAACCATGGAATGAAACTGGAAGTGTTAACATGCTCTAGCTTCCCATATAAGAATATCATCACTAACAATCTCCATGTTTTGAAGACTTGAACACCTGTCACATCTGCCACCGACCATTCCCCTCCTCGCCACTGGAGGTCGCTGTCTCCGGAATTTTAGACGGTCTTTTGATCTCCTGACCTTGTTTAGTCGGCGGTCTTGGATATATATACCCTGTGCATGCACATGTTCTTTGCGAAGTGTTGTTTGGTCAACCTGCAGTTCTGAGCGTTTGTATTTCTGATTAGTTTCTTTCGGTGTTTGGATCTAGTGCTTCGTTTGTTATTTACTATTCTTTTGGATTTTTCCCTTTAGGATATGTTTGCTAGCTGTTTCCTGATTTTCTAGCTTTCTAACCTCTGCTTGTTGTTACCTACTCTGAATTTAACCTTAAACTTACACTTGACTCCATACCATAGTGTGAGACACCTCATGACAACACCAGCCTAAAGAAAGTACAGAATACAAACCTAAAAGCAAGAGACTCTCATGTTTGTCCTAATGTTTAAGTGTTTTTTACTACCTTCCTTTTCAATGAATTACCAGGAATTTTTTGAGTTTCAGTTAGTTCACTTGGTCGCTTGCTGTCAAAATCTTCTTGATGGGTGCAAATAAATAAAATGATGTTAGTTTGTAAAGTAAAAAATAAACAAGACAACAAGGTCAGTAATATTCAGAGAGAGTCCCAAGACTAATTTGGAGTACTGAATATGTTTATACGCTTGAACAGGTGCACAGGTACTCACATATTTAATTAGCACCATGGAAATTACAATATGTATTCACTATGACTGAGAAAATACCCAGACCAGTGTTCAATATCATGTTTTAGCAGCTGTGTAACAACTTTCCTCATATATGTGGCTTTATATTTTATTTCGCTACTATGCGAGTGGCTTAACCTTAGCGTAAGAAAGCAGCACAACTGACTCTTGCATGGCTATATCCATGCCTAGGCTAAGTACTCTGATAATAAGTAGGTTAAGTAGGAAACTGTGCAAACAGCGAAATGTCAGCATCCAGCTACAGTGGAGCTCATTACCTGTTCTGAAGAGACCAGCTCCGCAACTTATTTGGCATAAATACCTACCAATTTCTTTAGGTGATCTTTTATTAATAGAACAGATTTTAATGTATTCTTCTGTGTGCTGCTAAATGGTAGTGTTTGTTGTTTGCTGTTTTTTTTATCTTAACACCATTTGTCTAGAACCATAAACAGCCCCATGCTAATTTCATGTTGTTTTTTTTTTTAAATTATCTGTTTGTTAACTCTTGCAGATGAGATGGTTTGATGTGTGATGGGGTTTAGGGCTAGAGAACTTGCTCACAGGCAGGCTACTATTTGACGATCATAGCTTTAGAAGAACCACTTTGGTTCCCTAAAGAACGTTTCAGTGGAGATACATGAAAACAAGATGTTTGAAAGCGAAAGAACAGCCACATGTGATGATTCTAAACAAAGTTTTCGCTTTCATAGAACAAAATTCGAAGCCATTAACATTCATATTTAAGAATGTACATATAATTAAGTCATTTCTGGACCAATAGAAATTGTTCTAAATTCCTTGCAACAAAATTTTACCACAATGACGTACAATTTTACGCTGTCCTGTAAAATCGCTATTTTGAGGATAGTAATTTTTGTTTGCACGGCAACGATGTGCATCCATTTTCCAGTTATGACGTGTAACTGATTAATAAATCTGTAATTCATCACTTTTCGCTCTCACGTTGTTCAAGTTCCATCATTTTTACATTAGCCTGTTTTAGCACTGGCACGGTAATGGGCACCTCGTGATTGAATGGTGGTTTGTTGTGTGTTTAACAGGAAACATATAAGTGTTATAATTATCTGTTTGTAGACGTGGCTGTTAGTCTGTGCCCTTTATATTGGGAGAGATTTTGACACCTCGCTGCCTTGTTTTCAATTTAGCAGATAAGCGCTGACCCGAGTGGCAAGGCAGGAAGCAGACAGCTCGAGCTGGAGAGAGCATGTTTAACTGTGCACGAAGGTAAAATGAACAGGTGTAGCTAATAACTGCTTTTTATCTCTCAAACAAGAACAACTCCATTTACCCTGCTGTGATGGATTGGTTGGATTGATTGCTCTTTTTAGGTAGACATAAATACTGTGATCAATATATGCTGGAATGTTTTACAATCTAAAGACATTTCGAATACCTCAAACGTATAGATAAATATACGTTTCATCCACAAGTTTGCATATGCTGTGGGAATGTACTTGTTTTTTGTATGTATATATATAGTTCAACATGAGCTGCAAGCACTGATTTAAAACATAATGTAAATGCATTTTAACTCTTCAGTGCTGCGACCTAACATCACCAGTTTTTCTACATTTAAACTGCACTTACAGAGTAATTACACCCTAAAGACAATTGCGAGCTTATTTTACAAGCTGAATTATATTGTTTAATTCAAATTAAGTTTAATTGTACAGTACTTTTTACAACAATGTTGTCACAAATGTTACATGTGCGTTTGTTGAAGTTACTGTCAAATATATATATTTTTAATTTTCAGCTCCTACAGTGCTTTCTCCACTTAATCTTGTGTTGTTTCTCAGACCTAGAGTATAAAGCTACATCAGTTTGCATAATGTGATGTGCCTTCATAGACGGTAAAATCATGTTTTTATTTTTTTAGTTATATGTTTTGTTTTTTTTTGGCTCCGGTTTATACAGGACATTACCACTGCTACAATAATGCCGATTGTGTTTCTAGGGAGATTTCAGTGTTATATTAGCACCAAGCTAATGTTGGTGAACATCACACTGACCTTAACATTACCCTAGTTAACACAGTATGGGTTGGATATTTTTATGCTCTGAAAATGGCAACCTTCTTTTCAACCCTCTTTTATTGTTTTCTGGCGATATGTTTCTCTCTCTTCTATTCTGTTTGTGTATGTGTACAGAGACTACAAAAAGTATAAAGTGTTTTGGGATGGCGTGCGTGCATTTCATCAGTGACACTGTAATGTGTTAGCAGACTGTGTTTGAGTGAAAGAGAAGTTAAGAAGAACTTAGAAGTTCTATTATGCCCTTTTTCACTGTTCAGGATTTTATTTTTGGGGTCTACTAGAACAGATTAAGATGCTTAGAGTTTTCCAAAACCAAACAGTGTTTATATATTGTATGTTGGTATTCACTCTCTGTTGGAAATGCTTGTGGGTTTTTAAGCCCCCCGACTTGTCAGCTCGCCCACTCTCTTCAACAAGGTCAACCCGCCAGAGGGGCATTCTGCCCCCACACCACTGCTGGTTCTGCTGTATTAGTTCAAGCTAAAGTCAGGTAGAACAAGTTGGTAGACCTGATCCAAAAGACATTGCTTTTTTAGCACTGTGTGAGCATGGGGCGAGCCTGCTGCTAGATGGATATATGTTTTGTTGTGAGATGATGTAACCTTGTAACAGAAAAAGGGCTGGAATTCTAGCTTTGTAACTTTGCAAACCGTTTTCAACATCTAACACACTAAAGGAAAGTGAGAAACCAGAAGAGTATAATAGGGTCTGTTAAAAATTACAGTATTAATTCCATTTGTTTTGGGTTATTTTTTATATTTATTCTTTGCATTCCCATCCACAGTCTCAAGAGCAAATTATATTTTTTGTATGCATTTAATTCCTTTCAATTTAAAAACTGAACAACTCTTGGAGTTGCCTGAAACTAGAGTGATAATGTCTACCACCCTTTAGCAAAATAAGGTCATTAAGCATAAGGTATTTACTTTTCAGCATGGGCAAATCAATAAAATTCCATAGACAATTTATCAATAGTACAGGACCAATAGAAATGTGTGATGGCCAAAATACCTACATTTAGAGGGCATCTTACATCTTTTGGCCTAAGAAAAATGTGTATATCCAAAATGGAATTATTAGAGATGATGCCATTATATTATTTTATATTCGTGTTTATTATTTGTGTTTTTTCTGTTATATATATATATATATATATATATATATATATATATATATATATATATATATATATATATATATATATATATATATATATATATTATCTATGAATATATATTTTTATTTAATCTTGATCTGATCTTTATATATATATATATATCTTATTGTTTCGTGTGAGTGGGCAGTTGTCAAAGCATTTCGATGCTAGTTGTACCATATATGACTATGTATGTGACAAGAAAAAACCTTTGACTTTGACCCTTTGACTTCCAGATTATTTACTTTCAATACAAATTTGAATATTTTTGGTGGTCCAATCAGCATGAACATTTCACATCATGTAAAGGAGAGCTACTAAGCTTAAATGGACAGCAACAAGATGCACAGGCAACATTTTATGGAGTTGGAGCTGCCTAAAACTAGAGAGATGATGTCTACCACCTTTCAGCCAAATAAGGTCATTAAGCATAAGATATTTAATTTTCAGCATCAAGAAAATTCCATAGCCAATTTATCAACAGTACAGGACCAATAGAAATGATCCAAAGTTGCTTGGAAGAAAATCTTGTTACATATTAACTTATGAACATCTCAAATCTCATCCTTGGTAAAACTACTATTTGGGAGATATGAAGTTCTGTTTGGTGATATAGCTGTGACTTGATATGGGTAATATAAACCAGTAACAAAATTTCCACTGTGTGAGGTGCTTGGAGACTACTAGAAAGGCCATTGCTGGATATTGTTCATCTTCCCCCAAAAGATGAAAAATGTTCTCAACAATGTTACCTGCACCTTTAACTTCATCACTCGAAATGGAGAGTCATTTCTTGAGACTTTTGCCGATCCAGCTGCCCATACAGAGAGGGTGCAAAGAACATCCCTCTTCTTCCCCCTTTCACAAAGAGCAACTTAAAACACTCTCTGGCATCAGCTCCTGCATCTGTCCTCCAGAGACTCCCTGCCAAGGGAGGCGTAATGTTTCCACAGGAGTTAGTCCTCAGCACAGCCAGACTCTGTCACTGCCTATAGACTGCCACGGGGCTCCACAGAGTCCTGAACCTTCCACATAAAGGCTGACCGCTGCACACCTTTGTCCAGCATGTAGGGGAAGTGGAAAGGCCCACTTGCTCAGATATTTTCAAAGTGAGAGCTTTTTTTTCTATTCAGTGGAATAAATTGCTAGAACACTGTTTATCTATTAAAGATGACATATCTCTCTGCACTTCTATCTCTCTCTCTCTCTCTCTCTCTCTCTCTCTCTCTCTCTCATTTCTGAGCACAAACACACACACACACACACACACACACACACACACACACACACACACACACACACACACACTCACCTGCAGAGACAAGCGCATCACAAAAGCCTTTCAAAAGCTGCAACCTGAACTAGTCATTGTATTGTAGTTGAAGGCTTGTTGCCCAGGTGGCTTTACCAATTCCACACAGTTCTAGGCAAAGCAATCTAATCCACAAATGCCCTGAGGACCTCTCTACCATGCTGTCTTTCCGCCAAAAGTCAAGGACACTCTCCGAGCGTGACTGGAAGTACCAGACCAAGGTCATCCTATCGCTCTCATTCATTTTCAGAGTTACGAACTCACTAGTGGCTATTTGTTTGAGGGTATTTTAGTGCCAGTGATTAGCTCAACAGTCCACTAATTGACCTAGCCACACTCCACCCACAAATCTGCTCTTTTGTAACGGATGCAAAGCTGGACATTGCCAAAAAATGGCTTTGAACCTAATGAGAAATTAAGGCCCAATCTGTGATGGCCAAAATAACTACATTTAGAGTGCAAGATTAATCTCACATCTTTTGGCCTGAGAAAAAAATTGTATATCCAAAAAGGTATTAATAGAGATGATGCCATTATATTATTGTATATTTATGTTTATTAGTGTACCTATTTTTCTGTATGCTATATTATTATCTCTGAATATATATTTTTATTTTATCTTGCTCTGACCTTTATAGACATTTCTTTATATTTCAGATATCATATCTTTATTTCTTTATATTATCTTATTGTTTCGTGTGAGTGGGCATTTGTCAAAGCATTTCAATGCTAGTTGTACCATGTATGACTATGTATGTAATAAAAAAACACCTTTGACTTTAACCCTTTGACTTCCAGATTATTTACTTTCAATACAAATTGGAATATTTCTGGTGGTCCAATCAACATGAACATTTCACATCATGTAAAGGAGAGCTACTGAGCTCAAATGGACAGCAGCAAGATGCACAGGCAACGTTCTATGTTCATTCGTATTTAAATTCAGAGTGTTAAACAGTAAATACACAGTAATCATACATTAAAGTGTGCATAAATGTGTTCTCAGTGCAGAATGTGTTAGCTTATTTTTAACAAAACATGCATCCCATGCAGTCCATACAGGCCCAGAACTTCAATCTGCAGGCCTGCTCTCAATCTTTGGAACGAAATGGCAAATAGACTACTGACTTGCTGAATCTTTGTAGTCAGCGATGAGCATCATCTAACTTATAGCAAAATAACTTTCTCCACAGCATAACCTTCCACGGAGTCGCTGTGTAATTCTGTGTATCAAATGAGATGTAACAGGTTCTTAGAGTAAATGCATGGCTCTGAGAGCAGAGGGGTTCCTCTCAGAAGTTTTTTTCAAAGGCAAGTGTCCCTCAGATATGAAAGCATGTGCCAGTGGCACCCCGTGTGGGAGGAGATTGGACTTGTTATACAAACAGCCCAGACTGCAGTGTGGGCCAACCACCATACCTCAAACCATCACCAAGGCCAGCATGCCAGTCTAATAATACAGCGGATGAAAATATTTTCCGGCTGCCAGTTTTGAGCGAATGCTTAGGTACCAGCAATTTAAGCACACAGTGATTCTTAATTACTCCTCGGATGTCTAGAGTTGTTATCATAGCTCTGCTCTGCTAGTTAAATGCAATAATTAATGACATAATTTGTTCCATAATGAACTGCATTACAATTCATTTACATCATGCTGACACATTTTAGTCTGTACGTCTCACTGTGTTTCTGGCAAAAGAGTAAAGAATGTTTTCATTCTGATAAACAAGGGTATGCGCAAGAGTAGCTGTTGATCAAATTAATTATATAATTAAATTATTGCTTCTTTACTTACAAACACAAATGCGATACCGATGGAAGTAGCAAAATCTGTTCTTTCAACAGACATTGTAACATCCTAAAACTTGAAATGTCATTTCTTTCTTTCTTTCTTTTACAAAGCTTCATGCCGTCTAGAGGGCATTCATTGCAGATATTTTAAATATTTCTCGTTTTCACAGCTTGTCATTGATTTTATGCATTCATAAACCACAACATTTGGAAAGGTTTAGAAAAAAAAGTCAAATTTACAGTTTTTATATTAATAGTTTAATGTAATAATATAATAACAGTCACTCAAATCTTTTTTTTTAATACATCTGCCATAACTTGCTCCAAATGCTTCCATTGATTCATCCAGACAAATACAATCTATACTATTCATTTTGGCATAACTCCTACACAACACATGGTGCCTTAAAAGGCTGCCCACTGTGTTTAGCTATACACTAAAAGTTTTCTTCATTTTTTACAGTAATTTATAGTCATGCTGTGTCCGACATGGTCTGTGTAGCCTTAATGAAGACCTGGATATGGATAGAGCAGGTGGAGAGGAGTTTTGGAAGAAAAAGATTTGGGTGGCTGTTGACTTGTTAGCAACATTAGGTCTGGTTTAAACTAAAGGAGCATCCATGCTTCTGTCATTCTGTCTTTGTGTACCTTCGTTTGTGTGTCTCGTAACGTACTTTTGTTGTTGGTTTGGTCTGTGTCTCCTCTCCTGTTTGGCCTTCCTGTCATCTGTATAGGAAGTTCACTCGAAGATCCTGTAGTTCACCCGAAGATCCTGCTTGCTCGCTTAATGAGAGAGATGTTTTTTCCTCTCCTGCCTCACAAAACACTGAGCTGTTTGTCACTGCTACCCTGACTCAGACTCTAACAGTTTCCCTACATTTTCTTGTAAATCATTTTTGTATTGCTTTTTTAGCTTGTTTTACTCTCCGGTGTTGACCAGAGGAGGATGGCTTCCCCTTTTTGAGTTCATTCCTGTTGCTCTAAGTGGGTGTTTCTTACCACTGTTGCCCCTGGCTTGCTCACTCAAGGCTTGGGTAAGGATTTTCAGCAAAGCTGCTTTGTGACAACATCTGTTGTACAAGGCGCTATATAAATAAACCCTGACGATAGCCCTGCCCTCTTGTTAGCCTCAGGTGTTTCTTGTTGGTTCCCCTGCTTGTCTGCTTTGTGTTTGCTTGGCGTTTTTTGTCTTGTCAGGCCCTGTTTTGTTATCTCCTGTTTGTGTTTCCAGTGTATTTCATGTCCCTTATGGTTTCTTTTCGTTTCAGCATCTCATGAATTGTCGCTAACCAAGGAAAAAGACGTGTCTCTGTTTTTATTTTTAAACATCAAGGTTTACACTGGGTGAAAATGTCATGATGGATGGATTAATGGAATTTTCCAAAATAGCTTTTTTTATGGTGCCATTGAGTTGCATTGAAAGTGAGGACTGTTTTTGTCCTGTCCTGTTGCTATTTGGAGACACTTGTTTTTCTTTAGACAGCGACGATATGCATCCCTCCTCAGCTCATCGACTACTCCGAGGTAAGTGGACGACTGTCTAAATCCAATTTTTCGTAGAACCGCTCCTTTATGTTGCGACGTAGATTTTGAAAAACTAAACAACATGTTTAGTTGCAGTTGTATTTTCAGTACATGGCATGAGGAGGAAAGCACAGCCTACGTGATTACTTATTTGTGGACTCATCTATGTGTGTGTGTGTGCTCTCCCATAGTAGTGAAGGTTTAATGCTAAACAGTGTTCCATATCTGCAAAGCATATTTCCTCTGAAATGTACAAAGGTGTTTCAGAAGCTTTGCAGAATGTGCATTTATATTGATACAGAAAGTCCGAGTCGGTGTGTGTGTGCGCATGTGTGTGTGTGCGGCATGTGCCCCTTTGTTCATGTTACAGCATTTCAGAAACAGATGGAATGACTACAGGCAACTGAAGTTATGCAAAATTCTGGCTATGCAAGCATTGCAGGGAGCCACAGTCCAAACAGTGCACTGACAGCGTGTAGCGCATAAAACTGTCATAACGTGCACGCCGCAGACTGAGGGAGGCCCATTAATATCTTCCATTGAGCTCGCGATAAAGTTCAGTCCTGGCTTTGTGGATCTGTATGACCGCATGCATTACTTTTGGTAGCAAGCCCGTGGCACAGCGAGCAAAAAGTTAAAAGTTTGCTATCTGCAATGATTTAATATGACTTCTGTTGAAGTCTGAGTTTGCGCAACACAGAAACAAAGACTTCATTTGGACTGCCGTTTATACAGGCTCTTCACTGCATGTGGCAAGCTGTCCTTATCATAATGAAAACTCATAGTATGTGTATTATAAAATCACTGAGTCAGATTTTATTTAGATAAAGGGTGAGAGGACAAGTCTGCTGCTTCAATATGACTCTCAGAGTTATTATAGAATATTAAATCATTATTGAGATAAATCATTTTTATCTTCTTCGCCTCCTTATGAATTATTCATGGAAAATTTCAATATTACCATACCCTAGCCCATAAATTACATTAACCACAGTCACACAGCAACGCATAATGTTGATCCAAAATTAGAGAAGCAGATAAAATAGTAGTATTTTTGACAAAGCTTCCAGGTATGTTTTTTTTAATCAGTTTCCAGGTATGCTTAGTTGCTATGGAAACATTAAAATGACCATTATAATGTAAGATACTTTTTGGAACAATGTCAACCCTTTTACACTCAATCAACATCGGCTATTTGTTACATACACAGCGAGGCTAAATGTATGTAAGTATTATAATATTATATTGTATTCATAGGTGCTGGTTGAACATCTCAGAGTGGTTTGAAATGCTTCATTCATTCAGGTGATATGTACCAGATGTCTGAAGAGTTTAATGGCTCTAAAAGCTTGCTCTCAAAAAAGTTATTATGTGAAATGATGATGAATAAGCTGCCTGATGTCTGAAACATTGTTTTGTGATGGTTTTGTGAGGGCATTCATGGCTGAAAACATGTTATGCATTTATGCCAGAAAGGTACATTGTGGAGGTGGTAATGCAAAAGAGACCATTCCCAGCTATATCCCCTACATATAAAACTCAAAAGATGTATGCTGACCTTGCTTACAAGAGCAGTTTGGAACAATAACAAGTGGGATAGATGTTTTTTCTTGTTTTATAAGCCTTCATGGTCTACAGCTTCATATCTCAGCTGTTGCTTCTAGACATTCCAGCTAAAAGGCACTGGACTTACCATCGTCTGGGGCAGCTCTAACGGAAATTTGATGAACTGACTGGTTGAAAAGGTGGCATTCTATGATGGTGCCACACACTGAGATCTTCAGTATGTATTATGCTATTGAGATCTATTGAGATCTTTTTGTTTCCGAGTCAATTTGGGCCATTTCTTTTGGTCCATTTAATCAAGTTTTCACACAATGGCAAAGGCAAGATGTAATTTTAGATTTTTCCAAAACTAAAAAGCAACAAAACGTAAGATTCCAGGTTTGGACAGCATGTTGTAGTTTTATGCATGGTGGGTGTGGCTAAAATGGCAGGACTCACTTATTAAGAGAGATGTCCACTTACTTTTGATCATGTGGTGCGTTTGATGCACTGTAAAAAGTGCTTCATTGGCACAACCTGGTAAGAAATGGGTTGAACTACGTTTTTAGGCTAATTAAATCTAGTTCAGTTGCTTGTCACCACATAAAGTATTTTATTTTAGGCTAGTGCCAACGAAGCACTTTTTATAGTGTAGTAACACATTTCAAATTTGTTACTGATATTTGAAAAATGGCGGACTGGAACAAAACGGATTGCTAACGACCTCACCACATGATCCTATTTGTATTTTCATTTCTCAAATTTTGCTCATGAGGATGCTGTACCTCCTTATGTGCAATTAAACCTGACAGAGTTTGTAGTCCCTAATCTGATATTACTGGATAAATAGATTTCTAAATGCGCTCTCATATTGCGTGACCTACAAGCTCTGACACTCTTGGCGCCTTTTACAAATACATGATTTGCTGCTAAATGTTCTATAAAGACATCACTAGGACACCAAGCTTTTCTATTTTAAATGATCCAAAGAATTATGTTCGGAATCAGCACACAAACACACATACGTCCCACAGTATGACAGAGGGAGAAAAATGATACTATAATCCTTCCCTCCACATCCACTGCAGTCAGCATTTTTTGGCAAAGTGTAATGATCAGTGGTAGTCCTGGCTAAACTGCATGCTTTGAATACTGCCAAGTCAGTAATTGCTATCCCTCAATGGTGGAGATTTTATGCTGCTGGAGGACTTGCTCTTCACTTGTATGCACCACTTAACATTAACAGCAATGATAAATGGATCAATGAATGCAGCTAGGTCTTTTTTAAGACAATGTAAAAGTGTTGAAAATCTATTTTTCATTGTCATCAACTTTCTTTTTAGACCGAGACACAGGATATAATGCTCAGCGGCCGTTTTACGTTTATCGGAAATAGACTGGCTCAGGGGAGAGGTGATGTATATATGGTCACTGCAGTCTGGGGCCTGTGACCTGTGCAGGATAAGCGGGTATATTTAAAATATCTGTGTTATATAGATTGCATGCATACCTATTAGGGCCTAATATAATCTGAATATTTTGTGTATTATTGAATGTGTTTATGCTCCAATATATATATATATATATATATATATATATATATATATATATATATATATATATATATATATATATATTATCTGCTGCTTAATCCTGCTAGTCCAGTGTCATCAGGTGAAGACAGGGTACACCATGGACAGTTCGCCAATCCATTGCATGGCCAACACACAATCACACCTACAGACAATTTAGAGTGACCAATCAACCTATTATGCTTGTCTTTGGACATGTGGGAGGAAAGCAGAGTACCCAGAGGAAACCCACTCAAGCACAGGGAGAACATACAAACTCCGCACAGAACAGCCTGGACCAGGAATCGAACCCAGATTGTCTTGCTGTGAGGCGACAGTGCTAACCACATCACCACCATGCTGCCTAAATATATATATAAACATCACTGTCCAATGAACAACATGTATCTCCTTTTTTGTCCATTTTCATTTTTCTGCATCATCTGAACACGACAGCTGAACTCGGCAATGTGTGAAAAATTCATGATGAATGGACCAATAGAAATGCTTCAAAATAGCTTGGAAAAAAATTCTGGTTCCATTGACTTACATTGAAAGTTAAGTTACTATTTTGGAGATACTTCTTTTTCACTGGACAGCGACGATGAAGTTTATCATTATATCACTGACGTCCAGTGAGATTAACAGTGGCTACATTTTGTAAATCTTTTAATACTTTGAGGTTTGTTCTCTCCTGCAAAAACTATCCTGTCGAAGGTGCTACAGGTAGCACTTTAAATACTATTTGAGCTGGGGTTAAATGAGAGGTTTACAACTGTGGGTTATATCATAGCAACACAACAAACAGATGGATGTCAACCTCCTACGGATAGTCTGGAGGTATTCTGAATTTGAGAACACATTTTTGTTATAATAAATCCTCTTTGTTTGTTTGTTTGTATATTTGTTTGTGTTTTTGCCTTTTATTTCTTACTAACACCCCAGTTGTCATCTGCATTGTGTGAATGTGTTACAAATAGGCCATAAATGGATAAAACAAATTTGGATATGCATTAAATTTGAAATTTTATTTGTTTCTTATAGAAAGCTACTACTGAAGAGATATGAAGGTTTGTTATGATATTGATTCATTGACTGGTCCACACTGTCACAAAAGTCATGAAAGTGTGCACAGGGAATATGAAAATATAAATTGTGTTATAGACATAAAGAACACGCAAAACAACAACAAAAAAACAAAGTGTCCCAGTGTAGACTATGGAAATGGAAGTTGTCTGTAACATTTTATAAATGTTGACCCTTGTATAAAATTGTTTTCTGGTCGTTTGTTGGTATCTGAAATCTATACTGAAAATAAAACACTTGGACATAAATGTAGCGGCAGATTTCCCTCAAGTCCTCTTACAACAAACACAAATACAACCAGCATGGCAGACAGCTGGTTTAGCTGGACTGCGGAGGAGACGAGAGAGCTTTATAAGGGATGCTGTAATCTTTCAGCCCTTACGGAGAGAGAAGCCCAGAAAAGAGAGAAGCCCAGAAAAGAGCTCAACATAATGTTTTTAGTCTATTTTTATGTTAAAAAAAGGTCAAATGACATGTTTCATTAAAACGGCTCTGAGATCAGTTTGACTGTATCAGAAGTGTAACACAGTCAGCAGCAATGTATATGAACCCTGTTGCATTAAAAAGGCATTGCTTGCAATGCATTCTAACAAAGTTCCATACAAACAGGGCTACTGCATCTAGGTGTAACAAGTGAAGAAGTTAGAAGACATGTTTATTATCATTTTTTATATTGATTTATTTATTTATTTTTATTTAAGCAGCAGGAATGTTCTTCTTAGTACTTTCATACCACAACACTGTTTTGCTGTGTTTTGTCAGGACCTAACATACTATAGTTTTTACAGAAAGTGACATCATGCAATGTAAACTCACCTAGCTTGCCAATCCTGAAACTGCTGTTTAACTTTGGGATATTCAACCCAGAAAACCCATATTTGATGTTCACCTGACTCCTGTTGTATTAAAACTCTACTCCAACATCAGTGGGTAAAGCGGCTTTAACTAATGCTTCACTTCCTTTAGGTCTGTAAGAGTTAAAACTGCAAACCATGCTTTAATACTTTTACACAGCTGTATAGATGTAACAGAATCTTTGCATTTTAAACTTGTTCCAGTGCAGCTTATATATTTGCTTTGACATTAAATGTTCCCTTGTGAATTACGAGGCAGCAACCCTAAATTCGAAAAGACTGTGTGGTGTAGATTACTATATGTGTTTTTTTTTTATATATTTGCTTGAAGTGGCGCAGGCAGCGTTTCTGAATCCCTGGACAAACACTCCAGAGGGCAAAACAAACACGGTACCATAAAATATTAATTCCTGAACTAACAGCACTACAGTACCTCGTTCGTAAAAGGCCTGTTGGAAAAGAAAAAAAGAGATAGCTGAAAGGCATATTGCGCCATTTTGGTGAACTAAGTGGACCATGACCTTTGCTTAGTGTTGTGGGGAGTTGAGGTGTTGCGATATGCTACAAGCTGAATGGTTTTTCGATTTTGGCATAGGAGAAATGGAGTTCTGGCATTATTCCATTTGTTTCTAGTAAACACGCAGTGTCGTAGGCAGCTGAATGAGCTTGGAAGAGAGCACTAACTGTGCTGATCTGTTTACGTGAGATAACAGACACCCTCGACTGGCTAGCAGCACTCTGTATGGACAGAGAGAGGAGAGAGAGGAACTATGCCATCCTGCCCACCCCATGAGAGCTCAGCCAATTATACTCCCTGCTTTGACTCCTGATGAGCTCAGGTCCTGGTGATAGAGCCCAACTTTGCTCTTGCAGAGACCATGCCATGCCAATTGATAAATAAAATGATGTTGTATAAGCTCAGTGTAAAAACGACACAATTTCATTCCCGGTTTGGTCAAAGCCACCTCCTGTATCACAGAGCAGCGACTGCAGTCTATGCTCTCTTCTAATGTGCATCCAGCGGCTATGACTTATTAAAATACAAGCCATGCAGCACTGCCAACATGCTAACACACTCTGAGGAGAATGCTAAGCACTCAGCTTGACTGTATGACCATACAAACAACCAGATGGCCGGTTTGTGACTTAAACAGTGGAGACATGAACTCTGCCACCCTTCTGTCGCAATGAAAATGTGATCAATCCCACACAAGGATCATAGCGCTTATAAATACATTGCTGCTGTTACTGGCTGCACTTTTTAAAAATATATTTATCATGACAAGATCAGAACATTAAGTTTGATTTAATATTTAATTGTGGTCATTTCAAAAGTCCTCTTTTAAAAATCTTGAAACGTTAATGCATATTAAAGTTTAACATTCAAAGACATGATACTGAAACCGCACTGTTAAAGCAATGGTCAAATGATTGTATGAATAAAGTGTCATACCATAATTCAGAAATATCATTTTTAGTTTGTTGAAGATATAAAAAGAGAAATCTGAGATATAATATTCAGAATTACATTATAATAAAATTAGCATCTGGAGTACCTTTTATTTGAAAAGTGGTGATCCAATTTCAAGGCAGATACAATGTTATGACTATACATAAGTAATCATGGAATATTCATTGCTGTTTAATAACTTCTTGGAGTCCATAAACTTTTAGTAAAATAGCTTTTGGCATTTACCTTCTAGTATTTCAGTCTGCATTGTGTGGCTCATTCTACTGATTTATTCAGCTTGTTCTCATTCATCATCTAAGCCACTTATACTCCCAGTCACATGAGGGGGTTAAGCCTGTCCCAGTGCTCTTTAGGCAGAAGGCAGGAAACACCCTGGACAGGTCGCCAGTCCATTACAGGGCAGACATGCAGGCATACACTCTCACACCAAGGGGCAATTTAGCATCTTCAACTTGGAGAAAAACTGATCACCCAGAGGAAACACAAGTGGACACAGGAAGAATATGCAGATTCCACATAAAATGACCCTCGTCACCTGGCAGGGGGATTACACTTGCACCACCATGACCAATACTGAACTAGTTCAAACTAAGCAATACTAAAAAAAGTTTTTAGATCTGACGTATGTGCAAGGATTTTACTATCAGTAGCACTAGGCATTAAATAAAATCAACGTATATAGGATACTTTCTACAGGGAGGTGTCTGCCCAGCATCTTAACTACTACAATTCAACTAGTTAAATTATTTACATTACAGAACAGATTTTCAGTTTCGTTTAAAAAGATCATTTAAATGTCTTTTAAAATAAGAATTAGCACTACCAAAGCATATCTTCTGTAACTAAATAAACTTGTTTATAAACATGTGGTAAAGTCTCACTTTTACTGTATCGATGGAATGTTTAGTCATTTATTACATACATTTATTACATTAATATATATGTATATATATATATATATATATATATATATATATATATATATATATATATATATATATATATATATATATATATATATATAAATTAATGACCTTGGGTTAATCAAACTTAATGTATTATTGAATGTAATTAATATTTGTTAATACTAGAAGTGATTACAGACTGTACATTGGCCCCACAAAGTCTTTGGACATTTGTGCCATACCTATGAATATAGTAAATTGTGTTAGAACACAAAACGTCAAATAAAATGGCGTTCATTTTAAATCTTAAACAAAAGTCTTTAAGTTTAAGTGTGTTATCGTGTGAGAAGCTTCTTTAGAGACATCCAAAAAATCTTCATACACATTTGAGTTGATGATCCCATCAGTAATAACAAGCTCACCAACACCACTGTAAGGAAATCTTCCCCAGGTGTTAACATTTCCAACTCTGTACTGTTAGTGCAGTCTGAGTTAGTGCAGTCTTCTCCAGGATTTCTCCACACAAGGAGTTTACCATCAGTTTGATGTTGCACTAAAAGTGTTTTACTTAAATCAGAATTAGAACCACATATAATTTTGTTAAACATTCAATGAAGCAAGTGAAAGACCTCTATTAAAAAGTACCCATGCTTAAAGTGTCCAAATACTTTTTGGCATCACTGTATAGGCAGAAAAAACATTATGCACCATATCCTCACTCTATTAAAGATTCTAGTAAGTAATAATGAATTAAAGCACATGCTATGAAAGCTAAAAGAAGACTTAGCCCTGTTTTCCAAAAGCTGAAAGATTATAATAACACCACACAATGACTGTTACCTGCAACAATATGTTAAATGACTAGCTTCATGTAATAAAATGATCTTCATCCAATGAGGTTTTTGGGAAGATAGGCCCAGCGATGTCAGGCCATGGCTCAAAAACTGGGCTCCAGTTCAAAGCCAGGGGGAGTTTGTCTCTGATTGTCAATGATGTATGGTCCCAGCAGCTGTCTAGTGGCATGTGAATTTAGATGAATGAGGAAGATCAAACCATAGGGCCCAGATGGACAACTGATGCATTCTGAGCAACACCACTCAGAATATAACCTTGGAAGATGCAGGGCTGAGCCTTTATCACGCCATCAACAGGAAAAGACAAACACTGGCTGTCGATTTTATTCTGAACTGCACAAATAATTTATCCTAATTACCTGGAAAAAGGGAAACATTGCTGGAAAGGGCAGCATTCAATTGTTTTCGTAAAAGAGTGGCCTTTCTGGGTTGGCATGGTGAGTGTTTCTTCATGGGTTTGTTTTTTATTTCTTTTTCACACAAGCATACGGGTTCACAGGCAAGTTATTTCGGTTGTTAAAAAACACTGGCCAGGACTGCTTGGAATTGATCAATCTGGCATGTGACTTTTCCAATATCAGATATTTTCAGTGCCTAATCATGGCACTGCTATCACTAATTGGTTATTTAACATGATCGATCCGCTGTTAGATGTATAACAGAACAAATTTGGGGCAATGGATATAAATGACACAGCACTTGCTGGCAGACTGTGAAATGAAATTCAGTCTGAATGAATATGCTGACCTTTGTATTACTTACAGAAATCATACTTTGCAACGGAACACATTTTTCCATTGCAAAATCAGGCACCGCTAAGTGAGTCTGCATTATTAATCCAATCAATTTGAGGGGAAATCACTCTTGCACATTTCATGTAATGTGTCAGGACATCCAACATTTTTAAAAAGAGACCAGAATCGTGAAGTACATTTAAAGGATGTCGTTTAAAAATGCATTGTGAGCCATTTTCAAGAAGGTTCTTATTTTGTCATGATAGACATTGTTAGGAGCTGCATTACACGTACCCCAAATTCATTCCCTTTCAATTTCTATTAGGCGTCAGCTGTGATTCTTTTCAAAAACTTGTTACATCCAACGTTGCTACAAATGTATATATTACAGCATTTGGTAATGAAACTCTTTATTTCGAAGCCTGAAATGATCTCTCTCTCTCCTAACCTGCTGTTTACTAAGAGGATTAAAGTTGTTCTCATGTGGAGGACCCTTGACTGGTCTAATCTGAGAAGAAATGTTCAGCACTGTTGGAAAAGTGTATTATCTAGTCCTACATATCAAAATAAACAAGATCTCTTGTTTGCTTGTTTGTGGATCTGATGCTGAAATTCAGGACATTTCTGTAAGATTTTGGGTTGGTCTTGCATTCAGTTCCAATATTGAGAAAGGTGGGCAAGATGGTTTAACAAATATTTACATAAGAACTCTTTAAGAGATGTTTGCTTTTGTAACTGGCCTTGTCAAGTTGTGTAACATGATCACCATTATGTCCCTGCGGAACAAAAGCTGGGCTCTTCAAAATGATAACTTTAAAAGAGAAGGAAAAAAACTACTTTACCTTTAGTGAAAGTCACTGTAATCAGACATATTCAAGTAATTGTAGGCCATTTCTATTGGTCTATTTATCATGATCTTTATGTAAACAGCAACAATCATTATTTAAATTACATTCATATAAAACTGAATAATTGCTGTAATGTGTTTTGATTACTAAAAATACAATGAATCAGATTTTGGCATTTCAATCTTAGAAAATGCTATGATGTAACCCAATGTCAACAAAAGACTATGTTACCTGGTAGGTGTTGACATTGAAGCCTTCATGGCAACTCCTGTGTATTGAAATCAGCCTTTATAAATGTTTACATGAGTTTATGTCAGTTGCCCTAAAAGGCTTATGTAATTGTCATGTAGCCTTATGAAGTTGACCTACATGATAAAGTTAAATACACTTGTAATAACTACACCAGTATAGAACTAACACTTTTTATGAATATCGATGAGCATCTTAAAACACAATCATAATATTATGATGCACAAATAAGATATTAAAAACAAATCTATACTTATAAACATGATTAACCCACCATGGCCATGTGTGATATGCGTTATTGACTTGTTAGCATAACACATTATACTGTAAGTAGTATAGATAACATGTTATATTCTCAGTACCAAAGAAATGTAAAGGGGAAAAGAAGGTCTATTCATGCTTTGGCATTTCCAATCGTTTATTTCTCACCATAGTGCTGTTAGGACCAAACATTTGCGGCCTTAAGACCTGAATATTCTGATGCCAGTCCCAAACAGTCCCGGAGTTATTACTGCGATGTGCTTTCCTTAACCACTGCTGTAGCTATAAAAATGACACCACATCACAGCAGTCCAAGTACTCATCAGACCCCTCCACTGAAACCCCCTCTAACATGGCACAGAGCATGAAGTTACTGTGAAGTGAAGGAATGGAAAGTGAGAGGGAAGAGGGCTATCGCTGTAATTTTCCCCCTCACTGGTTAACCACTAGAAACCATTTTGTAACATCACTGCACCACACTAGAGTAATTCTAATTTCTGCTAGCAACATTCTATTAGATATGTAGTGTTAACACCAAGCTATGAGTTGTGTACATTCACTTTCCCACGCAGGGTAAAATGCTACTGTTGGCACCACAAGTAAAAAATCTGATATTTGAAGCTTTTTTGTGTTTTCCTTTGTATATTGTACTAAATACTTTTAGCCTCGCTCTCAATATTAGACAAGTCTCTAGTATAGCATGCCTAGCGGACAAATACTTATAAAGAGTTATGAACACTATGTTTAATGCATTATGTTAACAAGTCAAACAAGCATGGCCATAAGGTGTAATGCATAATGCTATATAAATATGTATAGTTATGTTAATGATGTCTTATGAATGTATTTGGAAAACAATATGTTATACAGCCAAGTTTACAGACTTTCCTTAAAAACAATGTTATTCATTGCTTGTATATGTTTTATAAAGTCCCTATGTAGATATGCCTTAAATAAAGTTCCCAGACATTAACTAATTAGCGCCATAATTATGCAGTAAATTGTTAAAACTACTGACCTCTATTTCTCCACATAGAACTTTTTTGCTGTCATTGCAGCGGTTGCCTATTCCCAACATATTTGGCACCTTTTACACCTTTCTTTATGCATGGCAGGGCCATTGACCATTTCCTGCTGTTGTCCAGCAGAACAGAGGAGACAGGTTTGCTGAAGCAGCTCGGGGTTAAGTGCTTTGTTCAAGGGAACAACAGCAGTGGTGCAGTAGGTCAACATTCATACTGCCCAAACTAGAAATAGGACCAGTAACTCTCTGCTTCACTGTGATGAGTCATTACCGCCCCCTCCATTGCGCCATAATAATGCCTTACTGCCGCTTGCTTGTCAACCTGTCGTGTGTAAGAATAACGCATGAGGAATAGCGTGTCCCGTTAAGCACATTACAAAGGTTCATTAGTATGTAAGATGATTAAGAATTGCTGATCGTATTCCACCTCTAAACGCCTGCAAACTGCACTTTCCGCCATGCAGTAGTTTTGAATTGCACTTCAGAGCAATGGCTTATTTTCAGTCCTCTCAGCATACACGGCGGATCAAGCTTCTTTCTATTTTCTGCTCTTTCAAATGTAATGGCATCATAACCGAAACCGAAAAACAAAAATAATCCAATAACTTTCTCTATTGGATTCACAATGATGGAAGTTGATGAAACTTTTATTGTCTTCATACCCATTATGGAGGTCGGGAAGAAGCTCTACAGTGATAAGCACAGAAAAACAGACAGAAGGGGAGAATCCACCAGACAGTGGAATAAAGCAGGGTTTACAAGCTGGTAAACACACAGGAGTGGGCTTCTAACACGGCATGCCAGGCCATCAGCGCATTCACAATCCTATAATGAGTGAGTTGTCTATGTAAATCGCCATGAAGATGTTTTCAGCGCTGAAACTGCAACAGAGCAATCCTCTGCAGGATTTATGGTTGAAACTGCGGCACATGTATTGATGTTCTCATCAGTTCAGGATCAGGGCTATAATTAATAGCATGTCAGCATTCCCTTTGAATGCAGGAGACCAGGTGCGCTGCTAATTAGCTGCTTGGTAGCTATCTGTCATTCAGCAAACAGCATAACTCTACTGTGATCCAGATCAAGCCTCCCTAAGCTAATTGGGTGCTGACCAAATCCAGCCTGTGAGCTACATCTATTTTATGTACAAAAGGAAAAGGTGGTGGTCTTCCCATAATGAGAGAGGCTTCTAGGGGGCTTCCAAATCTGAGGAACCTGAAATAACTTAAAGCCCGTATTTATAAGCCATTATAAATGTGCTTAGAATACTTTGTAATGTGGGAATGTGTTAAGTTAATTTATGTTTATAAACATGTTGAAACACAAATGTCGCTAAGCTTATAAAGCATTTATAATACATATTAACAATTATGAACACATTTTAAATATTTCATGAAAATAGTAAAGTGATTGATACTTTTATAAGATGATTCTGTAATCATAACAAATGTACAGAAAGTTGCACACTGACAGCCATGAACAATAAAACATTTACCATTTACATGTGAGTAACCTAAGATATCAGTCACTTTACTTGAAGAACACAGTGATGGCATTCTAAATGTTTGTGTGTGTAATTGTTAACAAGTATTATATGCTTTTTAATGATATAAAAGTTGTTATATATGTAAAATGCATTATAATGTATAGTGATACTTGTCTTACAACATGTTTGTAAGTCATAATTCATTGTTGTACATTATTACAGATTTATGAGGCATTTGTAGAGTTTATATGCATGTTTACAAAGCATTGTTATCATGTTATAAGCACATTTATAACTATTTACAAGCATCAAAGAAAGGGCCAGCCCATGAAAACAGAAGGTCTATATATTGTCGCTGTCCAAAGAGAAACTTTATGACAACTTTACAGGAGAGGACAAAAACATTCTTTCCTTTCACTGTCAACAGAGCCAAATTTTCTAAGATGTTTTGGAGAATTTCTGTTGGCCCATTCATCATGAAATGGCAGTTGTTCCAGTAGAAAAAAAAAAAAAAACCAATGTATCGACAATATATCGTCGCCGTCCAATGAAAAACAAGTATTTCCAAAATTGCAACTTTACAGGAGAGACCAAAAACATACTTTACTTTCAATGTAAGTCAATAGAACCAGGTTTTTCTCCAAGCTATTTTGGAACTTTTCTATTGGTCCATTCGTCATAAAATTTTCACAAAATGTAAACAACCACTGGTGTGTTCAAATGATCTTGAAAACCCAAAATCGACAAAAAAAATAAATAAATAAAAAAAATAAATAAATAAAAAAAAAATATGAGCTGCACTGAGCTTTAAACTACTAGCAATGAGAAGATGCATCCCAGTATGCTCTACAGTAGAAATATGCTAATCCATGCACTTACATAATATATGTTTTGTAAATCTTGCCAAATGCATAACTGTTTTATTTGGTGCACAGCATGCTTTAAATTGAACTATCAAAGTTTTTCATTTTCTCTTGGAGTCAGTTTATGTTTTTCATTTCCATCCATCGATATAATATAGAATGGTCACGCGTCGTTTTGTGTGCATCACATAAAACTCCAATGAGCAGCGCAAAAGCATTCGATCACATTAGTGGCTGATTGATTCTCAGTTCTCAACCTTTGGCAGAATTCTCAAAGAATGAGGAGCTCCTTTTGGATACTGCTAAAATCCAGCAATTTCTTCAATAAGCATGAAGTACCATAATCCCTTCTCCCTGATGTGCCATTTTACCAAAACACAATGCTCCTCAACTGAAACCATAAGCTAAAATGCATTAATCTGTCCAACTGCTCTGTGTTGCCAACTCATTTGGATTAGAATATCACAGGGATGGCTGCTGCCCAATACAAGCTGAAGCTCAACAGCAGGGAGATGTATTCATGTTACCTAATAAGGAGTCAGGAGTGTCCAATTCCAGCCCTGGGGGGCAGAGACCAGCACAGATTGGTGATTTCCCTGTTCTAACACATTTAATTCAACTTCACCAGGTTAATCACCAGGTCTAGTAGGTGTACTTCAGCAGGAAACTCGTCCAGCTGTGCTGTAGTTTGGCCCACCTGGTACGCGCGATCAAGCATTACGCTTTAACACTGTGTCTTCCAAGTGATTAATATTTGTTAACATTATCTCATTTATTATTTATCTTCCACAAGCTGTATTTAGCTTTGCATTCACAGATAATTAATGGAGGGAAAAAGGCCTGAGGCTACAATAAAGCTAAAAGTACAACTGATACTCCAACCCACAGCAATTAGCGTAATGACCCCTCTCTATGGTATAGCACAGACCCTTCGTTGTGTTGCTGTGACTGCTGGACCAAGCAGTATGGAGGCTCTGAGTCTTCTTTATGGACTTCCTCATGAGGTTCTTATATATTATTGCACTCTCATCCATTACCAGTTCATAAGGACATCCAATTACTCGCTGGCCAAGGGCGCATGTTGGAGTTAGTTAAGTTTATGAACTGGGCAATTGCTGGGATCCATGTAGTCCTTATTGCGATTCAGAGTGCCTAAGCATAGATTCTGCAAATACTGGAGGGACTAAACACTGTCCTTTCAAATAATTGATGGTGAGCGCTGCCTAAAACATCTATAATCTCACAGAAGTGTTCAACTGGGTTGAGATCTGGTGACTGTGAGTCTATCGTTTTTATACTCACCAAACCGTTCAGGGATGGCTTGTGCACTGTCATCCTGGAAGAGGCCATTTGCATCCTCCCAGAGTAGAAATGCTTAATCATAGGATATAGTTGGTCAGTCAGAACGACTTTGCATGGATTTGCAGTGACCCCTTCCTCTAACAGGACATTCAAGTATTCAGGACGGTGCCGCTCTTTTGACATACACATGTGCTCATGCAATTGTACAGTATATATGTATATGAACTGCATCTCTGCAGAGCAGTTCTCATGTGTGTGTGTGTTTTTAACTCTAAAGTGTGCATTTGTCTTTGTAATGAGGAGTTTATGCACTGCAACACTCTCTATGTAGTTGTGGACAGACTGTTCTTGCTGACGCCGTCTAATCACATCCTGCATTGACATTCTCAGTCACATCAGGAAGCGTGGCTCTTCTGTTTTCCCTTACACATCACAGTAAGCACCACAGTCATTGAATGGGCACTCTCAGCCATGATTTCTAACCCTATTCACTGTGGTCTTTCTAATATACATTCAGATGTCACATCAGTCACTGTACTTAATGAAACACTAGCCGCCGAGCAGTCATAGTGACACAAGCTCCTGCTGTCCGTGTCCCATTAATGCACCCACTTTCAATGTTATTAAGATCGTTTCCTCTTGCCTTATTGACTCAAAATCAAGGACAACTGGGCTTTCTCAGCATTTTTAAGACTGCCGCAGAACATTGTATCATGGTCTGAAAGCCTGGCACTCATTCCGTTTATTGCCTAGAAGCACTCATTTAGGTCGTCCCTTAGCATCTGTCTTTATGTCTCATATGTTTTGCATATAAGTACTTCTTGCATGTAAGTACTTCTATGTAATACTAATCTTTCCCATATGTACTGTATGTAGCTGTCTACATCAATAAGTAGAAGGTTGTGTATTACTCTATTTTTAGTTCCTAGGGATAATATGAAACCTCCTTACCCATGGTATAATGGCTGTAATCGCTGTGACTTGAAGTATATTGCAGTGATTTATGAACTTATTAATGTTTTGTCATATGGTAATGAACATTTCTCAATATAGCAGCATTTAATGCAGAAATCATCATGTTGTAAGTGGATCTCACTTACCAAATTACCAATGCAATGATTCTCCTGGCATCTTAGAGTGATTTCCTGTATCATGTTTAGCTTAGTTGTTAATAAAATAAGCTTTCAGCCTCTCGGTTTAAACAAAAACGGATTCTTACGTCCCCTTTAAGTACTCTTAGAGGTCCATGTAAGCTGCCTTACAGTTAATTCATTGCCGCGTGGTTTTTCGTGACTTAGCATTAGTAAAGAATTCACTTGTTGCAAGACAGTCATAAGCCTGTTAATAAAGAGCATTTTACAATGGCTTTCAATACCGTGCAGCCAATCAGATTTTTCACAGCAGAACTGGTTGTTATAAAAAAACAAATTGTATACGTAACTCTAATCTGAATCCTAACCATAACCCTGTTTAACTGAGTGTCTTATCAAAGTGAAATGTCCCAGTGTGTGGGATCAGAGATCAGTGATTCTCTCACTGTATACAAGATCTACAAGGGTACTTTTATCAATGGATACGCTGTGATTGAAATGATTAAGTGTTTGTTTTACTTTGGCCTGGTGTGTTAGACATTACGCTGCTTAGCACAAAGTTTATTCAAAGCATTAGTCAGGCTAAAGAAATATTCAAAATTATGCAAAACAGTGTAATATGAGGATAACAAGCATGCGAATAGTAACATAACTGATTTTTAATGACAGAAATAAAGGTATAAGAAAAAAGTCAAAAACAAAATTCTCCCATCTTAAACTAACCATCGAACGCTTCTTTTTCAAATATTGTCACTGTCTAAAGAAATACAAGTATCTCCAAAATGGCAATGGAACCAGAAGTGTTTTTGGAGCATTTCTATTGAACTATTCATCATGAAATGGCCAAACAATGTAAACAGCAGCAGTCATATGCTAATGATGCAGAAAAATAGTAGAGTTTTTCTTTGGACACCAACAATACACTAGAATCTCAGACCCAGCAGCCAATCAGCATAAAGCTTATGTTATGTCTGAACTCTTTAGTGCCCCTAATACATACATCAGACCTTTAAGGATGTGTAAAAGAAACTTTAAAAAGATGTTCAACCGAGTCAAGGTCACACTGGTATCCATAGGGACCGAGATGTACCTCGTTCTAGCCGTTATCTTGTTGAGATTGAAAAGGCAAATATATGCAAAATGCAGTTCTTTGTCTTCATAGTAGACTGACCTTCCTGATTACAGGTATATTATTATTATTATTATTATTATTATTATTATTATTATTATTATTATTATTATTAATAATAATAATAATAATAATAATAATAATAATAATAATAATAATAATTATTATTATTATTATTATTATTATTATTATTATTATTATTGTTATTATTATTATATTATTATTATTAGTAGTAGTAGTAGTAGTAGTAGTAGTAGTATTACCTATATAGAGTAAAATACAAATAAAAATTAAATGGAACTCAATTACAGTTAATTCTTACAGTGAACACACAAACTCAATCAGAGCTCATTCAGAGTGCAATTCAGACAGATTTGTTTCACCAGAATAATAATAACATGTAACTTACATGTGGTTTATATTTCTATTTATGTGTTATGTCAGATAGAAAAAAGTGCTTAGACCATCTAAATAAAAACTATAAATTTCCACTTTTGTTATAAACAGTCATGTGTTATATTACAACACACCTACCTGTATTACCTACTCTAACACATTTACCTACTTTTACAGCTCAAAGTAGTGTTAGCACAGAAGAAACGTCAGAAAACATTCAGCAAACGGGTAAAAGCTCTTTCCTGAAACAGGCACTTCAACAGCGACTTTACAAAAGCCCAGCCAAACGCTGCCTGGCACAGAACATGACACACGAGAAGCGCAGATACACAACAAAGCCCACACTCCTAGGACGCAATTCACTATAGTTGAGCCAACTACAGTAACAACACAACAATAACAACAAAAACACCAACAACAGTCTCTTTTTACACAGGCAGCGTGGCTTATGCTGAGACCTACTCTGTATGGCCACACAATCTAAGCTTCCCGAGGCATTTTACACACATTATGTGAACACATTTCACTTTATGAGTAACAGAAACACGTGTTGCCCTTAACACATCAATGAACACATCAATGTGTCAAGATAAGGTTGTTTGTAACACAACTGTTGTAAGAGTGTAGATACATATCAAATAAATGCAACAGCAGCAAAAACAAATAACAGAGAAGAGTAGATTAGCAACATGGGAGGCAACATGGGGTAAGATGCATATGCGAAGTGGCTTCAGTTGAGATCATATAGGTAGGGGTCAAAACACAAGCAGGCAATATCATCAGCACATCCACGGTTAAAAAACAAGCCAGAGTCAAAATGCAGAAGTAAAAACAAATGAAAACTGTTCAGGAAAGACTTCACAACAACTACACCTGTAAACTGTAAAGCCGCTTTATGACAACATCTGTTGTATATGAAATAATAAATAAATAAAATAAATAAATAAATCTTAACCTTAATCTAAACCAAACAATGGGGTGTAAAAGGAATATATAAGTCCAAGATCAGATGTAGATACACAAGCAAAAGGAACCAGAGTTGAAAGTGGGGGCCATCATGACAAGATTACATGACAGATTACAGATTAGCATTAAAGGGTCATAGGGCTGTTTTGAATACCATTTTTTGACTCGGGGGGGTTCGTCAGTAATCAAAAGTGAATATTCAAAGCTTCACCTCGCAGTGAGGCGGGGGGTGAGGGGTTGCAGGATAGGGTGTGGGGCGGGGGGTGGTTAGAAGGTCATTCAATGATTTAGATTTTGAAAGATGAAAGCACATCTGCAGCCTCTGTAAACTCAGGATCATCTAGGCTAGCTGCTTTCCTCTCAGAGAGCTGTGGTGCATACTGCACAGCTTCGCACCATCTACCAGGATGATAGAGGAGTGCATGAATAGGTTAATTAGTGCTTCATGGAGATGATCTCGAGATACAAAGGGCACATAACGCAAGCCTAGTATTGGTTCATTAAGGCGGGGCACTGTTTGCAGCCGGCCTGGGAATACATGCTGTCTTCGCCTTCACTGCTGTGGGTGAGCAGGATGTCAGGTGCCCAAGACATTTTAACAGCGCTATTAAAAAACGATAAATATTCTACAAGAATGTGCTGACAAATCTGTAATGGGGTGTGGTCACACTGCGCTGTAATTTAGTGTTTTAAAGGGAAGGAATTTTATGCCTTTATACGAGGACTTTTATTATTTTTCAATTAAGAATCTGACTACGGGTGGCTGTGTTTTTAGCAGTTCTCAGCTGCAGTTTTCAGCAAATTAAAAAACAAGTTTATGGACCACAACCAAGTTTCTCACATGAACCCTAAACAGTATTTTGCAGTTTATTTGTTTGCAGTTCATTGATTCCTTAGTTTGCCCCTCAACCCAACCCACCCTCCAAAAATCAAACTCCCAAATACTCCCAAATACCAAACTCAAAACCTGAACACCAATCCATTGAACGAAAATCTGGATTGTCCACCATTCACATCCACAATAACTTTATTAATCACAAAGAAATGTTTTTGTTTACTGAATTAAACATGGACCGTGCATTCAAATTCAGGTTAGCAGCTCATGCAAACAAATACACATTCGAAACCTTTGATTATTGACTATTCCAAGCTCTTTCTTTACATCTTATTGATATCTTTCAAAAGATGGCTGCCATTTGTGTTTTCAGGCTATTACCAAAGTAAGAAGCGATGAACAATATGGTCATTTGCAGTTTATAGGAAACTGGCCCCGTTCACTTCAATCAATAATGCAGTGCTCAAATGGAAATGCAGTCAGGCTGAACTGGAGAATCACTTTGTAATCTAACAGCAGGTGTGTACTAGCTCAAAGCCTGTGGCCTCAAAAATGGAGTGAGTTCAAACAAGTATGAGAGCAGAAATTGAACAAGGCCTTCCTGTCACCACTGAGCTAATCCTGTTCTTTGTAGACAGAAGGGGGGAGCAGATTTGATTAAATACCGCCATAACCAGATGAATGCCACTGCTTCCTGACACTTGGCACCTCCTGTAAAGACCTCGCTTTCCCTGATACCCTAGTTAAGCATAAACATACGTGGGATTTAAGTGATTTTTCCTTGCATTGAGTGTAAAGATGAATATGCTGAATCCCATATGATTCGTTCCAAGCTAAATGTGCAGCATACCTTGATTTCTTTATTTAAATTGTTTGTAGCCATTATGTAATAGTGAAAATTAATTACTGAACAAAAGTTCGGGCAATAGTCTTAACATATTTATCACAAAGAACACAGAGTTTAAGAAAATGTAAGAAAAAACATAAAGCATATGTTGTTATGACACATTTTGTATTTTTTTTATTATTTGTGGAAAGTTGCATGACTTCACATAGCTCCCATCACAAGGAGATGAAAATAAAACCAGCAAAGGCAAATTGAAAAAGCCAGTGTTCAGAGAGGAGACACGGCACAGAGGAAAGCCACACAGCACACACAGAATGACAGTTAGACCTGAGAAACACATGAAGCAATTTAAGTCTTTTAGAAGAAAAAAAATCAATCTCCTCAATCTCCTTGAAACAAAAAACTTTATACCCAGATCTTGTTTTTGCTTCTGTCAGGCTCTGCAGGATAGAATAATATAAACTTGTCATGAATTGGAGGGAGGATGTCAGGCAAACCATCTCACAGCACTATGCCCAGTACAACTGTGAGTGACATGGCTATTCTGTTTCCAGAGAGGAGTTCAGGAGTACAGATTTTGCACAGTTGTTTGCTTATTAAAATCTCCATTCACTACTGTACACACCAGTGAAAAAACAAGGTGTCTATTGACCGAGCAAGGCTTCCAAAAGGTTGTAGTTTTTGTCTTCTGCAAGTGAAGGAGCATATATTTTGGAAAACTGCTCCAGTACTTCAAAGCATCCCGGTCCTGGGAACGACTGATTTAGAGAAACTCCACACAATTTCTTTTACAGTACAGTAATAATGATATTTTGTAAGATATATTCCAAAATAACTAAAGCTAATACCTACAATGTATTATTATATTTATTAAAATAAAAATATAAAAAATGTTAAGAATCAATGATAAAGTTATCAATATACTGTGTTGCAGATATTTCTACCGAAGCCATTACACTAAACAGCCAGCCCTGACCCATCATGTCTTGTAATACCACTTTGTACCTCAAGGGGTGATAGTGAATTACTATTGCAGTGAGTCTGCCATCAGTCCAACTTGAGAGGATGAAGAAGTAGCGCTGCTGCCTCTTGTTGGCCATGTTGAATGTGATGCTTCTAGTTCTTCTGTGTGGAGTTTGCATGTTCTTCTCACACTCGTGGGTTTCCTCTGGGTACTCTGGCTTCCTCCCATAAGTCCGAAGACGTGCACGTTAGGTTGATCGGTCACTGTGAATTGCCCGTAGGTGTGAGTGTGTAATGATGGCTGAAGTTTTTTGCAAGGTATACATACAGGTAAACATCTATGGTGTATTCACCTCTGGGAGAAATAGAGAAGACCATTGTTTTTAGCTAACTGGAAACTGCAATATCTACAAGAATGCAAGACTGTTAGAAAGCTGCTTTATGTTAGCTAGTAGATCACAATCAGAAATAGCAGCTGCTGGAAATTCAGCTAGCAATACAATTCCATCTAGAATGCATTGTGAACATTTGTTTGGTATACGCTTGATACCCTCTTGGACAGTGACAGTACAAATAAAGTAAATGGTTCAAAACACTCTACTCATGGTAACACCTAAGACCTGTATTTATAACACAAATGAGACAAACATAAGTCCTTATGACACAAATGACGCATAATCCTACCTAAACAGATTATTTAAACTCTGTTACACAACATTAAATAACCATGCCAAGAACACATCATGGAAGATGTTAATGTTGTCACAAGTTGTGAGACTTGCCAGAGGACAGATGTCATGTTACCATATCCACTAATTGTTTTGACAGATGCCATAATGTTTGATGTTGTGGCAGCTGCTCACATGTTACTGTTGCTAAATATTAGCTGACATTAAACATATGACATCTGTTATATTACTCTTATTTTACTGACCAAAATTTGTTATGACAGTTTATATCAGCATGTAACATGTGATATTGATTTGTGGGAGGGTTAAGTAAAGAGTTTTTTTTAACTTGCATTTTCGAACTATATAATCTTGATGATGTTCTCTGCTAAGTGAAATTAGTGAGAAAATTAAACACAGCCATTAAACTCAGCACTTAAAAAAGACACTCTGTGATAATGACTGTACTTGACACTTGGTTACATGAAATACTAGGCCTTTTTGTTTATCTCACACATAGGTTACAACCTGTGTTTCCAAATCATATAATATATTAAATCATAATGTGCTTTAAATGAATGTGCCTGTGTCATATTAATATATAGTATATCATGTTGCCGGAGATATTCATAAACTTGTATTGTACTGTATGGCAGCCAGTGTGCTTTGTTTTGTTGCGCAACTTGTGCATGCATTTCAGCACAGAAAGTGTAATAACAACTCAATATCAGCAAAAAGCAGAACAGAGTCTGACTTTTTATACACATTCATGTCACTTATCATGAAGGGCTTATGTACAAAAGGTTATATGTGAGTGTTTCTAGGTAAATGCCCTTAATGAAGTTTTGTATGTCCATGTCTTCTAAATTATGTTTGCACAGTTCACTTCTACCTTCTCTAAATACTCCTGAAAATACTTTAAATGCTGTAAGGAGTTCTGTAAATGATTCATATAAACTGGAAAACAACCCTCCCCTCTTCCACTACTGCTATTATAACTGTATCTATCAACATTTCATTTGGTGCATTGCTACAGCACAGACCCTTCCGTATTTCAAGCATTTCTATCAGAACCTCAATTTTTTATTTTCTACTTATTTAGACTCGGCAATAAGGGCGCTATACAGTAAATGCCTCCGTGACCTCTGTGATCCAGTTGCTACACTGCGATGCACATTTCCTTCTGAGGTATGATCCAAAGCAATGGTCTATGAACCACAACATAGAGACATACAAATCATCCCAGGCTAGCCATCTAGTTGTGGGGCCAACAAACAGCTTCCCCTCCCCTCTGTGCCCTCCAAAATGAGAGTGCAGACAAGGAGTGCTGGGCTGGAACTGATGTGGGCATCATCTGGAGAAGCCAGTTAAGACTGTCTCGGCTCAGTTCACACTGACTACTGGCGCAGGAAGACATGCTGCCACGATTCCACAAGACAGTTCTATTTCCACTCCCAAGAGAAACTGCTCAACAGTTGACTTAACACTTTAATATGACCTCCACAATCTATCCATTCATTTGGATGTTTTGCTAAGAGTGGAAAATCCTTCAACCTGTACAGTTTCTTACACACAAGCCCCCCCGCCCACATCCCACACCCCCGCTTTCAAGTGTGCCGTCGGCGTACTCCTAGGATTATCTAACTGATTTTCTGAAGCTGCAAATTGAGGTGCGGCATTTACACAATCCTGGTAGAAGCCCTCATATAAAAACAGCTTTTATATGTGAAATAAAAAAGGGGATATGAGCTGAAAGTGCAATGAATATCTCAGAGGCACAGCCACTGAATGTTTTTGACAGCCAATCTTTTTTTATGATATGACATAAACATCTCAGAACACTCGCAGACAGCCACATGGAAGCGCCACACGGAGTACGATGCATAACTTAGACACGTCGGCTCGTGAGAAGGGAAAAATGACGCCCTGAAAAATCAAGTTAGTCAGTGATGTGCCTCTCCGCGTGCTTCCGCATCATTTGTCACATCGGAGACGTTCACCTTGTTCAAGGGAGAGGTTACAGGCAGATCTCGTTTTAAAACGACTCTCTCAAATATTTATTAGCAGCAGCTTAAGCCACAATCTCAGGGACAGAGATGAACGACGTGGCACAGGTGAGAGAGACTGAATGAAGGACAGTCACAGAGGTAGAGAGACAGAGAGAGAGAGAGAGAGAGAGACATGGGCTGCTTTAGTGTAATCTCCTTCCTGAGCAGTAATGACTACATTATCGTCGCATATATGCCCACTGCACCCCAGCCTCTACAGTAATTAAGATTTGGGTCATTAGCAGTAATTAAATGAAAGATTGGTTACCTTATCCAGTTTGACTTCACCCACACTGTGCACATCCCTCATGTTTTCCACAAGTCAATCTCTGCCCATGAGTGTCTTCATATACTATTAACTAATCTAATTACAGCCCACACGGAGAGGGGAGATTTCTCTTCATGGCTGTTGTCAAACCAGTTTAATTAGCTATTTATTGAACCGAATTCAGAGGCTACCTTGTCCGTGTCAACAAAGCCAAACAAAGAAAATGCATTCTCGTTCATATCAGATCTGCTCAGGCAAATCTAATTTGTCTATTACCCCATAGCAGCTTGTCTGGGACTCCGTAATTACGGCATTTCTTGAACTCGGGGTGATTTGTAAACAAATAAAAACCCGCTTGAAATTGGAACGGCTGTGCGCTCTTCTATTTGCTCCACAACTGGACCGCAAAATATGTTTCTTCCAGATGCTGCGTGCTCGCATGATCTCATGACAGGAATGAAAGATTCCACAGGCTCACCAGAGGTATTTTTCTAGCAAATTAAATCACGCAGGCTGGCTGATTTTTAAATGCGTAAATGTTTGAATTTCTCAGACATCCTTTGCTGCTCAGTGTAACCAGGTGGCAAAGGAACTCTGCGGTGGTGCAGGTGCAACTTAATACCAGCTATTATGCAGTAAGAGTTTTTGCTAGCACTATTTCAAGGCTACTTACATACGCACATAATGTTTGCACTAGACAAAGGTGGCCTAGTATCATAGGAGCTAATAGGTTATATAACATGAACACATACAGCATGTCTGAGTAGTATTTAGATGCTTTATGTGCTCATGACACATAACCTGTTTACTATATTGAGTTATTACTATATTTATTGTATAACGTATTTACATAAAATAGATTTTTTGTTTGAATTAATGGGATACATGTAGTATGTTAAAGTTTTAAAATGTGTGCACTACAGTCTATATATAGAAACCAAACTCAAAAACAGCTTGTTTTGAATTCATTGTTTGTCCTGAAAAAACAAGACATTTACATTTACTCTTATATGCCCATACTCTTATATGCCCTACAGAAGTTTAGCCCCGCCTACTTATGCTGAAGTTATAAAGTTTCAGCTGGAACTGCTTTTTTAATGAGGCACAAAGCAAGGCAGTCAATAAGGACAATACTTATTTATTTTTATTATAATATATATAAACAGTATATACAGTATATATTTACTGTGTGGTCCTTATTGGCTTCCTTGCTTTGTGCCTCATTAAAAAAAGCTGACCTAGCAGAAAATGGACCAATTCCTAAAGCCTAGACTGTTGCACCACATAACTAGCTCACATTCCAGCTCAGCAGGAAATGACAGCAATACAGCAATACATGCTGAAATCTATGTTCGAAGGCTGTGAAGTGGTTGTCATTACCCGAAATACCCTTTCCAAAGTGGATACCGTTGTTCATCTTTAACCAAGAACCACTGCACCATTTAAGGGGAAACGGAAAACTCTCAAAACAAGCTGGCAAACAGGAAAATTACTATTCTCTCCATATTTAATTCCGGGGAACTTCTCAAACCTGGGACAATGTTGGGGCTTCATGTAGTTTCACTGAAGAGACTGAACAGAGAAGCAGTTCCACCTTAATTAGCACCACAACCACAACCGGTAAGTAGATTTGATCCACTAGATTTGAACATGTGTGATTTGATCCACAAAGGATGATTTTATTTTCCTGTCTGTGTCTATTTTGACATGATGATTTTGTGTGATCATTGGCCTAAACCAGCAAATCAGAGCACAGTTCATCAAATATTCAAGAGTTCATCCAAAAAGAGAAAAGAGGTAGTTTTCATTCTAGATCTGAATCATAAATGTAGGTGTAGGTGTAAATGAGTGTGTAAAATGGCATCTGGACATGTTTTATTACAACCAAAGTAACTTACCTTTAATGTAGACATCAGAGTACAGTTAAAAATACTTAATAATGCATCTGACCACACTTTTTCAAAGACACAGTAAAAAATACAACCTGTGTGGTTCTAACGTATAAAGAGAGATAGGAGATTGGATTTTATATGTGGACCTTGCAGTCCTACAGAAGTGTAAGATATGGGCTTATAAAATAATACAATAACTTGCAAGAATCTGAAAATGAAAAATATTAAACTATTAGACTAGAGACTAGATTTAAGATGTCGTTTTTGCAGTGCAGATGGTTGCAGCCAAAGTCTATGCTAATTTAAATATAATGTATATCCGGGGGGCTCCTTTCCTGTATTTTGCCCTGAAATTGCCCCATAGGGACTGCATAACACATGCACAATCATTAAATAACATATTTAAAAAAGCAATACTTGAATGTTCATAGCTCATCTGTATTTGAAAGATGACATAAGATCTATACTTCATAAAGTAAATGACATTGTATTGACATTACAGAACCTTTTATTAGTATAAGTGTGAAGAACCAGATATATAGAGTTTTTTTGGACTTTATGGTACATGAACGTTTTGTCAGGTTGCTGAGCTGAGAGAATAAGAAAGCTTATGTTAGCCAACCTTTAAAAGGATGTTTTTCATTGTCAGTGAAATATGTGCTCCATTATTGATTATTAAATTATAGCCACCACTCCACCCTTCCCCCTCTCTCTTCATTCCATGCTTCTGAAGAATCACTGTCAGAAGAGCATAGCTCTCCCATAAGAATCCTTACTTGCATTTATTTATTTGCTCCACATCTACTAAATCTAATGCTATTTGCACTCCTATTCACTCCGGCAGTCTGCCACAGCTCAGTTGCCTCTCATTAATCAAAAGGCACAGTACAAACTGCACTAACCATGCAATCAGTCCTCATTGTTACCTAAATCTCTTTGTTGTGGGACTGACTAGCTTTCTGACAGATTATGAGAAAATCTTGACAACAAGTGGCTCTTATCTTTATCACATTAATAGCAATGATGCATTAATGAATATATAGCATATATGGACATAACATATTGATGTGCAAATATGAAGGGTTGAGCATTATTTTGTATCTCTTGACAAGAAGATTGATAGCTGGTGGTGTGAAATTTTACACTCTTACAAATGAATGAAATTTGTAGTGATGCGTAGATTTGGTGTGACTATTGGGGTGGGATTTTGTCTACATATAGAAATTCAAATGCAATAAGTAGTATCTACTTGCAGCACCCACCTGTAGCACATACAATTACAATTCACATATCTCAGGCTTTATATGTCAGTGTGTCTATATTACACACAAACAGGAATTTTGTTTTGCTTGCCGTTTGGTTGCCATTTGGTTGCCATTTATTCATGTCTATTGTGCCACTAAAACTCTTACTCAGATTTGCATATTGTTAGAAAATTTTTAGCAAAATATCAAATAATGATGCTGATTTAGATGAAAGGGTGGCACGGCGGTGTAGTGGTTAGCACTGTCGCCTCACAGTGAGATGATCCGGGTTGGAACCCCAGTCTGGGTTGTTCTGTGTTGGGTTTGCATGTTCTCCCCGTGCTTAGTGGGTTTCCTCCCACACGTCCAAAGACATGCAGTCAGGTTGATTGGTCACTCTAAATTGCCCGTAGGTGTACATGCGTGCCTGCGTGAGTGAATGTTGGCCATGCAATGGACTGGCGAACTGTCCATGGTGTACCCCGCCTTTGCCTGACAATGCTGGGATTGGCCCCAGCCCCCCCGTGACCCCGACTAGCGGGATAAAGCGACAGATAAAGGATGGATGGATGGATTTAGATGAAAAGGCAAGCCTTTTGCAGTGATAGCTGTGGCTAGCATAAGAACTCCAAGGTCTGACACTGAGTAGTTAGAAAAAGACATATAAAAATTTAGTGTGGAAACAGCAAGGAGACAGTCAGCAGTGACTGGTTCTCAGCTGACCTCAGAATAACTGTGGTTTCCCCACATATCTAACTGTCTGCTGTGTTTATCTCTGTTCGAGACGCTACACTAACCATGACTGCGGCTACGCTAGAGAGAACTTCAGATGTTCAGGTAAGCCATACATATACTACAGGCTCGTATATGCCATGGCTATGATATAAAATGTGAGAGTTTATGTGAGTAATTTACAGGTTAAACTTGTAAAATGCAAACCCCATCATTATGGTTGTGCATTGCAAAGCAGTGAATGAGACTCCTCTATTGTCGTTTATTTTACATCCATCCTCAGTCCTATTCAGTCACAATTAAATTTCAAGACCATCCAAACATCCTGACACCTGACAGTCACTAAACTGCATGTACTGTATGGAATCTGTAATAAGCCAAAGTAATTGTAGTGAAACATTTTCTCTGGTATATTGGTATATTGTAACAAAATTGTAGTGTTGTTATATAGTTGATCACTAAATACCTCATACGTAAACATATGTGTGTAAAATTCAGCGATAAACTATATATAAGTTGTATTATAATGCATAATGCTGGTCTGTATATTTCTCTGGTACTTTGAGACAGTGTGTAAAATACTGATTATTTTATTTGTAATATTTCTACAGTGTTTACAGAATACATATTTGTGTATTTTCACTTTTTTCTTTTTGTAAGATACACAACAGATGTTCAGTTTTTCGGACGTTTACCCATGAATATTGTGTTAATCAGACGGAACTAATAAGCACACACAAAATATAACACACCAATGGATACATCTTGTACACACCATAAAGGCTTTAACATCATAATGTTTGATATTATTTTCGCTTGAGAAGTCCACAAAGCTGCCACAATAAAGTGACACACATGCGCAGTCCAAATCGGGTAGCCATGCTCCACACCCCCAGGTGGGACTCGAACCCACAATCTTTGTTCTAGGAGGCCAGTGTGATTTCTGAACGCTGTTTGATTTTAAAAGCTTTTATTTAGTAACAGAAGTATCAACACAGACATCAGACTATTCCCGTCCAGATTCAGGGTTTCTGTCAGATCCGCGTAACAGTCACAACCATTTAGCAGATTTGGTCCGGATCCTTCCTCTATAGATCCGATTAACCGACAGTAAATCCACATAACAGTCGATCTCATTTCACAGCTTTAATACTTTTTCTAAATGGAGTTAGATACCATGTGCAGTTTAGAGCCGTTATATGTCTAGTTATTATATTATTGTGATATATTATTCTTGTTCTTTATTTATATTATTCTTAATTCTCTGCCATATTCTTAATTCTGTGCTGCCACGTAGCTCGTCCCACAGTAGAGGAACTTTGCTGATTTATTTCCAATAGAGAATGAATGGGAATTATTGTGTTCCGCGAACACTGACTCAGGGCGGACCCCCAAACAGGATTGTAGTGTTGGTTCAACCTGCACTCTTCTGCTGTTTTTTCATCCCACTTTAGACCCCCCTTCATTTTTGGACACACCCAAACACCATGATTTCATTTAATGTCCAACCTCCAAACTGCATGTACTCACTCAGGGCAGGTCCCCATGCTCAAATTCACAAATATAACATATATTTTTTGTTTAGTCATCCCTCGTTCATCCCATAGAGTGCCATTCATTTTCCTAGCCTACACAAGCATCATAGTTTCGTTTAACCTACAGCTACAAAACTGCCTGTACTCACACAGGGCAGATCCCCAAACGCACTGACCTGTACTCCTCTATTTGTCATTTATTCATCCTTCGTTTCTCGTACTGCTTAGGCTGCACAACCATCCTGTGTTTCCTTCAGGAGAGGCACGGTACATTTCCCAAACAACTACATAAGCCACCACTGACCCAACATAGTCTAATGAGTCATTAAACTGACAAACATCCCCCTAATTACACTGCAGCTGTAGGTCAGTACACATTAGTTGGAAGCACCTTGAACTGCATTGTTTTGACTTGCGTCTTTTATGGAATTTGCAGTAAATAAACTAAATAGTAACCAAACTTGTGCAGATAAAGAGGAACTGTATCATGAAGGAATGCAACAATTAAGCTTGAATTGAGCTTTAATTGAAAAGTAATAATACTAACATATGTTTTCTTGTTTACAGTATAGAGGGCTGCATGCTATTTAATTCCAGGTTTAATGACCTAAAATATGTGCTAAAAGCACTGCTTCAGATTCAAATAATGTTCTTTCCCTTTAGAGGAATTTATCCAAATGTGCAGAATGGCCATGCAGTCACACGTAGCTCAGTCTTTTAATCCAGTGCATTATGTCCATGATGTGAAAAAAAATCTGATCACCAGCATTCACAGTAACCAACACAGTATACATAGCAAGTTCTTAAAAATAGTTTATAAATTAATATTAGGTGTGTATATACAGTATATTGTTCCTGTTTTCACACATGGGGCAGCATGTAAGGTCATTTGAGACCATATAAGTTAGGAAAGGTTTTAATCACAGACTTTACTCTGTTATGAGCTATATTTGATCAATTAACATGCTAATATTGTTTTAGGGGTTCTGTTTTGAATGTATGTATTTATATGTATTTCATTGGTAACAGATGCTATTTCCTCTACTTCTTTATTGATCCTGTCATTCTTTTACCACTATACTTGTTTTACCTCTTACATTTATTCCTGCATTTTCATTGGATCTCGCATTTTTTTAGCACAAATCAACACTTAAAGAATAAAAAAAGTCGTCTGTCGAGCATGTCAGTTGTTAAATCAGAGGCTATTTTCCAAGGTATGATCAAGACAATACTACCTTGTACAACTACCAAGCAAACTCATTGTATTAAAGATAATACTTTGCTTCACCAAATGAGATCCCATGTGCAACTTGTCACTATTATTCCTAACTATCAGTGCAAACATAAAACATCGAATAAAAAAGCTGCTACCTCTACAAATACATCATGTACATGCAGAACAGCTTGGCATGACTAACTATAATATATATCTAATAGACAAGTTATAGTTTTAAAAGCAATATTGTGAAAAAAAATCACAGCATGCTTCCCTCGTTCAAATTAAATTTCTGGAATTAATGACACATTGATCAGGAACTAAGAGAAAGCTAAGCTACTAACTGCAGCCTTAGAGCTGATGCTTCAAATACTGAGCTCTTCAAAACTGGCTGCAATTGTTTGTCTAACAGCAGTTCTGGCAGAAAGACTCAAAAGTAATTTAGAAAGGTGTCTAATATGAAGGATAGTCATTTTGAAGAAATAAATAGTCTTTGGCATAGGTCCCATCCTAAACCCAGGTGTTCCTCGCAGATCCTGCCAGATAGGGATAATAGGGGCAGAGCCTACTCCCTGAACAACAGGACCAAGACTAAACTGATGGTGGTGGGGAGGAAGGAATGAACACCTGAAAACAACAAAGCAGGAATGTTCATTTAAAGACATGTGGGGGACTGCGATTAGCCAGAGTAAGGAATGAATGAGTGGCTTAGCATCACAGTCTGTATCAGATATAACTTACCAACATATATGTATTTAAACAACTAAGCTTTTGGAAAGCACTGCTGTAGTTAGCTATATTGTAGTGAACAAATGAGAAATTCAAAATAATGCTATTTGTAGTTGTATTGTTTCCTCCTTCACTGTTAACTAGCGTTGAATGCCATTGTCTAGTTAAATAATTCCAAAATAAATCGGCTCATTAAGCTGTATTATGTCTCGTTAACAGCATGAGTAGCCAGCCTCCTCATTAGCTGGGTTTGGTGGAGACAGCCTTTTTTTTTTACATATTTATAATGCAAGATTTTTCGGCAATCAGTGAAGACCAACAAGAAAGAGAGAACAGTGAGAGATAGATGAGCCAGGTAAATAAAAAAAAGCAATTTAAAGCAATCAGCTAACTGTTTCTAGGTTTAAGCATGTATTTTTACCTAAAAATAAATGGGTAAATAAAAAAATAATAATGAATTTGATTTAATTTAACAGTGTATCTCGGAATGCTACAATAATTTGCATATACAGTATGTTGTGCACACTAGCTATGCACCAATACATAGCTCTAACATACATGCATACATACAGGGCTTGCGTTACAAAGCACTATAACAGAATACGATACAGTAACCCTGGACTGTAGGGTACTGTTACATGACACCCACATAAGGTTGGCTCAACAACTGACATAATCTTAGAGTAAAGCTAATCAATAGTTATTCGCTATAGAGGTTAAATTTGCCAGTTTTGATCAAAGTTATGTGAAGTAGCATGCATGTCTGATGATATCTCTCAGAATAAGAATTATATAAAGAATTATATAAATATGTATGTATGGTTAGCCCACATGTCATGATGAGCTCACGTAGGGATTTCCCCCCTAGTGAGCAATACACAACAGCAAAGCGTTATCAAAGGTTCTTCATAAACCTGTATGTTGCATTGACACCTTTTTGTTACTTTGTGATTCACAATCACATTTAAGCCTACAGACTGGAAAATGTGTATGTAGTAAAAATAATAACTAGTACTTTAATTACAGCCATGAAAGACAGAATGTATGTTTTGATGTTTTATTCTTTTGTTGTTGCTGCTGTTACTGGTGTTGATTGTTTTCTATTTCGCTGCCTGCTGCATTTTCTAGCTATAGAGACGCTTGTGTGTATCTACAGCACACTGCTGCTCTGCTCGCACAGGCTGTGTGAATGCTCTAACCTGTTCACATGAGTGCCAAAATGAAAATCAAGACATATTACGTGTGAAACAGGCCTTATCCACCCTCTTCTTCCTAAAGAAAAATTAAACATTTTGTTCTTTTCATGTTTCTCTTTCTGCAGCGTTTCACTGTGGTTTGTTCTGGAGCTCCTGTTCCTGTTTGAGGGGGTGGTCTGAAAATTCTTCATTCCTTCCTCCAGGAGCAATTTCCATTTCATTTCGTCATATACAATTTGGGCACAACTAAAAATAACATATTTAACGCTGGTTGATGCCTGCAACAAATTCCAAAACAGTTGGGACAGGGGCATGTGTTATCTTACCGTTCAACAACATTCAATAATCCTACTATTCATAATTAGCTGTGCAAAAAATGCTGGACAGCTTGGTAGAACAACAATACTGTTGCTACTAATACAACTGAAGAGCAATATCCTAAAACACACACACACATTTTACAGCATGTTTCCGCCTGATAGGTGGGCAGGGATGGTGCCTATTCTATGGTCAACAAATCTGGGACCAAACTGGGAACATGGCTAGTCTAAGAGCAGCTATTCTGACAGAACTTTCTAAAATTTTCAGACAGCTAAGCATTTTGGAAACCATGGCTGAGGTTAGCTATAGTAGCAGTCAAATAAGAAATTTTACTGTTTCAAAGTAATAGCAAGATTCAAAGTAGTTATATTGAGTTACCTCCGCATCACTTTACTGTTAACAAGCACATACATGGTGTAGCGGTTCAGTAGGATGACGTCCCATTCTTAATCCATAGGGTGTAATATGATGGAGGCCCAACCTCTGCAGCTATAACAGAGCTTCTGGGAAGGCTTTCCGCACGGTTTAGGAGTGTGTTTATGGGAATTTTCAACTGTTATTTTAGAAGTGCATTTGTGAGGTCAGACTGATGTTGGACTAGAAGGCCGGGCTCACAGTCTCCACTGTAATTCATCCCAAAGGTGTTCTATTGGGTTGAGATCAGGACTCTGTACTAGTGTGCAGTCATGTTGGAGCAGAAAGGGTGCCGTCCTCAAACTGTTCCCACAAATTTGGGAGCAAGAAATTGTCCAAAATACAAAAAAATATCTTGCCAGATGAAGAAGTATGGTTCATCACTCCATAGAACACATCTCCACTGCTCTAGAGTCCAGTATCAGTGTGCTTTACACCACTGCATCCAACGCTTTGCATTGCGTTTGGTGATGTAAGGCTTGGATGCAGCTGCTCGGCTATAGAAACCCATTCCAAAAAGCTCTCTATGTACTGTTCTTAAGCTCATTTGAAGGCCACATTAAGTTTGGAGGTCTGTAGCGATTGATTTTGCATAAAGTTAGTGACCTCTGCGCACTATGTGCCTCAGCATCCGCTGACCCCGCTCTGTCTTTTTACGTGGCTACCACTTTGTGGCTGAGTTGCTGTCATTCCCAATCGCTTTCACTTTATTATAATGCCACTGACAGTCGACTGGAATATTTAGTAGTGAGGAAATTTCATGACTGGACTTGTTGCACAAGTGGCATCCTATCACGGTACCATGCTGGAATTCACTGAGCTCCTGAGAGCGAGCCATTTTTTCATAAATGTTTATAGAAGCAGTCTGCATGTCTAGGTTTTTATTTTTATGCATCTGTGGCCATGGAAGTGATTGGAACACCTAAATTCAACGATTTGGGTGAGTGAATACTTTTAGCAACATAGTGTATATTGTAAACACTGTCTTTGCACCAGTACATAGCTCTGTCTATAGTTTACACATACACACAGTGCTTGCATTGCACTATGGCATATACCTGCTTATACCTACACCCCCCACCACCACCTCAAAAAACAAACAAAATGAATGAATTAATTAAGACTAGTCTAAATTTGATGCCTGCATCATATTCTAAAACAGTTGGGACAGGTGGATGTGTTACCTCATCTTTACTTTCAACAACATTCAATAATCATTTAGAAATACTAACTGTTGTAGTGAACCTGTTGGAGGACAGTAACTGTCATATGGAAAGTGAATGATTTTTCCCCATTCTTTTTAAGATAACACTTTACCAACAACAGTCTGGGGTCTCTGCTGTCATATACTGCGCTTTATAATGCACCTTTAACTTGCATTGTAGCTGCAGGGATGAACTGTTTTTACTGACATGTGATGTCAGATTTTAATGCAGTGCCATCTGAGGGATTTGAAGGCCGCAGGCATTCAGTGATGTTTTTTTCCTTGCCCTTTGCGCACATAGATTTCTCTGGGCTCTCTGAATTTCCAACAATGTTAAGGACTCTAGATTATAAAATCCCTAAATTCTTCGCCATCAAGCATTGCAAAACGTTGTTCTTAAACTGATAGATTATTTGCTTGATAATAATAACAAGAGATCAGTCACACCCAGAGCATATTATACAAACCTCAGCTATGGTACTGACAGACCTGGAAATTACAAATTGAGTACTGAAAAATCAACACTTTGAATCGTCTCCCTGTGAACCTGTGTGATAATTAATATCATAATTAATTTATCATATCTCTCCATGGCAAACTTTGTCAATTTGTCAACAATTTATGCATTAAATTTGACATTTTTTGTAATATTTTTTCACATATTGTAGATTAATAATTGGTATTTAGTCTTTACAGATTCAAGAACCTTTCATGGTCCATTTATTATAGTTTTACATTGTATTTCTTTCAGAGAGCTTTTGATGAGTTAACCCTCCTGTACTTTGATTTATAGTTTATTTTACAGACTTGCAGGCTAAATGTTGGTATTGTATTTTACAGAGATTGTACTTTATAGACATATCAAAGGCGAAATGACACATGTGTGACTGTTAATTCCAAAATAATAAAGCAGACATGTCTAGATCATGATATTCTGTGTTTATGCCTTATTTTTGTCTTCATCTTTATTAAGAATCTTCGGTATATATAATTTTAAGTTTATACTATTCTAACCAAACAATGTCATGCCAGTAGTGGTACTAGGTTTGTACAGCAGTCAATTAACATGACTAGGCAGCGTTTCAGCGTTACTTATCAAATTGCACAATATGCATTTCCACTGGTAGTGAATGAAAATCTATTGCTACCTTGATGTAGGAAGAAAACCTAAGCCTTTGTTTTTTTATTTATTTATTTGTACTATTTCAAAGCACTAGTCTGTATAATGATAGTGACAATCTGCATACAAACACAGGTCGTACACATGTTGTTAGCTTTAAAAACACTCATGAAATAGCACATAAACCACATTGGAAGAGCCTGTCAATTACCACTGCTGGAACCAAACTGGCCTACAAATATATAAATATGTTCTGCTAAAAATTGCAGGAGCAAGTAATTACACCTAGATAAGAATAAGCCTACCTGGGACTTAACAGGAACAAACCAATGAAAGCTCTGGGACAGGGCACACTCAGGAGCACACTGAAAATCACATATAACCCATATACTTTTTTATAGAGAAATATGCCAGTGGATGGCTCACCTTTGGTCTAATGAATTAACTTATTCACCCCACACTGGAACTCCTTCATCCATAAAGAAAGGACATGTTCAGAGCTTATGGCTCTATTTTCATGGACACTGCACAAGAACAACAATAAGAGACAAAAAACGCACACGTAGGTGTAACACGTCTTCACAGGAAATCCCATTTTGCACTTGTGTGTGTGGGCTCTGAAGAAGCAAATGTGCTTTCTGGACCAAAATGAGTTTGGAAGTATCACTGCACTGTTGCGTCACTTCACCCACATCATCAGAGGTACTAGTAAAATTACTACTTTAATATCACTTGTGTCCACTGCCATTACACCATTTGCACCAGCACCAGAAAATTGGACTATTAGATTTTTTTTTAAGTGCAGGGGGTGAGAATCAGAAAAAAAGAAGGTACAGAACTTCAGTAAACTACATTTAACTCCTGATCCATGACTGCAGTAACTTACTTACCAGTTTGTTTTACTATATGATGAACATCAGTCAGTAAACTTATCAGTGTTTTTGTTTTTAACTATACAGTACGTTATGCTGACTGACACTGCTGACAGTCCTCTCTTCGTTCCTCAGGAACAAGAGATTTAATATGCATTTTGTTGCACTTCAGGTGATGTAGTGGTCCTTCAAAATCACTCTGGAATTCAATTGTACAATTTGGACACGAAGAACATGCATAATAGTGCCCCAAAACACAAATAGGGATCCATTTCAGTCGAAGCCTTGGGTTGCAATATGCTGTGATAACGATGTTTTGAGTTAGAGCACAGACCTGTGCTTCGCCCACTAATGCAGCTACTGTTGTTAGGCTGGATGAGCTTTTCTAATCACTGCAAAAAGTCCCACTCTGCCTAATGTTTCTTCTTTTCTTTTCTTTTTTTATATTTACTGCTGTTACGAGCAGCAGGAATAAGTCTATATATCATTACGTTTCCAAATGCTATGCTTCCAGTAGCTGTTGGAAACCAGGCAGATTGGAATTGCTAAAAGAAATCTCACCATGCTGACAGTAGCTCAGTTATACTATGTGACCTTTCACATGCATAAAATACATTTAGAAAATAATGACACACTCTAAAATTGGGGATTTTGACAAAAGCCAAGAATCCCTTTGTGTTAAATGGAGTTCTTGTCAACATCCTGTAAAGCTTGGCCAACCTCATAAATGTGGCTATAAAAGAATCCATTTGGGCACAAATGCCTGAAGCTTCAGTCAAAACACCTGTGACTTTTCATCATGGAATGCCTCAACCCAGGAAAAAAAATCTCACTAAAACAAAGATGACCCATGACTCTTCAGTTCTTCAGGTAAAAGCATCATCATTAGTTAACTCAGTATGCAGTGCGAGAGGCGGCTTGGCGTAAGTAATTTCCCTTGTCATTTAACCTTAACCTTTGATCAATGTTTCTAATTTGGAAACTGCACTGGTTTAATATAGGGATGCTTGGAGTCTCCAGGGTAACAATACTGGCTGTAGTAAACACTTGTGATTAGCAGACTGTATGTCAAGTTTGATGTAACAAAGTTAAAGCAATTATGGAGACTGTTGATTTGCATTGACATTATGTAAATAACTTTTGAATCGATTAGCTGAAGAGACCAAAGACAAAGTGAAGGAGAATGAGCTGGGCTCCCCTAGTCAAGCTGTTTATTAGAACAGTTTATTTCAACATCACAAATCTTTTCCATGCCAGGACAGATAATGTGCTTCATATAATATATAATATATTAGTGATAGTAATATACTTATCAGTACAGTTCAGCTCAGTTCACCCAGCCTGTTTGAAAGGCCTAATGATAGCATCAAGATCACAAACGCCCTCTTTTCACTTAGGAAATAATATACTTTTCATAAAGGCACAACCATGTTTTTTTTAAATAACCAATAATAATAATAATAATAATAATAATAATAATAATAATGATAATAATAATAACAACCTAAACTTCGCACATCGCCCAAAGAAGGCACATATTTCTGAACAACACCTTCTCTTCTAAGTCAAACACATTGTATTGGCAGTAACCACTTTCTTTAATTTATGCAACTCAGCTGCATTATGTTAATTAATCAAATGAAAAGTAAATGTATGCTGCCTTTTGACATTACCTTTCCAAATCAACTCCAAGACTCCAATTTGTACCATCAAGAAGTGGAAGAAGACTTATTAGTTACTTCCTTCTGGCTACTGGACACTGCATGACCAATAACACCAACAATACCACTTTACAATAAAAAAAGGGAATGAATTATGGGCCACACTTGGTTTGGGCATATGTTTTATGGACTCCCCAGACAACTACAAGCATGCTACATATGGAATACCATATATGGTACTGCAAATCCACTAAACATCTTTGGCAACATATTATTATTTACCTGATAATCAGTCTCATCAATTAGTGACTTGAATCAGAAGCATTAAAACTCATAAGGTGTAACATACTAGCACTACTGTGATTTCATGCAGCTCCATACTTTTCTAGGAGTCGTATGTCAGGAATAAAGAATCTGACAAGCAGTTAAATGGTAGAATTGCAATAATGCACAACATCAGACGCAGCATCTGTCAGAGGTCAAAGCCTTGCTCATATGCCTGCGTGGATTTGCATAATTACAGCGCTATCAGCAAAATCCATAAATATCAATCAAGTGTGCATTCCTAAAAACACTTACAGCATTGATAATCATGATGGTATGGTGGAGTTTTGAAGTGATACTCTTTCTAACAACGTTCTTTGTGAAACAAATCAAATTATTTCAGATAAGGGTTTTAACTTCTTTCACAATGGCCATGAAGTGCAATTTCCCTCCGTTTTTTCATCAATAACGATGAACTGTGTATGACTTACAAACCAGAAGCTAACTGGATTTTCGTCTTTGCAGGTGATTAAAAATATCCAAGTAGATTTCCATTCTGCTGTCAAAATTGCCACTAGGGGCCTACCGAGAGAGGCTAGTTCATTGTTCGGTTAGCAAGTGCAAGAAGAATGCACCTTTATCTTTGTTTCAATCATATTAACGTAATGCAGTTATCTTAAAGCTTTAATAAAACTTCTAGGAGGCTGCTGCATCTACTTACGCACCTGCATAGTCACTCAGAGGACTTTTGGCAAACTAGGCTGTGTAATTTATGCAAAGATTATAGATAAAAGACTGTTTGCCAAGTCTCATAATAAATATTAATTCTTCATTGTATGGCGGTTTTGTATTGCATGCATTTTTGGGACTCTCCATCCTTTTAGTGGTGCAAACTAAATCACTTCCAGAGGTCCTTCCATGGTTAGTCAATATACATTATTTAGTATGTAAAAGGCCATTTGTGTTATCATATTTTATATGTCATTTACCTTCTTTGTGCAGTGATCAAACTCATTAGTGGTGAACAATCGCCAGGGAAGCCGTTCATGCTTTTAAACATGGACAAGTCTGAAACAATATAGATGTAATCTGGATGTCCGCAGTGTGTGTTTCTTCTATGATCTTTGGTCCCATACTTTACAATTTCCTTTAGCAGAGGACCAGCTTTTGTATCTCCCTATCAGTAATAATGGCTGATTGTCATGTGAATGGCATCTGGAGCAGCTGATTTTCAGATGAATGAGGGAGAGGAGGGAAGTTCAGACAGTTTTGAATTATGTGGTAACCAGGCCTTTTAATGGTAGCTCATAATTTCACAGATCAATGGGCATTACCTACAGCAGTAAAAGAGGGTAGATTTTGTATGCGTGCCAACTTCAATATTTTCAGCCCATTGTTGAACAAGGACAAAGCCAAGAGAACACTGCAATGTAGCTTATTTTTCAAGACATGGCCATTTGCGCGATACAGACTATGTTCTGATAATATTTAAACGCTTGGAAACAAACATGTAGGCAGAAATGCTTTCCATTCTTGGAGTAATTGAAGAGGTCTGTTTTGCCCAGACTTTATATGGAGAAAATAGATTTAGGGATGACTGGCTTAGTGTGGGAGTGCCTTGTATCGTTGGGCTCAGCTGATCTCATTATCAAGTCTGATTAAACCCTGGAATTCCACCTGAAACCACACTGTACCGATTCTGGTGACCCGAAGAAAGTGAATTAATAGGATTCCATTGCCGAACGCTGAAAAACTGGAAAATAAAATTTCAAACTTGTGTTTATTTGTCCTGGAGGCAAGCATGCAAAATTGGCACGAAATTCAATTAACAGATTGCCTGAGAATATTGTAACCAAATACACGTTCTTTAATTGTAAAAAGGAATGCATATTAAATTCACCAGTTCAGTGGCTTGAGACACTCATAATTCTGTCTAGCTGAGGGCTTCGGCGGCACAGAATATTCAAAAAGTGAGTTTAGAAAGGCAAATCAAGGTCTGACAATAGTGGAGAAATACTCGAATCAATGGAATAGGCTGCCACGCGACTGTAGATTTGTCTGTACACAACATCTAAGGGCAGAGCTTTTAGACAGAGGAATCCATCACTATTGGCAGGTGGTGTTGATGATTCAAGAAAGCATGGCAGTTTTATAGGCACATTATAAGTGGCCTGTCTGGCCCTCTTTAAAGCTGCATCACTCAGACAGTGCAGGGGAATTAGGCCTCATATGCGTTAATACTTGGCACAAGCTTCAAGAGCTTAGGGGTCTGAACTCACTTTGATGGACCACAAGGAGGATGGAGTGAGAAGGGAGGTTAATCCACCAAATGCACAGTACCACACAAACATACATATCAAAATATCTTCTACTTCAAAAGAGCCAGTCATATACTGGCTAATGAACATATACACCCAGTTTGGATAGGCAAACTCTTTAATATCTATCATCCATATAGGACGTTATCTTAGCTAACACTGGTCCTCAGCTTTTTTGACCCAATTTCAATTACAATTTCAAATTTGTAAAACACATCCCATGTTTTCGTTTAAAGCTTGCAACAGAAAATAACATATATTTTAATATGCAATAGTTTACAGTGACTCCTTCAGTAATGAACCCTGGCACAGGGATTCTGTCGGAAACCTGGTTAGACTGTAGGGCTCATGTTTACAATCACAGAGCTATCTACAGCTGTATCCAAAATCGCCTACTTCCATTCTACACTGTACACGAAAGCCACAGGCAAGAATGGCTAGTGTATCTGAATACACAGTATTCATCAAGCAGTGTGAGAAAACCTCTGGATGACCTACTGAATCAAGGGACATTTTGAAGTATGTGATCGCAGCACACTGTGCTATACTATGCTTTAATTGGAGCTGCGGAGGCGTTTAAAACCGAGGAAGAAAAACAATGCAAAGTGAGAAGCTGGCTGTGTGTATGTAGCTACTGCTATTGAACTGCTGTTACAGGGGTTAGCGGTACTTACATTTCTCCTGAGGTAAAAAAAAAATAATAAAATTCCTCCGAGTTCATCTTCTCTGAGCTTCAGCTTGATGCCGTCTGAGTATGAATTCAGGATACATGGCAAAAACGCAGGTCAGTGCCACAAAAAGTAAAAAGTGTGTCTCTGCAAATAAGGCTTTTAATAAATAGCAGGACATTTACTGTGGTCCGCTGACATCTTCAATTACAGGACTTTGTTAAGATGGTGGATGGAGTGCGTCCAAGTTTACTACACTCTCATATCCTGAAAGAGTTACTGCTTTACGGGTCAAGCACGCACTAGATCCAATATAGTACATACTTTCTGAGTAGGCAATTTCAGATGCAGCACAGATATCGATCCCTTCCATTACACATCAAAAAGTGATTGGTTAGTACTTATGTTGGCAGTTACTTTAAGGTTTTAGATCTTCAGTTCAGCCAAACACAGTGGTTCCCAAATCTGGTCAGAACATTTGATGATTTTCCCTGTTCTTAACACACTGGATTTAACAAATCAGCTAATTTAAAAGCCCTTCCAGAGTTAAGATGGCTGTGTTTTGGCAGGAAAGACAAAAATATGCAAGGCAAGGTGTCCTCCAGGAACAGGATTGGGAACCACTGCCCTAACCAATGAGAGAACTAGCTTGCCTGTGTCTCCTAATTAGACCACTAGCTATTTCAAGACCATAGCAAGCCAAAGAGGACAACGACATAAGAGTATTACACCAATACTTTTACAATAGAAAAACAACAAGCACGAATATCCTTGTTAGTATAAATGATACAAAGTATTTTTAGTCCCCAGAAAGTAGCAACTCTTAAGGTCTAAAAAGCTTTGACAGTGTCCCAGTTGAAAGTACTAATAAAAAGAAATGAATAGTCTAATATATAGAAAGACCAAACACAAAGACTCTATTCTGCTATTTTGAAAGAATAGTTTTGAAAGCGGGCGCAAAAGTTCTCTGTTTTGAAAGTGGTTGTTTGTTGCCGGAGCGCATTTAGTTTCAGACGTATACATGTGCATGCGATAATGGCACCTGAAAAAAAAATCACCATTCACCTCACAGAGGAGTACTGCTCTCATTTCCATAATTGCTGAGCTTCGTTGCTGCCAGGTATATTCAGAGCACACTCCCACTTGTATTGCCCCGCTCTTTAATCCTAAGGCCTTGTCAAGCGAGACTGATGAATCTTTGTCAAAGTAAAAGAAGTTAAAGATTTGATATATTGCATATGAAGCTAAAATGCAGTCTGCCTTTTGCTCTCCACGGTTCATGCTCCTGTACCTACTTCTGCAAAAAAAAAAAGAAAGAAAAAAATGTGGTATAGAAAGTATAAAACCAGGCTAAACGTGCCCTCCAGAGCTATTGGTTCACTTTCAGCCATGACAGAAATTCCTTGATAGATCAGATTTTCAAAAGTAATCTTCTTTAACCTTTTAGATTAAATGGTAATCTGTGTGTTACGGTATCCTTAAAAAGTCATTATGATGTTGAACACGTGCCTAACTACGTTACTCATCTCTCAACTTGGAGAAAATCAAAGAGCACAATCATTTAAGCCACTTCAGTGCATTATGCTTGTTTCTCATTTTTCTTTCCCTCTTTTTTGGTATACCAGTAATGAATCTGAAAACAATACAGTATGAAGGAGGGCTTCCAGTGCTCACAGGATGTCTCACTCAGCGACAGCTAGCCCCTTTAAAAGGCCCTGGCGTATAGTCCATCATTAAATGTCCGACAGGATAATTATGGGAATTCAAATACGACCGTCAGACTGTAGTTTGACATTTTAACTGCTATGAATTTTTTGTTCCTCAGTCGTGATTATGCGAGAAACCTTGGAGCTGTTGGAACAGTCATTAAGAGAAATAAAGAGGGAGATAGGTGCTGAAAGATCTTCTCCTCACATATGCAAGCTTCACAATTTTTTTCTTCCCACTTTCTTTTTCGCAGAAACTTCTTGCATATGGTTTGGGGCTGTAACATTTTTTTTAAGACTTATCCCTCAAAATGAGCTCTAAACTTTGAATAAGGAGCAAATTTCCTTTTCGGAGGCACCGGAGAGACCTGTGCAGGCATAGCTTCTGTTCATTTTATGAATTTTGCCTCAGTACTACTAAGGTATGAGGTCAGAATGGATACTTATAATGACTTCACCTGTCAACCTCGGTCTTCCCTGCGGACTCCATACCAATCTCAAATGGCCACCTGAAGCTGCTGGTCAGGCCTGACAAATGACACTGACTGGCCATACATCAGCAAGCCTAAGGCTGTCTGACTTATGACTCCTCGGTTGAAACTATTACTTTCAGTGTCACTAGGTCCATGCATAGACGCTCACTGATTTACATTTTATACCACAAGACAGTGAGGTGGCTTCACTAAATACAGCACAAGGATGTAAGCTTTCATTTGAAGACTATGTTCAAAAGGAATTCATGAAAAATCTTGATTAACCTATAGAAAAACAATGCCTGAGTATTAATGAATAGCTTGTGTCAGTATACATAAAATGATGATATGCTTTTTATGGACAATACTGTACTGAATAAGAGAAATTAAATATTCAGAAAATCACCACATCCTCTATACACCCACATATGGTACTTAACAGTCTCTGTGTTACATGTCACTACTAGGGAGCAATGCTTCATAACAGTGTTGTAAATAGAATTAATACCAGTCACTTCAGTTTCAGGGCCCTATATCAATAGATTGGCATTGCAAACAGGGACGTAAGCTATTAATAAAAACTCAAAGAAAGCTTTTTCAGTGCTTGTGCACGTGTCAATGGTACCCTTCAAAAAAGTGTTCCCACATATTCTGTGTAGATGAAAAGTAAACATTTTAACATGCTGCTAAGAAAAGGTTAGAGCATCATGGTTAACATACCTGGATTCAATTCATGACAGTATGCAGCTCACTGCTAAGTTATGTAAGCATATGTCCTGTCCATGGGCGGTCTGTCCTTCATTATCACCCCATGTTCTATGCAAGGTTTTAGTCAAATATTATTCCAAGCACTTTCCAATATTTTCACTCTGGCTCTTCATCCATTTTCTGTGGGAATAAATTAGAAAAGAGACTGAAAAGTGCTTGTAAATGAACATACTAATGTACATATTTATGAACGTACATGGTTCATATGCATACATACACATCTCATGAGCCAAATAAATGAAGATTATATTAATATACATTAATAAATTATACAGTCATTACAATGAACTAAGTCAACTTTATGATTAAATATTGTTTATTGTATTGCTTCATAATTGAAGCACACATTTGAATTAAATAGATTCAGTGATTACTTTTTTATCTCTGGCTAGCTAAAGATGTCGTCCCTTGTTGAGCTTGTTTCAATCATCCTTGAGCTTCTCCCTTTCCTCACTTCCATCATGTTTTATCAGTGACCAGATCTTTATTATAGCTAAAAGGATATTTCAGTGCACTGCAATACAACAGCAACAGTGGAACATATATAGAGTCAAATGTTGAATTAATAACAACTGCTTGTATAGTTAGACTTATATAGTACATCATTGCTGTCCAATGAAAAACAAGTATCTTCAGAATTGCAACTTTACAGGAAAGGCCAAAAACCTACTTTACTTTTAATGGGAGTCAATGAAACCAGATGTTTTTCCAAGTTATTTGGAGCATTTCTATTGGTCCATTCATCATAAAAATGTTTACATAAATGTAATCGGCAGCTGCTACGTTCAAATGGAGTGGAAAAATAATAATCAACAAAAAAATAATTGCTGTTCTAAATGACATTTGCAAGCTTAGACGTGACCTTAGAACAGTTCTGGTACTGGAGATATACCACCCTGTAGAGCCTTCGCTCCAACCTTACCTTTGCATGTCTGAATATTCGAGTCAGGTGAGCCATTCAAACTGAACTCTCCACAGTGGTAGATCTCCAAGACCAAGACTGAGCACCCCTGTCTTAAAATGTGTCAAAAATGAGCCCTTGGAGCAAAGCTACAAAAGGTCCACTTATAGTCCTGAGGCGTAACAGTTATATCAGAGCTAGACCTTCAGTTTGGAGCAGAAATGTCAGAACTGGGTCAAAAAAAGAAGCAGTAAAGACAGTTTCGGGATTCCAGTACTATTCTAGTAGAAAATGATGCACATTAATATTGTGCTGTTTATTACACTTAGACCTTTAAAGCTTGTAAAGGACCATAACATGTATTTTACATTTTACAGTGACTCTTATTAAAGAGCCCAGGCCTAAACTAGAGGCGTGAGTGTTAGGTTTTCTACAGAAAAATGATGAAAGCTATTCACTGATAGCCAAAATCGGAATGAAATCTTAAAAACCAACAAAATAATGCTAAACAAACACTTGAAAAGAAGAGCTATGAAGAAATGTATTGTACTTTTCATCAACAAATTAAAAATCTAAAAGATATTGTGAAAAACTTACAAATCAACAAATAATTTAAGCGTGAGTTGATCATGCCGCCGTAATCAAACATGACTTTGACGTCATAGTTTGAGCACTGCCATCAACTTTTGTAAAAAGTGCTGGCTTAAAACATCATGTTAGTATTTGATGGATGTTGACAGACCAAGTAAATACAGAGGAAAATCTCAGTTTAATATAAACATCACATTTACATTTCGGATGGGGCTGACGCATTTATCTTATTATCTTTATCAAAATCTAATAACTCTATTTCACAGGCTGAATTATACTAGGCTAGAGGGAGACGGTCAAACTGAATGGAAATGCAGGAGAGAGGAGGAGGAGAAAGACGGACAGAGATAAAGAGGTATTGCGCTATTCATTTAATGAAACTAAGGGACAAGGCACATTAGGCATGTGAAGCCACTTAATTTGAGAATGAGTAAAGGATTAGCGCCATTAATGGCACACTGGAAAAGCTTGCCTGTAGGGCTTTCTGCCAAAAAGTCTTTCTAGCAAAATCCAAAGCTTTTCCTTTTTTTCCTGTTATGTAACACATTTCTAGACCTCTGTAAGCCGGTAAATAACATTAGCTCAAGTCTGTACTGAAGAAACCATGTAGCATGACTACATTTAAATAGAATTAGAAATCGAATTGACTTAAAATGTTTTTTTGTTTTCATCAACAAAAACTATGTTGGAAACATTTCTTACATATTATACTGCCCATGAAAGTGTGTGACAGATGTTCATCACACTAAATGCTGCAGAGGTTACGAGAAGTTCATGGATTTGAGGAACCCCCAAAGAAGCAGCCCCAAACCCAGGAGATAACAACTTGGCCAGACGGGTCACACGGGCCAGATGAAACATGGAGGCAGGCCTACAAGACTCACAACACAACTAACAATAATTAAATGACTTGTGACTAAAACTAATGTACGCTTAAATAAAAACGATGACAAAAGTAAATCAAAGCCAGCTCCCAAAATGAACACTGGGAGACATGCATTATATTATTTCCTTGAGGGCTTAGGTACTATTGGTTCCCTAAATAACCTTTCAATTGATGATTCCTTCAGAAACTATTTTTGGAATTATGATGTACCTGTGTGAAGATGTTTAAAGTAACTATAAATATAATGTAAAAATGAAGCGTTCTGGCTGCCATTTGTAGTTAACTGAACTTTGAATGGTAATATAGCACAACAAGAATCTGGGTTCTATGTCCTATTATTTTAAGTTCATAAGTTATTATTTTAAAGTGCATAATACAAAGGCTTTAGAAACACACCTTTTATGAAGATTAAGAGGAATTAAGCAGAATTTGTGTGATCTATCTACAATACAGATGTACTATATATATATTTATATATATATATATATATATATATATATATATATATATATATATATATATATATATATATATATATACATATATATATATATATATATGTATATATATATGCAAGCAGCATTTCTAGGAAATTGTCTCATAAATAGAAGGTAGAAATGCATTAGCTGTGCAATAACATACACACAGCCCATGATAATGTTGCAAGGTACATCACATAATACTATACTGCATCCCTTCATAATTGATTGTTGCTGGAACATAAGTAGCCTAGTCCATGTGATAGCATGAGTAATGAGTAGATCTAGGCCCTGACAGCTCTACATAGCGTTGTTAGGCTGAGGGTCTTAGAGTAGCTTGAACAATACTTCTGAAAAGGAAATCAAGCCACAAACAAAGAGCATGGGGGTACATTAATTTCAAGATGTGTTGAACCGCAGCAGTGCCCCTGACTACAGAAACTAGACACTCTGAACTCATCAGACCTTTGTTCCATACCTGTAATCTTGACAGATTTTGCTGACCTTGGCCATCCTTCCCAAATGGTAAAAGAGTTAACCATACAGAGTGTCCAGACTGTAGTGGTATGTCATTGTGCTTAACAAATACACCCAATTTTGTAGTTCCGGCTTGTGCCTATAGTCCATTTTATCCTCGTTCAAGCCGTCCTGTCAATGTGAATTTTTCTCTGCCCATTACTGTTTCAATACCGCAGCAGCAGCAGCCCTTTCTGAGAGCCTTAGAGGGGCTACCTGTCTGCATTAGCTCTCCAGTGATTTGGGACTGATCTCTTCCCAGCAGTGATGAAAAGAATAGAATGCTATTCTAACCTTTGTTTAAATGACAAGAACTGCTAGAGGTCACAAGAAAAAAAAGAAGAAAGTCTTCTTTAAAATCCGAGAAAAGGATGTGCCTCTTTAATATCCTTGTTTCGTATGTGCTACTGCCTTAGAATTTTAAGGAGATACATTTTTTTCAACTATGTTTTAAAATTAAACAAAGATTTCATTAGTCTATATATTTTGCGCATATAGGAAACATCTGCTTGCCTGATTCTCCTGGGTTAGCACAACAGTTCACCCTGTTCAGGTGGAACATTTAGCATTTCAAATGATTTTGTTGTGAGTTTAAGCCCTGGCAGTTTACCTTTGTTTTTCCATTCCTTCTGTTGTGGTTTCAGTGTTTACTAGATTTTGTCCTTGACACACGGAATGACAAGCAGGGATTCAGGACTTCAGGTGACAGAACAAGCGAGAATAATTTGGCCTGCCATGTTTAAACAAAGGGAGAAAAACTCAAATGTAGATGCAGTCTTATACAAGAATAACCAGACGGCTGACGTGAATGTGCCCAAACACAGAAACATAGCAATCACCAAAACAAGAAAACACCTCTGTACATGCCTTTGTGTACACCGATCAGCCTCCTTGTATCTTTGCACATTGTCCATTTAATCAGCTTCACATACAGTACAGGTGAACATAGTAATTCAGCAATTATGGACTTTAGTTCATTTGTTTTTCTGTTTATCACCCTTTCACCCTGTTCAAGACCAGGATCCCCAAAGGACCACCACAGAATAGAGGTAATTTGGGTGCTGGATGTTCAGTACTGCAGTAACACTGATGTGGTGGTGTGTTGTACTGGTACGAATGAAGATTTTAAACACTGTGTACACTCACTGTCCAATCTAATAGACACACCTACGTTGCAGGTCCACCGTGTACATGTAAAGTCAGAGATAATAGCTCATCTGATGCAGCACAGTTTGTGTTGGCCATCCTCTAGTCATTCATCAGTGGTGACAGGATGCTGCCCACAGGACACTATTGGCTGGACACTGCTGTTTGGTGGACTGTTCTCAGTCCAACAATGATACTGGGGTGTTTAAACACTCCAGCAGCTCTACTGTGTCTGATCTTCTTATACCAGCACAGCACACACTAACACACCACCACCATGTCAGTGTCACTCCAGTGCTGAGAATGATCCACCTCCCTAACAGTACCTGCTCTGTGGTGGTCCTGTGGGGGTCCTGACCCTTAAAGAAAAGGGTGAAAGGGGAAAAACACTGTATGCAACAAATCAGATTGTCTACAGTCTTTACCTGTAGAACTACAAAGTGCTTCTATATGATTAGTGGATATAATGATCAAATGGACAATGTGTGTAGACATATAGAGGTAGTTTTAATGTTACGGCTGTCCGGTGTATGTCTAAATTTGTCATTGGGATAACTGGGATCATGTGAAGCTTTAAGTATGTGAGGTGTTGTATATGTGTAGTATAGATCTTGAAGCCTGCAACACAAATGTCAGGACCTCATAAGGTTCTAACTAAACCTAGAATTTCTGAGCACTATGCAATTCTTAGGGTTCTAAAATGAATCTTTCGTTAAATGGCCAATTAATCTGACTTGTGTTCTCATATGTGTTCTCATCCAAAGAAGTGTTCTGCATTTTTGTATAGATCTGTATATGATAATTAATTTGATGCATAGTTAGACAGACATGCTGTGTTGGGTGCATTTAATAGTAGCGGGAGGCAGCAAAGTGTAGTAAACTGATTAGGCATGTGTTTGCCATGAGAGAGCATAGCTTTCAAATTCTCAGGCATACTTGTGTTTAGACCTGTCTGCAAGTTGAGCCTCATCTGCGTTCAGCACTCCCTTATGGTATGGAAGACAAATTGACGCAATTATTTTCAGGCTGTCACCAGGGTGATAGAATGCTATATAACAAAAATGCAAGCAGAGAATCCACAGGAAGTGAATACAAGGAAGGATGACACACAGTCATATTTCTTTCAGCTTTTCAATAACAGCAATACTGTGAAGTATATCCACACATGATCTTCACACATAGTGTTTTTGGTAAAGCTGCTACAAAACATTGACAAAGCCTTGCCTTTAACAAAACAGGGAACACATCATGTGCGTTTGTGCAGTAACATAAGAGTGACATTTTACCATCTGTGCTTACTGTCATAAGAGATGCCATAATGTTACATATCTTATATCACATAGTCCAAGTTTTTTAAGGTGCCAAACACAGTAGGCTTCTATAAATGCAAACCCTGTGTTTGCAAAAGTAAAATGAGCCAATGCTTTAAATAAATGACAAAATAGAAAATATAAATTATTAAAGCATTCAAATAAATCAGGTAAAAGAAATAAGAAATATAGAAACATTTAAAAGAAAGAACATTTTAAATAAAAATGAAGAATGCGGTTAAAAGTGTTGTTGAAGGTCCATTCTTCTAAACGTTTGTGTTATAACAGTCTTGACTTAATATTTACATCAGCATGGGCCTGTATTCCAACCCAGTAAACAATGAGAATGGAGCAACAGGAATGAGCATGGCAGACCCTGCAAAAATGAAGCTTTTCAGACTGTCAAGGTATGTTGGCACTTTATTTTACAATATATTTCCAACAAGCATGGCTGATGTTCATCTTCAAATAAGGCTGAAGTTGGCTTACTATTCACTTCTCAATGTTCCATTCCACCTTTAACTACAGTTTGTACAGGCGCCAGAACGCCACTATGTAACTGCAGCACAATTTAGGGTGGAGTAAAAAGAAATGAACAAAAACAAGTTGGCAAATAGGAAGACACATCTTTAACAACATTCCGGAAAAGTTGGTAGTTTGCTCTACACATTTCACTCCAGACAATTTCTCAAAGTTTGGACAAGGGGAGCAGCTTTGCTCAGCGTTTGTCTGAGGGACTGAGGAGCGGGAGAGTTCCACCTTTAATAGCATCAAAACCCCAACAGCAACCTGTCAGTAGCGATTGTGATTTTATATACTTTTTGGTGGCTGAAAAATCAGAGCAGAGCTCTATGAGCTCCCCAAAAAAGGGTAAACAGCTCGTTTTATTCTAGGACTGAATCATAGAGTGTAAATTGGCACGTAAAACAGTATCTGGGCATTTTTCACCCCGACCAAAGTCACATACCTTCTATGTAGACATCAGAGAGCAATAAAAAAATTGTGCTCAATAAAAGCATTCTATGGCACCTTTAGCCAAAAAGTACAAACATCTAGAAAGCAGTACAGTTTATAATATGACTAGTATTTTCTTTAGCCAGGAGGATTCTTGACTCTTCCTCTGAAGATGAATTTGAATTTGCATATGGTGGTTGTTTAATGCTGTGATTTTATAGCATGTGTGATTGATGCTTAACAAATATATATCTATGGCAACTCAATTGCATGTTTATGGCATGTTATATAGGGTTCCAGTAACTTGTTACCTAGTTTTTGGTCAATAACCTGAACACATTCATGCCAAATATTGTAATATATTCAGTCTGTCTGAGTTCAATAACAACTGCTCCAGTGTTAATGAGTTAGTACTACAGTCTGCAGAAATGTAGATATCTGCTAGTTGGCTGATTGGTGGCAACCAAGTACATGTCACCTTATGTATGCTTATTATGCAGTGAAAACAAATGGTATCAGGCTCATTTGTGGCATATAATGAGTGTCACTTATGGCTAGCTCAATTCAAGTGGCTGCTTGACTGGATTAGCAGTCAGAAGTTTTAACCTTAGTAAAATAACAGGCTTCCTTTCATCAAGGTGTAAACATATGTCAGTAAACATAGAGAAAAGGTTAAACTTTAACTAAATCTCAAATGTTTTACAGCATGAAAGACGAAAAGATCACAGAAATCAATATAGATTTTGGCTGACTTATCCACACTCTTCTGTCCTTTGTAGCAAGTGTTGCAAGGTTTGTATAAGCTTTATAGAAAGCTGTCAGAAATCCCATTCAGTATTAGGGGAAACTAGTTTTTATTAGTAAAGCATGGTTGTTGTCAAACTACCTATTTTCAATTGGCTAGAAAAGCTGAGATTGATAAGTTGAGAAGTGATAAGTTATTTGTTCTGTAAGCCATCAGTATCTGTTTGGTCCAACCGAACAACAGTTGTCTTAAGAATGCTTTAATGGGTGGAGCATGGACAGGCCAATTATCAATCAGTTATAGATGTTCTTTCACTTTGCAGACTGGGTTGCTCTTAATACTATTTTAGAATTTTCATATGAACAGTTTAAGGGTTGTTTTTGTTTAATAATAAAAACTAATAATAATAATAAAAAATATATAGAATGATGTGCAGGTAACTTGACCAGTGCTCATGTGGCATCCCAGTGTAAGAGGCACGAAATTAAATAAAAATACAAAAAATACTTTTAAACCTTGTTCACACTTTGCTGTTCCCTACAACGAGTTCCTCTGAACATGAGTGCTCTCTTGCCCAGGACACAGGGCAGAGCAGCCCCTGGTGGTCCCGATGAGCCCTGGCCAATCAAAGCTTTCATTGCTTGTGCCAGTCTGAGACCCACGACACACCATACAAGAGGCTCACCAGGACCTCTTTGGCTTTAAAAGCATGATGACTTTTCTACAGGCTTTGCAACGTTTGGATATATCTCCAGTGATCTTTCAGCATGATGAGACGAGAGAAATCATTTTCAAGCTAAGTAGAAATGCACGCATATCGGTTGTGTCTGAAACGTAATAAAAGCTGCCTACTCAGACAATATCAGTGGCAGCAAGTCATCTAATTTTTATATAAAACACTGCTTGCTGAAGCTTCTTTGTTCATACATTTTTTGAAGGATAGCATAGACAGCATAGATGTATCCATTGCTGACTTAAATTTCCCAGAGTCTATGTAAGTGCGGTTAGAAAAAAATCTCAGAAAACACCAGCACTGACACTGTGGACAACACTGCGTTCTAAAGTCTTCTGACTTTGAGACAAGCAGCATGGCTTCATGCTGGCTGCCTTCAGTTTCGGACACAGTCATTATCTCCCAGAGGGAGAGAAAGGCAGATCATCTCTGTAAAAATCTGTGTGTGGGTCCCCAGTTACTATTCCTCAGGGGCCACATTCAAATAACATGGCAAGGGCCAGTGAGTCATTCTCATAGTGTTTTGTGTGTTCTCTTCTTCTTCTGCTCATTATTATTATTATTATTGTTATTATTATTATTATTATTATTATTATTATTATTATTCACAATGTTAGTATTACATTATATTATTACTTTGGTCTGTGGTATGGTTACTGTGGTTATTTCATTTTACTCACCATTCAAAGAGAGAAGTGGTTGCTGCGGGTTGAAACAAGAGACCTGAAGTTTGGGTGGTGATCTGTTGTGGCGACGGAACATTGATCCAGGTGTGCACTGGATCGTCTGTCTCTGTCCTGGCTTTTGATAATGTTCATTGAAGAAAATGATTATTCACCAACGTAAGTAAAGTAAACGTACATAAGTAAAATAAAATATTGTAAGAAGTAGCATTAGAATCACTATTGTTTGCCGGAATGGGAGCTGTGACCATCTCAATCCAGAACTTGCTCCTATCACGCTTGTGCTGCTCTTGGAGCAAATCTGATTTTGACATTTCCAAGATCTCCAACTGAAGGGAAGCTTCGCTCTGAGATGGATGTAAACATTTGGCCCCAGCAGCCCACTGGTCATCTGCTGATACAGAGAATGCCGTTGCAAGAACAAGAGGATTTAACTCGAGAGCTGGAAGCTCTTGAAACGCTCTATGAAGTTCTCTAGCCGTCTCATTAAGAATGCATACATCGCAGAGTCTCCTTGCATGTTGTTACTATTGCAGAGTTGCCGCAACTTTCGAAAGTGCAGTTTTTCCTCCCTGTAGATTTAATCACAAAGCTCCAATTCAATTGTATGGTTCTTGCCTTGCAACAGCAAATGTATTAGATTTAGGTAAGACATGATGTTACATAAAAACGCACACTCTCAAACAATTGGCCCTTGCTAAGCCAGCGGGTGTTGTTATGCAGCAACAGTTCATGATGCTCTGCTGGCATTTAGTTCTCCAGAGCTCTGAAGAGGCGATGCTGCTGATTAATTAGGCTTCATGCTTCATTATCTAAAGCATTCTACCCTTAGATAAACAGATATACATGAAGACATGAATTAACTTAGATGTGCCCATACACAGACACCCGATTCAGACAGGCATTTCAGTGGCTACCTGCCTGTTTAGAAAGGTATATTTTCTGAAATGATTTCTCTACTGCACACATATTGCACTGTACATGATAATACATACATACATACATACATACATACATATAAATATATACAGTATATATATATATATATATATATATAAATATATATATATATATATATATATATATATATATATATATATATATATATATTTATATGTATGTATGTATGTATGCGCAATGCGCAATGTTTGTGGAGGCCCAAGGAACCAAAAGACAAAACAGTATAAAAAGGCAAAGAGATTTTTAATCTGTATTGTGTTGCTCTGTGTTTTATATTTTCTAGCTTTGAAAAAATATATTTTTAAAAGAAAAATAGGAATGTAATGACACATTAATATCACATGGCAAAGTCAAATTAGATGTTAGTAAGTTAATATCCTCTACAAGTAATAAATCTCAATATTTTTTCTGCAAATTTTAGTGTAAAATTCCAATTTATACCTGTAACAAACTGGACAACAGATGTGTAAACACAAATATGTATTGTAAAACCATAAACAATTAAAATGTATCATGGCTTTTTTGCTCAGGCCCAATTTTGTGTTATTTTTTCCAGTTTGTTAAATTAAACAGTAACTGTGCCTTAAAAACTATAGAAGTGTGTTCTCTGTAGAGGACCTATCAACATGATTTTCCTTAAAAAAGCAAGTGGCATCCAAACATTTCTGTATGACTGTATATGCAATCTATGGGATTTGAAGATTCTGATCCTGCTCTTCTTAGTAGACTGATTTTATGACCATTTGTCATAAGACCCACCTTCCATTAATGCTTAATAGTGAACCCCATTTGAATATTTGGTACTTTTTTTGACGATTTGGGATGGTTGATGGTCATTTACAGAAACATGAACTGGACATGGGACTTTCCAGTGCCTGAGGGCAGCGCTGTATAGTACAGAGTTAAACTATTTATAGACTACAGCATGAGGTTGAATAGGATTACATACATTGTAATAGACATGAAGTGATTGACACTTGTTTCTGTACAAGTGTAACTATGTGGCTGATGAAACACAGAGCATCTATTATTTTTCCTATGATTTTATATTAAGCTTATTTTATTTTATAACCTGTACAGAGCTGTACAATGCGCTAATATTATTTCGAGTGTTTGGAGAAATTACTACCAGACCTCACGCTGAACTCAGTGGTGGTCTATAATGCCAGTGTACAATGAACACATTTTCTGCTGCTTCTGACGGCTAATCAGCACATTCAGTTCGAAACAGAAATGAAAGCAACCAGAAGCAACCTGTGCAACCTATAATTGCCTTATTTTTATTTTTAGCATTCCACACAATGTACACAATGAGAATACCACTGAACATGAGTCCTAATACTTGTACTTACATCTAGTGAATCGGCTAAGTAATAAGCAAGTCTCTGCCAATTTAATAGTAAGCACTCATCAAATTTCAATACCCATGCATTCGTTCACAAGCGGATCTTGACTGCTCTATTACAATGGATATACATTATCAGCACAAGTGAAAACAATAGACAGTATGATGTCTATGTATTTATATTTTATGCACCTACCATTATCTGTATGCAAAAATTGAATCTGATGGTGCAAATGCATGATTTCCCTTATAAAATATAGGCTTTTGTATAGGGATCTGAAAGTAGTTCTTTTACAGCATCAATTCACTTGAGAATGTAGAAGAATAAAATTTTGGGTCAGTGCATAAGCGTCCCCCCACATTTTGTTTGTGCTGTTACAGCACCAAATATGGTACAATATTTCTCATGTAAACATTTTGCATTTCCTGTACATTCCTGTACTGCATGTTTTTGCTGTACATTTCTTTCTTTGATTTCCCATAAATGTGCACTGAGAGGCTCTGTGGTTAGAAAACATGGTCAATAATACCAGAAAATATTTCAGAGGAAATATTTTAGAGAGCTTGTTCAGAAAACAAGCTCAATTTTCAGTAACCCCATGTTCACAGCTTGAGAGTAGCAAGTTTCAGCAGTTATTTAATTGCTACTAAAGCCATTAGACCACATTCGCTTTTGTAAAGCCTTTGGGGAAAGCCTGAAAAAGCTGTACATACCACAATACCACAACACTGAGTCTTTACTAAGTTCAACTGTTGCTTTTGAGCTGGTGGGCCTTTTCCCTGTCGCTTTCCCCTTGCTGTAAAGCACAGTGACAGCCCATGTGAGAACACAAATGATGTTAAGTTTGTTGGGAGCGAGCAATGGAATAAATGCTCTGCCTAAAATGGGGAAAGTCACATTAGAAGGCAGCCTCCATGCCCTGAAGATACACAGAACTCATTAAGCTTCAGTGACAATGGATCATCCAAAGGTTTAACTGTTTTTATTTGTTTTAACTTTTGTTTTTATTTATTCAGTGCTTTTGATCTTTTTTATACCTTTTGATAATAAACTTAGATAATGCACTGTTTCCACCTCGTAATGTGACATAGTTTAAAAATATACTGTCTCCTTCATAACACAGAGGATGTAAGATCAAAGCTTTACTGCCTTCAAAAATTGGACATTTGGGAATAAAGAGGGCAGAGTAAGATAATGGCCTGAAATATCTCTGGAAATAAAGCCTTTGTTAGAATTTTGGGCACATACATAAACTGACATTGCTATCTCAGTTCAGTGAGCATCATAATTCCATTTCGTAATGATAGGCTGCCGTTGTCACAGCCGTTAATGAACAATAACTGTAAACCATGGACATTCGACTCAGCCCAAAGAGAGCTGTTTGAACACATCCAACATAATCAGGTGGTGTTCTCAGTGGTTTGATTAGGCACTGTGGCTCTCATCAGCACTGTGCCTCTAAATTGAAGATGATATCTTTATACAAGACCTTTATACATAAATAAATGTTTACTACTTGAGCTGAGTGAAAATATTTTAATGTAGACTACCGCATAAAACCACCAAACTACCATGCGCAATAAAAGACAGAACATTGATTGACCAATTCCACAATAAATCTTCTCTGATTCTATTTCGGGCAATTTAATATACAGTACCTTGTACCCAAGAAAATAATATGTAAAGCTAAATAATTGGACATATTAATACAGTAAAAATGAACCATTTCCAAACCTCTCCTCTACCTTATTTGTAGTTCATCCAATCCAATCATCCAATACTTAGCTTGTAATCAATGCTTAATTAAATTCCTTGCAGGCCTCAGTGGCTGTCTCGCCATGCTGCTTTTTCTTTCGCAGTCCTCGGCCAGGTTCAGTCCCCTTCTTTATCGCTCTTTTTAGAGTTGGTAGTCCCGCACCACTACTCTTGGGGGACTATCTATCCCACTTCTGAATTTCACAATTAGCCCATGCGCTCATCTTTATAATTTGTAGTGGCGCTGTTCCTCATCGTTCCACTAGAGTGCTTTTGACTTCTGACACCAATGTGGCCAATGACTTGGCAATGAAGAAGATGCAGGAAACATAACTTTAAGCTTATGCTTTTTATTGAATACAGCAGCAGGAAAATTCCCACTGGTCAGTTCTCGTGCATGACCAGGTTAGCCACACACTTCTACTTGACAGTAGGCACTAACACTAGCATCAACTATACCACAGCCCAGCTCAGAATGCCACAATAAGCCCTGGGGCTTGTCTTTTGAGTTTATAGTAGAGCTGTTCCTTGCAAGTCCACTTGGGGACACTATCTCACTTCTAACACCAATGTGGCATCTTGGAAATGCGGGAAGCACTGTCAGCAAATGCTCTTTATTGAGCACACCAGTATGGGGAAAACCTGCCACTCAGTGTTCCTGAACAGGTGCGACAGCAGCAACACACCTTTACACCATGACAGGTGTTACCACTGGCACCAATTACTCTACAGCCCTGCTCAGTATTGCATAACAACCCCAGGTGGCACATTATTCCACTAACAACAACTATTTACATCATCAAAGTGTTCGCATCTGACCACACCTCCCGCTCATCCGTGGCCAGTAGTAGGTAATCATGGCAGCTATGTGGTCTATGTGTTTTGCCAACAAGATGTAAATGAGCAGTCCTTATTTTAGGTATTGCACACCTGAGCAGTACCATCACCAATCACAAGGCTAATGTGGGTTGTCCCGCTTTTACAGAACCTAAAATAGTAGGTTTTGCACTGTAGCATCGTAATCTAGCTGAAAACACTGATTGTGCAGTTTCTCTTCTATTATGTACATGTAAACAGTGAATGGCAATTGAACACATTATCAGTTAAGCAGGTTAAATTCTATGATGGCCAGTGTCCTGTTGGCCTTTGCAACTCCCTCATCCAAGTACATAACAGCAAACACTGCTACAACATTCCATCTTTCCTTGTGACCGGTGTCAGCAAACCACTAAGGTTCTGTTTTGTAGACTGAAATGGCTTCTTCTGTTCTGTGTGATGCAAAAAAAACTCAATAACAGAAGAAAAAAACTCTTTTAACCACAAAATGCAAATTTGCTTTGAAAAAGGCAGCAAAAATGAATCTCCAATCATACCAACGTGCTCACCCTTGAGCATAACCATGGCCACTGCGCTTACTGCCCTTCATTTCATTAGCTATGAGGAAAACAGGCTTCAGCCAGATCTTTCTGTGATTGCTGCTTTAGGAACGATTCAGCCACACACTGAATCCAAATTTTGCAGAACTGTCCCTGTTTTTTTTGTCTTTTTCCACACAGCTGAGACGGCCAGCTAGGCGTGGTCAATGCTAAAATGTCTGACTGGCAGAGATGCAGTGGATTGAACAGTAAATAATACCATAAAGATGATCTAGTGTGCTCTCACTAATCACTTAATCATAAGTAAAGCAGTTATGCAAATGTGTGGTATCCCGGCAATATTGTCAAAGTTTTGCTAGCTAGCTAACATTTACAGATAGCAGAGATTAGCAGCATAACACACAAGCTAGCAGGGAAGATTTTAGATTGAATTACGCTTGTCTACACTTTTTTTCTCCCTCTATGCTTTGCTTGTATAACAAAGTAACATTTGTGCCAAGTGTCTGGAAGAAATGCATTTTTTTCTCATGCTCAGCAAAGCTTGTCTCTCCTGCTTTTGGATAAAAACAATGCTTAGCCAAAATGTTGGTTAGCTGTTGTAAACAAGGTATTTAATTGTTACAAATGAATAGAGATGCCAAGCAAAGCAAACACTAAGAAAGAGGTTAGACAAATTGAAGTTTCTACCACACTATGGATACAGCTATTTGAGAAATAATGTACATAACTAGATTATGCACATTGGATTGAGCATGTACTTGTAGCTATGCAACTAACAATTCCATGTGTGCCTAGACACAAATGCAGCCATTAAACAAGCATGTAAAGAATGGCAGAATGCCACAGCTCTTAACAATGAGTGACCATAATTAGCATAAATAATTTGAATAATGGAAGAGAAAACAAGGAGAGTAATCATTTTTGAATACTCAATCAAACACTAATTATGTAAAACCGAAAGAATAATGATCTTCTTCAGCCTGAATAGGTGCACGGCAGATAAAGGAAGTGCTTGTGCCAAATAGCCAAAGGCTTATGGCTTGTACAGAAGCAAAACGGGATAACACAGACTAACACAGCTGCTGATTTTGGTCTGATGTATGAATATAAGATGATTGTCCTCTTTTTCACATTCTGTAAATGCCTGTCAGAGTGACGGCCCCCTGTTGTTTCTAGTGTTGTAGCTGTATAAAAAAAGTAGATTACCAGTGCCCTCGGCAGAATGGCATATAACGTAGCTCAAGCAGTCATTGCTTTTTGTTGCAGTTAGCCAATGGGTAATAATGACGCTGGTGAAACATGCCAGATAATACTGCTGAAACAGCTACGACGAGGAAGTAATGTGGTCCGTAGTTAACGAGTAGGAGGAAACGTATTGCAAGATTGTTAAATTGAGTTTTTTTTTAATCCTATACAAGGACAGAGAGTAGCTATAAAAGAGTCAGTGAATTGCTTTCTTTTCCTCACTGATACAGTATGCAAACCCCTTATAATGTCAAGCACCTGCGTTTGGAGTTTGGCCTTGTTATGTTTGAGAGGTCTCAGAGCAACACTGAGTGAAAGACTCTGGTCTCTCAGCAGTGGTCCAAGGGACAAGCACTGCCCAACTGTGTGCTTTTAAATGAGGGACATCGATCTGAACTTCCTTCCAGTGCTTATTTTAGCCAGCAGTGGAGCAGAACTAACGGCAAGCTAGAGAGAGAGCTCCACACTGTGGTGCGAATCGAAAACACACACAAAAACCTAAACATGCGCTCAGTTGGCAGTAGAACCAGAAGCGCCAGTGTTTTATACTTGTGAACACAAACCACCAACAATATGAGAAATTCAGTCACAATAAAGCCATGACCTACAAATACAACCACTGTTATGCAACACGTTAAGTTAGGTTTGCTCTACATAGGCTACTACTTGGTGAAAAGCTGTGAATTCTCATTTCTCTATCCAACCCTAAGGCTGGAGTTGAGTCTTATCAAGCTTCTGACTGCTTCAGCTCTCAGTTTGCCGATAATGATAGATTAGGAAATGTGGAGTTAAAGCCACCTCATCACTTCAGCCAATCTCTTTTGTGTGTTATGCAGCTATGGCAGTGAACAGGTGATTGCAAATGAGATGAATTCACTGTGGAGGTCCCAAGCCAACTCCTGTGATCACAAAAAAGTTAATTAAGAAAATAATTATTCAACTCAAATCCCTCTTTCTCTTCAGCCTTACCCGGTTGAAAAAAAGGAACTCTGTGTATTTTGTTTTAATAAATGAATCACATTACTCATTCACTGTTTACAGAGCAGAGACGGGTGTCTCTGGTTTATATCAAGGCTGCCTGTCATAAAATTTAAGCAAAATTAATGTTGGGTGTCTCAGTGTCCTATAGAAATTTTAATATAATGTTTTACATGCATGAGTGCACTGCATTTATTTTTTTTCTCCCTGCTTAAAATGTCTCCAACACTGTAAATGGCACAATGACCATGGACCAGGTGATAATATGGGTTTATTACACTTTATAAATACATGCTTAAGTAATGAATTTGTTAACATGAATAACCGATGAGGTACTACATTAATAATGGTTTGTTATTATTATGTAAACAAGTCACAACCACCCTATGTTCAGTAACTAATGTATTTGATAATAAAAAACGTGAAATACTACAAAAACAATAGCTATCTAATATTTTAATGTTTAATTTCTGTTTAAATTCTGTTGCGATGGTTTAGCTCCTGGACTGATTTACTGTTGCGGACATCACTCACTTTGGAGCTTTAACGTTTCATTTCAGACCAAAGAATCTACAAAGAGAACACTTAGTTCAGTTCTTATGCTTATAAATGTTGGCTGGACAAGGAAGTTCCACTCCAGTGCTAGAACTTCCTCAGTACCTACCTGATGTAATGTAAAATCTAATTAGTGCAATTGTGCGCAATCATGACAGGAAAGCATATAATTGGATGTATGAACAAAGCGACCTGCCAACGCTTCAGGACGTACAACAGCTGGGTGAGGATTGAGCTGGACCTTCTCATCCTGGACTTCCCTCACTTCCCTCTTATAGAAGATTTAGGACCAATAGAAGATTCCAAAACCATTAAAACCAGCATAACCAGATATATCAACCATGCGTCCACACTAGCAGGCGACAGAGAGACAAGCAAGCAATCATCTCCAATGGGAGTACATGATTTGTTAGCATCATTTAGCTGCAAGCAAGATGGCGATAGAGCAAAATTCTCAACTTTATGTAAATGAATTATGAATTTGGCTCCAACAAATTCTTTTGGACCAATCACAGACACAGGATTCCGAAAGCTCCCAGCTTCTAAATTTTTGTTCCTACTAGCGTTTTGTCACAATTCTCAACAATATGGTGGTAAACTTGAAAAAGAAGCTCATTTCAGCTGGTTCTTCTTTTCCTATTTTATATGATGTATCTATGCACATAAACAGGGACAATTTGAAGAAAAAAAAAATTGGCCATTACATGTTCTTTTTGAAAACTGGACTTTGCACACACCCACACGTGGCAAATGTGAGTGGCCTCCCACTCACAAGAGACAAACTTATGTTAGCGACTTTTCATCTGTTTTAACCTTAAACTGAATCTCTACAGTAAATGACAATAAATGACACGTGTTTGCAGAGCTGTGCAGATTTCCTGGATGTGTAACATAAGAAATAAATGTTCCTTGTAATCACATGGCAGATGATTATAGATTACCTGGTGAATATGAACCAGTGGAGAACCCTCAGGGCATTGCAAGCCTTCAATGAGGCCTAGTAATTTCTGGGAACTAAAAAATACATGCCTGCAATTTTAGTTCATTTTTATTTAATAGACTCATCATCATCATTTTTGTATTTAAACTCTGCACGTTTTGTACTAATACTCTTATTTCACTGTCAAGTTTTTGTTAGAAACGAAAGAGTTATGATCCAAATTATTTTTTATAGTATTTAGGTAGATACAACCAAGCTGGCTGTCCCATTGGTCAGGCCTTCAAGAAACTGAACTGAATGCCTAAAATGTCAGATAAAGAAGTGATAGCAGAATAAAATAATCACATTTTGACGTTGATGAGCTGAACCAATTAGGTGATAAAAACATCAGGAAGTCATAAATACACCACTGAGTGCAAATACCAGGTTTTAGTCAAGTGTTAGAATTAGCAGCAGTAAACTATTACATACAAGGTGAAAATGCCCATGTCTGTTGCAAGCTTAAAAAAATATATGTCTTTTTGTGTTTCAAATGTTCGTGTTTAATTTAGAACTACCAAAAATTGTTGGTGCTGGGGTTGTCTTAGTGCTAACACTATAGCACTTTTACTATTGGAAATCCTATTGGAGTGCTAGTAACTAAATATTCTGATGCTGAGATGGAGTGATTTGATTCATTATATTTACATCAGGCTGATGTCTGCATAGCATGCTGGATTATATATCTCACAGAATTGTTTGTGGCAAAAAAAATATATAGTGTGTTTGTGTGTGTGTGTTTGTGTGTGTGTGTCTGTGTGTGTGCGTGTGTTTGTAGGTTAGAGTTGTTGTAGTGGATTGAACATTAAAACTTTTAGACATGCTTCAAACTAAAGGAAAAACATCTAATTGTGAAGCTTAGTAGGTTTTAAAGAAATGTAAATATTGGATCAGCATTGTTATAAGTTGTTGTTCATGGCTGTAGTAATGATACTGGGTAAAGAGTGATCATATGCTAACTCTAATAAATAAATCAAAGTTTTCTTACTTGCTCAAGCAGTTACAGTAACTACTGAGAATGCTGATGAAACGTTAACCTCCACCCTAAAACCTTTGTGTAATTTACTGGCCTCCCTATATCCAAACCTTAATTGCAGTGGTTCTCTGGGACTTTACTCTGGAAATGCACCAATGTAAAGTTGCAGAGGTCCAAGACAGAAAAGGAGGGCATATGCACCAACTACATTGTTATAGATTAATGCTCAGTGGCGCTCATGTCTGACAGATTTTGTTTGGAATTCGAGCTCCCAGCTGAGCGACTCGTTTTGTATGCAAATCCCAGCCGCAGCGGTGCTTTACAGCACCTGTTCTTTCTCTCCTGTGCTTGCTGTGCAGGTTTTGTGCACCGGACTCACAAATCAAGCCTGGTGCAAAAGAGGGGTGGACATGTAACCCCACAGCTGCCACTCTTCTCACACACCGGTGAGCCATTCATTCTGTCATCAGTCACTGCTGCCCACGCGCACACCCCCCTGTCCTCTCTCGGACACAGTGGTGACTTGCGCTCCGCACATTCGTCCTCAACCATGATGGATTGGTAAGAGGTTTGTCATGAAGTGGGTCAAGCGTTTTCAAGCTACTTCAAGGCTCCACAATATGCCCACCCTCTTTGGGAGTAGTAAAAAAAAAAAAACAGAAAAAAAGAAAAACTGCAAAGAGGGTGGGATGGAGGGAGGAATTAAACAACAGCAGGAGTCACCAACCAACAGCTCAACAACTTTGCCAATATGTGGGGCCTATGTACAGCCTTAGGGTATGTCCAGATAGGGTCATTTGTTTCCAGAGAAGAGGTCAGTATAGAGGCCTGAATATAGCTTCTTAATGTTCTAAACAACAGCTTGAAGCCAGCATTTTGCAAGACTGATCAATATTATAATGCAATATATATTCACTTCCTAGAGAAGTGGTGCACATTTAACTGATATTGTACAATAAAGTATACACTATATTCCCAAAAGTATTCGCTTGTCTGCCTTCACATGCATATGAACTTTAATGATATCTCATTCTTAATCCAATACGATGGAGGCCCACCCTTTGCACATATGACAGCTTCAACTTCTCAGGGGAGGGTTTCCACACTGTTTAAGAGTGTGAGGTCAGACACTGATGTTGGACAAGAAGGCCTGGCTCGTAGTCTCCGCTCTTATTCATCCCAAAGTTGTTTTATTAGGTTGAGGTCAGGACTCTGTGCAGGCCAGTCAAGTTCTTCCACACCAATCTCACTCATCCATGTCTTTATGGAGCTTGCTTTGTGCACTGGTGTGAACAAACCTGTACCCGTCCCCTACCTGTTCCCACAAAGTCGGGAGTGTGAAATTGTTCAAAAGGTCTTGGTTAGGGGTTTCTTTTACTGGGAATAAAGGACTGAGTCTAACTCCTGAAAGACAACCCCATCCCATAATCCCCCCTCCACCAAACTTTACATTTGCAACAATGCAGTACTGTCCTCTTGGTAACCACCAAACCCAGATTGCCAGGCAGAGAAGCGAGATTTGTCACTTCAGAGAACAGATCTCCACTTCTGAGTTTCTGTTGTTCCCAGTCGCTTCCACTTTGTTATAATACCACTGACAGTTGACTGTAGAATATTTAGTAGGGAGGAAATTTCATGACTGTACTTGTTGCACAGGTGGCGTCCTATCACAGTACCATGCTAGAATTCACTGAGATCCTGACAGCCACCTATTCTTTTCACTTTCAATATTTGTAGAAACAGTTTGCATGCCTCACTTGGCTTTATACACCTGTGGCTATGAAAGTGATTGGAACACCTGAATTTAATTATTTGGATGGGTGAGTGAGTACTTTTGGCAATATACTGTGTCAAGACTGGGTGCACTGTGTCAATATGTCAATTATGTTCCCAGACTAAATGTATTGAAGATGCACCTTGCAGGTAACATCCTAGTGATAAGAAGAAGCCTTTTTTTCCCCTGACAGTTTATAATATAAAAATATCTAAATACAGCAGTACTCAATGCAGAAGCCCATAAAAAGAGTTTTGAGAGCAACAATAGTGCTAATCTGTACTAGCAATGATTTCCTATTCTTTTTCTCACACTTGGTTTAATACCAATTATGACTAATCTACCAAAAGCAAAATTAATTGAAACATAAAAGACATTCAAGCAAAATATTCTATTTATTGCAGTTTCACAATGAATCATTTAGTTAATACTTCAAAGCCTAACAATAAAAATGGAAGATGGAATTTAATGAAATAATGGAAGAGTAATTTACCTAATTTAACCAGTTAGTTTTAAGCATAGTTAATAAGAATATACATTGTCAAAAATTCAGTTTAGACAAAATTAGGCTCTTCATCTGTACGTATGCTTGATGGTCCATGCAAGAGACCTTACTAAGATATGCTAGATCATAATATATTCTTTAATACCTAGGGCAGTTGCTCTACCTGATTTTAAATGCTTTTTGTTTACATTGCATGTTTAAAAGTACTGTTTCCACAAAAGTTGCTGTACAAATGTGAATGAAATCAAAATATTAATGATGTGCTGATCATTTAAACCCTATATTTAGTTAGAGAATAGTACAAAGTTAAAATATCGAAAGAGAGGAAATGTTATAGTATTTTATTTATTTTTACAAAAAGGTACAATGTTACGTTTCAATGTAAAACTATATAAAATTTATACACACACACATTTTATATATATATATATATATATATATATATATATATATATATATATATATATATATATATATATATATATATATACATAAACCCCTATTTTGTGTTTGATGCCAGCATTTATTCAAAAATAGGTATAGATTCATGTTTACCACTGTGTTGCATCACATCCTCTTTTTCTGTGTTCGGCAACTGAGGAGACTGATTAGTGTAGTTTTGCAAGTAAAACATTGTCTTTTAAGTGGGTCACAGGTCTGAACTACAGGCAGGCCACTTGGACACTTATGAAGCCCCAGTGTTGTAATATATGCAGAATGTAGTTTGGCAGTGTCTTGCTGAAATATCAGGGCCTTCTCTGAAGAAAACGTTTGAATAGCAGCATATGTTGCTTGTCAGGCCCAACTGACAGAACCAATGCACGTAGAAGATGAGAAAACAAGGGTTTTTATTAGGGCAAACCAGAGGGATGGTGAGGTAACAGGCAGGGTCAAAACCGAGAGAGCAAAAATACACCAGACAGACAGGATCAAACACAAAAATCGATAAACAATGCACAGGTCGAAAACAGGTGGTCAAATATACAGCGCTCAGAACTGCAATTAACCAACAAGTACAAACTCTCGTAATGAACTGTGGAAACAGGACTGTATATATATATATATATATATATATATATATATATATATATATATATATATATATATATATATATATATATATATATATATATATATAGGCTGTTAAAAACCAAGTGTTGTTAATAGTACGGCAACGGAGCTCGATTGGCTGCCAACAGACGCGTGAGGGCGACGACATCCGGGTTGGTTTTGGAAGGTTTACACTGAAAGCAATTGGAACATGATGAAAGAAAATGATGGATATCAGTGGTCATACTCTCCCACCAATACCGTCCATCTAAAGTTGTTGCCAGAGAAGCGTGGGCCAATAAGCTTGTCACATAAATTTTGCCTGAGGGACAGTGATTGGGAGAGAGAGTATTAGCTGTTAATGAGCCGATCTCCTCATGTATTTCCCAACTTATGGGTGACACAATAATGGAAGACGGCAATATGGGTTCAGGGTCAAATGACATGGTGTCAGTGTTCTCATACAGCTGGAGCAGAGCATCACCTTTAGTGTTTCTGGAGTCGGTATGTAATGGAGAATTGAAAGAAGGAGAAAAATAATGACTGATGGGCCTGTAGTGGGTTTAAACGCTTGGCAGAATGTAAGTATTCTGTGGTCACTAAAAACGAGAAATGGGTGTTTAGCGCCCTCCAGCCAATGATGCCATTCCTCAAAAGCCAATTTAATAGCCAAGAGTTCCCTATCCTCAATGCCATAATTCCTCTCAGCGGGAGATTTGTGGGAATAAAAGGCTACGGGATGGAGCTTTTGAGGGGTGCTCAACCGCTAAGACATAATCACCCCCATACCCACCTAAGAGCCTTTGACCTTGACTATGAATGGTTGTGTGGGGTCTGGTTGCCGCAGGACGGGCATTTTTTAGGGTGGCAAACTCTAACTCAGCTAAAGATGACCAATTCAGTGTTTTGACAATGTTTTTCTGCAGTGATGTGAGTGGGGCAGTTAAGATGCTAAAATTCCTGATAAGCCTCCTATAGAATTTAGCAAAACCTGGAGTGGGCCAATTTATTATGGCTTCAACCTTATGGTCATCCATGACTACCCCGATACGCTAAATATAACCCAAGAAGGAAGTATAGGATGAATGAAACTCATACTTCTCATCCTTTACGCATAATTGGTTCTCAACAAGTCGTGACAACACTCTTCGCACATGCTGGATATGAGTTTGCATGTCCTGTGAATAGATAAGAATGATGAACTGACCAAGCATATTCCTAAGAACGTCATTTATGAATGCCTGAAAGACAGAGGGAGCATTACAAAGTACAAAACTCATTACTAATTATTCATAGTGCCCCCTAGTGGTGAGAAATGCAGTTTTCCATTCTTGCCCTTTCCTCACTCTGACCAAATTGTAAGCACTTCTAAGATCCAACTTGGAAAACTCTGGCCCTGCAGAGCTGACCCAAAGCTACTAGGACCAAAGGTAACAGATAAGCATAGGGTTTGGTTATGGCATTAAGGCCACGGTATTCTATGCTCATCTTTCTTTTCAACAAAAAGAAGCTTGCAGTGAAGGGTTTGATAAAACCTTAGGCTAAAGCTTTGTCTATGTACTCCTCCATAGCTTGCTCCTCAGCCTGAGTAAGAGGATAGACACAAGCTCTCAGCAGTATTGATTCCCCCGACCAACTCAGGGAAGCAGCCATATTCTCTACGTGCTGCGTGGCCTTCTTTTTGTTAAATACCTCCCTGAGGTCTGAATACTCAGGTGGAATTGCCACAGTATAGGGATGTTTAGAACTCTCTACCGAGGTGGAATTCAGGCTTACTTTAGGTCAATTTACATAATTTTCCAGACAAAAAACAGAGAACAAGTTACAATATCTTTAGCAGACCATGAAATACCTGGGTTATGTTTCTCTAACCAAGGTAACCCCAAAATAATTGGTTATTGAATAGAGTCAAGCACGAAGAATTCAAGTTCTTTGTGATGCAATGCACTGACAGACAGATGGACCGGTGTGGTAACATGAGTTACAAATCCCTCTCCTGCTGGGTCTCCGTCCACAGCATGTAGTTTCAGGCAGGTGTTGAGAGGGAATGTGGTTATTCGTAGGTCCTCAACGAGTTGGTGCTGAATGAAGGTTCCCTCGGCTGCTGAGTCTATCAGCACTGAAAAGACATGAGAAGAGTCAAGGCGGAGCAAGGTTACAAGCAAATTAAAAGATTTTGTAATCAACCCCATTGTGGTAATACGCATCACATTTGCTGGGGTTGATTTCTGTAGACAAGAGTGGCAGTCACGCAGCACATGACCAATCATGTCACAGTACAAGCAGAGCCCTTCTCACAGCTGGCGGAGTCGTTCCTCATGAGTCAAGTGAAATGAATCACACTGCATCGGCTCCACTGTGTCCAAATCCTCTCTTGCTGGTTGCAACCCGAGACTTAAGGGGGCATCGAAACACAGAGATGTGCAGGCAGGAGATGGACGGGATCTCTGCTTGGTCTCCACATGGGACATATGCTTAAGCTGGTCAAGACAAATGGTGAGAAAGATGAGCCCCTCCAGGGATAACCCTTCATCCTTGCAAGGCACTTCAGTGGGGATGTACGGGTTCAACCTGTTGCGAAACGCCACCCAGAGTTCTATACGCTTCCTGCTGCCAAAGTATGGAATTCGAGAGCGTAATCACCTGCTGATCGGTCCCCCTGTTTGAGTAAGGAGCTCTCCCTGAGAGCAGCCCTCATTCTGTTGATCAAAAACGGCCCAAAATTGATTTATAAACAGTTCGTATGAGCCCATCTGTAGGCAAGGCCATATTGCACTAGCCCAATCCAGAGCTCGACCAGTGAGGCAGGATATCACCAATGATATATGTGCTCGGTCTTTACTGGGAGCAGAATTCGTACAAAAAATAGAGCACTGCAATAAAAAGCCTTTACATAATATGTGTGCACCATGAAATTTGTCTGGTTTACTCATGGAAAACAGTGTAACCCACGGATGCTGATGTTATAGGTGGTTCAGTAGGTACAGACTGGTTCCCTGGATTCACCTGGGGAATAGCAGGACCTATGAGTTCGCTAAGAGTCTGTGCTATCGTAGACAGCTGTTTGCTTTGAGCCTCCTGTTTGTTGTGTCAGTAACTCCATGGCTTGGTTCAGAGACTCAAACAGATGGTGATGTTGACCCAACATCTGACCTTGTTTAGACAAAGTTTTATGGAGGTGCTAAAGTTCCACCACCGAAGGAATTGGCGAGGTTTTCTGTCAGGCCAGATTGACAGATGGACGCACACAGAAAATGAGAATACAAAGGGTCTTTATTAGGGCAAACCAGAGGGATGGTGAGGAGACAGGCAGGGTCAAAACCAAGAGAGCAAAAATACACCAGACAGGGAAAATCAAACACGGAAGTCAATAAACAAGGCACGGGTCGAAAACAGGTAGTCAAATATACAACGCTCAGAATTGCAATGAACCAACAAGTACAAACTCTCACAATGCAGTGAGGAAACAGGGCTGTATATATACATAGGCTGATAAAAAACAGGTGTTATTAATATTCCGGCAACAGAGCTCGATTGGCTGGCGACGGACGCTTGAGGGCGATGTCATCCGCCGGGGGTTCTGGGAAACGTAGTTTCCAGGCTGAGCAGACTCACCAGCAGAGGCACAGTGCATGATATGCATTAATGGCGCCTTCATATGTGCCCACCCATGCCATGTGCACGTATGTCCTTCATACTATCACAGATGCTGGATGTTGAATTATCAAAGTCAAAGTCAAAGTGACCTTTATTGTCATTCAGACTTTACAACTGAGTGCATAGCTGAACGAGATTGCGTTTCTCCAAACTCCAATGTGCAAATATATAAAAACACAAGACATACACAGAATTATGTGCTGTTAACAAACTGGACTGACTCTCTCATCTTTAAAAAGAGGCTATTGCTCAGATCACTGATTTTCAAAAATAATTATTTGTTGGACCACATGACACTTTGCCTCAGTCCATCTTAAATGAGCTGGGGCCCAGAGAAGGTGGAATTACTGGATTCTGTTTTTATATTGGTTCTTCTTTGTATGGTAAAGTTGTAGCTTGTTTTTGAGGATACAGTGATGAACTGTGTTTTTTTAAGTGTTTCTGAGTCGCTGCAGCGATTTCTACATCAGAATTATATTTGTTTTTAACACAGTGCCGCCTGGGGACCCAAAGATCACAGCCATCTAATACTGGTTTCAGGTTTGTTTCTTGCATACAAGGATATCTCAGAATGCTCTGAATCTTTTAATGGTATTGTGTATTGCTGGAAAACCCAAGTTACTTCATATATTATGTTGAAAAACATTATTCTTGAATATTTTTTTTTTTTGCAGGCATAGTCTTTCACAAAGTGGCGAACCCCTCCCCATCTTTACTACTGGAAGATGCTGGAAGACTCTGCCTCTCAGGGATGCTTTCTTTATACCCACTCATGTTACTGACCTGTTGCCAATTTTAAAATGTTTATGCTGCTAACATAAAATTTAAAACTGTCATACATTAAAAAATAAAATAAAATAATATATTGCCATGGTATTATTTCCAATTACAATTTGCTGTACATTTACAGTTAAATTACATTTTGCTTAACGTCCAAACTGGGGAAATGGGGTTGTCATTGTCATATCACATCTGCAATTACATCAAGATACATAAACATTGTAGTATTTTTCTACTATACATTAAAACCAACATTAAACGTGTGTCGGTTTCCCTAGATGCTGGGAACAGACTATTTAGATTTAATGGCCTTCTACTGGTGCTGCTAATGGATGTTAATATAAGGTCACATCTTCGTGTTGTTGTTTTGCATATACATGCAGATTTCATGATCTTGGATAATGTGCTTCCGCCCACTGTTGCACAGTGCTAATGATGTCATTCTCATATACTGTCATATGAATATTGCCATTGCTCGGAAAATATGAGCACCATGAGCTGTGCTAATAATCCGAGCTCCCACTCTGTCAGCTCAGAAGACCATTTTCTTTCTGTCATTTAGCTTTCTTTCCCCCTCTCCCCTTCAGACAGAGAATCACAACAAAGGCAGCTTGTTGTTGGTAGTAGCTAGAGGTGTGCATGACCCTCAAGTCAAACACAAAACAGGCTTAGTAACGTGATTTTAACAGCTTTGTCACTGTTAGCAACAATAAGAGCGTATCACAGCCTGAAATCCTATAAGCATCATAACCAAAACAGAGTAATAAGGAGAATTGTGGATGTTAGTTTACAGGTGGGATGTTTTTTTTCTATTATAGTGCTTTTGGGAAATTCTTCCAAAAATACGAGTTTAAAAATAGAAACCGACTTAACAAACTCCAAACACCCAAATGTTTGTTTAATGTGCCATACATGTATATTATCATTAGTGGTGTCTGACCCCCTAATGACCCCCTTTCAGGCCTATGCCTGAAGTCAAAATCGCCTACTTAGCAGCTGTTTCAGTACATAAGTCTTAAGTAGCCATACAACCTCAGAAGCACTACGTCCACCATCTCACCAACGTCCAGTGACGCAAGACGTCACACCATCACTATAAAAAAGTTTTACTATTCATTAAAAGCCCCATTTGCAGACATTATTTTGATACTTTTTGTGACACTTTCCTGTTTTTTTGCCAATGTGTCCTGAATCTATACTCAGATGACGTCAAGCAGTACCTCAGAGAATATGAACCAAGTTTGAATTGAATCATTGTTTACCTCATTTTTGAATATTTTTTAACCTCGGTAGCAGCAGTACATTAGCAGTAGCCACATACACACAGCCATCTTTCTTTCTCAGCTTTGAATGCCTCCACAGCTCCAGTTGAATCATGGGATAGCACAGTGTGCTGCAGTGGCATACTTCATGTTTCCTGATTCAGTAGGTCATTTTTGCAGGGTGCTTAATAAATACTGCATATTCAGACACACTGCTTTCATGTACAGTGTAGTATGGAAGTAGGAATATTTGGACGCAGCTTATGTGTTTCTTAAACATGAGTTCCAAGCTGTTTTACCCCTGTTCTTTGCCTGTGTTTTGGCCCCTGCTTTGTCTCCTAGGTTTTTGATTATGGATATGTCTCTGATGTTGCTGCCCCCTAACAAAACCAACCCGTAAGCCTTCTACATTCCAGATAAACTCTAGAATATTCTGTCTTTGTTTACTCTGGTTCAGTTGGATTATTAGTTCTTAGAATGTTGGTGTTTTGAAACATTGTGACAATGAGCAGTAACCTTCAGAAGGAGGCAAATGGATCCAAACGTCTCCCTTACATGCTTTCCTAACCTTTAAAAATAAAGGTTCCAAATCAGTGGGTGTATGGTTCTTCATTCTCACACATCTAATTGACATTTTTTTTAAGAACTAACAACTGAAAGATTCTCAATGGAGCTCACAGTGGTTCTTCAAAGCTCTAAAGAACCCCTTTTGGCCCCTTCATTTGAAAGAATGCACCTCAAATGGGGCAGGCAATCTTGTATTGCATTATTTAGATTATGATATTGTATTGTATCATTTCGATAATGTTGAATGATCTAATAAACTGCAAAGCAGCCACCTCCTGCTTTGATTACATTTATGGATATGGTTTAAGCAGACTGGACTTTGTCCTTTGTTTCTAGTCTCAGTGCTGAATTCTGGTGGAAATTCATAAATGCATTTAAAGAAATCTAATTGTACCATTGTGTACACAATTGTGCTGTTACAAATTGACTCACCGCACTGAGACTTGCATTATTGCTGTTATAGTGAGTGAGTTAGTAGCCCACCATCGCTGGAGTACCCAGACAACAAGGGACCCCCTGAATACCAAGGGGTATTTCACACAGTGCACACAGTAACAGTAAAGAGCAACAGAATGCTGGTGTGCATGTATCAGAAAGTGCAAGATGAGTACTGGAAGATTGTGAAATTATGATATACACCAATCAGCCTTAACATTAAAACCACATCCTTCAATTTACACTCATTTCATGAGCCCCATTGACAATACAGGTCCACTTTGTAGTTCTACACTTACAGACTGTAGTTACTCTGCATACTTTGGTAGCCCCCTTTCATACCCGTTCTTCAATAAGCAGGGCCCTCAAAGGACCACCACAGAGCAGATATTATTTGGTTGGTGGATCATTTTTAGCACTGCAGTGACACTGACATTGTGGTGGTGTGTTCGTTTGTGTTGTGCTGGTATGAGCGGATCAGACACAGCAGGCTGCTGGAGTTTAAACACTGTGTCCACTCATTGTCCACTCTATTGGACACAACTACCTTGCAGATCCACTGTGTAGATGTAAAGTCAAAGATGATGGTTCATCTGTTGCAGCATGGATTGTGTTGGTCATCCTTTAGTCCTCTATTAGTGGACACTGTTAACTGGATGTCCAGTAGTGACGCTGAGGTGTTTAAAAACTCCAGCAGCACTGCTGTGTCTGATCCACTCACACCAACATAACACAAATTAACCCAACCCCACCATGTCATTGTCACTGCAGTGCTGGGATTGATCCACCTTCCCTAACAGTACCTGTTCTCTGGAGGTCCTGACCATTAAAGAACAGGGTGAAAGGGAATAAACAGTGTATGCAGCGAATGAGATGGTCTACAGTCTCCAATTGTTAAACAACAAAGTGCTCCTATATGGTATGTGGAGCTGATAAATTGAGTGTATATATAAGGAGTTGGTTTTAATGTTATGGCTGATCACTGTACATGCAATATAGCATAATAAATATATATCTAAGCGCCCACTAAATATTTTAGAAACACACATGCAAATATATAAATACACACATATACTCATATACATACATATCATCACTGTCCAAAGAAAAAAAAATGTATTTTAGAATGGTAACTTACATAAGAGGACAAAACTTACGTTAATGGAACCACATTTTTTTTAAGCTATTTTAAACTTTTCTATTAGTCTATTCATCATGACCTTTATGTAAATGGAAGCTGACATGTTTAAATGATGCCAAACACTAAAAATGGAGATTTTTTTTTGGGTAAAGACAATATGCATGGATTATATGTATAAGGAAGAATACCAGGTGAGGAAGGTGAGGACATCTCATCATTATATAGTGTTTCAATGACTTTGTCCATTCATACTCCATCAATGCACATTTCTTTTCCTGTTATCAGTGATCACTTGGCTTTGCATTCATACAGAAATGGCATGACAGCAGAAACAATAGATTAATATGCAGGACCAGGTGAAAGGGTCATTTAGCTATTTATAGAATTATTTAATTGTTTATTTTTGCACACGTGTAGGTCAAGGTTTTTTAATGGAGATGCTAAAAGGGCAAAAGCTGTTCTATCTCTCTCTCTCTCTCTTCTCTCTCTCGCTTTCACTAATTACATTCATGAAAATGATTTCAGCAGACTGGGCTTTGCCCTTTGTTTCTAGTGCAGAACTCACGATTCGGTGTAGAGAAATGTTCCTTGAAGAGTTTAGCTAAATGTCTCGTACACGTGAGATGAAACTGCAGGAAAATTGGGAACGGCGCTGGGTTGCCATGGTGCACTTTTCCTTTTTTGTTGATTACTGTCAGTCTCCCCACTGTGATTTATGTAAAGCAATTAGCATGAGTAATGTCAGAGCAGACGCTTTTGTGTTTGTTTGTTCTCCCAAAAGAGCAGTGAAAAATTAGGCACCTGCACGGATCTATAACTGGGCTAAGTATTCGCGAAACAAACAGCTGAGCACACAAAGGCCTGTGATAGCGCTTTCAATTACAGTGGATTAGATCTTCCTCCAATCTGTCTTTTCTCTAAAAATGGTTATATTTAGAAGCATAGACAACAAAGCACGGGTAGATATCCCAGCAGGAGATCTGCCCTACAGTAAGGTATCACTCTAGGCTCTTGCTCAATGTTGGTCAAGCAGGCTAAAGCGTAGTTGGTTACTGGAACAGGGATGAACAAAGAAAATGTTGCTTGAATTTTTCCACACCAGAGTCTGCTTCCTTCTTTTCGACCCCGAGAACCCTTTATAGATGAATTTAAAATTCTGTTTATGTGATGTTCTATTGCCTTACTCTAATTCCTGTTCTGTTATAGCTTTTTATATGTTTTTCAGTCAGCTAGAGATCCTTGAGAGAGTTCCTGAAGATTGAGTGAGGAGAACACTCAACACTCTTTTGACTAGCCAGATGAATACAGATGAATTCCTAAACAAGCCCCGATCATAGTAAAACTGTTATGTCTGAGAAACTGGAATACTCTGCTGTAACATTGTGCTCCTCTGTCTTTAGCAGAGTTTGATGTTCTGGTGAACTTTTTCGCATCACCCTAAAAGATAGCTTCCAAGGCACTGTTGATGTATGAAGTTTGCTTCTTTAGATTTGCACTCGAGCTGCAAGACTAATGTAGTTAACAAATAACAGAAGCTTATATAGCCTGAGGCTATATAACCTGTTCATGGGCCCTGGGGCTACAGGTCCTCATGTGTCTAGTTGCACACCAGCCACATTAAAGCTTTGTATTTAATGAAAGTACACACATTGCTGCTATTAGTCCGCAAATCCAGTACTTTTATTAATTACTGCCTAGACTGCCTACCAGAACCAAACCAGTAAAAGCCATAGTCACTCATTGTTGAAGAGTTGCATTGAGACGGTAGTCCATTCCCAACTGAAGCTGAAAGTTGCTCCACTAAGACCTCTTTCAGATTTTCAGTTCCTACCTTACATTGTGCTACAGTTACATTCTGGCACCTGCAACAGCTTCACCAGAGGGAGAATTCAAAATAAGAAGCTGGCCAAGAAGAAGTCAGTTTTAATCTCACTTTTGCCTTTAAGCTTGGAAGCAATGTGATTGAGAAGGGAAACGTTAAATCGGCTACATTAATCAAAAATGATGTTCAAAAAAACAACGCTGTGGCACTCTTTACTATAAAGCAGGGGTATTTATCTAGAATTCAGTAAGGTCCAGTCAGAGGAAATTTTCCCAGGCGTAACTTGTGTTATGATTTAGTGCCATGTCCTGTATATTGAAGTAACCTAGTAATTCTATTAGCATTTTATGTCATCAGCAACTCAAAGATAAACCAAATTACAAATACCGTTCAGTATATTTCAACTATATTTACTGTTTTAAATGCTGAACTGAATTAATATTTTATATAACAATAATAAAGTGCATCCTAAAGAGTTTATTCATAGAAAAGTAAATAAAACATGCGTCTTCTCGTTAACTCAGTTTCACATCTTGACCTGTTGGTTTGGAGCTGCCTGTGTGAAAACTAAACATATATGTCTATATGTATATATGTATATATTTCTGGTTATAAAGTCTTTTTTGCCGTCTACTTTTCTTTTTTCTCACTCTAGAAAAGCTCCATCACGTAAAATAAACACTGTCAAAATTAAGTAGTTCTCAATAGGGTTTGGGTCTGCACTGGACGACGTCTGGGTCCGGACCTGGACCGCGGCCCACCTATTAGTGACCTCAGCTATAAAGCATGCATGTGTCCCCTCATCACAAGCACGTTTGCCCGAAATCATAAGTAGCTAAAGTTAAAACAGACACTGCAGATGTACAAAGACACAGGAACATAGCAAATGTATACCTTTAAAAAAACATATACCTATTCCAGTTTCTTTTATACACAAATGCTACAGCTACCAAAACACTGCAAATACTTTTCAATATAAACTCAGTGTATCAAAACAGCATATTTCTATTACAGATATCCATTATTTTATGAACTATGTTATGTATTGTTTTTATTATTACTCAGTTAAACCTTTTTTCACACAAAGAGCTTTAAGCAGCATTTATGATTGTTCAGCACCATTCAAACATTTTAAATGAACTTTAAAGTGCAATAATAATTAAGGGTAATGGATCAGATTACACATGTTCTTCCATCCGATATCCGGTCCAGTGATTTTGGCTAATATTGGACTGATGCAGAGAATCGCACTGGTGCACCCAATATATACTGACTGCTTGCAACATATTTACTGCATTCTGCCAGTCTTGGCTATAGCTGCTGGAGTAAAATGCCTTCATATACCTTCATAAGTATCATTCTCAGTCTTCAGTGCTGGCAAGCTTCCACAATTAGCATCATGGATATTACATATTGCACTTCTACTTTATTTTTATTGGTTGAAATCCACATTATAGTCATCCCATTTCTGACAAGTACAAAATAACCCTGCTTTGTGCTTAGTCAGTTACTGTAGCTAGCTAGTAGAAGTAGAAATAAGAGTTGAATCTGTTTATTTTTTATTCCAGTTGCGGTACAATTTATAATTAGAATTCTGCAGCGCAACCCAAAACAATCAACCAAACATCAACTGAGGCCAAGGACTGTCTCGCCCCAGTGTTGCTGTTTTTTATCTCCTGTGCTCAGTGAAACTCAGTACAGCCTGTTCCCCTAGCAACCCACTTCCGTATGTCTTTATAAGCCATGGTGTTCTCACACTCTCGTTCTGGCCATATCATGCTTGCCATGTACACAATGAAACATGAATGAGGTTACAATGTGACAGCAGATGACCTGCTTAAAGGTTTATCAATCAGTGTCCTCGCATTGTGTAGAGTTCTAAGAAAGCTGTTCACATGTAAGAATGTAAGATTATGGTAGTACAGGAACGTCTAGCTGAGCACAGATCACCAATGTCCATCATGGAGAATCAGTTTGTATCTAAGACATGACTTCTTACAACTGGGCATTTAATCTGAGAGTAAGGATAAAGACAAATATCACCAGGTTGACAAAGTAAAAGTAAAAAGTAAAGTTTGAGTAAAAGTAAAGACACTACTTGGATAAAACTACAAAAGATTTTTTTTACTTAAGTATCTAAAGGAAAAGAGTTATTCTATATCTTGTTTAATATTGTTTTGTGCAGATGTTTAGTGTGACTGCAGACATGTGCATGGTTTTCATATATGCAGCCACACATGTCTGCTTAAAGGGGTGAGATGACTCCCAACTTATTAGAGGATAACATATCATCAGAAGTCTAAAAGAAACGATGAGAGTTTAGCGTAAATCTTCTTTCCTGTACGTGCCAAGAGCATCTCGAGCAGTGGATAGCAACACTGAGGTTTTGTTTTTGTTTGGTTTCTGTTTATTTTACTTACTTTGTTTGCTGCCAGATGTGGTTTCTTGCTAGTAGCAGGTGGCAGTGGTGATAATGTTTTTTTAACAAGAATGAACAAATTTATTGTCATCAACATGAGTCACAAAGCAAGCACTGAACATTTTTATGTTTACATTATGGACCGTATAAAAAAGTTTCTGAATTCTGCATGGGAAGTTTCAGGACCCACCTGGAGTTAAATACTTTTTTATTTCATTATAAGACCTTTTTTAATCACAAAGCATATATTCTAATCATTATATCTACGAAAAACATTTCATAAGCCATGTTACGGAGATGTATATAGAAATAACATTTCTGTGGCCAAATGTTTGTTTTTTGGGTCTATTATCTTAAGATTTTGCATAACTCCAGTGTACTCTACTGGACACTGAAATTCTTCACAAAAATTCACCTTTGTGTGGTTGGATGTATTGTAAACAGTTCATCTGTGGGTTCTCTGGCTGTGCACTGGAGATCTATTTAAAACAGCAGCTACACAAAACAAACAAAAAGCTGCCTTCAGCCTCATCCTTACCACAGGCCATGGCTCACAAGCAATTTTTTGCTGTCATTTTTTTCCCAAAACCTCACGCATGTTGAAAAATCTTGATAGAGCTCCCTGTGGAAAAACACTTCCTGCCCCCTGCCATTTGCAGCTCACACTATAGCAATGTAGTAGCATGATATCATTTGCAAGCAACCTCTTGGATAACCATAATCATTTTTTACAATTCCAACTCAATTTATTAAGGTGTTGATATGACTTATTTTATGTAACTCAGTTCAACTTCGAACAGAAGTTGTTCTAAACATAATGTAATAGAGTCTGTCTACCTTATATTATTTTAAATTACGTAAAGATAAAGATGATTCTTCAATAAAAAGCAATAAAAATCAATAAAATTAGAAAAACATGACCAGACAATTTTCTACTTTTATTCAAATAACATAAGTGCATTTACTTTTACAAAATATAAAATAAATTAAATATGGAGGAATGGTACTTCTTTCATCCTTCACGACTGCTAAATCTTCTACTTTCTTCTTGAGGAAGGCAGTGTATGATTGATAAAAGGCAAAAAAAAGTCTATTGTCATTCTCAAAAGGAGAAAATATTCCACGTCTTTGACCTTATTCAAGATTTCCTTACATGCACAGAAGAGGTCCCAGCATATGCTGTTAAACCTTCTTCACACATACCAAATTTGCTGCCAAATTTCAGCAACTTTGCTCCCACAGGGATCCCTCTAGGTGCCCCCTTTATTTCTGTATGGCATTCTTTATAATAACCTCTGCTACTTCTGGGAGGTTATTCTAATGGTGAGTGTTTTAAAGTTGGCTGGGTATGTGAGACTGTCCTGCTGGTGCTGTAAATGCGCTCTGGCTCAGTTTTCGGCGCACTGTTGTGCATTAGGCCCAGCAGGTGAACGGACTCAGAACTAAGTGACGTGCTGTGCACTGCAGGACCCTTTAGTTTAGTGCTGATTTTATTATTACTTCCACCAAGTCATTCTGACAACTCCCAGTAAGTCCTTGCGTTCTCTGGATCAACCCTCGGACAAAATATGGAACTTGCAGCTCTTTAATAGACTGAAGCATTTGGTCCAATGAACCACTGTAATGAACATTGTAATTTAGTATATGAACAACAAAACATGGCACTGACTTGTAATATCGCATTATAGTCGTGTCCCTCTAATCCATGCTAAATGAACTGGATTGCATAATAGATATAATGCGAATGAGAAAAAAAATGTAATTGCTACAAATAGCACCGGGATTTTGATTTGGAAATAGCAACGCAGATTGTTGATAGCATTAAGCGTATGTGAGGCTTTTGCCAAATGGCAGGTGCACAACACCAACCCATCTGTTCCTAATACGCACATCATATTTTTGAGATTCTGACATGTGTGGAACTAAACTCACTAGGAAAAAAAACATAACAAACCAATATATATATGTAAAAAAGTTGTTATGTGTTATGAATCATGAGATGCAAATACACTGATTTACATAAAACCTCCATGAGGTTTATTCACTATGGATTGCAGGTGGTTTTTAATAAGATGTATGAGATTATTCTGGAAAGGTAGTCTTTGCATTACTGAGCTGAGCAAGAATAAAGCTTATAATACAATAATACAATGTTGCCTCAAACAATACAAACTTTGGATCACAGAGATGCAAAAAAAGATTTAGGGTGTATAATAAGAAAAGAATATTTACATAATTACTTGGTGGCACTGCATTGAACATTCCCTCTGAGGAATACAATAGTTTCCCCCTAAACCAGATGCTGTGAAGAAATACTGAGTTCCACTTTCCTCCCCGCCTCTTTCTCTTTATCACGCGGCCCAGGGTGACATTGTTCTGGATAGCATCAATCTGTTATCTCGTCTTCTGTGATATTGTTTAAAGCAGGCTGGTTTAGCGCCAGAGAGAGGCCAGAGTGTGATACAATTAGAGTTCTTGTACTGGGGATACACATAAGTATGGGTTCCACTGTCCAAGTCATTGATTCGAATGTCAGCTTTACAGTCTCACCAGCAGAGGCTCGTGGTCAACATTGGAACTTAAGCTCTTGGCAAGGACAAAATATGCAAAGTGCATACAAACCCAGTTCTAAAATGCTGGGACAGCATTGAAATGCCAATTAAAACAGAAGCAGTGATAAATACATTTGTTTTTATCTCTGCTGATTAAAATTGAAATCAATACCAAAATATAATATTTTATGTTTACAGTTTAAACTTTAAATATATCATCGCTGTCCAAAGAAAAATATGTATCTCCATTTTTTTGGAGATACTCATTTTTCATTGGACAACACGATATCACAATATGCTGATTCCAAATGTAGTACCTGCAACACATTTCAAGAAGTAGGAAAGGAGAATGTTTACCAGCTTTTCTTTTTAAAGCTTTATAAAATGTTTGAGGACTGAAGACCCAAACTGAACTTTTTGCTATTCCTCTGTCATGCTGGTCTTCAGCAGTGCAGCCATACATTCAGTTGGAGCATGAGCTTAATAATGCACCACATGGGATACAGTTCTGGACTGCAAGGATGCCAGTCTAGCACCCATGCTCTATTTTGGGGTGGCTTTGTGTTGTTATGTTGATGTAAACATAGACACCCCTGACAAGGACTTTGTCTAGACGACAGCATATGTTGCTCTAATATCTGCTCAGCTTTTTACCCACTAAGTTACAAGTTACTCACTTATACTCCCCCCATACCATGACAGACCCCAGAACTTTATGCTGGTAACAGTATGGTTAGTCCTTTCTGTTACGCACAGAGATTTCTATCGATTCTCACTCAAATCTTTTAATGTTATTATGCACTGTAATGGGAAAAATACCTAAAACTCTTGTAACGCTTTCTGAGGGCCGCTATTCTTACACAGTTTCTTCTGATGGATGTTGGTGTCCTCAGAAATTCAGGACTCTCTTGTACACTGTGTTTATATCAAAATATGATTGCATCCCCCGTTTAAGATGTTTTGTGTACATTTCTCAGAGTTTGTGGTCATACACTGCTCCTGTATAGTTGTAGGCACCAGTCTCAGAATGAGTGAATATGACGTTGGTAAGATAAAACTGTACAGATCTTGTCTTTATACGGTTTCAAATACAGGTCAAATAGATTTACTGCACTCTCTGCTTTATGCTGAGAAGGACATGCTGACTATTATCTGATGTCAGTCATCAGTGCATAGGATTTCATAAATAAGTCTATTAGTATCTTTGCTCTCTACATATAAGCTCAATTAGCTTAAAGAGGACTGTGAGGCTGTAATTTATTAATCTAATAGCTAATTTATTAAGAGCTGAGTTAGCTTGTAAATGATCTTATCATTTCCACAGAGCTAATTCCAAAACACTTCATGAAAATAAACGTCACCACACTCTAGATGATCAGCATGTATTCTAATTCAGTGTTCCTCAGTACCTCATCTTTTAGCATAAAGAACATATATCATTATATTTTAAATCATTTTGCTTTCATTATTTTGGTAATGGTTACTTGGTTAATCATCGTTAAGCTGTGTTTACAAAGTGAAGGGCCTAATTACAGCTTTCAAATGTACTACTAAGAGTAAATTACAGAAAAGATTAGCTGCATCCCTACCAGTTATGCATGAAGGTAGTATTCATACTGCAGTTGCATTACTAAACAACAGAGTGCGCTGTTTTGTAAAATTCTGGTTATTTTATTAAGCAGAGCTTAATCAAGAAGCTGCCCTCTGATTCTCATGCACTGGTTAATGCTGACATATTGCACTGTAATTAGAAACACTTTTAGCAAAAACATTTGATTCCAGAGATAGCAATACTCTGGAATTCATGGCCTCATTATATTTGGTTGACTAAGCATGGGACTTCTATTCCATATGCAAGATTGTAAATGCTACAGATGATGAAGAGAGTAAGAGTTATATTTTATTTTTTTAGCCTTTCTGTCAAATGTTTACAGTACTGGTAGGACTGGACAAAAACAATCTTAGACTATAGTTCAGTACAATAACAGATTTTTTGCTGATTTTTTTGCTTTTTCATAAGAATTCAACATTAGTGGCCAGCCAGTACTTTGCAATTTTTTTCCTTTTACCTGACGGTGGCAGCAGTGCATATACATGTAAAGTACATTTCCCCGCTGTTTTAGCAATCGAAGTTAAATAAACTTGAAAGCCATTATTTTTCTGACTGGGCGTCTGGAATTTACACAACGGCATGAAGTGATGGCTACATCAAAGCGCAAAGTCGACAGTGAGAACCGGAGATTACAAGAGAGATGCACGCCAGAATATTTTTCTGTAGAGAGACAAATGCAAGAGTCTCTAATGCCAAGAGACTATTGCCGTAATGAAGAAATGAAATATGAAGACATGGACATTACAGTAATTATTCAGGGGACAAGAGGGCAGAGAACCTTAAACACCTGGAAGCTTCCCTGGTTTCACAGCAGCAACTGTTCTTCAGGGCACATGGGGCACAGGAGAACGTGACCAGAGTTATGAGGTGGCTATGCTAATCGCTAAGCTGTGACACTGAGAAGTTTAAAAACTCAAGCAGCACTGCTCTGTCTGATCCACTCACACAAGCACAACACACCACCACATCAGTGTCACTGCAGAGAAACTCAGATTTTCCATATCTTTTTCTGGTAGCTCTTTAGCTTTAGCTTCACTAAAATGGTTGATGTCATTTGCAGTGAAAAAAGCAGAACTTTATGCCCATCAGCCAAAGTTAGGCGTCAACAATGGAGATTTTTTTGTTCTGACAGCAGCGATATATATATATATATATATATATATATATATATATATATATATATATATATATATATATATATATATATATATATTGAGAAATATAAGACTTGCTGTTATTGAGTTCCATAAGTTTGGTAATGCATAGCAGCTGAGTAATATACAGAGTACATGAGAAAAGCTAAAGCCACTTAACATGTGTTAAAGATGCAGAAATGTTGTTCAGCAGTATGTTGTGCAATATTTTACTCTGTTAATATTCTGCTGCTACAATTACGGTAAAATTAAATTCATTAGTTAAATTCTTATTTGTCTTCATATTATGAATACAGTGTTATACCTAATTTATGAATAATACCTTTGGAAAAAGAGACCGGCCCTTAGGTTTCTGACATGTGATTTTGAGACATTTCTTTTTTAATGATTGTTTATATGGGGATTGATTGGAAATTGAAACAGACCAAACATTACTCACATATTGAAAATGATTGCTTGTTTTGTGGACTGCTACCAGTTGTTGATGTTCAAAAACCTTTGACTGTACATTTCCAGTGTAATGTTTTTTATGGAATCCCTATTTTATTCTGTTGTTTTTCAGTCAGCTCCAGATCCTTGAAAGACCTGCTGACGATGGAGAAAGCAGAACATGGCTTTTGTCTGGCCAGTTCAGAGCACAGAAGTACCCTCATATGGGCTGAACCCTGAAAACAGGACTGCTTTTAAGGCCAATTAATTCCAATTAAACAGGACCAATTATGCTCCCTTTGTGATGAAACAGGTTGTTGGACAGCCTGTGATCATGATTTAAGAGTTCAGCTGCCTCAGCACACGCTCCCAAATTCATATTTAATTAGTTTTAGTGTGTTCAGCACCTTGACATGTCAGTGTTGTCATGTTTTATGTCATCTCTGAGGTGACCTGCATGCTCTTTCTAAAAGAAAAAAACAATTCCACATTGAATACATTGAACTGTTATTCCAGGCCCTGTTCAGCATATGGTTCAAAGACTGTCTTGTAGGGCCCTCTTGTGGCGGATATCAAATGTTACAGTTACCAACTATCAAAAATGAAATATGCAGCTTGAAATGTTTACACCACCATGTTAGCCGTCTCGCATGTTCAGAACAAATTAGCTTGGGTGTGTACGGCTAAGCTCATGCAAAGGAATTTCACTCTGCAACGAAATATTTCAAGCAAACTTCTGGTCATCAGCCAAGTTTGCATTCTTTGCTTATCTGGCAAGGTTTACGAGGCAGGCCTCGAAAGTATGAGAACTAATCCCTCTTTACTCTGCGCCCTGCCCCTTGTTTTAATGGTGAAAGGCTCCATAAAACCTTTTATTTTGTAGTTAATACTGAGTATAACAAGAAACATGTTTCTGTTCATTGTAAGGCCAAGCAATGCTGTTGCTATATCTGTTTGTGATTAGCCTTGTTTGTTTCCTGAACATATGTGTCAGTATCATGAAACAGCTGTATAATAAGTCTAGCTTTGACTTATATAACCAAGATTCCGAAACCATGAAGTTTATTGAACCCATACCTTGTTTTTTCAAACAACTGGCCCATCCACAAAGACTGGTTTGAGTAGACTCAACTTAAGAAAATCAACTAAAATATCTTTTTTTTTTTGGTTGTTTTTAGTAGAGAAATATCTCTCATTCCTCTCAGTGAGAGAATATAATTCTATAAAAATATTTTCATATGTTTAAATATATTTCACAATTGGCACCCATAAAATGATTGTAAATTAAGTCTAATTGTCTGATATAATCCCAGAAGTACTTCTAAATTTTTAAGTAAATTGAAGTTACCACTCTTCGGTGATCATCTATGGTGCCCATGTTTCCTCCGGTGGGTATAAATATGAGGTAACATATTTGGCCAAACCCCCTTAGTCATCCATCATGGCTTCTATAAAAAAATCTATATTTCAAACATTTTACACAACTGAGACTGTGAATCGCCTGCTTGAAATAGGACACAGGCCTTTTTTTATATCCAATCAGACTGAAGGTTGGAGAGACAAATGTTTCTCCGAGGCATCACAGTTTGACATCTGTAGGCATTTGTTGTATCCAACTCTCCAAAACTACAATTAGACGCCTCCTTTATACCAACAAACTCTCTGGCTTGCCAGAAGAAAATGTCTGCCATCATCAAACCCTCACTGGATTCAAATTGGGTTCTATGATAATTGAAAAGAGAGCTTTTGAAACAAGCCTCAGAGGTGAATTTGGCATAAAAAGAAGCAACGTGAAGAAACCCCACTGTGAGGTATGGAGGTGCTGTTGGGCTGTTCTCTGTTAAAAGGTTGGGGGAATTCTTGTTAAGACACATGGCATGGACTCTGAAGCTAGAAAATCTGTTGGCCTCTGTCTGAAGGATGCTAGGCCATGATAGGGTCATCCAACAGGACAATAATCTAAAGCACACCTCCAAGTCCATCAAGTCTTTGCTGTGTTTTCTGTCTTAACCTCCACTGTAAACCTCTGAAGTGAAATGAAACAGGCTCTTCATTTTTTGCTTCCAAATACAATGGAAGATCAAGATGACAAACAACGTTTTAACTCATCTTTGACAATCAAACCAATCATTTTTGAGGGCACTGGAACAAGACCCTTACCCCTACAGTCAGTCCATATTCATTTGGTATGTGTTTTGAAAAGGGGAACACAATTTGCTATTATTACAAGAAAAGATGCTCACATTTCCGTTTAAAGTGCTGACCATGAAACAAAGGCTCTACCATGATCCCTGTATAACCTGACCTTTTGAAACCATGAGGTTTTTTTTATCCAGTGACTCAGTTCTTGGTTGGGTGGCCCCATGGACTGCACATTTTTTTCCTCTGCTGATTTACTCATGGGATAATAATAAGGCCCTTCATGACTCAGATGTGCTCTAGCAGAGTATAATACAAACAAACACTACATGGACTTCATGGAGCTGGAACTGAGAACAGTGGCTTTTATATTTGACATCTGTTTTTAAATGTTGTCTAAATCAATAAATTATATCATTTTACAGCACATTCACTTGTAATAAAACTACTACTGAGTGTAAACAACAACAACAACAACAACAACAAATAAAAGCACATATAAAGTGCTGTGCAAAAGTCTTAGGCACCTGAGCATATTGTTTAAAGGCATTTATCTGGACAATAAGTGCTCGTAAAACACACTTTATATCTTAACAATAAAAGATAATAGATGCCTGTAAGCATGTGCTAGCCTTCACTATTCTAGCTTGGTAGCATTGTGTGATTGGGGTAGACGTAGCCTTGCATTTCCAGACCCTCTAGGGGAAGTGTGGTATCTTTCGCCACTTAACATGGTACTGCCTACTGCTGCAAGATATGGAATTGACCAATCACAAGCCTGCTACACATAAAGGCAGAATCTTGAAAATGGAGTCACAGCATAAACAATTAAACAATCCCTTGGGAAACTAGAATTACACGATTGGCAAAGCCTCTGTGGCTGGGACTACTGTTCGCTAGGCAGATGTGTGTACATGTGGAAATGCGGATAGCCAATCTGAATGCAACTGGTAGAATCCTGAACGTGTGGCCAGGATAATACACTAAATATATCAGACTTTCTGTTTACCTATGTACAGAGCAAATCATATATGGCTAAGACTAAGGCAGGCATAGTTAGTTGGTGGATTTGGCAAAGCCTCTGTGGCTGAGACTACTGTTCACTAGGCTGAAGTGTGTACACATGGAAGTGCGGACAACCAATTAGAATGCAACTGGCAGAATCCTAAAAGTGTGGCCAGGATAATGAACTAAAGGTATCAGACTCTCCATCCTAAGACTAAAGAAGGCCTAGTTAGTGGGTGGAACTGGCCAAAAAAAGAAAAAACTGGCCATCACAAAGATTTGTTACAGTGCATATCAAGCACTCCTTATTCAACATTATGAAGCACTGATCAGCTAAATCGGGTATCAGGTGATGAATAAAATAAGTACTGGAGTCCCACAATAACAAGTCTGGAAATATTTATCAAAAAGATAAATATCCATAAAATCACTACATATTGTTTTAATATTGCTTGTTTTTATTCTAATATACATACATTTTGTGCTCAGAAAATTAGATGTTTAAATCAAATTTTCTCAGGTGCCTACAACTTTCACACAATACTCTATATGTATCGAATAAAATTTAACATGTCATAGTGCAGTAACCTGTCCCCACAGGACTACACAACTATAGCTTATACCACAGCAAACTGCAAAATAACTAGGCACAAGGTCAGGCTACTGATTTAGCAGAGTCATTAAATGCCAATGTCACTAAAGTCCAGTCAGCATTCTCCAGAGAAGAGCTGTGTCCATGCTTTAAATACACCACTGAACTGTGACAGTTTCTGCTTTTCTAATACAACTTTAGACCATCCATGGCTAAGACTAAAGAAGGCCTAGTTAGTGGGTGGAACTGGCCCAAAAAGGAAAAAACTGGCCATCACAAAGATTTGTTACAGTGCATATCAAGCACTTCTAATGCAACATTATGAAGCACTGATCAGCTAAATCAGGTATTAGGTGATGAATAAAAGTACTGGAGTCCCACATATATAGATAGAGAGAGAGAGAGAGAGAGAGAGAGAGAGAGAGAGAGAAAGAGAGAGAGAGAGAGAGAGAGAGAAAGAGAGAGAGAGAGTCATTTCACATCTACTGAAGTTGTTTTACATTTGTATGTTGTATGTTGTATGTATGTTAAACTAAAATATCTGAACTTACAAGCCTGTCTATCTACATATAACTATATGAGTCTGGAAGCCAATTTATCTGTTATAAAGAATATAGATCAGGACTGGCCCTTAGACATTTTTGTAAAAGACTACTGTGCTACGCAAATTTATTGCACGTTTATAATGTGTGAAAGAAAGCTTATTCAGGCCTCCAGCATTCTTCCTCTACACTAACTCACAGGTTTAGCTGATTTTCTGAGGTAAATCCGTTAGTGCTAATTAACCAGCTAGAGAGTTAATGTATGATAAATGTTATTCATACTAAACCCTTCTACGTAGACCTTAGGCAACAGTTTAAAATGACATGGTATATTGTCCCTGTCCATAGAGAAACATGTAACATCATTTCTGTCTATTTTTATTGGTCTCTATCTGTCACCCTTTGTCTTGTTCTTCTATCTATGTCCTTGTTTACGTTTTCTTGTCTAGCCATGAGCGTCTGTTTATGTTTTGGTCACGTGTCCGTACTTGGTGAATGTACTTGGTGAATGGACCAATTGACCAATAGAACCAATAGAAATGTTCTAAAATTACTTGAACAGAACTTTTGTACATTAAGTACATTACAAAAGTTAAAAACAGTCTTAGTTTGTTATCAGCTGCAATACATTGTATTATTTGCATAGACAAATTGGGTGCACACCACAAAGCACAACATGTTCTTTAGTTCCTAAAATAAATGTTTGGTCCCTTGTGTTACGGTGTTACCCCTTAGATTGAGGCATCTCGGCACTTTACCTGGCACTTGGGCAGGTGGCCAGGACGTGGAGGTTTCAAAAACATTCTGACTGCTTAGCTTGTTTCAATATTTAAAACCACCACAAAAAACTTTAAATGTATAAATAACCGTTCTACAAAATAGTATATAACAATGTTTATTTTCACCCTTAATACTGACAGTGATTAACACTGCAACATGTTATACTTCCTTTTGACTTTTTTAAATTATTATTACTTGATTTAATTATTATTATGAATTATACATTGTTATTCACTGTAACATTGTTATGCTTTACTTTGTCCTAATTTGTGTTTGGGACTAAAATGGGAAATAAGGGGTACCAATTGCTGGTTATGACCTTTTTCCAGGTGCACTGCCAACCATGCCTTCCTTTTCCACAGCCTCAGCAGATTAAAACCTCTAAAAACAACATCAAATGCGAGAAAAAGTGAGAGAGCAAAAAATGCTAGTTTGTTTTGCCAGAGACCAACATGAATGGGACATAGCTCTGTCATTCTTTCCCTGTCAGTATACAATTCTGCCATATATCCCATAATGGGATGACAGCAAAATTAAAACATGTTATCATCCTGGTGAGTCTATTACATTAAAACTTAGTTGCACTATGATTATTACAACACAATAATAATTGCAATTGTACAATTTAAAATATCTTTATTAAAATAATTATTAAATTATTTATATTCTATATTTGTATTTTTATTATACAAACCATTATGCAGCATTTATGTTGGTCTAAAACTACAGGATAAAACAGGTCAACGTGGTAGTGAATGGCACAAACAGAACATGGAAAACGAGGAAGTGGCATCTCACTATGTGTGTTTACTTCATATGTCCACAAGGTCAGTTTTGTTAGAGGATACACCTGACATAGGGTGTGCCTCAGCCGTTTAAACTTCCAGTACTGGCTGTGACATCTCAGTGGAGAGTGAAGCTACCCTTACAGAAAATAAGTATACTTAAAGTTCATTTTATTAAGTATACTTTGTGCAGTTACTATACTAATATCATTGTACTAGTAGTACACTCGTATATGTACTATTTTAATACTTCTTGGGACTAAATTGGCCCACTTTCTAGTTTTTAAAAGTATACTTTTAAGTCCACTTTAAGTGTAAGAGTAGTAAACCATCTTTTGTACTGTAACTACACCAATAGTAAACTTAAGGGTTTACTGTTAGTTTACTAGCTTGTACGTTTTCTTTAAGTGAACCTAACATAATACTTATAATTTACTGCTTATATTATTGTTGTACTTTAAAGTATATGACTAGGTTTAGATTTTCTACTTAAAATAGAACTTAACAACGTTTACTTACTCACCAGTGGACACACGTAAAATAAACAAGACACGCTCAGATTAAGAAACATATTTGTATTTTTATAAATCTTTATAAATCATAAATTTTAAATAAATATTGTTCTGGATGTGTTTTTGTGCAGAGCAAGAATACTTACTTCTACTATCTCAATAAAAAGATTAAGTACAAGTAAAGGCCAAATATACGTAGACTGTTCTATACTTGTCAGTATAACCCAAGCATACTTAAGTATAACTATTGTTAGTATATCACTGAGAAGTACATAAAAAGTAAACTGAAAGCATACTCACTTCCTTTTAGTTTAAAAGAAGTATACTAATGGTACACTTGAATAAACTTCTTTTTTGTAAGGGTAAGCAGCTCGAGATATGATCTGCAGGAAATAACATGGTCCTCGTGTCAAGAGGTCAGCTGAGATGAGAATGTGCTTCTCTCAATATATTTCCCAACTTCCTCATTTATTGAATGGTGGACAGGCTGGTCCTGTCGTAAGTAAGACAAAATATCTGGGCTTTTACTTGTACGATCAACTCAGTAGAGATTCTAATACTGAAAAAAGTGAAGTGAGAAAAGTAAAGTGAAAAAAGATTCTAAGCAGCTGCACTTGCTCATTGTAATGGAGTTCCTGTTGAAGATCCTGTTGCTGTGTATAAAACTCTCATCAGGCCCTTCCTCAAGTATCGGAACATGCTGCTGGTCGGCTGCTCAGAGAAATAGCAAGCAGCTAAGGCCACAGTGTCCAGAAAATATAGGCATTAGTATTATCACACAGATTCATAAGATTCCTCTACATTTCCCACATTCACGGAAACGGTGGGAGCAGGCATCAGCCCAATCATCCTTTTCATGACCTCCTTTCACTGAAAAGGGAGTGAGTACAGGTTTTTTCCTGTAGAAAAATTCCCAGCAGTTAGTTGTGCATGCAATGACTAATAGAGTAAGAAACATTCATGCTGGTTGTTTAATTCATTACAGCATTTAGTGTGGTGCATATGTGCCAAAGATCTGACAACTTATTAATGGTTCCTGTTTCTTTTCTACATTCTATCATGAAGGTATTATACAAGCAGCACAGCGTCAAGAGAGATCAAGCATTAAGAAGTCACAGGCAATATAGTAAAGCAGCAAGCCAAACTTACAGAGATAGAAGACAGGAGACGCCGTTCGAATTGCCGGGTTATGGGCCTCCCAGAAGGCGCAGAGAGAGATGATGCTGTGGGTTTCCTGTAGAAGAATCTCCCCATATGGCTCCCAGCTCTCGCCGGTCAGTCGGTTGTTAGAGATAGAGAAATCCCATATCTTGGCTGTTTATAGCAAGGCCGGAGCTCCTCTCTTGCAACCAAGCAAAGCTTCTTCTCTTCCCTGACTACTAAAATTTCACCGCGGCTAGTCAGAGAGCCTTCGCCTTCAGTATACCTCTGGAATCTGGAAACTTTCATTTCTGAAGCGAAAAGAAGCTGAAACTTTCCTCATTTACCCCACTAAGCTGAACGCAGAAACCTATGTGTTCAGGAGCCCTGAGGAAGTGCAGGCATGTCTTTAGAAACTGAATGTTTAAAATGGAGTGTCTCCTTGACATTCTAATTTAGTTTTCAAACTGAACGGTGTGTATTTCTTTGACTTGTTCCTTTGTTTTCTTTGAAATGCTTGTGAGAATCTTTCCACTTTAGTTGACTCATGGTATATTTGATTCTTTGAATATGCTTGAACATTTCTGCTGGTTTGTTGATGTTATGTTGGAGTATTCAATTGGTTTTGTGTCTTTGGATCTTGGGGAGGCTTCCTCTTGGCAGAGGACTCAGGAAGCTCAATGTTGTTTCTTTGATTCTCTTAAACATTGTGTTATCAGATGCTCTGACAGCATTTTAATAATGGAGGGAGATTACAACAATGTGGTAAATAACAGTCTGGATAGGCTGCACACCATAATAACTTCAAATATGCCTATCCATGTTCATAATCCTCTCACAGTTTTCTGGATTATATCAAGGTGGTTTATTCTTGGTGTATAAAAACCCTAACAGCAGACATTATACATTCTTTTTACTTCATCATAAATCTTTTTCCAGGATTGATTACTTGTTTGCATCCCCCCCCATGCTCTTCAATATGTATCAGACACCTCAATTCTTCCAATTATTAATTCTGATCACTCACCTATTATATTGACCCTTACCTTAAAAAGATGGCTGTAATTTTCTAAACTTTATTACACAAGAAGTCAAGATTTTAACATAACAATGGACATAACAATGGACATGTTACTCTACAGATCTTATGGGAGGCCTTGAAGTGTCATATCAAAGGTAATTTCATTTGGCTCTTACCAATCTAAATCACGCTTGGCCAGGATTCATGATCTTGAATCTCAAATTGGTCAGAAAGACCCGAGGTTGGAATATCTATTACTTTCTAAGAGAGTTGAATTCTTACTGCTTAGAACAAGACACAAATATTATGAATATTTGAACTAGCCCAGCAGGTTGCTTGCATTTAATTTAAAGCAATCAGAACAACTTTCTGCTATCAATGCAATAAGATACTCAGGTATGTTACTTACACTACCTCACACAATCTCTTTAGAAGAATTAAAATAGCTGTTATTTCTTTAACAAATTGAAAATCACCTGGTCTAGATGGCATTCCCCCAGAATTACACTTAGAGCTCTGGGATTCAATTGGACATGTTTTTATTGATTCTATCAACCACGCATTAGAAACTAAAGCATTCCATAGGGACCAGAATACAGCCTTGATGTCCCTGATGCTTAAAAAAGCAAAGATCCTCTTGACTGCGATAGTTACAGACCTATATCTCTGATTAATTCTGATAAATACAGATTTAAAGTCCTATCAGCCAGGCTCAACTCTGTGATCGCTGATCAAGTGCACCATGACCCAACAGGATTTATTCCAGGCTGAATAGCTGCTGACAATTTGTGTAGGTTGACTGAGATCCTAGAGCATGTTCATTTTACGCAGCAACCCTGTGGTGTTTTCCCTTGGATGCATACAAGGCTTTTTACTATCTTGAGTGGAATTATTTATGGGTAGTTGTCAAACTTTTTGGTTTTGGTCCAAATTTCATCCACATGATCCAGACTTTGTATTCTAATCCATCTGTAACTGATTAAACAGGTTAGGCTCAGGATTAGTCTCTGGCTATAAAATAAACTGGGCCAAGGTGTTACTAAAGCCACTGAATACTGATCTGACATGTTTATCTTGTATTGGTGTAACGCTTATCCAGGTTGTACCACAAGGATTTAAATATTTAGGTATACATATCTCCCCTAAGATTAATCGTATGTGTCTCCAGAATTGCAAATTACTTATTGAGATATTCAAGGATGATTTTAAAAGTGGGAAAGGGCTACATTGTTCTTTGCATGGTAGAGTGTCAGTGATCAAAATTAATATTTTGCCTCGGGTGTCATTCTTATTTTCGATGAAGCTGGACAAGGAATGTACTAATTTTATTTTGAACGCTAAGAATAGGGCTTTCTACTCTTCAACTGCCTAAATTGCAGGGTGGACTAGTTCTTCCTTATTTAAAATTATACTATCTTTCTTTTCAGTTGGCTTTACTGAGAACATGATTAGATTCCACTTGTAAAACACCATGGTGTGACCTGGAGGGTAAAATTGTCAAAGCTTTAAGATTGGAAGATTTGCCTTTTGTTGGAGTCAAGCAGAAAGCGGCCAAATTGAAGTTTGGTAGTGTCATTAGTAATTCTTTAGAAGTGTGGATACAGGTCAACCAAATTCTGGATTCTGGAATTCTGGACGGCCCTTTGGAAATACATCCCCTTGTTTGTTTCCTCTTCCTGTGGTGTGGTCTCAGGCATATATTTCAAGCTCATCTGTAATGCTTTACAAATACTCAGAATTGTGAAACTTTGTAGTCACAACCTTCCAGTAAATGACAAAGATTTAGATTGTCTATATTTGTAGTCTGGAGAAATATATTTGTCTCTTCGAAAAAATGTTGCCCTTCAACTGATTCATTTTGTTTGCTCACAGATTCACTTTGACTTTGAGATTCTATATTACCCAACGCTGTGCATTCCATATGAAACTTTGTAATGACAGCCTATGTCACAAATGCTCTCTAAATGTTATTGGTACTTCTCTGCATGTTTTTGGCAGTGTCCTCCAGTGACACAACCCTGGAAAACTGTGAAATCTCTACTGCCTTCTTTGCTGGCCCTGGACTTTCCTTTATCTCTGGCATTGTTTCTACTGGGAAATAATTCTACTCTCAGTCTGAAAATCAGCCAAGAGAAATTAATAATGGTGGCTGCAAGAAAACAATTTTGAAATTCCATAATGAATCATTAATGAATTTAAAGCCTGTTTTTCTTCATTTTCTTTTGGATATTTTTAAGCCACTGCCAGGCTACATCACGCAAGGGCAGCACCTGTTGAACTGTGGTCTGTAGTGACTGACTTTGTTAGAGAAACACTGAACTGATTAACCTAACGCTAAACATGTCTTTTGTTTCTTTCAGGTAGAGAATGTGTAGTTTGTTCTGTTTTTATATGTCTGTGTTGTTTTGTATGTTTTGTTTTTTTGTGGAAAATAATAAACATATTGTAGGGATTTCATTTATTATTAAAACAGTTATGCATGTTTTACCTGCAGTTTTCCAGTTTTCCATGTTACTTCAGGGAAAATAGTTAAGGAAATATACCTTACAGTATATATCTGCAGTATATACACAGGGAGCTCATGTATTCAAGGCTGGGGATTGGAGGGTAGAGGGAGAGCGAGCCAGAGAGTTGTGAGGCTGAAGGCAGCTTAGGGCTATTACCATATTATTTTTCTTTATTTTGTATATATGTGTGTTTATGTATATATTTATATTTATGTATATATAGTGTAGTAATGCATTAGATACTCTGTAAAAATGGATTAAAAGTCAGAAAGTGTTTTTAAAATAAACAAATTTTACTGACCAGGAAACTGTTCTCTCGCTCTTTGTGAACTACAGTGATGCTGGATCATAAGGTCCTATGTGTCATACACTGTTAGAAAAGTAGAAATATTAATGACCACATTTTACTAAAACACTGGAATGTTCTACAACACCATTAGGTGGCTGTATAAGGGCAGAGCATAGAAAACAAATGCATCTTTTTTTTTCTATCAACAATAGGAAAGGCATCATAAAAACCGCTGACATTATAAATTGGGGACTTCCTGTTTTTGATCCTGAAGACCCACACATGTAAAAGACACTCTCTACTTTTCCATTAATGGGTAAGTGTGTTTTCATATTTGTATTTTGTAAGTGCGAAGAAAAATGTATGATATGAGCTTCGAGGGAGCCTTATAGCCTCTTCCTGAATGTTGTTAGAAGTGGGATTTTCTAGCCATTTGATACTTGCCATTTCACAGCAGTTTGTGGGCTGCGAGGTAATTTAACAGTAGGCACAGATGCAGTCTTATTATGAAGCTGCTATGACCAAAGCTATCACACATGTTAACAAAATACTTGTGTATTAGCTGATACTGCATTCTGGCTGTAATGTTAATCTGTCAGACTAGCAAGCTACAAACTATATGTTCTGTCACTGATAAAGAGAGAGTAGGAGAAAGAAAAAAAAGCTATACAGAAAGCCTGACAACCAAATCTGCTAGCTGATTAGCCAAAGTTATAACTAGAACCTTACAAAAAGTAATAATGAATAATAAATGAGAGTAAGAATGAAAACCATCTGACTTGAAAAATCAATACATTTTTATTATCTGTGGATTTTCATGCAATAGAGGGATCAAAGAGGACTTAACTTTGTGCTGTTGTTGTTCAATCCGTATGACACGCAGGTCAAAAGAGTAAGCCTGCTGCTAAATGTGTTGGAGATAGTTATGAGATGAGTGCCCTCGGCATGAAATATCCTCTGGCCAACATCTCAATCTTTGGCATTTACAGCACCGACTTTCAAAGCATAGAAAGATCGATGAAGGCAGAAAGTAAGGAAAAGCTGAGTCAGAGAAGGGCCATCAGTAGAAAATGAGTTTTGTGCTCTGGGTCAGCATTTGAACATTTACACCAAGCTTCCATGTTGTCTCTGGCTTTGAAATGCCAACGTAATTATTGTAATTCCCCCCGAAATGACATTTCAGTGCCATATCTTGTGCGTTTTATCCATTTGACTGGAGCAACGTTGCCATGTTATGTCTTGTTTGATTTGGCTGTGAACACCATCCTTTCTGTCACATTAATCACGTTTTGTTGTGGGTTCATGGGACTAAGTGTGGTTGTCACTGACTGATATGTGTTCTTAGTCAACAGACAAGCACTCTGAGGAACATTATATCTATCTGTCATCCCCACAGACACCAAAATAAGATAAGACAGCACAAACCCTGCCAGCCAACACACACCCCCACACACACATAGTTCTTGAGGAGCAACAGAAATAACGACTGCTGTCGTAAACTACTGCTATACCTACAGTAATCATGATGTATACACCATACCGCCTTCACCCTCCCAAACTAGTGGTGCTGAAGTTTGATAAGGAGAGAAAGGCAGAATAAGGTCCTTTGTTTTTGCTCTTGCTGTGAACAGTATTAAATGTCTTTCTATTACAACACTAACTCAAATAGAAGGAGAGATTAAATGAAACAGTGGGGGGAGAAATGTAAACAAATGTGATATAAGTATGTTTTAGGGTGCCCTCCGCTGTCACAGCCTCAAAAGATCTTTTAACCTACTAACACATATTATTCTATAACATAAGGTTTATCCCCCATGAACACAGTTCCACAACCGTGCAAAATTGGTAAACTGAGACAGCTTCGTTGACAGCTTTAGTCTGCAGGTGGTGCTCAAGCCTCTGCTTTGGCCTCTGTCTAGATATGCGCCCTATTACAATGCACTTATTCCTTTTTTTCAATTTTTTTATTTTAAAGTTTTAAAATTTAGCTTACTTAAAATATCCTCAGATAAAGTTGTGTTGTGATGTCCAACAACTGCATTTGAGTGACTGCTTGAGCTTTCAGTCCCTCTCTCTTCAACTGCCCTTCATAGTCAACACAAATCAAGCACTCTGACTATACCACCAATAAAACATCTTAAAGCAGTCAGACTAACTTAGGCAGTAGCCCACCGTTGTGCTATATTCACATGACAAGCCTCATTACTCAAATCTGTTTCTCTGCTTTCTGACATGGTGATTCACATTTGTTTAGGTAAGTCAGGCGCATTCCAGCATCTCAACCAATAATGCCTAATATTTTGTGAGGATCAGCTCGCAAAATATTATCATCAATGAAAACAAGCAGGCTAGCTCCCTTGTCACAAATAAATGAAATCTCTGTCCAAAGAAAAAAACAAGCATCTCCAAAATTCCAAATGGTTACTTTCATTTCAAGGCAAACCAACGGGACCAGACTTTTGGAGCATTTCCGTTGGTCCACTCATCATGAAGCTTTCACACAATGTATTGAGCAGCTGCTGCATTCAAATGATGTCGAAAAACAGCGACGGTGTGCATAACACAGTTAATGCACAGGTTCTGCACTCATTTGGATACTTACTCCTGTGACAGTTGTAGGCAAATCAATTTAACTGACTGTTATTTCAATACAATAGTCAGAGTTCATTACCAGCTCAGATTCCGCAGTTCATAATGTATCCAATCTTACTGAATTCACAGAAAGTGTGGGGATTCTAAATCAGACAGGGCTGTCCTTATTTAACACTTATTTATCGCCTGCATGGCAGCATTATGTGTTATATTAGTGATCTAGTGACCAAGCAGACATCTGTCCACAAGCCCTGGTTGGAGGACCAGGTTGTAGGATCAGCATCTGTTTTATATAAACAACTAAAAACAGTATAATACAGTTCAGCTGTGTTCAGCCCTGTGAGTGTGATTATTTAAACAGAGCACCAAAACAGATAAATGAGTGTTTAACATTTACAACATCACTGATCAAAACTAGCCACGTGAATGTAAAGGGGATTGGAGAGCTAATACTATACATGCATCTACTTTCTTTTTTCTTAAGGTGCTCGTCAAATGGTAAAAAATATCTTATTTTGTCTGGGGCCTGGTACAGCAGGCACTGAAATCTGAGAACAATTATTTTTCTGAATCAATATATATGTGTATATATATATATCAAGACACAATATATTGATAATTAAATGTATAAAACCAGAATAAATGTGTATCATTGCATCCCCAGTTATATAGCCTAAAATTTTGCCTATAATTTAATTCTACACTAAACTTTTGTACTGACAATCAAAAGATTTTGAGTATGTCATTATAATATTTGTGTGTTGTATTGTCTCAAAGCCCTGCCCTGTATTGTGTTGCTCAGCCAGGATGATTGCGCCTTATCTGCATGATCACTGTACACAACACCAGCGTCTAAAATTAGATTGTTTTGATATTGAGGCAGGCAAACACAGCAGTGAATTCCTGTGTTGCACTGATTTAGAAATTTGAGAACTTTAAACTTCTGGGGAAACACCACATCTTTCAGCTCACTGGTCCGAGACTTCATTTTTTTCCGTTTCTTGAAAAGCAACCCATCCAAATGCACAGCAAATTGTCCTACCCAGTACAAGCCGTTTATTTTTTTGTAGTCTTCCAGAATAAATCACATAACAAGAGTCAATAGGAAGAAGGTTCCAGTCTCTTTTGCTCATACCCACAACCAGGCTAATCCAGCCCCCAGGGTGGGGACTTAAACCAGCATGATCCCCCTGACTCATTTCCCAATAATGTGAGTGAGCCTGCGAAAGCTTTTGGAACAGACTGACGTGCATTGTACTCAGCTGCTGATGGTAAAGGGGATGTCCAGGCGAATGCGTGGAAGCTGACTGAAATCCAGAGAAACCATCTAAACTGTTTGGAAGATAAGGGTGGGTCCCACTTCGCCTGAAAAGAGAAGTGAAAAGAGGAACGCAGATATCTCTGAACAGCCGACTGCCAAAGGTAAGCCTGTAACTTTAAGAATGTTTTGCAGTACATTAATTACCATAATTTTTTTAATAGGAGTAACATAATGTACAGCTACAATCACGGCCTAGATAAGTCACTGTTCTATTGTACACAATGAAATGTTTAATAGAACACCTCTGAAACTGATTTCAGCATGACCACAAAAGGGTTCTTTAATGTTCTACGATTCAATAGTTCTTTCTAAAAAGCAACATTTTGAAGCAGTGACAGTAAAAAGGGAAATCATAGCACTTAATGGCAAGCTGGAAAAGTTTAGGCAATTACACTGCAGAAAATTCCGGGTCTGTCCAGACTGTGGTTTGGTTTTAATGGAATGCATTACAAAGAAAGGGAACAGTTTTCCAGTTGAACTGCATGTTCTCATATAGTCTCGAACACACATAATGAAACAGAGGACATGGAGCAAACGGAAAGTGGCTATTTTCAAGGTTTTGAAAAGATAAGTCTAAATGTAAAAAGGAGGCACATAAAGAATTGTGTCTGTTCTGTTACAACAGAGACTGCTATGTGTTTCTGTTACATTTCCTGCTTAACATACATGTTGCATAATGACATGTACTGTGTCATGACACCTATCACACACATCACTGAAATGAAATAACAGGCACATAAAGATTTTCAGGTCATTTATAGAGGATGACAGAGTCATCCTTAAAGGTTTCCAAACACAGAATATAACACTGTTTTATAGTTTTGGTGGATTCTTCATTAATAATGTGCTTTATTCTAGAACTAAACATGCTATTGTAAGACTAAACATTCTCTTCTATAATTTTTTTTCTGAAATTAAACTCACATGTACAGAAAAAAGACTGTAGCTTATTCACAGAATACACCCAGTGTGTGACTAAGGGATGTTTTTCCCAAGCGGAAATGGAAATATGTTAGAAACTCTATTTTGTGCAATACAGATATAGAGGAACTTGGGTGTTTGGCCATTTTTGTTGCAACAATTTACACAATTTAAAATTTAGGAAACTAAGAGGAAAAGGCAATTACATAACATTGTCAAAACATACACTTATAGTGAAAATATCAAAGAACAAAACAATAACAGGATGAATATCCCTCTCAGAAAATGTCTAAATGCCAGGTATTAGAGTGTTTTCTTGACTAGCTTTAATACTGAGCCATGTGGATAAACGCATATGTCAAATTCTAGATGGTTTGATCAGAGATTAATGCTTTATTCAGGGATGCACTTCATTTTTCATCATCTGTTTTACTCAAGGATCTGCTCATGAGCATAGATGTGTCTAGCTGAACAGGTATACAGACCTACCTTGAGCCTCTATGCACTGGCAGGTCTATTTCTTTTGTTCAGCCCCCAAAATATTTAAGCATTAAAAATATTTTTATTCCTTTCTGATTTTTCTGAGCTGGTCTATGTTTGTTTGTTTGTTTATGTTTGTTTTAATACATAAAACATAGCAAAACATTTCACCAAAAAAACACAGTGCTGTACTATCTTGTTTACAGTTTTACTTTATATTTCATATATCCTGTCCTAACTTTACATGACTGATGTTGACTCTGTAGGGTCTTTAAATGGCATATGATGGTCATCCATTGAAAATCCAATCATGAAATTCACATACACTGACTTCATACTTTGGAAGTGAAAGGAATAGTTATGGAAGTTATGAAAAAGTCTTTGAGTTCTAGGTATTACCCATTACTTGTGAGATACAGACTACAAAGTACTAGATAATTATTTTGAATATTTTATCTGTAAGTTTAAAACTGTTAACTGGGTATATGTGGTAAACTTCAGTATATGTTATAATAAACTGATGTATAAGTGCAAACAATTAAATAAAACAGCACTGAAATATTCAATACATTCTACATAAATAAATATTGACATGTTTGCTTCTCTTTTAGGTCTCCATGGATCTTGGACGTTACATCATTCTTGGCATTTGCGCTTTGAATGCAGTTGTTTGGGCATGTCCACCACATTGCAAATGCAAAGACAGCAAAATTCTGTGCCAAGGATATGAAATGCAAGACTTTCCATCTGCCATTCCTGCAACTACAAGCACTCTATATATTGCATTTACCAACATTTCTTCGCTGGAACCAGCTAACATTGCTGCATTTTCTGAGGCTCTCGAAAAATTTGCGGTCAAGGACTCAAGATTAAGTGAAGTAAAGCCCCACACATTCGACAAGGCCCACAATCTTATTGCCTTAGCGTTAACAGGAACTAAGATAGCTTCTCTACCAGAGAACCTGTTTCAGAATTTACAGCTGCTTTCTTCCCTCACACTAAGCAGCAACAACTTGAACGACCTATCCACGTCCCTGCTAACTCCTCTTCAAGCTCTAAAGCTCCTAGACCTAAGCAACAACAAGCTCGGTTCTATTCCAGAGAAGGCATTTCAGGGTCTAATTAATTTGGAGCAGCTCATGTTGCAGAAAAATAGCATTACGGAACTGTACATGGGGACTTTCCATGGACTTAGCAGGCTTAAAATCTTGTACCTCCAACAGAACAGTCTAAAAGTGCTTCCAGGTAATGCTTTTGAGCACTTGGTTAACCTTGAGTTCTTGCACCTGCAGAACAATGTCATCACGCACCTACCTGCAGGACTTTTCGCAGATCAGCAGAAGCTACAAAAGCTCTATCTCTCCAATAATCGGTTATCGTCGCTTCCTGAGGGCATCTTCTCGAATCTTCCCAATCTGCGCCAGATCTCACTTTATGACAACCAGCTGCAGACTCTGTCTGCTGGGACCTTTGGCCCCATGCCCCTTCAGGACCTGTGGCTGTACGACAACATGTTGACCCGGCTTGACGAAAATGTGTTTAGCAATTTAACTCATGTCCGTCTTCTGGTGCTCAGCAGAAACCAGATCTTACATGTCTCACCTGGTGCCTTTAATGGGCTGACTGAGCTGGAAGAAATTTCACTACACACCAACCGCCTGGTCACCCTTGAAGCAGGGCTTTTTCGAGGCCTCCCTAAGTTGGTCAATATATCACTGGAAAACAACATGATTGAGGACCTTCCAGGGAAACTTCTTGATGGTGTTTCCAGTCTATTTCAGCTGGAGCTTCAGAATAATTCTCTGCCATATTTAAGACAGGAGCTTGTAGACTCACTAACCAATATTGACAGTGTAGTGCTTGCTTTAAATCCTTGGAAGTGTGACCATGGTATCTTACCACTTCGTGACTGGCTAAGAAAATACCCAGAAAAAGTAAAAAACATCACAACGCTTAAATGTCTCACTCCGTCACATTTGACTGATATTAGTATAATAAATCTCAATGATGCTGATGTCCATCAGACACCCACTTCGGACCCCACTGAAAGCAAATCAGTTACTCCCACAGAAAAACGACGAAGGCCTCACACTCCCCCACCAAGAAGGAGCACCCCGGCACCCACCAACTCCACATCACCCCCAGAGAAAGGAAAGGACACCAGCGATGATCAGAAAGAGGTTGAGACGATGTCTAGGAGCCTGTACATAATTATTATTGCTGTTGTCTGTACTGTAGCCATTGTGAGTATCATCATCTGTGTTGCTTGCTGGAGGAGAAACAAGCAGGGCAGTCAAGACTTATCTCACCCAAATGCAAACTCGGTTATCTAAAATAAAGCAAAGTGTTTTACTCTTTGCTTTGGATTAGCGCACTGGTGTGCTATTCAGTAAGACTATGTATGACACAAGATAAAAGAGAACTGGCTTCTATCACTTGTACTTCATAAAGCTTTGATAAGTTTGATAAGTTGTTTGCAAATAACATTAGAAGGTGATTTTCTACATAGGAAGTTCTGTCACAAGCTCTCAAAATGCCTATGGTTTGCAGCACTTACAGTTGCTCAATTCGAAATAACTGAGAAACCACAAGAAGCTTTTATCAGTAAATGTTATATATTAGTAAATGTTGCTGTTCGTATGGAAAAATGCAAGAATGGTGACAGAAATGGCTGAACCTTTGTCTGCAGTCAGAATTCACCAGCTTCTTGTTTGAGATAGCTGGGTTAGCACTGCTTGCTAACCTGTGGGGAGTCCTCTTTTTAAAAGACAGGAGAGTGGAAAGAGGTTTTCATCAAATAAATAAATAAATAAATAAATAAATAAATAAATAAAGCACTATACTTGCAGTGCCCTTCATTCATTTATTAAAAGGTCAACACAAGATTAAGCACAAGATTTTCAGTAGATTTTTTCAGTACATAGTGTTTCAAATCTTTGTTAATAAGCTTCTATGCTTTTTTAAGAGACTTGTTAAAAAAGTTTAAAAAATCAGTTGCATTTTCAGCATCTCACAAGTAATCCCAAACACATTTAGTGATGTTGAGGTCTGACCACTGGGGTGGTCAGTCCACAGCAACTTCTTTATTGATCAATTGGCCTTTGACTCTTCCCTTTTTTATACAATCTTGTGTATAATCTCAGGTGTGTCTGGTACTTGAGGTTGTTTTGACTAGAAATGAAATCAATGAAGAGTGATCACTGACTTTTGCACAGTATTATATATATTAATAATAATTTGAATTTTACTTTTGAAAACTGGCTTTATAGATTTGACATTTTCCTATGTGCTGTGTTTCATATGTCAAAGAAAGAGATATGTATTACTTTCCTCCTTTTTCTATCAGTTTTTCTTTAATCATTTTGGTTAAATGAATTTCACACAGAAGTAACTGTAATTGACAAACCTGCTGTGTCAATAAAACGAGAAAGGAAACACCTGAGAAATGTCCTTTATGTTTGGACTATATATATATATATATATATATATATATATATATATATATATATATATATATATATATATATATATATATATATATATGGGTTGTTAATTTTTACATTCTTATAATTTAGTGACATTCTTTGTTGAAAACTCTTACTATATATATATATATATATATATATATATATATAGTATTTTATCATTTTCAACAAATAATGTAAATAATAAATAATAATAATAATAAATATTATTATTATTATAATACTGAGAATGTAACAATAAACAACCCACAATCTCATTTAATTTACAATACTTGATTCACAGTTCAATATTCACCGAATATTTTGAACATAACTGAAGCAAAATGATGGCTGTATCCATCTTGTTGCACACATTATTAATTAAAGCACGGAGATGGAAGGAGTGTGGTGAATGCTAGTGGGAGTTGATGATTGCTCCATGTTGTTTACAAGCTGATGTTTTCAAGTAATGCAGCTGTATTAGATGGCACAATAAATATATGATATATTCTTCACAGTGTTCATTTTTAGAATCACAATGCCACAATGCTTCATTACACCCACAGTAAAAGCCACACTTGTAAAACATAAGTGTGTTATCTTTAGTTTCTTATTTGATGCATACCTCATCATAAAACTAATTGTAAAACTGTAGATTGTCTCAAGTCAAGGTGTTTGTGGTATTTATACTTTTAAAGCCTCCTTATAGAAAATATTGAAATGTTAAGAATGAAGGAACTAACATGGCCTTCATAGTCAACATTTATTATTATGCATTCCCATTTTCCATACATATTTCCATAAATATATTGTTTCTTTTTTTTCAGTTTCAAACCAAGTGTTCATTTAATATATTCAAAAGTAGATGATATATCATTATGAGGCTTGAACCAGATTACAAATATTCAGAGTGAAAAATGCATTCAGTCATCCTTATCTGCTCATATAGTAAAAAGTAATCATCATCACCCCCAAAGTGTAACCAAGTTGACAGCTATTTGCGTTTCAGTTATAATCAACAACTACTAACATTTAACACATGACCAATATTTAAATCCACTTGTGACATTATTAGTATTGCATCCTGGGGTGGGCTTTTAGACATGTAGAGGGGAAAATGTCATTCAGCCTGAAAAGAGGTCAATAGAATCTCAAATATTTTGCTGTCCGCCTTTCCAACAAAGAGCAAAGTAATCATTACTATTATACACTAAAGTTGCACATGCATAACACAAAGCATGCCAGAATTGTAGAAGTTGTGAAGTTTACATCCATGCCCAATTTGTTGTGTTTGCTTGTGTACTTACAGTAAAAACAAAGCACTAAATATCAGGCCTAAATTGTTTATAATCGTTAATGTGTACAATAAATGTTTATGGTTCTAAAACACCACCAATGTTTAGAATAACTGTAGTGAAAACTAACAAGGATTTCTTATTAGTAGTGGAAATATTATGAATAATTAAGATGGTATGAGCAATGCAGAAGAAGACAAGTTTGCAAAACATTGTGTAGTTGAAGACAAAATGTTTATGCAAAACTGTAAATGATATTTATTAATAGGGTAGTTAGTTATCACATTTAGCCACTAGATGGCATGCTGAACTGCAATACTGGTCTAACTGTTAGCAGACTAAATAATAATAATAATAATAATAATAATAATAATAATAATAATAATAATAATAATAATTCAGCTAAAAGTAAACAGTAACTTGAGAACTTTAGTCTCCATTTATTAATCACAAGAATCAAGAATAATTCAGTCAGTTTAAATTATTTCTATGATTATGATTTTTCCCACTATTTACTGTTTTATTTGCAGGTGAAAACATGCTGATGGGAGGAGGCCTGTACTTCAGCATTCTTCTCCATTTCCTTTGTTGTTGTGCGGCTCAGGACCCTGCTGTGGAGCCGTATCAAGATGTCTATGACAAGGGAGTGACAGCGATACCTGAAATCCTGAAAAATGGAACCAGAGAGGTTTTCTTTGTTAGCAGTCAGATTGATGTCATACCTAAAGGAGCATTTTCCAAAAACCCTCAACTAGAGAAAGTGGAATTTCTCAGTACATCAACATACTCTGTGGAGGAAGGTGCATTTGAAGGTTTAGAGAAACTGGAAATCATTGAGATTTCAGGAACAAGACTGACATCGCTGCCAATTGGAGTATTCAAAGATCTTAACACCCTCCATTCTTTAATTCTAAAATCAAATAAGATTCAGGATTTAGAAAAGGGACTTTTTGATGGTATCAAAGGGCTTGAAAAACTGCAGCTACATGACAACAATATTTCATCAATTGAAGAGGGAATATTTGATCACTTGGAGAATCTCCAGGAGCTTCATCTTGCAAAGAACATTCTCACATCTGTTTCATCGTCGCTTTTCTCTAATCTCAAGAAACTGCAAGTTTTTAGGATATATGAAAACCAGTTGACATCCATGCCAGATGGAATTTTTGATAATCTCCAGAATCTGAAGGAAATAGCCATACAAGGCAACAGAATCACACACATACAACCAAATTTGTTCCCACATAAAAACAAATTGACAAAACTGTATTTGGACAATAATCTCTTGACTGAACTGCCATCCGGGCTGTTTGTGGAATTCTCTGTACTCAGAACACTAACACTGCATCACAACCAGCTCACCAGTCTCCCCTCTGTCCTTTTTGGAGAAACACAAAAAATGACTGAATTGGGTTTAAACAACAATAACCTTACAAGCTTACCTGCCAGACTCTTTGGCCCACTGAAGAAGCTTAAAAAGTTAGACCTGTCCTCAAATCACTTTTCACATCTCTCTGGAGAATTTTTTGAGGGCCTGGAGAAACTGACAGAGCTTAATGTTCAGAAAAACGCTATTGAGTCACTAAAATCCGATGACTTTGCCCAACTACAGTCCCTCACAACACTTAATCTGGCTAAAAACAACCTGAGAACACTTCCAGGAGATGTTTTTGAATCTCTTCCAAAACTCAGCAAGGTGTATTTGGATAAGAACCCCTGGCACTGCGACTGCACCCTGGTTTCTTTCTATACATGGATGAAAGCGAATGAGGAAAAGATACGCTCTTCCTCTCCAGAGGGCGCCAGCTGTGAATACCCTGAGGATTTGAAAGGCCAGTCAATTCTTTCCTTAAACAAGGATCAACTCATATGTCCCACAACTTTGCTGACCACTACCACTCTGCTTATGACTGCTCCAATGACCACTACAACTCTGCCAACAGCTGTGCCAACATTCACAACTCTCCTGACCACTACAACTGAGGCTATGGCAACCACTATTAAAATTCAGATCACCGAATCACCAACAACTACTCCACCTACCACCAGCCCAGAAACCACTAATCTTAGAACATTACCTACAACTTCAGCAACACCATCCACACCAACTATACTGATCTTAACAACTACTTCAACAACCAAAGAGCTCACCACTGCCGAAATAACCACATTAGCCACCACTATAGCAACAACCACAGGACCCACCATAACAGCAGTGACCAAAGTTCCAACCACAACTAGAGACCTGACCACAGCACCCACCAAGACTTTTTCAACCACAGTACAACCCTCTACAATGAATACTGTATTAATCAAGACAGACAGAGCTTTGTCATACAAGCTTTTAATTGTCTGCATCACAATACCATTACTAATAATCTGTTGCCTAGTGGCATTGGTGAAATTCTGGTGCTCTTCTCCTTATAATTCTCTTGAGCAGAATGAAAGAGTCATTCTAATCCGCTTCTCAAACAAAAAAAATATTGTACCTAAAACAGTCCAGAAAATAGAGAGCGTGGCTCTGTAGTAATTATATAAACTGTCGATATTTGTTAATAAATGCTGGATAATACATGTGTCATTATTTAAAGCTGGCAGCGCAAGCTTTCATTAAAAACAAACCCTAGTCAGCCTTCTTCAGGATGCCACAGCCCCAAAACACATGAATGTGTACCACATGAATAGTCACTACTAGTTGGTGGATAAAAGGCTTTTTATTCATCTGATGAAATCAGCAACCACACACAATCAGCATAAATGAGCAAATGGCCAGCTTGTCAGACCACAGCAGGGACATCTCAGTCTCAGTTTTTCCCTTATTTATAATGAGCATAAAATTAGTAACCCAATGAATGTGTATATTATCTTGTTTTTATACACTTCATATTGCAGTCTAATCTGGTTACTAACTATTCCGCTTCACAATATATATGAATATGATCTATTTTAAAAATAAACAAATAATGCTGATATGTGTAGCGTATAGAAATATGATAATATACATATTTATTGGGTTACTAATTTTATGCCCATTATAAAAAAAGCCTAGAAAAATACAGAACAAATAACTGCCATCTGCTGGAAGACAGAATAAAACAATGGTGGCAGAGCATAGCTAGGCTAGAGTACATTTTACCAGTGCTCTGCAGCATACAGATAATACATCTGTTATGAGTTCAGCAACCACATACAATCAGAATAAATGAGCAAATAGTCAGCTAGCCAGCCTAAACAAAACAGACTCATCTCAGTAACTGTGCATATGTGACTTGCTTCGATTAAAAAAGTACATATAAGCATCTTTTAACACTGTTACAAGAGTAACGGATCACTTTATTTCCAAACTGGTCAAAGAGCACCAAAGAACAGGCACACACTTGTTGCTAGCTCTACTCTTCCAATCTACTCTCAGAAAATCTGACTGTCTTTGTAAATTAGAACTTCAAACAGCAGGACATAAACACATACTAAGCTAATAATGCCATGGCAGTGCCACAATTCTATCAAACCAGCGTTATACTTGCTTAAACCTGCCAAGCAGACATTGTGAAACATATAAACATGCTAATGACATACAAAATGAACTTATCTCGCTAGCTGGCTCTCTCCAGTGAGAATGCTCCCTGCCACACACATACCATAGAGAGAGAAACAATAGAGGGACATGTAAAAAGAAAATGAAGTCTTTATATAAAGACTAACAGTTGATTTGATTTTGTGTTGGTTTCTGACTAAGAATGCGTAAATAAAGCACCATGGTTGACTCATGTAAGTGTCTGTGTTTATGTGTCTCTAAGCTCTTGTTGGGTTTTCCCCTTCAGCTGCACCAGCCTCTCCACCGGCCACGTCACGTATGAAAATCAGAGGGTATCAGGATCAGCCTACAATTTTCACGTCAGTCCATCCACAGAACACATTTTCTAATCTGAAGACACCACAGACAGTTAATACTGAGAAAAACATAACACATCTTATATGTCTTGTACACAGCTAAGTTAGCTAGCTACCCATTCTAATTGGCTATCAATGTCTTACTTTGTTAACTCTATATATTTAGTTACACATGCAGCTAAAAGTAATAAACATCGATAAGTTATCAATAAGTAATGGACAACGTTATTCTTCTGATTACATAATCACACATTTACTATTATTTCTTAAATGCACCCACCAGTAATTTCATTATGTACACCTTCCTTGATTCTATACACATTGTCCATATTATCAGCTTCACTTACCGTATAGGAGCACTTTGTAGTTCTGCAATGACAGACTGTAGTCCATCTGTTTCTCTACAAACTGCTATCCCTGTTTTACCCTGTTCTTCAGGGGTCAGGACCACCACATGACACCTACAGAAATGTAAATAAATGATGTTACCGAATGAATAAAAGTAATAAATACATAGAGATTCCTCTGTCTAATAACATAGCTATTACAAAATACACTGCTTTTATATAGAAATATATCTATTTCTTCAAAAAGAACACAAAAACAATGTACCATGATTGACTACATAAACAATTGACTATTATTCTTAGAATTGTTTGACAAGTTTAATGCAGTTTTCAATTGTTTTCTATGTTTTGACCTTACTATTTTATTTCCACGCCCCAGCAATATTATATAAACTTAATGCTTTGTTCTTTTTTCTAGTGCAGATGTTGAAGTCAACTCAACCCAACCACTGTCCTAGTCTAATGGATATATATATATATATATATATATATATATATATATATATATATATATATATATATATATATATATATAATAGAAATAAAAAATGTAATAAGCTGAATTGAATGTTAATCCAACTTCATAAACACAAATCAAATTTAAAATGAACAACAAGTGCAATATCCTGTTCTGTGAAGGTCAGTAAGGTTGGTTCTCTTATCTCTAGAAACAGAAAGTGAACTACCCAAGTCTTTTAGGCTGTTCACAAGATGTACGCCAGAGCATATGCTGGAGTAAGGAGATAAAAATGCTGCACAAGAGTACATGCTGACATTCTCTTCAAAATAAGCATTCTGAGACCACACTGGAAAGGAGACGTTCAAGGTAAAACTATTATTTCAAACTTGAAATATGCAAACGTTCACCAAAAATTGTGAAAAAATCATCCGGATTTGCAGTCATACTGTAAACAAGAAGATAAAGGGTCAGGAAATTTAAGTCATGCTATTAACACTGCATTCTTTTTAATATGCAATGGTTTTATGTGTAGCTTCACTTTGCCATTTCATGTATTAACCATGTACAGAAATTCCTTTTGAGGAAAAGTTAAAAATGAAATGTATTAAGGACTACTGATGTAGGACAATTTGCAGATGAACAAAAACACTTAAGTGTGGCTTACAAATTTAGCAAAAAAGCATTTTTCATTTTATACTGTAAATGCAGTGTTTCTCAACAAGAATTTTGAAGCAATTATGTGAACAACACAGCAGAACAAAAGTATCAAGCATAATTTTTTTTTCGTTTTATTTGCAGGTGAAAACATGCTGATGGGAGGAGGCCTGTACTTCAGCATTCTTCTCCATTTCCTTTGTTGTTGTGCGGCTCAGGACCCTGCTGTGGAGCCGTATCAAGATGTCTATGACAAGGGAGTGACAGCGATACCTGAAATCCTGAAAAATGGAACCAGAGAGGTTTTCTTTGTTAGCAGTCAGATTGATGTCATACCTAAAGGAGCATTTTCCAAAAACCCTCAACTAGAGAAAGTGGAATTTCTCAGTACATCAACATACTCTGTGGAGGAAGGTGCATTTGAAGGTTTAGAGAAACTGGAAATCATTGAGATTTCAGGAACAAGACTGACATCGCTGCCAATTGGAGTATTCAAAGATCTTAACACCCTCCATTCTTTAATTCTAAAATCAAATAAGATTCAGGATTTAGAAAAGGGACTTTTTGATGGTATCAAAGGGCTTGAAAAACTGCAGCTACATGACAACAATATTTCATCAATTGAAGAGGGAATATTTGATCACTTGGAGAATCTCCAGGAGCTTCATCTTGCAAAGAACATTCTCACATCTGTTTCATCGTCGCTTTTCTCTAATCTCAAGAAACTGCAAGTTTTTAGGATATATGAAAACCAGTTGACATCCATGCCAGATGGAATTTTTGATAATCTCCAGAATCTGAAGGAAATAGCCATACAAGGCAACAGAATCACACACATACAACCAAATTTGTTCCCACATAAAAACAAATTGACAAAACTGTATTTGGACAATAATCTCTTGACTGAACTGCCATCCGGGCTGTTTGTGGAATTCTCTGTACTCAAAACACTAACACTGCATCACAACCAGCTCACCAGTCTCCCCTCTGTCCTTTTTGGAGAAACACAAAAAATGACTGAATTGGGTTTAAACAACAATAACCTTACAAGCTTACCTGCCAGACTCTTTGGCCCACTGAAGAAGCTTAAAAAGTTAGACCTGTCCTCAAATCACTTTTCACATCTCTCTGGAGAATCTTTTGAGGGCCTGGAGAAACTGACAGAGCTTAATCTTCAGAAAAACGCTATTGAGTCACTAAAATCCGATGACTTTGCCCATCTACAGTCCCTTACAACACTTAATCTGGCTAAAAACAACCTGAGAACACTTCCAGGGGATGTTTTTGAATCTCTTCCAAAACTCAGCAAGGTGTATTTGGATAAGAACCCCTGGCACTGCGACTGCCACCTGGTTTCTTTCTATACATGGATGAAAGCGAATGAGGACAAGATACGTTCTTCCTCTCCAGAGGGCGCCAGCTGTGAATACCCTGAGGATTTGAAAGGCCAGTCAATTCTTTCCTTAAACGAGGATCAACTCATATGTCCCACAACTTTGCTGACCACTACCACTCTGCTCACGACTACTCCTATGACCACTACAACTCTGTCAACAACCACAACAACCCTGATGACCACAACTCTCCCAACCACTACAACTTTGGCTACCACAACCTCAACAACCACTGCTATGACAACACAGGTCACCACCCAGCCACCAACAACCACAACGCTACCGCCAACAACGCTCACCACAACTCCCCCTACCACCACCCCAGAAACCACTCAACTTACAACTTTACTTAAAACTACAGCAGCACCAACCACCACTCCAGCTACGACAACAATTCTAACAACAACTGCAACAACCACATTGCCCACTACTACAGCAACAACCACAGTACCTACCACCACCGTAACAACCACAGTACCTACCACTACCGTAACAACCACACTGCCCACCACTACAGCAACAACCACACTGCCCACCACTAAAGCAGCGACCACAATACCCACCACTACAGCAACAACCACAGTGCCCACTACTACAGCAACAACCACAGTGCCCACCACTACAGCAACGACCACAGTGCAAACTACTACAGCAGTGACCACAGTGCCCACCACTACAGCAACAACCACAAAGCCAACCACTCCAGAGCCAACAACGACTACTCTTCTGACTACGATCAGTAGCACCACAAGGTTTACAACATTAATCTCCACCACCCCGAGAACTTTCATCTGTACTGAGCTCCACCTCCCTCAGTATCAAGAACTCTACTCCACCTCTCAAGCTGACAGAACCTCATCATGTAAGGCTGTGATGATTCCTTATACTGCAATGCTGTTGCTTGAGATCTGCTGTACAATGGTACTGGCTAAGTTTACATATTCCCTGTACTGCTCTCTTGAAGAGAAAGAAAGATTTTACTCTAGAGTCAACCTGACTCGTTTCTCCTACAAAAAATCTATTATCCTAAGACCAGTCCTGGAGACTGAGACTGAGTCTGAGGCTCTATAACAGAATCAATAAACTGTCGGTGTTGCACATGGATGACATTTATGGAACAATGATCATTTCGACATATTTTGAGTACGCAACCAGTACAAAACATTTAGAAGACATTGTAAAGCTACTGTCAGTAGAAGTATAAGTATAAGTACTTAAGCAAGGAGAGGTCTCTTCTGCTATTTCAGATTATTAAGGAAGGGTTAAAGTAGTGATTGTGTTATTGTGCAAGATGATTGTGACTAGACTATTCTAATACTATTGGCTCTGTATGTTAAGTTGATTTCATGTTCTCTGCATGGTGTTGCAATAGCAATTATATATGCAATGTTTAATCATTTCTTTCTGAATTATTATTTTTGTTGATTAAATTAGTTTCAAGGTTAGTTAAGTCATGTTGCACTTTTTTAATTAAAGTGATATTAAGGGAGAGCTAACAAACTAACAATATAACAAGATTTATTTTAGATATACAATGTGGATGTATAATTGCACTGGTTTAAGTAGAACACAGCAACCTCATCTGCAAATTTTGAAAACAATGGGACAGACTGTTGTTAAGCATGTTTAGTACCTTAAAAGCAGATTTTTTAATTATTGGTATTTTCCATTGTGTTCTTGGCAGCTGAAATATTGCACAATTTTGAAGCACGTAAACACCTCACCATGAGTGATAGAACGTCTCTTACAGAAGTCCACATCCCCACAAAAAAATCCTGCTTTTCAGTTTTAGCTTATGATGTAAAATAAACACATTTTAATTTGATTGTGCTGGTATTTGCTGTTCTACTAACTTTGTCATGTTTGATACTCTCTATTCACCAATCATATTTATTTTAGTGAATATACTTTTATGCCTTTAGGTGAAAATCTCATACGGCCTATACAATATATTTATTTTTAATTAATGGTGTACCAGACTTTTCAGGGACAGTTACGGGACAGCCCCTCCAACTATCACAAGTACCCCATTCTATTGGGCCACATTTGCACACCTGACACCTTTAACTGAATAATTTGCATACTGTAGTTGCTGTAAACAAAGTTATGTTTTCATTTGCAGCAAATATATCGTCACTGTCCAATGAAAAACAAGTTTTCAAACACCCAAAATCTCCAAAACTTTTCAGGAGAGACCGGAAACATACTTTACTTTCAATGTAAGTCAATGTAAACAATCATTGGCTTGTTCAAATGTAGAACTCAAAAAAATTAGTTCCGTGTTTTTCATTGGACAACGACGATATGTAGTTTGCTTTTACACACCAAATGTCTTTTCAATCAGTGTCACAGACAAACATCAAATTTTGGAATCATTTCAATAGTTTTTCTAGAGTGCTCCTGTCATTTCGATTGTTTGCTGTAATTGTTTGCACTTGTCCCTGGTGTTACCTGTCCATTTATACAGTGCCCTCCATAATTATTGGCACCCCTGGTTAAGATGTGTCAAAAGCCTTAAAATAAATTCAGTTTTTATTGTGGAAACATACTGTCACACTGAAAAGTGTAGAAAAATGTAACCTTTAACTCAAGTAGAGTTTTAGGGGGAAAATAAAATCCCTGACTAAGAAATAATATTTCTTCATAAAATCACCTGTTCCACAATTATTGGCACCCCTAACAATTCTTAGGAAATAAATGTAATTAAAGAATTTCTGTCACTTCTACAGTAGTTTACGAAGTTAATCAAAGTATGTAGGAACATTTAATTAGCAATTCACAACTTCCTGTTTCCCTGGGGTATAATTATGACGTGACACAGAGGCCATTTCTCTTCAACATGGGAAAGACAAAGGAACATAGGATTCAAGTAAGGCAGATGTGTGTTGACCTTCACAGGTCAGGCAATGGCTACAAGAAAATAGCCACTCGCCTACACCTGTCCGTATCTACTGTCAGAGGAATTATTAAGAAGTTTAAAACAACTGGAACAGTGGTAAACAAGTCTGGACGAGGACGCAAGTTTATTTTGCCTCCACGCACAGTGAGGAGGATGATAAGAGAAATAAAAAGTTCTCCAAAGCTCACTGTTACGGAACTGCAACAAATGGTAGCATCTTGGGGTCACGAAGTCTCCAAAACAACCATCAGACGCTATCTACACGCCAACAAGCTGTTTGGGAGGCATGCACGGAAAAAACCTTTTCTCACTCACAATCATAAACGTAAACGTTTGGAGTTTGCTAAGCAGTACTGGAACTTCAACTGGGACCGTGTGCTTTGGTCAGATGAAACAAAGATAGAGCTTTTTGGCAACAAATGCTGTAAGTGGGTCTGGCGTAACACAAGAGCTGAGTATGCAGAAAAGCACCTCATGCCCACTGTGAAATACGGGGGAGGATCAGTGATGCTGTGGGCCTGCTTTTCTTCCAAAGGCCCAGGGAACCTTGTTAGGGTGCATGGCATCATGAATGCTTTGAAATACCAGGACATTTTAAAACAAAATCTGGTGGCTTCTGCCCGAAAGCTGAAGATGGGTCGTCACTGGGTCTTTCAGCAAGATAATGACCCTAAACATATGGCAAGATCTACACAGAAATGGTTGACCACACACAGAATCAAGCTCCTCCCATGGCCATCTCAGTCCCCAGACCTTAACCCCATTGAAAACCTGTGGGGTGAGCTGAAGAGGAGAGTGCAGAGGAGAGGACCCAGGTCGCTGGATGATTTAGAGAGATTGTGCAAAGAGGAATGGTCGAAGATACCTCTTTCTGTGTTCTCCCATCTTGTGAAACATTATAGGAGAAGATTAGGTGCTGTTTTGTTGGCAAAGGGGGGTTGTACAAAGTATTAACATCAGGGGTGCTAATAATTGTGGCACACATTATTTGATGTTAAACAATTATTTCTTAATGTGGGATTTTTTTCCTACTGAATAAATGCACTTGAGATAAAGGTTGGATTTTGCTCTTTTTTCCATTGTGGTCCTATATTATTAAAAAAAACCCTCAATTTATTAGAAGCTAAAGAACACATCTTAACCAGGGGTGCCAATAATTATGGAGGGCACTGTATATGAACTAACACCTGTCCAAAACCCTGTGTTGAAGTTACTTACAAAAATAAAGAATTATTTATTAATTTATTAATCATCATAAGAAGAAAAGGTTTATGGGTTAAAGTTGATAGTTCTTGTTATTACAGAGCTGAATATATCTATTGTCCTTGAGGCCGTGTGTGCATGTGTGTGTGGGTGATGCTAACACACTTATTCAGGCTATCACGCTTATTCAGACTTTCTTGCATCATAGTGGTTTGGTTGGTCACTTTAAGCAGTAGTTTTGGTGTGTAATAAGGAAAATTGAATTGAAGCAAACATGATCCTCTTAATTAAGTGGCGGTCTATTATAGAAACAATCATTACATGTCTTACAGGTTTACTGACAAAATTTTAGTAGCTGCAAATATTTGATACTCCGAATGTATGATGGTTTACATTCATCTTAACTTTTAGAACTCTAGTGTCGTCTTGCATAATTGTTTTGCTTTTAAAATGTACAGTAGTAGATCTGTATATGATGTGTTATCCTTTGTTTGTCTAGAGTGCTTGTGCAGAAAATGCTAGAATGTATTCATTCTATTTCCCATTATTAAATAAAAATAAATGATTAATATGAGGCAGCCATGCTTTATATTATTTTTTGTCCTCTTGAATTATTGCTGAGTGCTAACTTTCTGTTTGTAATGTTAAAAGATCAATGTAAATTGAAAGACAGCATGACAGAGCAAAATATTAATGTATAATAATATCTATCATGTGTATCAGTGTTTATCTGTTAGAATATGTGTTAGTGTGTTTTTTTTTCTTTAAGTATTTTTTAAGTACAAGATTGGAACACTCCCTCATTTTATGGTGTGTTTCTTTTTAACTGGGAGGCTGGGTTTTTCAAGTTCCCTGTAGAAAGTTTTAACTGGAACACCCCCACAAGTCAGATTTCCTACTTAAAAGCTCAAAAGAGCCTCACCAACCCTGACCTCAAAATCCAAGATGGCTGTCCCATGCAACAAGGCTCTAGTATTATACAGTTCATTAGTGTGTCTATTTGTGTCTAATTAAATCAGTTGTATAAACAGTGTCCAACTTCTATCTGTGGATATGTTACTGCAGTTTTTGGACTACTACATAATCCAAAATGATACATAAAAAACTATGGCTAATGGATAACTTGGCTAGTTAGCATAGCGACTGTTTTTACAAAACAGGAAGCACATTGAAGGGTTTTCCTGGAGGCATCTATTATGACCCCCTCCCCATTAGTTTAAATAAGGACACAGCAAATAATGTATCTAACAATGGCTATGTTGCGGGATAGCAAATTATTGCTACAATTGTGTACCATACCTACTGACTCTGTGAAACAGCACACAGCAAGTTCTAGCTTCTTGTTCACATTTTCCCATTCCACCTTAAATAGTGCAGCAGTAACATTTTTGCCACTTACAAAAAAAAACACTGTAATTTTCTGTGACAATCCTTCTTAAAGGATAATACACACATGCATTAAGCTGCATTAAAATGCATTTTTGGATACTAAATATAACACTGCAGTAACTTTGCAGTTAAAATATAACATTAATTAAGTACAACTGCAATACTAAGGCAGTTATTTAAATTCATTATTAAATTATATTAGTATAAAACAACTGCAAAATAAACTGTATGAGCAGCATTGAAGCTAAATATTGTGATTAATAAATAATCCAAATTTAAACACAAATTTAGTGATACAGCTGAGAACAAAGCTGCTGAAACACAGTATCTTTTCTGTTCAGGGAACCAGCCTTGCGACGGGAAGGCCACTGGTTCGATCCCCTGAACTGACAACACGCTGAAGTGCCCTTCAGCAAGACACCTAACTCCTAACTGCTCCCAGGTCGCTGTGGATAGGGGTGCCTACTGCTCCCTAGTTTGAGTGTTTCGAATGTAGCTCCACCTCTGCTTGATCTCTATGACAGCAAGGAGGGCTGCAGGCAAACACATGTCCCTTAAAACATATATGGAGGGATATACGAAGTGTATAAATAGGATGATTCTGAGAATGCTTGTTTTAACTTTCAGGTTTTTCAGGAAAATCGATTTTGAATGTTTTTCACTGATACAAGCCAACATAGGACTGACAGCAAGTTGCTCTTCTAAGGATATTCTAAATATTTTCACTGTTTCAAGAAAATAATCTCCATTGCTATTTCGATAAGAAGCCAAAAACATTTAATATCAATTAATATAAAGAGATTTAATTTTAGGCAATTTTAAAGCATTTATACTGGTCCATTAATCTTGAGGTTTACACACAATATAACTGCTATGCTCAAAAGATGCTGCTGTGATTTGCTTATTTACACTGAATGCATATTAAACTGATAAATCATGTTTTCATGAGCTTGTTTTCTGGTTTACATTCACCTACAATGTGAATTATTCAGTAACATAAAAGCCACAAGTGTATTTTTTTGAAAAAGCGAAGTTAACTAATTTACGTGGCAACGTCCGGGACTGAAATTCTGGCGTCTGAAATGTCTTTACAGAATTTACCTGAAATTCATAGAAATCGACACCTTATTGCCGGTAATGCTTCTTTGATGGTCTTACTTACTGCGTTAGTTGCCTTTTGTCCATTAAGGGAAGGTGACATATTAACTGAAAATATTAATTGAAAGCGTTCCCCTTTCACAGTAGTTCCATACTGGTGCTTCAGGCTACTAATGTCCTTCGTAGTGGGCATTAGGACTTACTAAATCTGGTTTCATATGAAATTAATGGTTCATTTCTTTTTAATTAATTACTAATTTAATGTATTCCTAATTTATTAAACATTGTTACATAATTGTGCATTTAAAAAATAGACCATTAAAATGAAATGGACCATAAGAGAAGTTGGGTACCACCTGTGGAAATTGTGATTAATATAGTTTAGTTTTTTGTTTTTATACAGTGCATTTATTTTTTTTTTTATAATACCAAAGGTGGAAATGGTATAAAAGGTAAACAATGTTCATTTACTTAGTTTTCATTTACATTATTGTAATTATTGTTAGTTGGTGCTGATGCTGTATAGGAGCAAGTTTACAGCAGAGCAGAGTTGAATATGTAATACTAATGTAAGAAAATGTTTTTATTTATAAAATAGACATGACTAGGACCTGCAGAATATAACTACAGCAACATTTAAGGTGGAATGGGAAAACTGGAAAGCGAAGCTGGTGAAAGCTGACTTCAGCATCTTGGAGATTTCTTCTCCATTTCTACACTCACTGATGTTAACACGGCTCTTTGCTCTTGCCTGATCTAAAACCTGTTTAATCTGAATCAGATTTTCTCTTTAGCTGTTTATCTCTCCTTCTTAACAATGCACAGAACATAACTCCCAGTCCTGTGTGCAAGCAAGAATGCCCCCTGTTGCTCATTGGCTGGAACAATGATGTTCAGCCTGAGCCGCTTTGAATTTTTTAAATTTAATACTCACTTTGTGGAAATGTTATTTCTTTTACATACCCTCATATTTTGAGACTAAATAAAATAATATAAACTTTTTAGAATCTATTTTTTGCTGTCAAATGTCACTGTGACCTGGACTATTAACAAAAAAACAAGAGCAAAATTACACCCTATCCCACCCTATAGTTGTTTACAAAGACTGTAAACAACTATAGTTTGTGTATCTGAATAAGATATTTAGGAGCTGCAGGTTACCTAAGAGAGAGTAGGGTCTACTGCCTGACGTTAATATCTTTGGACTGAGATCTGTCCTTTAAACAGTGTGTAAAAAAACAGACCTTCTGTGTGCCAACTTGGCCCTGTATTTAAATTTCTGCCTATTGCTGCCTATATTCATGGTAAACAGACATTGTGGGGCCATTTAAAACATTCTTCTGGGGAAGTATGCCCCATGACCCCCTTATTAAAGGCTTAGCCCCCTATTCATAAATCTCTGGGGATGCCCCTGCAGATCCTGCCTTTCCTGCTTTATTCAATTAAATTACTGTGGGAAAGGTATTTATCCTTTGGGAACAAATGTGTTAGGAATATCAACTTAACATGTAAAATGGCAAATCTAAACCCAAACAGGGTGCCCTTAATGGTCTGAACCATTTTATAGCTGGGGTCTTTGTGGCCAGTATTTCTTATTTGGGCCTATACTGTCACCTGCTGGTTAGATCAAATCTAATGCAAGTTCCACAGTCATACCTAATTCTTTGCAACACATACTACCGTATTAGTATTAGTGCTGAGAATGGTTGTCATATCTGGTCAAGTAATATCTGCCATCCATACAAAACCTTTTTTTTTTTAATTGACGCACAGCCTGCAACAGGTGTATTCTCTACTGGTGCTGGACAGTCAACCACAGTCCAGCAGATACAAATACATCTGGTTTAACTCATCTGTCAATTACCAGGTTCGCTAGATGTCTTTGACTAGTAAAAGCACCAAGGAGCTGGACTGCAGCCCTCGAGGACCAAAAGTAAATGCATCTGGCCGAGAGAATGGCTGATGATTATGTAGCAACAGATGGGCTACAGTCAGTAACAGGACACATACAAAATGTTCTTACACAGAAAAGGCAGCCAACTCAGTATAATGTGGCAGTCACAATAAACCATTTACGTACAATTCTTTTAGCATTAAGCAAACATCAACCTGCTAGGAGCGATGGCTGGGTAATTTCCAGAGACTGTTTTAAAGACTGTAAATCAAAGACATGTTGTCATGCTTGTAAGGCCACAAAAAGGGGGTTCACATTTGCTACCTCTGTGAAGTTTATCCTTTATGCATTGGTTGAGGATTTTGTATAGGTGTACAAGTGAGAATCTGGAGAAATCTGGATAGATGCAGGGGGTCTACACACACAATCAAACATCAAAATAACAAGTAGTCCTTTAGAGCCAGACAAGGGAATGGAAAGGGAGAGGGACTGAGATTACTAAAAACAATGTTTGCAACCTTTCAAATAAAGACAAACCTCCATTTATCCTAACCATAACCCCATAAAGCAGCTTGAAGAAGCAATCTGTAAGTTGATACAACCTTTCAGATTCATATTCCAATCAAACAGGGGGCAACTTATCACCAGAAAGTTGAAAGTTGTCATGTCCACCCCATCATAAGAAACAAAGAAGTGCACTGTGGTTCTTCCTCCTTCTTACCTCTTTATCAGTCTAGAAGAAACGCTTAAACTTTGTCCCTTTACTCACCAGGAACTTCTCCAGCGGTGGAAAGCAGCAACATTGTCAACTCTTGTTTTGCTGCTGCTTATTTCACATCTTTTATTGCTGCCAAACATGGTTTCTTGTTAAGAGTGGGTGATGGTCGCTGGCCAAGAGCTTGAGCCATCACTGTATTTGCTCTTCTTAACATTGGCTTCCTGTCCTTAAATTATTTAACCAGGAGTGAAACATTCAACATGCTTGACAAGGCTTGTCAGGGTAGTGCAACTTACTATCGCTTGTTGAGGTACAAAGTGGTATTATGACACAGGAGGGGCTGAGGCCGGCTGGTACACATGCTAGAATTATAGGATAACTCTGTAAGATAATATATAGATGTGTTTGACATTTAACAGTCATTAACAATTGGTTAATTAATTTTCTTAATCGTGGACACAAATTACAAATTGCAGTCCATCAACAAACACTCCTCTAACTCTCAGTGTATGCTTTGTCCAAACAGAATATTTACTATTTTAGGGGCCAGTAGCATTGTGGGATGGTTGTTTAACAGGTATTCTATCTAAAAGTTTTTTTTTAAATCCAGCTAAAAAAATTATATATAGGTTTAAGAAATCTAGCACTTTCTCATTGAAACATTTCCCTGAGTACAGAATATATATGTGTATATGGCCACTTGGTGTCAGTGTTGTAACATATATGTTTCCTAGACATGGCAGTATAACTGTTCTAAAGTACTCAAATCACAGCTCTAAACTTATTGGAGCCTCATATTTATTTTCAGCCATTAATTTGTGAGGACAATGTGGCCAGTAACTGTTCGTTTTTTAAAAATTCAGACATTTTTATCCGATGCCCAGTTTTAAAAATCTCCACTATGGCCATAGAGTTTAAATGCATAAAACATTCTGATGTAGTATTTTGCATTGTGATCAGAGGACATATCATTAAGCCCCAGTAGAGGTCACTTTTTCGACATAAAAGAGGATGCTTTAAGTCTCCGCTTCACATAAATAAAACAGTGCTTAAAGATGAAAAAAGTCCCTACATTCTGTTTTTCTGTGCAAAGAAATAGACCAAAGGAAGCAGTAGTGGTCAGACAGAGGAGAATGGGAGACATCCCAGAAGAGGGAGGACACTTACATCACTGATGTATAAAGTCATGCAGATGCTTCAGAGTAGGTCAAAGGCCCCGCTCTGTAAACAGATTTGAAGAACTGTGGCAAATACTGCAAGTATTTTTATCTAGAAAAGCAACTCATTAAAGCAGTAACCTATACACAAACTCACCTATTTTACAATTACTGATAACTTATTATATTATATTATATTATATTATATTATATTATATTATATTATATTATATTATATTATGTTATATTATATTATATTATATTATATTATATTATATTATTGAACTGTTGTAATAACACTGAAATAATATTAATTTATTAAATAAAGTGTTTAATGCTTCCATGTTTTGAGTGCCTATGTGATAAGAAGAGCATGCTTAATATTCACGCCTATTTATCAAAACAAATTGCACATGAGTGTTCATATCCAGAATTGCTATGGTGATAAGATGAGGTATTTAGTAGTCATGGGGATGGCTATGCAATGCATGCATATTTCATCTAGTCTTAGCAAAATGAAAAGAATAGAAAGTTATAAAGCCTCAGCTGCAATAGAACACTTACATTTTGTGATGCAAATGACATGGACAAAGAGGCATTGGAGCTACAAAGCCTAAATTGATTAATTGAATCAATTCTGATCTTTGAGTTGAAGGCATGGAACAGTCTGTGGGCCGGTCGCTCTAAAACATGTTAAATATTGCAAAAACCCTCAAAAAATAGCTGAGGTTTATTTATTTATTTATTTATTTATTTATTCTCAGCAAATAGTTTGTTATATTTAGTACATTTCTGTTACAAATAGGCACAGTGAGTGGCCTATAATAATTGTTCAAGTTAAAAAATAATTCTGAATGTGAATTCCAATGATTTCTTCCAGCATAATTCCAGTATGATTCAGTCACTTTTAGTGGCACAATGGTCACTTATAGACATTACTTTACAGTGCTGTTAATAAGAGCACATCTTTGTTACATTTGCTACGAGTTTTAGGCTAAACTTACTGTAAAACAGTGACAACATGCCAAGTATTTTTTTTATTTTTTGCAGTATCTTTCTGTGTGGTGCTTTCTAGAGGCATTCGATTCTTTAGATGTCTTGTTCCTATCACTACCATAATAATAAACCTTTGAAATACTTAATATACTTAAATATTTAATTTGACTAAGCCAGTGATATTAGCTAATGACTGATGTGATCAGTGATTAATGATAGCTCTACTGCTTTATAGTTATTACTCCACTACTTCATAGTTATTACTCTTTTAGCTATAAAAAAACGTGACAATTATTTTAGTCCATGTTCACCTTATAAACTATTTACCACAAGCAAAGTTCAGATTTATTCTATATTTAATTTTTGCTATTGTTAAACAAAGAGATTTAACATTACAGTAACCCTTTCAGCATCTTCACACAGTGCAGTATGGACCTCTATGGACCTCTGCAAGCGATTATGTCATTTATTGGCTGTCCAATTAACCAACTGCCAAGGTCTAGCTGTGATCTCCTGAGGAGAGGTTGAGCAGCGGGGATCCCTCTGTTACACTAGTTTTCTGCCACCATGTCCTGCAGCCCGAGGCCTAATCAAGTTATCATATCAACAAATCTCTCATCAGGGGCCCGCGCCTGACACCAGCAGAAAGAGAGGCCAGCCGACGACTAATTTCCAGCAGCGGGATGCTGGGGCTCGCCCACCAGGCTACATGAAGGGTACCTGCGGCCCCCTAGCCGAGCTGCTCTCCTTGTCCCATCGAGAAAGTCTTCCTGCTGAGGCACGACAGAGCCCCCGTGGTCCTGCTGTAGGGGGAGGTCAGAAAAGATAGTGTCAGTGAAGAGTTTGGAAGCATTATTGAGAAACATGTACAAAGAAGCATGGTACACAATACAGTGACCATGCTGAGTGCAGAGGGGACCCCCTGTCGTCCTTAGAGGGGACTTAAGGTCAGGGGTTTTAGGGCTGGAGTGCTGCATCCTTGAGGAGGTTAATGTACTGGTAACATGGGGTCAAAGGACAGCGTTCATGCCTGTAGATCACTCAGGACAGCTTATTACAACCATGACTGAGGCAGTAGACGTGTGATGTCAAATGAATGACCACACTAAAAACTGTACTGCTGTGATTGTCCACCCTGTTTATATTAGGCCTCTTCTTTGAGTTTAAACACATTCAATATTTTGACTTAATGTTTTACAGTCTTTAACTATTAACTATTCTATCTAACTAAAAATCCACTAGTTGGACTACCACTAATATGCAGCCAGTGGTGTTTTTCCTGAAGGGCTAAACTATCGACTATCTTTTCAAACAAGTGTTATTGGTTGATTCGTCTGTCACATCCTAATATGCCCGTTAGGTTTAACCAATGAGTCATGACTGTATCAACCTAAAAACATCAGAAAGAAAATCTTTAATTTTAAAACCATTTCAAGAATTTAACATAGCAATAAAATTGTAGAAATGAAATACAACAAGCATGATTATATAAAATGCAGCAACATTTTTTTTACGTGAATAATTAGATCTATACCTGAATCTGCAAGCCTAAAAAGCCCTGAGGGTTCCCCACTGATATTTTACACAAAGATATTACCTAAAATGCCTTTACTTGTAATTACGATTGACAACAAAATTAGCTACCCATCTGACATGAATGAGCCGCCTGATATATTGCAACTACTTATTGGCAAGTCAGTGAGGACCATCATGTGACAGCTAAGATTAGAACCGGCAAATATTTTGACAACAGAAGAAGTAATGAGCAAGGCTCTGACTTGACTATTCTCAGAGAGGTTGCAAACACACTGTGCTTTTCTGTGTATGTGCCCGTGAAAGACTTATTCTGCAGATTTTAATCCATGAAGCTCATCTTTCTCTGGCATGGAGAAGCTCCCTGTTTATGTCCTCCTGGCTGATTCTGCATGTGGGCACGCGGCTGCAAATTCCCTAAGGGTGAAGAGATAAGAGACAAGATAAGAGGGAGCAGAGATGAGGTTTACAGCATGATCAAATGTTTGACAGAGTCTGGCACTACCTGTGCAGTTCCATACAGGCACACAAATAACAATACTCATAATATATATATATTTTCTTTTTACATTATGTGGTTGTTCCTTAAACTTCATACTCACATACTCACAAACTCACACATCTCTCACACATCTATGAAAATGGTTCTTAAAAATAATGATAATTAAGGTTTATTTAGAAAACCCTAAGGTTTTTTTTTAATGCTATTGTACAAAGAACTCTTTCTAAGAGTGTACAAGGATACAATGGATGTAAAACTTCATTAAATACCTGAAAAAATATGCTGTTCTATTATATATAGTATATATATATATATATATATATATATATATATATATATATATATATATATATATATATATATATATATATATATCAGTTACTTCCAGTTCCTAGACCTAGATCAGTTTTAGAGAATGTCAATCCAGGTGAACACAGTGCTAAAAGGATACATTCTAGCTTATTAGTATTTCTAAAGTTATTTAAAGTTGTTCTCCTCTTCAGCAGATGCACTAGAAGAAACAGGGCAGGTATACTGAAAGCCCAGCTGGCGGGGTGCAATAGTGGCGTGACCCTTAACCTCAGTACACATATTATTCTAGTTGCAAGGAGGCCACTGCAGCAGCCATGGCTGCCTGCTGATCTCTACAATGCGGCCCTTTCCTCAAGCCACGTCTGGCCAAAAAGGCCCCCTGGAGCTCCAGCCGCCATCCAGAGGCCTTTCAGCGTGCTCTGTTCGGCCACGGAGGTGATCCACAAAGGAAAGGGTAAATCAGAGAATCAGAGAGAGCGAGAAAGAGAGAGAGCAATAGAGAGAGACTCTGTATTGAAGAAGTTACAAGGGGAACAATGGACTTTAGACTCCATCTTAACCCGCTACAACATCTGTGGCCTGCTCTCTGCTCTGAACAGAGGATACAAATTGTGGTGGTGAAGAAAAAAAGTATGTCTCTTTTTTTTCCCGCCAATGTTGCTCATGAGAGGTCGCACCACACCATAATCCCTTTAGATAGGATCACTGAAAAGGGTCACTGAATACATCGTTCTGACGAAGCCTCTCAATTACCTGTTCGTGAAGAAAGGTGACTCGAGGTCTTCCCCGTCAAGAATAAAGATTGTGCGATTGACTTCACTGTGACAAGGCCCAGATGGAAGGAGTGGTGGTTCGTGTGGTGATGGGAAAGCCACATGCAAGGCCCAGACGTCTATTAGTAATTTCTCATGGGCCTTCTGGCAGGAAGGCTGTCACTGCCTCTTTCTCTCTGGCCTCCCCACTGTCTCTGTGCCTTCCTCATCTGCGTCACGTGTGTGGTAGACTCTGGCCGCAAGATGTACTGCACATAGGAAATCCCTTCATCTCCCCAACATCGATGTAAAAGACACTATTGAGCATTACGACCAGCGTAGATCCCACTCTCTGTTTCTGCCGCCACCAGAAAAGAGTAATTCCACATTGGCTGCTTTTGTAAAGATCTAAGAGGATGTGGGATGATGTGGGTAGATTCTGTCTGGCCTCAGAACATCAAGCTGCTGGTGTCTTTCCTCAGGAACCTGATTAATTAGATATGTGCCTGCATATAGTTGAGCATGCATGTGAACGAATGAATGAGGAAATCATATTAGCTGTTTCTGATAGGTTTGTATTTGCATCGAGAATGGACAAACTCCCACAGATACCTGAATGCACTATTCTGTCCCAGTTATAAGTGGGGATCTCTCAACACATGAATGCTTATGGAAAAAAAAAACGAAAAGAAAAAAAGCTGCTCAATCAAGCATTAGCCCTCTCGCCCCCTTGGTGGTCTCTTCTTTGGCGTGCATTGCGTGCCAGTGAACCAGGCAGTAATGTTCATTACCCTAACCCCAAGAGGGAGAACCAGCTTACCTTTGTCCACTCACAAAATGATTAGAGATGGCTGACCTGAAGTCACTGCTGGGTAGGTGAGTGGGGGAGAAGCTTGCCCTCTAAAACGATAATCTCTTGGATTGCTCTCCCCATGGTGCTCTTCATGTCCATTTCTCTTTTGGGTGGATAACAAGAGACGTAAGCTCCTTAACCCTGAATTACAATTATTGGAGGGCAATCACATCCCTCTCTGTAATAGTGACCTCCTCTTCAGTCTCAGCCACTTCTGATGAAGTGCCTGTAATACGCATATAATCAATGTTTCATTGAGCTGCAAGAGATTTTCATTAAGGAGTTACTCACCGTGTCGTTTTTTTATTGCATTCCTGTTCAGAGGGCTAAGAAACAGCTAATGCTTTTCTCTATACAGCAGTGCTGTCTGCCACTTGAAACATTAAAAGAGATAAAGAAACAGTCCTGGCTGAATTAGATGAAGACTCAGCAACCCAGGAAACCCAAAAGTGCTGCTTTTGTTGGTATAGGGAGCGAAGGAGTTATAGAAGTAAGGAAGTATTAGAGACCAGCCAACAACTGCAGAGAGAGAGCTAACTGCATTAGCAATTATGATGTATGTGTCTATGTTTAGTGGAGTGTCTTTACACACTCGTTACTCATAAAACCCATACCGCCAACACATTTATGTGGCTCTCGAAATGAATGAGGCAGCATGGGATGACCAACTGGGTAATGCATACTGGGTAGGCTGCTCTATCAAGAAGGCAAGCCTGAGGGTATTTACCTCCTGGTTACTTTTTAATGACTGTACCCACCTGAGGTGATATGAGCGTGTGTGATCCACTGTAAACTGATTAATCAATCTATGAGAATTCAGTCATAACTCTGCTTTTGGATCAAACGTTTGTATCTCCAAATTAATAACTTTACAGTATAAGCTCATACATAAGAAGCTTAATATGGTAAAACTGCTGGGGTGGGATAACTTTAAAATGTCCTGAATTTCTTCGTAAATCCAATACGAGAGTTTTACAATTACAGCATGACCTGATTACTATTATCTTCAAATGACTTCATTATATGTATAGTAAAAAAAAAATAACTATGAGATAATAATATGTCAGTCAAAGCACATGCTTCTCTTCTCTGTATCTTAATATGCTATACACTTTGCAGCAGTGATCAGGGTTCCACACTGCTAACAATGGTCTCTCTCTCATGCTCTCGCTGTCTCTCTCTTTCTCTCCAACATGGAAGGCTTGAAATTCTATCAGAGACTGACTGCAGGGTTTAACTTCAAGTATCTGTTGAGTGACAGAGCAACTGAACAGCTGTTGTGTGAGGGAAGTGATAAGTTGAATTTTGGTTTTAAAGAAAAAAGCATGCAAAGCATGTTACAGTTACTTGTTATTTATTTAAAGACTAAGCTAGATTAAACAAGTTTGACCATTTGTATCGATTTATTTGGCATAAATAAATAGAAAAAATATTTTTTAATTAATGTGTTCAGTGGTACTGAAAAAAAAACATGTTAAAGTAACAATATTCAAATTGGTACATCTGTTCCACACAAATAATATATTAAACTGAATTGAGTTAAATTAGGTACTTACACATGGCCATATATTCTATGGATGATTTATTTCATTTATGTCAGTTTAGATTTTTTATTGCAGCCAAATTGCATGCAGTTTCATTTTACAGTAACATAAATGATATGCACAGTTCAATAATTAAATTTAAATAATTCTTGAATAAAGTCCATTTCTTAAAAAAGTAACATAGTACAGCAAATATAGTATAGTAAATTATAGCATAATAGTATAGATAAATTAGTACAATTACTCAAGTATTTTTTATCCCACATAGGTAGGTTTACACAGGTTGGCCAAACTGGGTGATGTTATATGCGGTTTGAGACATGTGATGCTAAAATGCTGGGTCTGCAATTATGTCATTATTTTAACTATCTAAACCAACATAGAAGACCAGACCAAATAAAAAGGAAACTGATAGACATGTACATTACATATAGGTGCAGGTTTTAGTATTACATATCTGATCTGACACTTAAACTCAAAGCCATTCATGGGAGATCAGTTAAAGTGTTTTCCTGGGGTCTTACTCACATATACATTTACAGAATATCTTTTAGGTGTAGTTTTGTGTGATTGATTCCTCTTCTGGGCTGTTTTAATATATTGTGTTTATTTAATTTTGGAAGAGACATTGCCTTCTATAGCCCTGTCAGTCCCCCCCCCCCCCCCCCCCATCCCACCCCAACCCTAATAAACCCAATGCCTAGAAATGACATGAGCTAGCCAGCAGATGAGTAAAGTGCATCATATTCAGAGTCCTGCAACAGAGGACTGTTTTACTTCAGTAGTGTTTATGTGGGGCGGTTTATGTGTTTGAAGCTATTGAGGCTGATGACATGGTGGATCATTAAGCTTGGTGCCTTTCTTTTGATGGTTTGTTTTTCCCCCCTTTTGCATCTGATCCAAAATCTCCAAGAAAAGAAAACCTTATTTTCCAGCGAATTTCTTTATGCTGCCGGTGAAAAGTAGTGACAATAGGAAATTGACAGACGCCGGCCATGCCACTCAAAACATCAATGCAATAAAGTGATTTAGGCCCACAGTGTCTTAAGATAAAAATGAGGAACACTACAAAGTTAGCCCCATCTAAATGGCCCCAAATGATTTTTTCTTCTTTTTAAACCTCTTTTCTCTCTTAATTACAATATGTTGGTGCTCTAATAGGATTGTCAACCACCAAGGAGTGAAGGCTTTAAAGGAATGCTTTCCAGTTGAAATGTGCCTTTGAGCACTGATTTTCCAGGGCTTTCTTGCTTCACTTTTAAGCTCGATCCAATTCGCCAGCCCTTTCACTGTAACTGGGATACAAATCCATGCCATTGCAGCTATCAGAGGCCCGCAACGAGCATGAAAAAGCTGCATTACATCGTGCTCTTTTCGGTGGGGCCATTTTGGCTCCTTCATGAGCGGAGAGCCCATCCGTCACAATGTGGCCCACGTCAACCTGCCAAGAGACTCCGTTACTGGGATTCGTCATAGAGGAGTCACGAAATCTCAGTCGAGACAACGCTAGCAGCCATCGTTTTCATACCGCCCAGGCTCTCTCTATCTTATCATTGAAACGCCATTGTCATGCCGCTCGCCTGCCAGAGAGCCTACCCCAGGCCAGCCCTTAAAAAAAATCGACAGAAAAGAGAAAACCCTGAGCGAGGATGCACCCGGGTGATTTCTCAGTTAGCCAGCACGCCTGTTCCTTTTTCACTCCCCCTATTCTTCCAGCAGAAGGTTCCAGCAATTGTAGAGAGTAGTTCTCTCTTAGCTATGGTATCTTTGTGTGCCAGTGAAAGGGAGTGATAACCATCCCAGCCAAGGGCTACTAGCACGCTTTGGCTCTGTCGGATGAGCATCCGAAGCGGCGCTCACGCCATCGCCGCACCATCCGCCCTCCACTAGGTTTTCACAAAAGAGACACATTTGCAGCCTTCCCCTGCAAATTCCTTTCCCTTTTGTTGCGGAGGGGAAAATCGCATTGCCATGTTTCCTCGCTAAACCGGGAGGATCTTTAGCGATGGTTCAGAAATAGATAGGGCCAAAGCAGAGACAGATGTGGAGAGAGCAGAGAACTAGGATTGGCGTCTTCTGGCCTCCACCGATACTTGTTACTTTAATGACATTGGCCCACATGCGTGGTGCTGGTTAGCAGGATGCAAGACGTTTGCATGACTGGGACTAGGCAGTTGTGACCTGCATTTTTGTGACAAGTTTGTCACATGATTTTACTATTTAGTTTACATTATATGGTTTCTGTGATTCCAAACAATTGCTGATTCAAAAGGGCCGGTGTGGTAGAATGACACCTGTTCTACATTACAGAGATTTAGGTAGTGCACTTAGGCTGCACATGTGGGATGAAGAGAAGCCCATGCTAGCACCTCATTGAACCCAGAGCTGATGGAGAGTCCTGATAGGCCGAGCCTGTGAGCTGCTCCCTCGGCTTGACAGGTCTGATGTGCAACTGGAAAGGAGGAAACGTACGAAAATCAGATTTTATGGGGCTTTCAAGGGTCTAGAGAAGGGGAAACCATGCTTTGAGTGACTAATAGAAAGCAGGAGATCCCAGGGCTCTATGCACTCTCAGATAGGCTGGCTAAAACTAAGCTACTGCAGCCCACCTCGAAGACCTGGCTGTTACCTCCGTCACAGTTTTGTTTTCAATTTGAATACGCTGCGGGGGAAACTTGAACACTCTCTTGTCCAGGAAGGGGTGGGATGCCAAAGGAAAGACTACACTCTTAAAAATAATGGTTAAAAATTAAAGATCCTAAATGGTTCTTGGCTTGAATGTATAGTTCTGGGAAGAAAAAAAAACATGAACTAGTATAGAACGTCTACATTACATGACTTTTTAGACTTTAAAAAGATTCTTCACCTCATATTTAAAGTTGCTTTAGGGAACCAAGGGTGGTTCTTCAATGGCGTCACTCCAAATCCTTTCTGGCAAGACTGTACCTAGACTAAGGCCACACTGCTGAAAAGCTAACAAGATCCTATCCCAGAAAAGAACAGTAAGCAAAGACATGCTAATACCTAAGAATTTATAGATAGAGAGTTGGCAGTACTGTGTAGAAACGTTCATGTCCAACAGCTTGAAACTTGTCCAACAACAAACACTACCTTCTTTCCCTCTCTGAAGCCCTAAAGGCTTTGCAATAGATGCAATTACAACATTGAGCAGGAAGACATTGGAGACTGAGGAGAGGAGGAAAGAAGGAGCTGGCGTATTAGTCTAGTAAACCCACTGATGACACCCTGCACTCAGACTCCAGACAGCCCACACATGGGCTTTCCATCCAGGGCCCGGCACGGCCTGTAAATGAGCTAGTAACCTCATTCGCTCACAGGCCACATGGGTGGAAGTACGCTTCAGCCTTTGATGGGACACCTGCAAAGAAATAGTATCTTTACTGCTGAATGCTGAAATGTGAACCAATGTGAGAGAAGGACTAGAGGAAGAGAGAGGGTAAGAGTGTGTGTGTGGGCTGACAGCCAAATATGCCCCCCTTAGCCTTTGAAGATTATTATAGGTGGTGTTATTCAGCAGCACATAAGGAGCTATTTTAACACTTACATCACTCTACCCTCCAGCAGCACGAGCCGTATAACAGTAGACTCTGAGGGGGGCTTTCACTAGCTTTCAGACAGACCACTTTCACTTGTTTCTCATTGATTCTTTGTCCATATATGAAAATTTTCTTTAGTGCATTTCTTTATTGAACTAATAAGCCAAGAGAGACTGTGCATTTCAGTAAACATAGCCTGGTTAAAAAGTAGTACAATTATTCACATACCATTATTCAATAAATCACTCCTTTATATTATTAATGATCATAATAAGCGATCTGCGCCCAAACAATATTGTTTGTCAAAAGTTTGCCAAGCAGCACATTGGTCAAAATTATTCCATAAACAGTAAAGATTTTTCATTGCCTTAACACTAGAGATGGCAAGCAAATGTAAGTATTGTGAGTTTGATGCACTTAATTATGACTAATTAAATCCTGGCTGCATGCTCCATTGCCTGTGTGATTGAAGCCCCTTTGTCATACAGCTAAATTACATTGTGTTTCGTAGGTAGTTGTCTCTGAAAGGCTCTGTTCAGCATTGCCTAGCAAAGGCTTCCTTAAATGTTATAAGCATTGATATTACTGATATCAACTCAGCGTATGTTAACATAAGTTAAAGCATGACAGATGCTAGTATTAAAATTAGCAACTTTAAATGATAGATCAAAATATGAATATATTAACTTTGGCACCACCAAGTAATACAAAAATCAACTGATGTGTACAGTCATATGCTTACATACTGAGTAAATTAATATTTATACTATATTGCACAGAGCTTAGACCATCTGATTTTACAACTGTAATATTATGCATTGCCTTATTTTGTATACCAGCAAAAGTATGACTACATTCTCATATAAGTGTATAAATACCAAGACCTGCCTGATATTTGATTTAATTGTTTTAGAAAAACAGGGAGAGACTCTGCTTAGAGGGAATGAGGTATGCTGTGGTCACTATGATCCGGTGGTCAGACAAGTTAAATAAAGTCAGTTGCATGTTGCTGCTCAGTATAGAAAGCCTTGGAAAGTAAACAGGTTTTAAACCATGCTCTGCCCTTTACTGGGAAAAAGCCTGCCCCAGACGGAGGCCTGCAATTACACAGAACATAAACACAGGCTTGTGGACGAAGGAGCGCAGGTTAGTGAAGGGCTTCATGTCGAGCTGCCATGGGAATAGCTCGGTCCTGCATGGCTGCGTTCTAGCTAACGGGGCATATTACCTCATCTCCTTATATTTACTGTGTGAAATAAGGTCAAAGCTGGGCCTAGCAGCCGTGCAATAATAGTAACCAGAATAGACACATATAACTCGAATCACTGCAATGCAAAACAAAAAAAATGCTCTAGTTTTCAAGCTATTACTATCTGCTGTTATTACTTTTAATAGTTATATAATTTGTCATAATATACTTATGTTTACATTCAGTTTACATTATGGAATAATTAACTTTTAGCCAGCATCTCACATTTTTTTTTATTTCTAGAAATGACAAAAAATAAGATTTTTTCCTCTTAATTGAATACTCATAACACAACCCTTTTACTACAATCAGACATATGACATTAAAGGTACTGGTTGATACATTTGATACATTTGCTACATTTTCTCAGCTTGCTTTGTTGAGCTACATGCGATAATTAATATTACAAATTACACCGCGTTTTTGTTTCCGCCAGCAATAATATTCCTTCTATGAACCCCACTAGCCGCTAGCTGCTGTATCTCTCCTGTATGGCCAAACCGATCCTCCCTCAGGGATATCCAGCTCTTGTGGAGGTCCCTGACCCTGAATGGAAGCAAAAGAGCCACCACTGGGCTAAAAACAATTACCAACTAAAGAGCTCCAAATCAGCCTCTTCATAGAAAACAATATAATGACAGCCACTGTTATTTACTGTAATGAATTGGGACCCATTATGGGAACAGGGTCCTATGGGGACTACTTATTGAGGCTTTTGAATGCTCCCCCACTGAATACACGTCAGGGGATATAAAGGCCTCTCAAAGTTACACTGAAGATGTAGCTTTGTCGATAAAAGAGCTGGGCTAAGATCATATTTACACACCATTCATTCCCATTATAAAGCCTGTTCAGCCACATCCTATTTGGATAAGAGAAAAGGTGTGTGTGTGTGGTAGGGGGTGGAGTAGGGTAGGGGACGGGGGGAGGCGGTATAGTGTGGATGTATACTGTATTCTCCAGAGTCAGTTCACAGAAAGGCTTGACTCAGGCATGGGAAAGCAAATAAGCGGGATTAACTATCTTCAAAGGTGCAGCGGAGTGAATGGAAGTGCACTGAGCTCACACAAAGGTGGAAGAGAGGGAAACACTCTTATGTGCTTATGATGCAGTTAACAAAAAAAAAAAAACAACACCAGCAGACCGTTTTTTCAAACGATTAAAATTAAATCTTTAATTTACAATGTATGCATGTGCCTTATGAAAGAAATTCCTTTTATGCTCTCTCTGCCAACCATATACTCTGCTCTGCAAAGGTCACACAGATTGGTACTAGACATGCCACAGTACCGCTGTCTCTTTGGTCATACGCATACTCCAACCATTTGTATGGACAAGCACCGATCAGATCATTTCTTCTTTACTACTAAGCTTTAATTTTTATTATTATTATTATTATTATTATTATTATTATTATTATTATTATTTTATTTTATTTTTTTATTCTTTTTTATTATCATTATTTATAATAATAATAATAATTATTATTATTATTATTATTATTATTATTATTATTATTATTATTATTATTATTATTATTATTATTATTATTTTAACCACTTCAGTTAAAGCATCAAAATGTGGGATTATTCAAACACTCTCCTACCCCACAGAAAGAAACACACAGCTAAACTACTTCACACAAAATACCCATCAGGCTATAGTTACAGTTAATGTAATTTAAACTTAATGTAATTTCTGGTTTGTGCTGTCCAAAGTCTCATCTCTTATGTTTTAAGTATTTTAAAGACATTTCTTTGCCTATATTTTTGTCCATATTCGTTGCTCCTTCACTTTCAAATTCTAAATGGCTTGTTATTATTATTTTTGTTTAGTTGACAATAAGAAAGGAGTCATTTGATTAGTTTCCAGATATTTATTCTGTTTTTTCGAAGCAGAGTAGCAGAAGCCAAACTGATCATCACTGATTATCACACCAGATTTTGCTGCAGCGAGTCTAAATTTAATGCTCTTCTTTGACTTCAAATAATTCCCTCTGTTTTGTATAATAAATCCACTTTATTTATGTCCACCTAGAAAGAAGGCATAACCTAACAGTTCTTACATAAACTGGCACACAACACTGGGTTGTGTAATTCCCCTTTTACTGATCTTATACAAAAAAAATCACAGTATGCTGCAGGCCTCATGAGTTTGTGTGATAAATGATTATGAAAACATTCTACGAAAGCCAAGCTTCTCACAGAAGCCTGCAGACACTTCTGAGATTGTTTGCTTTGGATGTTCATATGTGCGCTTGTGTCCGTCTTTTTCCTACATGTTCAGTAGTGCAGCTACAGCCATGGAGATATCACCACACACACACACACACACACTAGTGTTAGCAAGTCTTTTCCATCAGGCAGTCGGGGGGAAAACGATACTGCGGCACACGGCATTTTGCACATGCCTTTCCGGACAGTTCCCACAGTTGCAGCCGTCTTAGACTGTGTGACCTTTGCCAGGAGTGCTGGCTGCCTCCTCTCAGCACACACACACATACACCCTGACACACACTCTCCGCTCTGCTCTCCTCGCCTCCTCTTCCCCAGGCCCTGCGGTTTGGACAGCTGCGGCCAAGCTGGCCGTCTCGCTCGTGGAAAACATCCGCCACACATGGAGTCTCACACTGCAGATCCACCACTTCTGCCAGACTGTGGGAGAGAGACATGATATGTGTGTGTAAGTGTGTGTGTGTATGTGTGTGTGTCTATTGCACGCATACGTTTGCTTCTGTGAATTGTGAGCCCATTATATAGATTTCTATTCAAACTAGACATACCCAAACCTTAACCAGAACTACTACTGGCCTCACCCTAAACATACCCTAACCATAACCTTTCACTTGCCTTAAATTGTATAATGTACATTGTGTGGACCAATGTGTGGTGCTATGAAAATGTATTTGCCCCCTTTCTAATTTCTTCCATTTTTGAATATTTCACAAAATATTGTTTTTGAAAGATGCGTTCATTTATAAAAGTGCTTTTTAGCTCTACCAGGCCCTACATGCCCTTTTAGCTACTAACTAACAAGCAGTTAACCAAATTTTATTGAATATCGGGTTCAGTTTTACTAGTCACACCTAGACCTGTTGAATCTAAACATCACTTGAATAGGACCTGTCGGAAAATGTGAAGAAAGTTAAAAAGCTGCACATAATGTCATGTGCAAAGGAGTATCAAATCTAGCAGACTATTTGAATCTAGCAGTGTGGAAATGGTTACAAAGCCATTGCTAAGGCTCTGGCACTTCAGTGAACTACATTGTGAGCCATTATCCACAAATATAGAAAACATGGAACACTAGTAAGCTCTTCCAGGAGTGGCTGGCTTACCAATACTTAATAGTACCAATACTAAATAACACAGAAGGACCTAAAGAACCTAAAGAACTGCAGGCCTCACTAACCCAAGTTGGGGTCAAAGGTGGAACATTTTGGAAGACATAGATCCTGTTACATTGAGCGTAAATCCAACACCACATTCCACTATAAGAACATTATACTGACAGTTAAACATGTTGGTGGTGGTGTGCTGGTCAGCGGCTGTTTCGCTTCTGTAGAAACTAGACGACTTATCAGTTTGTGCAGTTGGATTACGTAGGACACACAAGGCACACAAGCAACTCCAGCAATTCACATTTCTGTGTCATTCTAGATAAATCAAAGACATTTAGGCATGTTAATGACATTACAATTTTTATTTATATCTGACATTAACATGTATTTTAGCAGTTCTACAAAAACTACTTCAGCCCTGGCAAAAGCGCTCAGGCAGAACTAAAAGTAGGGGGTGATGGTGCACTACCAACATTTTCCAACCGATAACAAGCCCATTATCAGATATAGAGCTTTTGTTGTTTTAGGCTCATTGGTAGGTTAAAAATTTCTAACGTGGACATTACTATACATTTAATAAAAGTACACATTACCTTTAGCAAAAAAAAAAAACAAAAAAAAAACTTGTTGGGATTGTGCTATGTACTGCGCTCCTGATGTAAAAAAAAAAAAAAAGAAAGCTTTGGCAAGACAAATCAGGAAGTAGGTTTGAGAGAGGGATCTAGTTGTTAGCCGCAGATTTCACCTCAATCCAGCACCAAAAGACGTCCCCAGACATGTATAATGAGATCACACATTGCCCAGCAAGACTAAGAAGAGCTTTGTCTCCTTTATTTGTTTAAGGTGGAAAAGCATGAGGATGCAAGATCCCAGCACATTTGCCCACGACAAGCATACAATTTGTAATATTTGTATTGGCCTTGGAGATTTTTTTTAACGGTCAGAAGTCTGGGGGCTGGCTTTCCCATAGCTACACCCCTGGTGTGTACATTTAAGTGTGCTTGCTTGTGTTTGCATGTGCATATGCATGTGAGTGTACTGAGTTCATGTGTGTGTGCGTGTGTTTGTGTGTGTGCACTTGTAATGTGTGGGTTGCACTTTTTCCCAACCCTGAGGACACATGTCTGCCTGCCTCCCTCCGTCCCACACCATCCAGCCCCTTACACACACACAAACACATATACACACACACACACACACACGTCCCAGGGTTCATAGGCCTAATCCCCTGCAGCATGGATCCAATTTAAGGCCTCCCCGCCGTCAGAATGTGGAACATAAACAGGCCGAGGTTACACGCTGCAGCCCTGCGCCTGGGCCTGGGCCTTCAGCCAACTCGTCCCTTCTGAGATTGCTTCACTCCTTCAGCTGGACTCACTCCACAAGCTTTTTTCACTTAGGTAGCACAGCCTGTTTTTTTTCCGTAACCCACTCTTGCTGCTTAAGAAGGTGATTTTATGCTTTAACTCCCTCTCAAGGCCTCTCAGTTTCACCCTGTGGCTCAGCCAGACTTGCCTCTTGTTTCCTCACCTCTGCTTGTTCGCAATGACCTATAGACCTATATATCATACATCATACAAGCAAGACGGCTGGCACAAATTAGTTATAAGGATATCAATTATATAACCAATAGAGCACTACCTACAAATTCTAATTGCTCATATATTTGCTTCCATCTCACTGAATGACAGTAAGAGAGGGAGAACCACGTTTCCCACCAAGATAGAGGAATACCAGTTATCCTCCCAGCCATGGATTGCTATGGTATCATCAGGGCCCAGCACCATGCAGCTTGATTGGCATCCACCAGAGAACACCAGAATTGGCAGGTCCACCATTGGCTCCCTGTTCTCTTCACAGTTGAGAGCTAGAGCACATGAGACAGACTTAAATGAGTCTGGAGACACACTGGTGAACCTTATGCTGGCTGCAACATCATCCCGTCTGACCGGTTTGCCAGCAGGTCAGTGATGATCCAGGGAGGCATATCCTTGGAGGTCTGCACAAACCTCCACGTGATAGCCAATGATATCCTGACCGCTGTTACGTACCAGGGCAAAATCCTCAGAATTGTTCATTGTCAGACTTCACGCTGGTACAGGCCCTGCTTCTTCCATGAGCAGGATAATGCCTGACCTCACGTGATCAGAGTGAGTAGGCACTGCATGGACAACGAAGGCATTGATCCTATTGACTTCACGTTCTCCAGACCTGAACTGAGAACCTCTGGGATGTTATGTATCAGTGCATCTAGCGCCAATGATTAGCTCCACAGGCTATCCAGGAGTTCAATGATGCCCTGATCCCCCAGGATCTGGTGTCTCATCAAGAGCACAATTTATTTCAGTAAAGATGTTCAACATGAACCTTTTGTTCGTTGAGATCTCATGTGTGAAGAATTCCCTTAATTTTTTAATAACCAATTACCAATAGAAGTACCAGATATTGTTGTAACAGAGAAAATACGTACTACATCAAAAATGTGTGATATTTTTTTCACCTTTTATTTATTTATAAAGAATTTTAGCATTTACAACAGATTTTTGCCAGTATGATAATGACTCCATATGCATTGCATAAATTTATGAATTGTATTCCATTCTGTAGAAAGAAACTTAAAAGCTCTGATCCAGTTTACTGCAATAAAGAGGTCACAACCTTCTGACCAGAGCTCAGTATCTAGAGATCTGATATGTTCTAAAGACCCACTGAACGCAAAACTAAAAGGTGATAAAGCCTCGCTAAAAGCCGTACAGAGGAAAAGCATCTCCGCAAGCTGTTGATATAAAAAGATCAAACCGATGGCTTGTGAGAGCTTCTCTCCTCCGCGTGGCCTGCTCTGAAGTGCGGGTCATATCGTACCGAGGCTACAGCAGCACCCGGTGGGACCTCGGCCCTTCTGGATCAGATACAAGCTGCTCTAGCACAATCCCATCAAAACCAGCCTCATCCCACCAGTATATACCCGCACAGCCCCCACGGGGGGCCTTCACTCCGAGGTGCTGCACTCCTAAACTCACCCATCTCTCAGAGAGTGCCTGGGAAAAAAAATAAAGAAAATGCTAAGTTGAAAAGCGGCTAGCTTTTTGCTTAGAGCACTCAGCTTAAGCCTCCCCTGTGCCAAGAGCTTTCATCATTTAGAAGTCTGGTGCTCGTATCATACCTCCTAGCCGTAGGCAGCTGAAGCACCACTCGTTTTCACCACACACAGTAGGCTGCTTTCATGCAAAACAACCTCTGGAGCAATCCATGTCCAGGTTTGAAGGTTTCGTCTGCTTTTGTTTCCAAGAGTTGGATCTTAAAAATAATATTTGTGATTATGTAATCTCTAGCGATCTTTATAAAGAAGGTTTAGATGCTGGCAGAATTATGACCTTTGATGTGCGTGTCTTGCATCATTGCTGGGATGTGCACATTTCAAAGACTCAACATCATGTCCAGAAGCTCTTGGAGCCGTACTTCAGAAAAAGGAGATACATAAATAAATCTGCCTCCTTTCGTTGTTACAAGTGCCAAACAAAAGGTATGAGGGCCAAGGTTTGGCATGTTGTTGAATTTAGTATGGCTGCTAGATTTTGTTTTTTCAAGAAAATCACTACTCTGATCAAGTCTGTTCTGTTTAATAGTGTTTTCCCATAGACTAAATGGTAGAAGTGGAAAAGAAACTAGACTGTGGTAGAATATGAAAAATATATGTATAGTTGGAAGGGAATCAATAATAACATCGAGTTAAAAAGGCAAACCTTTTTGGAAAAAAAAATATGGAGAATAAGATATCTATATAGAGGTCTGTAAGACATTGGACATTGTGTGAAATAGGGGCAAGGAGGCGGCAAAGGATCAGCACTGGGGTCACAGAATAATCAAATGCTGTGTGAAGTGAGTGCAGGCCCCTGGACTTCCCTGATGTGCATGCAGGCCTCGATTGCAAGGCTATAGTGCAGTGATAGAGATACACGCATGAACAAAGGGTGAGAGAATGAATGAAGTGCCATAAAAACCAGATGATGCTTGTAGGCCTGCTAGGGCTAGAGGTTATACAACTGGATAAACTTCATGGAAATGAAGGTCATGTATACTTCAGCAGAATTCAAGTGAAGCCGAAGCAAACTATACATTACATAAATAATGCAAGAAATACATGTGTTTGGGGATTTGAATACTTTACCAGAGCAAGCTTTCTAAAGCTGCACATTTCTAATTTCTATCATTTCTAGACATTTTTTAAACTGTAAATGCAAACAGAGTATCTTATCAGAACTAACATAATTAGCTAAATTAAAATAGATACTCAAAAGGCCTAACCTGTTGAATATTTAATGATCTTTCGCTACTACCTGTATCCTCCAGAGTAGGCAGCAAACAAAATTAAGCAGTGTGAAAAGAAGAGAAACAAAACATTTGAGGGACGACAAGATACATTACCAGTGATCACAGAAATTATTTCCTCATTTTTATTATGTTCAATATTTTAGAACAGTAATGAAGACAGACTATGAAAGAACACAGATAGAATTATGCAAAGTCACATTTTATTTGAAAAATCATTCTTTTCCAGTTTTTCTCGTTCTTTGTATTCTCAAGAAAAGTTTTCCTATGATAACCGAGAACCTGGAAGCAAATTTACTTCAAATCACTCAGAAATCTTTCCCGGAATTTATTTCCAACTTTGGTCACACTTTATTCGGATGGTCCCCTATAGATGACCTAAAGATACTTAAATTATTACACCTTTCTTGTGATACTCAATTAAGTATCAACAACATTAAGGTTACACACTTCCTTAAGGGTTCTTAAGCAAAGAAATTTGAAATATATAGAACCCAAAACTTTCAAAGAACCCTTTAAATGATTAAAGGGTTCTTGGAAATGATATAATTATTTAAAAAAAAATATTATTAATAATAATAATAATAATAATAATAATAATAATAATAATAATAATAATAATAATAAGTTCAATTTATATAGCGCCTTTCTCATACCCAAGGACGCTTTACATCGAGGGACAAAAATTGCTAAAGAACCCTAAAATACCACCTTTTTAAGTGTGTAAGATTATTTATAGTAGTAGGTGTACATTTTGCCTTGAAGTTGGTGTTTAGTGTTAATGGTTAGGGATACATTTGATAGAATACTTTACACTCAACTTCAAGTTTAGTTGCATTTAATAGATGTTAAGCTGGGTGTAAGTCAAAGATGCATTTAGAATGTTCAGCAGAACTTGTTAGAATTTACAGTTTAGTCCAATATCTAAGATGGATCTAATTAGTCAGCTTATGAAGGGTTTGATAATTAGTGGATGAGTTGAATCAGATATGTTGCAGCAGGGGAAGTGTTAGACTCCAGAGCACAGCACTCCCATGGAAATGTTAAAGATGTTTAGATGTTTAGTTTTTTTTTAGAGATTTTTTCTGTAGGCAAACTTTGGTGGAGCTTATTCTCATGATTGGGTTGCAGTTGCAGGGGTTTACCACAGCAGGATAGAATTGCAGATGCTGGGAATCAGAATGTTATTCATACAGAAAAATAAAGTCAAGTATAACAGATATTATTACTATCAATAACTTCTACAACAGGCACTTTATAGAACCTTCAAATTTTTGGATTTTGTTTAAAGGCTCAGGTAACAACATGGTAAAATATCAAAAATCCTTGTATGATACTAAACCTGAGCGTTATCTTAACCACCCAGCAAACTTAAACTAAAAAATTAGATATAAATATAAAAACATTTTAAAACTGATCAGACCTACAACAGATCAGATCTAAGAACTGTGTTGGTCTGGCTTGATTGACAGCTCTCTGTCCACACCTCTGGCCTGCTCCATAACTCATCATTTTCCAGCTTTTATGTGATGTCAACTAGAAGAAAAAAAAAATGTGCGGACAGACAGTGCGAACAAACTAACAAAGCAAAAGACAAAGCAATGGACAAATAGATGTGCAGATGGATGGACGGACAAAACATTGCACAAATGAAGGAACAAACAAACAAACAATGTTTGTGTATGGATAAACAAATGAACAGGCAACAAGCCGCTACAGACAGGTGGTTTAGCTTGCTAGCTTTTGCTTAAGCTGTGTTAGTTTTATCTCACTAACTTTCTCTGACTGATGTTTTGAAACTGTTTTGTGGGGGCGGGGCAAGAGACGTCAGCCTTGTGTTTGTTTAGGAAATGCATCAGCAGGATTACGACCACACAGTTTACATCTTGAGAACAGAAATATAGTGAAATATATCAGACATTTATTAGACTTCAGAAAGTTATTATCTATAAGATTTTTTGGGGTGCAGAGAAAAAAAATTACTTGACATAAAGCACAGATTTTGTTTTAATGAATATCATATCTCTAAAGGGAAGACACATAATCTTTGGTTAGAAAGTCATACTGAATGTTACCCAAGGTGGATATGGTGTTCTGAGTGAAACAAAAATGTTCAGACAGCCTCTCAGACAATAACTCAAGAAGAATGCACGTATGTGAACTCCTTGAGACATGAGATTCAAGAGCTTCAGATATGATAAATGTTCTTATTTGTGATATCCTATAGGTTGAACAGTGCCTGCACAGCAGGGACTCAATGGCACCCCACTAGGGGTTCTGGGAAAACTCCATATGCTGGGTCTCTGTACCCCCTGGTCTGGTCCTCGGGGTGGCACTTCACATGGGTGAGACTGAGACTATACGCTCTTTTGGACGTCCAGTATAAAAAATGTCTCTCTTTCTTTCTGAAATTGAAAGGATATGCAGATCATGCACACGATTAAGCCCTAGCAGAGGAGTTTTTAACATAGAACATTTTAACACAAGGTAATCAAGTTCTTGTAAACCAAACCGGGAGAGTGTTTTTTAAGTAAGCAGATTTCTATAGAACATACACTACCGGTCAAAAGTTTTAGAACACTACTGGTTAAAGGTTTAAGAAGACTACTTATCTTAGATCACTACCAGTATAAAAGTTTTAGTATACTTCAAATCAGACATTTTAGAAAATTACCAATCAAATGTTTTAGTATACTAGCAGTCAAACGTTTTAAAACAGTTCTAAAACGTTTGGCTGGTTGTGTATTAAAACGATTGACTGGTTGTGTACTAAAAAGATTGACTGTTAGTGATCTAAACCGTTTGGCTGGTAGTGTTCTAAAACATTTTACTAGTAGTGATCTAAAACGTTTGGCTGGTAGTGTACTAAAACGTTTGACTGGTAGTATTCTAAAACGTTTGACTGGTAGTGTACTAAAACATTTGACTGGTAGTGTTCTAAAACATTTGACTGGTAGTGAATCTAAAACGTTTGGCTGGTAGTGATCTAAAACGTTTGACTGGTAGTGTACTAAAACATTTCACTAGTAGTGATCTAAAACGTTTGGTGGGTAGTGTACTAAAACGTTTGACTGGTAGTATTCTAAAACGTTTGACTGGTAGTGTACTAAAACATTTGACTGGTAGTGTTCTAAAACGTTTGACTGGTAGTGAATCTAAAACGTTTGGCTGGTAGTGATCTAAAACGTTTGACTGGTAGTGTACTAAAACATTTCACTAGTAGTGATCTAAAACGTTTGGTGGGTAGTGTACTAAAACATTTGACTGGTAGTGATCTAAACCGTTTGGCTGGTAGTGTAGTAAAACATTTGGCTGGTAGTGTACTAAAACGTTTGGCTGGTAGTGTACTAAAACATTTCACTAGTAGTGATCTAAAACGTTTGGTGGGTAGTGTACTAAAACATTTGACTGGTAGTGATCTAAACCGTTTGGCTGGTTGTGTAGTAAAACATTTGGCTGGTAGTGTACTAAAACGTTTGGCTGGTAGTGTACTAAAACGTTTGACTGGTAGTATTCTAAAACGTTTGACTGGTAGTGTACTAAAACATTTGACTGGTAGTGTTCTAAAACGTTTGACTGGTAGTGAATCTAAAACATTTGACTGGTAGTGTTCTAAAACGTTTGGCTGGTAGTGTACTAAAACGTTTGACTGGTAGTATTCTAAAACGTTTGACTGGTAGTGTACTAAAACATTTGACTGGTAGTGTTCTAAAACGTTTGACTGGTAGTGAATCTAAAACATTTGACTGGTAGTGTTCTAAAACGTTTGTCTGGTAGTATACTAAAACGTTTGACTGGTAGTGTTCTAAAACGTCTGACTGGTAGTGTTCTAAAACGTTTGGCTGGTAGTGTACTAAAACGTTTGGCTGGTAGTGTACTAAAACGTTTGGCTGGTAGTGATCTAAAACGTTTGACTGGTAGTATTCTAAAATGTTTGACTGGTAGTGTTCTAAAACGTTTGGATGGTAGTGTACTAAAACGTTTGACTGGTAGTATTCTAAAATGTTTGACTGGTAGTGTTCTAAAACGTTTGGATGGTAGTATACTAAAACGTTTGACTGGTAGTGTTCTAAAACGTTTGACTGGTAGTGTTCTAAAACGTTTGGCTGGTAGTGTACTAAAACGTTTGGCTGGTAGTGTACTAAAACGTTTGGCTGGTAGTGATCTAAAACGTTTGACTGGTAGTATTCTAAAATGTTTGACTGGTAGTGTTCTAAAACGTTTGGATGGTAGTGTACTAAAACGTTTGACTGGTAGTATTCTAAAATGTTTGACTGGTAGTGTTCTAAAACGTTTGACTGGTAGTGTACTAAAACGTTTGACTGGTAGTGAATCTAAAACGTTTGGCTGGTAGTGATCTAAAACGTTTTGGACTGGTAGTGATCTAAAACGTTTTTGACTGGTAGTGATCTAAAACGTTTGACTGGTAGTGATCTAAAATGTTTGACTGGTAGTGTTCTAAAACGTTTGGCTGGTAGTGAATCTAAAACGTTTGTCTGGTAGTGATCTAAAACGTTTTTGACTGGTAGTGATCTAAAACATTTGACTGGTAGTGATCTAAAATGTTTGACTGGTAGTGTTCTAAAACGTTTGGCTGGTAGTGTACTAAAATGTTTGGCTAGTAGTTTTCTAAAACGTTTGACTGGTAGTGATCTAAAACGTTTGGCTGGGAGTGATTTAATACGTTTGACTGGTAGTGTACTAAAACGTTTGACTGGGAGTGATCTAAAACGTTTGACTGGTAGTGATCTAAAACATTTGGCTGGTAGTGATCTAAAACATTTGGCTAGTAGTTTTCTAAAACGTTTGACTGGTAGCGATCTAAAACGTTTGACTGGTAGTGTACTAAAACGTTTGGCTGGTAGTGATCTAAAACATTTGGCTAGTAGTTTTCTAAAACGTTTGACTGGTAGTGATCTAAAACGTTTGACTGGTAGTGATCTAAAACATTTGGCTAGTAGCGATCTAAAACGTTTGACTGGTAGTTTTCTAAAACGTTTCACTGGTAGTGATCAAAACTGTTGATCGGTAGTGTATATTTCCTTGTTAATATCTGACAATACATTGTCATCAGTGGCCAATCTTAAAAGCACTGGAAATTGGCTTTTCAATTACAACTACTTTTGTTTTAATTAATAGCCACCTAACCAATCCCATCAGAATGGTCAGAAGGTGCAGCCTAATAACAGCCAAAAAACATAAATAAGGCAAAATAAAATACATAAAAAATACATAAATAAAGCAAATACAGATTAGCGTGAGATTCAAGCTTGTTTGTCAATACTTCCTTTCTTTAATAGTCCAGTGTCCTGGAATCAGGTGAGCACTTTAAAGTGAAAGTTCTAATCATTTAAATTATCTACACTCAGACTTTTGGCACAGCATTTACATGTTTGACCTTCCAGCTAAGCTTTAAAGCACACCAGGATTTCGCATTAGCTGCAATAACAAAAAAACAAAACACAAATACTTAGTGATGTGGTCCAGTCTAAAAGAATCAGTTTAATCAGAAGTCTATGGATGGATGTCTATAAGGGAGATTTTTCTAATAAACGATGGGATGAAACACCGTAATAGCGTCACTTTAACCTAAGAGACCTTTTTTTAAAAAAGTGACAGTGAACACAGATAATTGTGCTGGAAAATGTTCTGTATATTCTGACTGTATATTCAAAGGAATCCCTCCTAATAAGTGAATTCAATCTTAAACTGCACCCATTACCGACAGATGTTCAACTGTTCACACACATCTCATATAATCTCCACATCACCACCATTCAGCGCAGCCAGTTCTCCAGAGTGTTTGACCACCACCTTTGGGATGAGTTGTAGTAGATTTTGATCCAGAAAAAAAATATCCAATATCTCACCTGATCTCACCAATGCTCCTGTGGCTAAGTGCAATTAAATCCTCACAGCATTGTTCCATCAGCTTGTGGAAGGTCTTGCCAGAAGAGCAGAGAATGTTCTTGCTGGAAAGAGGGGACAAACTCCCTATTAATATCTTTACTTTCAGAAGACATGTTGGATGAGCAGGTGAATAAAAAATCTATTAATGTTTTGTTTATAGTGAAAACTGAAAAAAAAGACAGTTTATGCTATCATGAAAGCTTTAATAAAGGTCTCTCAGATTTTTAGATTTAGATTTAGTGTGGCATACGCTGGCTAACCTTTGTGAATTGGTCAGTGGGACATTTTTTGATTAATGGTCCATTGCATCAATCTCTCCGATACCTGCCACAACCAAGAAAGGACAAAAATGGAGGGCCGTGGCAGAACTAACTTAATTCTTGTCATCCGCCCCTTTGCAAGGTATGGGAAAAATAGCGAGGTCTGAAGTTTTGGGGATGAGAGAAGTGGCCTGAATGGAGAAAAAGGAGAAAGAAGCTGAAAGGAAAAGGAACTTAGTCAATGGAAAGGGCTGGAATGGATGAATAAACCGGTCCACCCATCCGCAGTGTTGATATTTCCCTCAATGGCTCCTTCTAAAGTGAGCATTTTAAGCCATCCCGACACACTAAATTTGCCCTTTGTGCTGGGAGAGGCCCCTGGCTGTCGAGAGGCTAGGTGAGGAGACACTGGGGGCAGATGGAACCTGCCCATCACCTCAATGGCCTCTTTCTACCCTAGAGTCTACCCCCCTGTCCCTCGCTGCCATTCACTGGGCCCAGTGGGAACATCTCTGGACCCAGTGCTTTGGGAGCAGTCCCATATAATGAGCCCCTCCGGCGAGGTTGAATGTGGCCCTATTGTTCTGCCCAGGGCCATTAAACCACCTCCTGGGCAAACAAGAGCGTCCCTCTTCCTTTATGGGGGCCAAAGAGGCAACAAAGAGAGGAGCCATCGAGACAGAGAGGGGCTGGCCTTTGTTTGGTATCTTCAATGGCCGGGCTGGGAAGGGGAGGCTCCTGTTTGGTCTTTAGCGCGTCCATATTGCCGGACACTGTTGTTTAGCAAAACGGAGATGTGAACTTAATTGACTGAGTGGCCCCCAAACGCCAGGCAACGAATGACTGGGGGCGAGATGGAAAAAGTATCCTGTATCAGAAAGGTACAAGTGTTTTTTTCACTGTGATGAAATCCTAGCCAGCTTGGGACAGAGAAGTTAAGGAAAATTACCTATACTGAGTATGCTTCAGTTCAGTGGTGCTGAGAGAAGAAAACAACACTAGCGTAACACTGAAAGACAGCTACCATATGTTACTTGGGTACCAAGAAAAAACATAGCAGTGTACAGGGATATTTGACCATTTTCTTTCTTTGAGCATCACTGGATGATTCTTTTTCTGTATTTCACAAACCCATGGTCTTTCAAAACTTTGAAGTACCCTAGCATTTCATGTGAGCAGATGTTGTATGTAAAAACAAACTTGGTTACCAGCCAAACAGACTTCTCATTTTTCTTCTTAACCCCAAGCACTCATCATTGGCCAGTACCATAAGCTGCATCAGTAATGAGCTTTGAAGACTCACTGCTAAGGTTAGGTTGCAAGGCTGTTGCGGGTAGAGATGTCGGATTCCTAAGCAGAGGCTAAGGAGCAGGAGCAAGGCCTCCCTCTATTCCACTGGCTCTCTGCCACCATGTCCTGCAGCCCGAGGCCTAATCGAGTTATCATATCAACAAATCTCTCATCAGGGGCCCGCGCCTGACACCAGCAGAAAGAGAGGCCAGCCGACGACTAATTTCCAGCAGCGGGACGCTGGAGCTCGCCTGCTAAGCAGGATGAAAGGTACCTGCAGCCTCTGGTTGCGCTGCCCTCTCCGTCCCACTGAGACAGCCCTCACGCTGGGCACCATGCTGGGACTGTTATTCGATTAGCCGCAGCGCTAAGTGGGGAGCTCCATTCTCGGGCCTGAGAAAGTAGCTAGCCTCCCACAGGGCTGTCGCTCTTGCTAACTGCAGGGGAAACGCCAAGACAGGGGGGAATCAAAGGGAACACGGTACTACAATATGAATAATACAACTGTCCGGGAAAGTGAAACGGGCGCGTTCCTGTCGCCACAGGCGGCAGTGATGCTGCTTTTATCAGTGACAGCGACACAGTGCCACCCTGCCAAGATCAAACCCTGTCATTCAAGACACACCCCAGCGCTGGACGGTCACTGGTTCCCCTACTGCGAATGTGGGCAACATTCACACCATTTGATAAAACCAAGAGGAATAGGTGCACTGGAAATCAAATATCTTACAGCACCTGAAATTAAGTTAATTAAATACTTCCACAGAGTAATTATGTTGATGTAACATATTTAGTTCATATGAAGCTAATGTTCACATTTGAATCAATTAAATTGAAAGCAAGCTATAAGCTACCTTTTTAATATATGCACTGTGTTGAATCCTTGTAGTGAACAGAGGTGCTGCCAGTTGCGTACCCCTTTGCTAGAAGTGGTCCAGTGAGGAGAATTTCACTGTTTTGTTCGTTTGCTTTTTAAACTTACTGACTCTTCTTTTTCTTCTTCTTGTTAGTCAATAACATCACGTTGTCTGCAACGTAGCCATTTCATTTAATATCCAAAATGTGTAAGAACACCAATGAGAACCATTGAACCTACATATAATCACTGCACAAAATAGTAACTTTAAAGGACGAACATCTTCTTATCTTTCAATGTAAGTCAATGGAATCAATGGGACTTTTTCCCCAGTTATTTTGTTGCATTACTATTTGTCCATTAATCATGGAATTATCACACAATGTAAACACCAGCTGGTGCGTCCAAATGATGTAGACAAATAAAATTTAACAAACTTGGAGATAGATGTTTTTCTTTAGACAATAAGAATATGTTTTACTATGTAATGTAATAGTTTTCTTTGGGGATTGTGTTGGCATGTATCACACCTCTATGACTTTATTTACAACAAATAAGTTGTCCTAAAATAACGTCTCAGACTAGATGAAATGGATGAAATGCATTTTGTTTAATAGCTTTGTGTGAGGTAACTTTAGAGGCAGATGTTTGGATTCTGACTCTGTATGTTTCTCTACAATGGAGCACTTTACATCAAACCACTCTGAATGTCTTTGTTTGCATCTTAACGGTTTAATTATGCAGACATTTTGAAAAATTGGTGAAATTCCCCTTGAAATTCCCGTTTAATTCCATCAACCAAGAGATCTCTGTGCACGCTTCTCAGTCCCTCCCAGCCTTGATGCCCTGGCCCCTTACCCCTACCAGTTGGGATGAGGAGAGGGGTGGTAAGTGGGGACCCTCGGGTTGACCTGACACTCCTCTGCTACCTGCTGTTACACACAAAGGGAGCCAATCCGAGAGTTCTTCAGAAGAAAGACGTGCAGATAATGAGAGGGCTAGATCTTCAGAAAGAACTCGCTCTCTCGCCTCTATTCGCCCACTGACCACTTTGTGCACCATGAATAAGATTTATGCTTCAGGAGCCATTATTTGCCAGACTTTTTTTTCCCTTTTTTCTTGGCCTCACTCATTCTTTTTGTGAAAGTATTTCTTCTTTCATTCGCTCTGTCTTTTAACGAACTGAATTAGAGAAATGCTCCTCAAGCATTGCAAATTGATTAGGCCCTCAAACATTTATTAGATTACCACAGCTGAGGCTGAAACTCAAGAGGGTGAGAGCTGTCAAGTGGTCAGGAATGCTTCTATGCTTCTTGTCACTGGGATCCACGTAGGCCTTTGAGTGCATAGGCCTTTTGAGCTTTGGAGTGCAGTAGACTTTTCACCCAAGCTGGAAGCCAGCGCAAACCAGAAAAACACAGTCAGCAATATAATCAAGTTCAGCATACATAAAACGGATGACAGTTATTTTGAACACATTGACTGTTTTGAAATATAATCACACAAGAAAAAAAAAAACACTGGCCAAAATGAATTCACTTCATTTTGTTCTCTATATGAGCACTCACGCTTTCTTTTTCATCCTCACTTCCCATGCCACTCCAGAGCAGCCTCAGATGTCAGGGGGTTGCAGAGTGAAATACATTTTATCTACCTCCATTATGCTCTATTTTAATCCCATTTGCAGCACTCTCCGCGGGCACAAAGACAGACTGCCTGTCAGAAGCTCGGGCCAGAACACCCATGGAATTGGCGTTATGATTAGAATGTCAGAAAAGGCCGAGAGCAGAGCCAGGGCTCAGTGGAACACTAGCATACCATGACTCCTTAGCCAGCACCCTCCCAGCCCAGCTATAATACAAAAGCTTTAAAAGATGGGACAACAATGAATATTCAAAAAAAAAGCACCCATCCCAAGAAACTATTGAGATAATGACTCTATTTGCAACTGTTCTCTTTTCTCTAGCCTTTTTCTCCAGCCCGGGTCCAAAGATGCTGAGGTCTGCAGTTCCGTCACCTTGAAAAGGTCAGTGGAAATGGATTGGCCCATGCTTAGGAGAAAAGAATTGGTCACAGAACACATGCAGAGGTGCTCCGTCAAAAGGTGGCACAGCCCAGACCGGTGACAAAATGTTTGTAGCTAATCCCTAATGAGCTGAATCAGCAGAAAAAAAAACAAAAACAAGGCAAGAACTATTAGCTCACAGAATTAGCAGGAGTGAAAAGGGACACCTAAATAGAGGCATTACACATTGACTCAGAACCGGGAGGTCATATGTGGTTCAGTATTTAACAAATGGACAGAGCTAAAATTATTAACCAGGACAAACTATTAATCTCAGCACTAGACAAGTGGGGGGAAAGAAGACTATGGAATCACAAATGATCCATCACAATCAGCGCAACAGCGTTTATGTTCTTTATTTTAGCACCATCCTCATCTACGCCAATTCCGTACACTGTCTAGTTAAAGTATTATTTAAATTAACTTAAAAGTAATCACAGTGTGACCTGATATGAACTCTGTTGATGCCACATTAAGTCACTACATAATTTTGCATGCAAATGATGTTTCTTATTTATACTGTAATTCAGTATTTTATATAAATAAATAACTACATTGGTATATCGATTACACACATTTTACAGCGCTATAAAATCCTGGCAGTATTATTTATTTATTTGTTTATAGTACACATACACATTTACACTTGATAGTCAACTGCATCTCAGTTGTGGAACAGAATATGCAAATCTGCTTGCTATGTCGCAGCTGATTGGCTTTCTGTTCAGCCTCTGTTTCTGCAGTTTGTTTTGCATAGTAGTGTCTGTCTGTATCGCTATTAAGAATGTAGTTTTGTATGGTTCCCAAACAAGCATCCTCCATGATTATCTTCCTCACAGACATGGATCACGTGCCCATTGATGTACTGCATGGGGAGGAGGTTCAGCTGTACTGGGAGGGGCTTTGCTTGTCGAATGTGTCTTGAAGAGATTGATTCATTTACCCTCCTATAACATGTGCCCTATATGCATTCTAGGTCACCTACTGAAATGGTTTGAGTGATCACATTTGTATCTGCTTTAACTGTGTATTGTTGTTCTATGACTTTATATGGCCAGATATAAGCCTGATACTTGAAGAGTTGTGAAGGTGCATGGAGTGACCAGCTGTGAACACGAAAGAAAGCTGTGATTGGTAAATTGTGTTTGACTTGATATAATTGAAAACACAATATTTGATGTTTTTGATGAATGATATTTGATAAATTGGTTTTGATAAATACACAGCCATTTCAAATTTGATGAATGCAACAGGTTGTTGAATAAAAAAAAAGGAATAAAGTTGTGATAGGACCATGTGTCCCTCTGTGTTTCAACACCATTCCTTAACTAGAATTTTGTAAAGTTTTGGACACTGAGGATACAGTGATCCAGTTTTAAAAGCATATACTTCAGTTATACAAGAGTGCAACAGCATGGAGCTTTTGTTGTCATGTTTTGAGCATAATAAAACACATGTTTTCATTGGGAGGCAGGCCAGTCTAGCACCTGCAGTATCCAGTTACATAGCTATACTGTTGGAACATGCAGCCTGTAGCTTGGTGTTACCTTTTGAAGTAAACATAGACATCTAAAAAAAAAAAACAGTGTCTAAAGGCCAGACATAGCTCCAAAACGTGTTCAGTGTTAATTATCTTTTCACAGATTACCCATTAATACCCCCCATACCATGACAGAGGCTGATTTTAAACTTTACACTGGTAACAATCTTGATACTCTATTTACTTCACTTATTGGGCTGCAGAATGTGACGTTTATTATTTACAGCTTGCTTCATCAGACCACAATCCATGTTTCCACTGTGCATCAGTCCTTTTCAGATGAGCTTGAGTCGTCCAGAGAAGTCTGTGGAGGTCGTTGACATATGGCCGTAAGTTACATTTGTGGATGCAGCAACAATTACAATGGTATTTTAAAATGTTCTTCAGCTTATGTGGTGATATCCATCACAGAAACATTTTAATGCAGTGCTGTTTGGATGGGTTGAAAGAGATTTCTGTTGATCTCCTGAATCTTTTGATGATATTCTGCACTATAAGGAGTAAAATACCTGAAAGCCTTAATAGCTTGACATCCCATTTTTCTCAAATGCCTAAAACATTTGCATAGCACGCTACTTTTTGTCCCTCCTGCTTGTCACTCCATCTTTTGTACTTTAAAGTAACAAAGTATTGCATACATTCATCTTTTGTAGCTACAGAAGTCATGCGTTTTCACACAGTTTGACACATTCATCATAAAACAGACATGACCTTGTAAAACACATCTTTAAGTTGGCTGTCGTTTACTGGGATATCATTTATATGAATGCTGATGTGTTACTGGTGGTGTTTTTCATGTGCAGGTTTGATTGCTGAATGTGGACTGGCCTTCCCTTGTTAAGAGTAGATGGTGATATGTGTACTTATCCACTTGCATAGCTGTTTTCACAGAGGTTCAAGTTCTGTAATCAGATTTCCTAAGCCATTATGGTAAGTTGTACTGCTAACGTATGCTTTAGAATGCTTTCTATGTTGTTTAAAATTAATATTTATCCATATCATTTAGTAATATATTTGCCTGTAGACTACAATATATTCCTTTTCTGAGTGCCATCTAAAAATACACTTGACTATTTTGCCCTTGGAAAGAAGAACGGAGCATTTACCTTTGAGTGGTCATTGAGCTCTTGTCAAAGCAGGAGATCACACTTATCACTTCAACTTAAATAGAAGCTTGAGGGTCCTCAGTTCTCAAGGTTTTGGATCACAAAGCCTTGGAATGTACCCTCTGTGAACAAGAGGACGTGGGGAGACATGGACTAGCTTCTTCACATTAATATATAAGCATACATCCTCGACCGCTGGTGGGAAAGCTATGCCTAGCTTGGCGTGGGGCAGGAGGGGGTGAGTGCAGGCTCTTTGAGGCTTTGTGTGAGGCTGTTGTGGTAACTCGGCGAGGCTGCTTTGAATGAGAAAGAGCACCCACCTTGGAGAGACAGCCCAGGCAGCCGGCCCATGAAAGGCGGGTTGGCAGCCGCGCAGCACGGAACCAAAGCGGCTGTAAAAGGGGGCAGCGTGGGGAGGATGCGATATGTGGCAGAGCCCCCCTGGCACCTCACGCCAGCTCAGCTTTCCACGCCACTCACTCTCCGCCCTGGCTCTGCCACCAGCAAACCCCCCAAACACACCAGCACACACCCTGGATAATCCTTCGGGGGAAAAATGGGGTCTACGCAGGTGGTCCACCCCGACAGCCCTGACACCAACTTCTCTACGCATCTTTACCCAACATTTGCCTTCTACCTTACAGTCTTTGGGAAACAAGAATGCTAATTTTCCAAGATATGGATGTAAGATAATTCACTGTGGCTTCCCTTTGCTCTTCAGTTGTGTGTGCTCATCATAGAGGGCTTATGTTGTCCAACACTGACAGGAAAAAAGTTTCAATGGGCAAAATTCACATCCAAGTTATTTTTCTTTTCTGTCACAGATGTCAACCATATAGAAACAGCTAACAGACACCTAATGGATGAAAATTAAGTGACAACCGCAGGAACGGCACCAAAATGGCATGAGGAGGAATCCCTGAGGGAAACCAAGAATGGGCCACATTGAATTGCATAATTTAGATATGAATCCATTAAAATTAATTGACAGATTCAATAAATGAGATTCTGCAGATCAAAGCACGCCAATCAGCATAGACAAAGCAGAGATCTATGAGATAAATTCATATCTAATGTTAGAATTTCGACTTGATCTGAGGCTGGACCAGGGGTCACCTGAGGCCTTTAGCCACAGCAGTTCACTTTTGGCCACCAAAAACGTATTGGGCGCTAGCATCGAAGACCTTTTCTGGTTTTATAAACCACTAGACTACCTCCAGACAAATTGCACCAAAATCAGAGTTTGTCATGAAAGAAAGACACCACACCAAGCTTGGACAATACATTGTGAAATTGAGTATCTTCATGTCATTCGCTGGTTTTTCCAGTATAATGAAAAGTGAGCATGGGGGGGCAAAAAAGCACCACCTGGCTGGGTTTTGGCGCTTTAGCATTCTTATGAATCAAAAATTCAATGTATATATTTTTATTTGTTGCAGATAACCAGAATTAGAATAGTAGCCTGGGTACACACACAGTAGCTAATGATTTTGCTTTGTAACGCAAAATGTTCAGGGGCTGTTACTGCTGCTAATGTCAGCTGTGTGTAGACATAGCAGTAATTGGTTTAACGTCAGGGGGCAGTTGTGGGCAGTTAGGGAACCAGCCTTGGGGCTGGAAGGTTGCCGGTTGGATCCCATGAACCGACAGGACACATCTGAAGTGCCCTTGAGCAAGACACCAAACCCCTGACTGCTTGCTTCCTGGGCGCTGTGGTAGGCCTGCCAACCACTCCGGGCAAGTGTGCTCACTGCCCCCTAGTGTTTGTTCACTAGTGTGTGTATGTATATGTAAGTGTTTCATTGCATGGATGGGTTCAATGCAGAGATCTTGAATTTCCCTCTGGAATTACTAAAGAATTTATCTATCTTAGTGTATCTAACTAAAGTGCTCTCAACACTAATCTTAGCTCTGAGCAATTAAGACTTCTTCTTGCTGTCAGACTTGTAACATTGTTAAATATATTCGTTGTTAGATATGAGGAACACTGTAGGTAAGTGAGATGTTCGTCTATCTATTCTCCTAAGACCTGATCAATCTACCCTTCCGTAAAGGCCCCTAAACTCCTTGAACTATTTTATGGACATGAGAAGCATCAGGAGTCATGCAAGAGACATTTTTCTGTAACAAGAACACTATTTTAAGAGCGTGTACACAAAAGGTCTAAATGTCCCATGTTCCCCTTGGCACAAATGACTTAATCAAAACTTCAAAGTCATGCTGGAAAGTATGGCAAAATGGAAACCATTAGAGGCAATTACCCAGTTCCTAAGCAGAGAACCTGGACAAGCATGTTAGTGCATGTGCGTGTGTGTTTTTGTGTCTTCACCACACGGAGCGTGAATTTAGCAGGGATGGAGGGAAAGACAGTAGGCCTGCATCTTTTTTACAGCTTCCTGTGTGAGTGTGTGTGTGTGTGTGTGTGTGTGTGTGAGAAAGAGAGAGAGAGACAGTCTGAAGAGTGTTGAAAGGGGCTCATTCTCCCAGCTCAGGATCCACAGGCATTCTTCAGGCTCACTTGAGCAGAACCACACACACAACCACGCTTGCTCTTGTCTCTTGTGTCTATCTCAACCTAATAAAACTCACAAACACCGCAAGCCCACCAGTCCCAGCAAAAAAAAAGCCTCAGCATTTATCTTGCACCTGAAGCGTACACTCCAACTCCAAACATCAGCCTATACCCCGACAGTCTGTCATCATGACTCTATAGTTACTCACCTACCCAGTCACAGACACATACACTATTACACTTTTTTTACCCTGTCAGGAAGTGGGGTTAAGACTGCATCCCATATGTATTATATCACCACTACCAAAACCACATAATTATTCTACCTTTGAAAAAGCTAGCCACCTTTTATACTGTTTAAAAAGATCACCATCAGAACTGATTGTGGAAAAATAATACATTACAGGTACATAAGATAAGCTTTCAAAAGATAACAGTTTGAAGATAGATTTTTAACTGACAGGAATGATATATGTGAATTAATTACATGTATTAAGAATTTTCTAGGCCTAAGCTTCATCTTAACCATATTTTTTTCAGATTAAAGATTAAACAAGAGCCTAGGCCTAAACACCATTGAATGTATTGGATGGGTAGAATCTGAAAAAGAAACTAACTTCTAAGACTGAATTTTGGATGTGTGAAAAAATATATCTCAAAGAAAGTATATATATATATATATATATATATATATATATATATATATATATATATATATATATATATATATATATATATATATATAATGCTGCTTCTGACTTCTGTGAGTTTGTCCTGTTTTCCAGTGTGTGATTTCCTATGAAAACAAATACATACACACATGCACACACCACCATACCCTTCTCACATGGTCCTCACTTCACTCTGCACATCCTCACTTTTCACTGTCATTGTATTCTTGAGATTGTGTGTGCTTCAGGGCCTCCCTTCTTTCCTCACCTCACACACGTTCAGTTTGCTGCTCCTGCCTGGCTGCTGTCTTCCATTCAGTGCTTAAAGGAAACCAAATAAAAGAAAATGAGAAGGAAACCCCCACATCTGCATTACCCAGTGTCTTTCATTCCAGCACATGGACCACCATAACGCACATTTCATCTAACATGTGGCATAATTATATTTATAATTATATATTATGTTATAAAAATATATTCTTGATGATTTAAACATGTAAATCAAACATGTTTCTAAGAACTGGTGTGAACTAGCTGGAATGACACTATTACAGTGCTTTACTAAAACTACACTAGTAATGCTTAGACAATTACCAGTGAGCCACAAATCATTTCATTGTGTCCATCATGCTAACAATTCCTCTATATAGAAGACTACATCAGTATAATTCTGTTTTCTGATGGCACTATGTGTATTTGCTCTGCCACACACTGTCCAGGACTGAACTGTGTGTACTGTCTTAATGATCACATTTTAAGTACTGCACTTTTTAAACTTCTGTAAGTGGCATGTATATTGAACTTCCAGAAGGTCTACATTGATGTTTTTATTACTGCTGAAAGTTACTTTTAGTCAGTCAGCCAGTGCTCTTAACATGCATAATGCCACACACTTTAATTAACTATTTTTTTAAAGAAAATAATTTTTTGCCCCACCACTTTTGGAGGTGTGGTGCCATCACAGACTGTGGCTTTAGGCAGACATCCAGAGACAGGTGGGTTATAGTCATCAGTTGAAGGTAAGTGTAGCTCCTCTACAAACTAGTCGCTGAGTGAGTTCTTCCTACCAGTGGAATTTTCCCTCTTTAGATCCAGGCCAAGGTCATACAGGCACGAGTCATGCCACTTTGGAATCTTTTCATGCTTCCCCAGGAACAAGGGGCAAAACAAGCTACTAGGTCCTATCAGCGAAATCAACACCACTGAATGATTTCACCTTTCTGTGCTTTTGCGATGACCACCTGTTCACTGCTTTCCACAAAGTGGACTGCTTGGCTCCCTCTGTGGTGCCCTTTTCCACCTTCTTTACTTCTACTGAAGCCTGAGAAACTGAGAAGACTTTACCAATTTCTCCCTCTGTGTTTTCCTACACTATATAATCATCTCACCATGGTTACTAGTCTGCTGGAAAAGTGGTGCAGTAGAAGACAGACTAGTGAGAATTCTATATGTCTGGCCTTGTCTCATATAGAGCAGCATAAAAACCAAAGACCATTGCAGGAACTATTTTGCTGGGATAATAACAAAAGGTTTACATTTACAGGGTTCTCTTTTTTGAGCTGCAAAATTAACTGTAGCATTGAAACGTTTATGGAAAGAGGCTTCAGTTTAACAAGATGGTGTGAAAAGAGGTTCTTATAGAAAGAGATTCCTCTGAACATCTATAAAACTGGAGCGAGAAAAGTCTTTACTGGAAAGCACATCTACATTTTTACAGAACGCTGCATTGAAATGCAGAACAGGCTTTAGACAGTGTGCACCTTAAATGTACATAAAAAGAAAAACATGTTTCAAATTTTTTCAATTTGTATTTTCAGCATCATTCAAATACAACTGCTGCCATTTACATTGTGTAAAAAGATCATGATGGATGGACTAATAGAAATGCTCCAAAATAGCCTAGAAAAACTCTGGTTCCATTGACTTACATTGAAAGTAAATGTTTTGTTCTCCCCTGGCAAGTTGCCATTTTCGAGATACTTGTTTTCCTCTGGACAGTGACAATATTCTGTACATCATTGCTGCCCAAAAAAAACCTTGAAAAGAACAACTTTACAGAAGAGGACAAAAACTCTCTTTACTTTTCTTGTAAGTCAATGAAAGTGTTTTTTTTATAAAAATCTGTGACCTGTGACCATTAAAGCTTGGCTTAAATTTAAAAAACATCTCTACAATAATGCAAATTTCTGCTAGCATTTCTATGGGTCTCTAGTAGTTTGTCAAGGCTAAGCTAACAGCAATTTGCAGTTAATAAAGAGATTTGTAGCTTCTGAAAAACATTTTATTTTTTACCTAAAGCTTGTTACAGACACTTATGTTCACATTCAGTCAGTGACATATATAGAACTTCCAGAAGGCCTACAATGACAGTTTATTAGTGTATAGTGGACCAAAATAGCCTGGAAAAATAACCTGATTCCATAGACTTACACTGAACGTAAAGATGGCAAGTTGGCATTTTGTAGATCACTGGACAGCAACAGTATTCTGTATATCATTACTATCCAAAAAAATAAAACAAAATGAAAATGAAAGTGTATATTTTTTTAAACATTGCAAAAAATAGAGATACTTGGTTTTGATTGGACAGTGATGATATGAATGTGTGAAAGGAAAAATAAAAAGGCTTTCAGAAACACTAGCCTGCACTATTGTATTTTTCTATACGCAATGTATTTTGCACTTTGTAATGGTTTTAAGATGTAAACATTTATGTTACACTAGATGATAATAATTAGAATATAAGATTAGAAGAGGCAGAAATGAACATTACTTAACATACAATTCGTTAAACAACATCCTCGGCATATTATTCATAGGGCATTACCACATCTGTCATTTAAGTTACACAAAGATGTTAACGCAAATAGACAATTATGAATACTCTATAATGCCTAATACACAAAGGCTACTAAAATATGTTAATCAAGGCGGATTCTGACCTCCAAGGGATAAAACACAAACTGAATACCTTTGATGACACTGAGCCAGGAGACACCTCAAAGGCAGATTATAACGCCATTAGTCACAGGGTCCAACTTTCAATGATGCTGCATATTTCAAGTCAGTGTAGATTATTCTGAAACCATTAGTGACATCTACCACTTCCAGGGGTACCTCTGCTCATTCTCTAGTTTGAGGTGCTTTCTTATTTTATAGGCTCTGGTGAAATATTAATACTGCAAACCTGCTGAAAGCTGTAAGAGTTATCATAGCCTAAAAACAAGGAGCTTTGTACAAGATTACTGTAAGACACAACAGTTTAACAACTAACTTTTTTCTTTATATAATTTCACTCAGCACTGATGGCTTAGGCTTAATTATTCTCTGTAGAGTTTAAAGCTGGATTCTGACCAGGTCAAAACCATTAAATTATTTATTAGAAATTTGAAAAACTGAAAGTACTTTAAATATTTTACTCTTTGTTTCATTACAGTCATTTACTAAAATCAAAAGAGTTCATTTTATTTCTTATTAATGTACACCTAGCACCCATCTTGACAGAAAACAAACCAGATTTTTTTGTAAATTTGTTAGTAAAGAAAAACTGAAATATCACATGGACATAAGTATTTATACCCTTTGCTGTGACACTCATATTTAACTCACATGCTGTCCATTTCTTCTGATCCTCCTTGAGATTGTTCTACTCCTTCATTGGGGTCCAGCTGTGTTTAATTAAACTGATTGGACTTGATTAGAAAAGACACACACCTGTCTATAAAAGACCTCATAGCTCACAGTGCATGTCAGAGCAAATGAGAGCCATGAGGTCAAAGTGCAGGACATATGAAAGCCCGCATAGAGTTTGCCAAAAAACACATGAAAGACTCACAGACTATGAAAAATAAGATTCTCTGGTCTGATGAGACAAAGATTGAATGTTGGTGTTAATTCTAAGTGATATGTGTGAAGAAAACCAGGCACTGCTTATCACCTGCCCAATCCAGTCCCAACAGAGAAACATGGTGGTGGCAGCATCATGCTATGGGGCTGTTTTTCAGCTGCAGGGTCAGGATGACTGGTTGCAATTGAAGGAAAGATAAATGCGCCCAAGTACAGAGATATTCTGGAAAAAAACCTCTTCCAGAGTGCTCAGGACCTCAGACTGGGCTGAAGGTTCACCTATCAACAAGACAATAACCCTAAGCACACACCTAAAATAACAAAGGAGTGACTTTGAAACAACTCTGTGACTATTTTTGACTGGCCCAGTCAGAGCCCTTACCTAAACCAAATTAAGTATCTCTGAAGAGAGCTGAAGATGGCTGTCCACCAACATTTACCATCCAACCTGACAAAACTGGAGAGGATCTGCAAGAAAAAATGGCAGAGGATCTGCAAAGGTGTGAAAAACTTGTTGCATCATTGCCAAGAAGACTCATGGCTGTACTAGCTCAAAAGGGTGCTTCGTACTGCGTACTTAATACTGAGCCAAGGGTCTGAATACTTATGACCATGTGATATTTCAGTTTTTCTTTTTTAATAAATTTGCAAAAAGTTTTACATTTCAATTTTTTTCTGTCACGATGAGGTGCTAAGTGTACATTATTGGGATTTTAGCAAATGGCTGCAATGAAACAAAGAGTGAAAATTTTTAAAGGGTCTGAAGATTTTCCGCACTGTATATATATATCATGTTTCTTGCGGAGACAGTTTTTCATTGTGGTGGACTGTCCCCATGGGGCATATCATGAGCAACTGAGTGCCTGAAGCCGAGCCGGTGGGCTTAAAGACAGATCAAGGAGGAGAAGGCCGTCAGCCTTGATAGTACAAGACCTGCATTGACAGCACCCGTCAGATGAAACCCAGAAGCACATCAGGGACTGAAGGGCATTTTGATGTGTCATCAAAGAGTCTAGCGTTCCTGGGGTTTCTCTGAAGCAGTTCCTCTTGAAAAACGGCAAGAAAGCATAATATGTAAACATTAAATTTAACAGCCACTAAGCTGCTCTCTGTGCCCGAGAGTGCAGGCTGAAGTGATTTAACTTGTTTCACTTATAAACAAAATATACACAATCAAGAGCTCATCTTCTTTCTGCTTGATCTCTGTCTAAACCTCTGTGACGCATAGTTGTTGGACTCGAATGCAACAGATGCCCATTGTTAAACTACATGCATGTATCCTGTGATTTAATCCACACTGATGTTCCAGTGATTTATATAAACAGGTTCAGCATTTCTTTTGCTCTGTCAATCTTTAAGAAGCAATTCTGGTCAAGGCTATTGTCGCAGTCTGTCTTGCCCTGCCATGGTATTTGCTAGTTTCTCCTTTTTTTCATGTGCCTTTGTTTGCCCTTCCATGTGCTTTTGTTTTGGTCTTAGTTTCTCACTTGTCCTGCTCTTCAGTCCTCACCTGTTCCTCCCTTGTTTAGTTTTTTTTTTAGGTGTCTCTTGTCAGTAGCATTTGTATATATACCCCTGTGTTTCCTTAGTTCCCCAGCCAGCACTGTTTGTGATTTTTGTGTTCCAGTTTCTCTACTTGTGTAGAGAAAGTTGCTTTGTTTTCTTCGCCTGCTCATGTTTATATTTGTGTGGTTGTTTACTGTTCATGGATTACCCTGTGTCTGCTATGTTTCAGACTATAATAAAAGACATTCACACTTGTACCTCAACTCTTCATCTGCCTTGCTAGAGCCCTTGTTACAGCTATTGTAAAAGCTATGGAAACTTCAGTTGCTAGTTGGCTTTAAATAAATAGCACCAAATGGCAATAAGCAAATTAAAATGGCAAACATTGTATCTTGATTTGTGTTATTTGAAGTTTCTTGGAAAAAAGAACATTTGGAATATGATGTCAGCAATACGCTTCAACATTTGAGAACTGAGGAGGCAAATTGCTGCAGTTTTAAAAATGAAATGTTTCCATGTTTCCTTCATATAGAATTTCAGCTGCTGAGAGTATATATTTCATGTCATGTATAAAAATGGACCTCCATAGCATTCTGTGCTTATTTGGAGCCTGGGCTGTAACATATCGTCGATGTCCAATGAAACGATTGTCGATTTTGAGTTTTCTACATCATTTGAACACACCATCATTTACATTTTGTGGAAATTTCATGATGAATGGACCAATAGAAGTGCTCCAAAATAGCTTGGAAATAGTTCTAGTTCCATTGACTTCCATTGAAGGTAAAGTATGTTTTTGGTCTCTCCTGTAAAGTTGCAATTTTGGAGATACTTGTTTTTCATTGGACAGCAACGATATTTTGATATGACCATGTGTAATTACCCAATGTGAAAATTTCGAGACAAGGAGGTCAATAGAAATGGTCAAATCTTACTGACTTATATTGAAAGTATTGAACGAATTGAAATGCTTGTTTATTTACCCTGTAAAGTTTCTTTTGTGGATCCAAGGCTTTGTTACGGCAGTGACGATATACCACTAGGTCCTTACAATTCCCCTCACCAGCCAGATGACCCTTAACCATTAAAACAATCCTCCATGTATGTTGTAATGGACGTTTAAGTGATTTCCTCATAGTCCTCATTTGGTGGTGTTTGAAAAACTATGGTAATTTTAAATAAACACTATAACTATAACTGATGGGACTACAAAGAAATAACCCCGGCATATAGTAAGGTGGTATATAAAGGGTTTGTCTGTTTTGGGGTCCCTTGAATAACATTACTCAAATAACACGAGAAAGAACAAGATTTTATAAGCAGATGACACACATGACAAGCTTGGCGTGTTTGCCCCACTTCAAAATGTGTTTCACTACCCAGGCCCCTTTCATCACATGTCTGATGCAAAAGGAGACTGTGATAACAGCAACCTGTGGGTGTTCGACCAAATACCTCCACAAAGTGGGCAAGAGCAGGAGCTTTTCTCCGCTAGTTTCTGGAGGAGCGCACAAACACACAGACCGACACACACACACACACACACACACAAAGGTAGCATGCATGGCACTTTAGCTGCTTGTCACAGTGGTGCATTATCGCACCGCCCAGCAATGTAGCGGTCCCGCCACTGGTTTTCCTCAGGAAAGGGGATTAAGCAGTGGCCCACGGAAGCCATGGTGCAGCTTAAGCCGTTTTGCGTGGACGGTGTGAGAGGCGGAAAGATAATGCCATTTCACATCCCTCTGTCTCAGGGACGCACGGAACCTTTGGTGAGATTCAAGCGTCTCTATCAGGGGCTGCAAAGTCCAGCGAAACAACAATGAGCCCAAAACCTACCCAAGGATGCCTTTAGGTTGCAGACAAACTTAAAGTAAACAATGCACTGAAGTATTTTTAATGGTATGGCGAGCACCAAGGCCTTAGGGACTAATGGGATTAGTCGAAGCAAAGTGTACTAAACCTGGTGCTACATTAGTGTGCACACAATATAGTACAACACTGAACATGAAATCCAATAAAAGCTATATTGATGCAAGAACTGTAGAAGCAGGAAAAACATGATGAGAATAGAGATCAGGGCTTGTTTCTGTCAGGGCTCTCTCATGAGCCCTACTACTAACTAATTACTAACACAGTGGAGTAGTGCGTTTATCATTTTGTAATCCAATGCCTCAGACAGTATACCTTATACTTAAAAACCTTTTACGAAACTCCTATGAACTCATTTATTTATTGCCAAATGTATCTTGCTGTAAATCTTATGCTCCTTAAAAGGTATTATTTGGTAACTATGAACAATTGCTACGAACAAAAGCTCAGAGGTTTACGTTCATTTATTTAATATCCAGTTAACATGTCTGTTGTCACTAGAGCTTTATGGATAGGGGCTAAGCATTTACTGGTGGGATATGGGGTGCACGCCTCCACAGAATGTGTTTTTAATTGCCCCAAAATATCTTTTTATGTATTTGGTAAAGAATACAGAAGACCTATCTGTTAGTTTGTAAAATATTTGTATTAGGCACATATCTGATATGATGTAAATTCTATGAAAACAGATTATGCAAAAGTATTGAAGTCAAGAAATACTTTTTCTAAATCTCCACTTTGTTAGATACACAGAATAAAGACTAGTACCTGATCAGACCTGCTTCTTCAGTCCTATGAGTCTCCTTCAGCTTCTGTCTCTTCCTCTCTCTGCCAGTCTTCTTTAGTAACAACCTTTTTTTTTTTCAATAAACTCAGATTTACAGATATTCAAAGCCTCATGAGGGATTTTTACTTGAACTTCAAAAATATTTTCAGCTACTGAAAGTTTATCTCATGCGAACTGAAAGTTAGCTAACAAGTAACTGGTAAAAAATTATATTCACCATAATTTGTTATGAATTTACCTTGTAGGCAGGTACTCTCACTGTGAGTACTTACATCATATACATAGTGAAACAATAAAGAAAGCCTAATGTTCATTTTAGCAAGCATTTAGTAAAAATCAAAACTCAGTTTTCATCTGAAGATAATCTACAGAGCAAATAGCAACATGAGACCCTCCCTCCAAGTCTAAGGACTTTCAGAGGACTGCAGTCTGTATAGCCGAGGTGCAAAAGTACAAGTTCACTTTTCAGTATAGAGAAATAAATCAAAAAGAAAAAATATATATATAATATTGTTTATATTGATATATTTACATTGCCTGGCTAAAACCTGGATTTAACTAAGCAAGAAGGTAAAAGCCTCCCATTGGATAATTATTGCATGGGTGATTATGTTTCAGCTGGCAACAAGTTATTTAATCCTGTAATCTAACTGATGCAGTGAATAAAAACAACAGTAGAACTCTGGGATATGTTTAATAGTGAAAGTAATAGCATTTCCACACGCACAATGCAAAGGAAACTCAAGGGATTGAGACTATACAGCTGTGTAGCTTTAAGAAAACCACTTGTCAGTGGGGCTAACCAGCAGAAGCAGCTTCAGTTTGCTAGAGAGCATAAAGATTGGAGTTCGGAGTAATGGAAGAAGGTCATGTGGTCTGATGAGTCCAGATTTAACCTGTTCCAGAGTGATGGGCGTATCAGGGTAGGAAGAGAGGCGACTAAAGTGATGCACCCATCATGCCTAGTACCTACCGTACAAGCCTGTCAGGGCAGTGCTATGATCTGGGGTTGTTGCAGTTGGTCAGGTCCAGGTCCAGCAATGTTATGTGTCCAAAGAAGGAGGTCAGCTGACTATCTGAATATACTGAATAACCAGGTTTTTCCATCAATGGATTTTTTCATCCCTGATGGCACAGGCATATTCCAAGATGACTAGGATTCATCGGGCTCAAATAGTGAAAGAGATCATTTTCACACATGGATTGGCCAACACAGAGTTAATTGAGAATCTTGGCGATGTGCTTGAGAAGACTTTGCGCAGTGGTCCAAATCTCCCATCATCAATACAAGATCTTGGGTAAAATGAATGCAACTTTGGACAGAAATAAATGTTGTGACTTTGAAGGAGCTTGTGGAAACAATGCCACAGCAAATGCCTGCCGTAATCAAAGCTAAAGGCGGTCCAATGAAATATTACCTCATCATTAATTAACTGTCTTAACAAATACTGAGGTACTTATTAATTAGCATGTTACTGAGCTCTCCTAAAGTCTGAGTAGACTGATAAATCAGAGTGATCAGTTAATAATCTTAGTGTCACTGGGCTCTGCTAAAGTCTGAGTGGACTGATAAATCAGTGTGATCAGTTATTAATCTCGGTGTTACTGAGCTCTGTTCAATTATAATTAGACTGATAAATCAAAGTGATTCGTTATTAATCTCAGTGTTACTGAGCTCTGCTAAAGCCTGAGTAAACTGATAAATCAGTGTGATCAGTTATTAATCTCGGTGTTACTGAGCTCTGCTAAAGCCTGAGTAAACTGATAAATCAGTGTGATGACCAATTATTAATCTCCTGTTCCTGAGTTCTTTGAGGTATGATCAAATTACTCAGTAGACATGTTTACCAGTGAAAAGCTTACCATTCTCCTGTTTAGGGGATTGTGGGGAAAACCTGACCTGAAGCTGGCAATGACAGAAAGAGAAAAAAACACATTGAGATTTTAGTACCTTCATTCAAATGATATGCAAAACAATATGCAAATATTTAATGAAACACATCAACAAAAGAATTATGTGAAGGAAACCGCCAAACAGTAACATTGAGCAAGAGCATGAATTCCAAATTTATATATATATCAGTCATTAATATATTTTTGTCATGTACCTAATGTTCCCCTGGTTTCAATATATTAATGCAGCTCAGCTATCGCTTTAAAATTCAGAAAACAAAATTTAATTGCAGTACAGACAATGGTCTATGTACTTTGGGTGCCTAGTTTTACAGTAAAGCTAATGATATAGCATGTTTTAATGTATTACAATTATTTATGTGCTCCAATTATCTTACAATGGCCATACATTGTAAACATAGTTGAAACAGTAAGAAACTGTGCAGAAAACTTTTAATCAACTTTCAACAAGTGGTAAAACAAAGTTTTTTTTCTTTTACTAAAAAAACAAAGCCTGTCATGAATGAGCTTAAGTGTCAATACCTGTATCCAAGCCTGACAAACTGCTCACTGCTCATTCAATGCCTCTTTGTTAGTATCAGAATAAGAAAAAAAACACTTGAGCAGGCAGCGTTCGTCTCTTAAAAGGTGAAAAACTTGTTTACTGCCTCTGGGCTTGAACTTCGAGTGCAGAGTGAGAAAGGAGCAAAAGGTGATGAAAAAGACACCTCTCTAGAAAGATATTGTGTCTCGAGGATGGCGAGGAACTTGGCAGTGGTTGCTGTACATTTGCATAGTCAGTCCGACCTTCAAAAAATCTCCCTTGACATTTGAATGGTGCACTGTAGCGGCTTGTGCGTTATTTTCATCCCAATGCGACGATGCAGAGACCTGCAGCCGATGCCCCGCAGCACGCCTGCTACGGTTTATGTGGGCAAGAGATTAGACAGTCAGAGCCATATCTGCTTGGCAGCAAAGAAAATAACCTTAACAGACTTTGATGTCGCCACTAAAGATGAAGATGCATGTACTGAAAGTCACTTTAGGCAACTTCATCGTTTGTAGAGACATCATTATTCAAATTTGGGCTAACTGACTGACAATAAAGAAAGTTCTGTGACCTCCAGTTCAAAATCACAGACACAGGCTTGTAGTACCGATTGGAAAGAGACCATTTCAAAGGGCTATCTGCACTCTTTCAAAAAAAGTGTGCCAAAAGTGTTCTTTGGAATGATGCCATAGAGGAATCTCATTTGGCTTCCAGGACCTTTCAGTAAATGGTATTCCTTAAAACGACATGTTGTAAATGAGAGGAAGTTTAATGAAAATCCACATAATGCAAAAGTAATGCCTTCATCTAGCAGCTTTTATTCTAAGGTGGTGATTAATGAACAAAGTGTGTGTCTGTGTGTGTGTCTGTGTGTGTGGGTGTGTGTGTGTGTGTGTGGAACATGAGGAGTGTGTTTCCTCTGATAGCTGTGGGAACGAATCAGGGGAATCCGGCCTGCACCTCCCTGTGACGGAAAACACCTGTGCAGGCCCAGACCTGTGTATACATGTATGTGTGTGTGTGTGTGTGTGTGTGTGTGTGTGTTGTGAGAATAAGTCTTGTGTACAGCATTATAACTATCTGAAGGTGCTCTCTATATTTGGAAAGAACAGTACAGAATTTATAATGAATATGAATGTGATATGCACCAATAAACTGTGAATTCCTTAATCTTTCATTACAAAGCCTTGTGTAATGTGTTATAATCCAGTATACACCACTGTTTATTAGGAGTACATAATGCTTTTACTAGAGCACCTAAATCCATACCTAAGTAGCTAGCCATCCTCCAGCCTATCCATCAATCAGATGCGTAACTACGGGCAACGCATACAGGCAATTGCACTGAAATCCATAGGGTTTTTCCAGGTCCCCTAATGACCTTATTAATGCCCTAATATCACCACTTATAATTTACACCCATGATTAATGGGTAACCATAGCTTAAGTAAATACTTCAAGCATTGGCCTACATGTGTGTTTCAGTAAGGCAACAGTGTGTGTATATATGTGTGTATATATTTTGTGCATCAGTGAGGTAGAAGTGGAGTGTGTGAGTGTATGTGTGTCAGTGAGGTATTAAAGAAATATGTGTGGGTGTGTGCGTGATTGAGGTATTAGAGGAATATGTGTGGGTGTGTGCGTGATTGAGGTATTAGGTAGATGTGTGTGTGTGTGTGTGTGTGTGTGTGTGTGTTAGTGAGGTAGTAAAGTTTGTGTGTGAGAGAGGTATAAGAGGAGTGTGTGTGTGTGTGTGTGTCAGTAAGGTAGTAGAGGAGTGTGTGTGTGGGTCAGAGAGATAGTACAGAAGGTTGCATGTGTCAGTGAGGTAGTGACAAAATGTGTGTGTGCTTGTCAATGAGTTAGTATAGAAGTGTGTCAGTGATTTAGTAGAGGAGTGTGTGTGTGTGTGTGTGTCAGTGATGTAGCAAAGGAATGTGTTTGTGTTTGTCAGTGAGTTAAGAGAGGAGTGTGCATGTGCGTGTGTCAGTGAGGTAGTAAAGAAATGTATGTGTGTGTGTGTGTTTGTCAGTGCATTAGTAGAGGAGTGTGTGAGTGTATCACTGAGTTAGTAGAGGAGTGTGTGGTTGTGTCAGTGAGTTAGTAGAGGAGTGTGTGTGTCAGTGGGGTAGTAAAGGAATGTGTGTGTGTGTTTGTCAGTGTGTTAGTAGAGGAGTGTGTGAGTGTGTCAGTGAGGTAGTAAAGGAATGCGTGTGTGTGTTTGTCAGTGAGTTAGTAGAGGAGTGTGTGAGTGTGTCAGTGCGTTAGTAGAGGAGTGTGTGTGTGTTTGTCAGTGAGTTAGTAGAGGAGTGTGTGTGTCAGTGGGGTAGTAAAGGAATGCGTGTGTGTGTTTGTCAGTGCGTTAGTAGAGGAGTGTGTGAGTGTGTCAGTGAGGTAGTAAAGGAATGCGTTTGTGTATTTGTCAGTGCGTTAGTAGAGGAGTGTGTGTGTCAGTGGGGTAGTAAAGGAATGCGTGTGTGTGTTTGTCAGTGAGTTAGTAGAGGAGTGTGTGTGTCAGTGGGGAAGTAAATGAATGAGTGTGTGAGGGTGTCAGTGAGTTAGTAGAGGAGTGTGTGAGTGTGTCAGTGAGTTAGTAGAGGAGTGTGTGTGTCAGTGGGGTAGTAAAGGAATGTGTGTGTGTTTGTCAGTGCGTTAGTAGAGGAGTGTGTGTGTCAGTGGGGTAGTAAAGGAATGAGTGTGTGTGTTTGTCAGTGAGTTAGTAGAGGAGTGTGTGTGTCAGTGGGGTAGTAAAGGAATGCGTGTGTGTTTGTCAGTGCGTTAGTAGAGGAGTGAGTGTGTTTGTCAGTGAGTTAGTAGAGGAGAGTATGAGTGTGTCAGTGCGTTAGTAGAGGAGTGTGTGTGTTTGTCAGTGAGTTAGTAGAGGAGTATATGAGTGTGTCAGTGCGTTAGTAGAGGAGTGTGTGTGTTTGTCAGTGAGTTAGTAGAGGAGTGTATGAGTGTGTCAGTGCGTTAGTAGAGGAGTGTGTGTGTTTGTCAGTGAGTTAGTAGAGGAGTGTGTGTGTCAGTGGGGTAGTAAAGGAATGTGTGTGTGTTTGTTTGTCAGTGCGTTAGTAGAGGAGTGTGTGTGTTTGTCAGTGAGTTAGTAGAGGAGTGTGTGTGTCAGTGGGGTAGTAAAGGAATGCGTGTGTGTGTTTGTCAGTGAGTTAGTAGAGGAGTGTGTGTGTGTGTGTGACAGTGAGGTAGTAGTGGAGTTTATGCGTGTGTCAGTGAGTTAGTAGAGGAGTGTGTGTGTGTCAGTGAGTTAGTAGAGGAGTGTGTGTAAGGGGTTAGTGAGTTAGTAGAGGAGTGTGTGTGTGTGTGTCAGTGAGTTAGTAGAGGAGTGTGTGTGTGTGTCAGTAAGTTAGTAGAGGAGTGTGTGTGAGGGTGTCAGTGAGTTAGTAGAGGAGTGTGTGTGTGTGTGTGTCAGTGAGTTAGTAGAAGAGTGTGTGTGTGTGTGTGTGTGTGTGTGTGTGTGTGTCAGTGAGGTAGTAGAGGAGTGTGTGTGTCATTGAGGTAGTAGAGGAGTGTGTGTGTCAGTGGGGTAGTAAAGGAATGCGTGTGTGTGTTTGTCAGTGAGTTAGTAGAGGAGTGTGTGTGTGTGTGTGTGTGTGTGTGTGTGTGTGTGTCAGTGAGGTAGTAGTGGAGTTAATACGTGTGTCAGTGAGTTAGTAGAGGAGTGTGTGTGTGTGTCAGTGAGTTAGTAGAGGAGTGTGTGTGTGGGTGTGTCAGTGGGTTAGTAGAGGAGTGTGTGTGAGGGTGTCAGTGAGTTAGTAGAGGAGTGTGTGTGTGTGTGTGTGTCAGTGAGGTAGTAGAGGAGTGTGTGTGTCAGTGGGGTAGTAAAGGAATGCGTGTGTGTGTTTGTCAGTGAGTTAGTAGAGGAGTGTGTGTGTGTGTGTCAGTGAGGTAGTAGTGGAGTTAATACGTGTGTCAGTGAGTTAGTAGAGGAGTGTGTGTGTGTGTCAGTGAGTTAGTAGAGGAGTGTGTGTGTGTGTGTGTGTGTCAGTGGGTTAGTAGAGGAGTGTGTGTGAGGGTGTCTGTGAGTTAGTAGAGGAGTGGGTGTGTGTGTCAGTGAGTTAGTAGAGGAGTGTGTGTGTGTGTGTCAGTGAGTTAGTAGAGGAGTGTGTGTGAGGGTGTCAGTGAGTTAGTAGAGGAGTGTGTGTGTGTGTGTGTCAGTGAGTTAGTAGAGGTGTGTGTGTGTGTGTGTGTGTGTGTGTGTGTGTGTGTGTGTGTGTGTGTGTGTGTCAGTGAGTTAGTAGAGGAGTGTGTGTGTCAGTGGGGTAGAAAAGGAATGCGTGTGTGTGTTTGTCAGTGAGTTAGTAGAGGAGTGTGTGTGTGTGTGTGTGTGTGTGTCAGTGAGGTAGTAGTGGAGTTTATGCGTGTGTCAGTGAGTTAGTAGAGGAGTGTGTGTGTGTGTCAGTGAATTAGTAGAGGAGTGTGTGTGTATGTCAGTGAGTTAGTAGAGGAGTGTGTGTGTTTGTCAGTGAGTTAGTAGATGAGTGTATGAGTGTGTCAGTGCGTTAGTAGAGGAGTGTGTGTGTTTGTCAGTGAGTTAGTAGAGGAGTGTGTGTGTGTGTGTGTGTGTGTGTGTGTGTCAGTGAGGTAGTAGTGGAGTTTATGCGTGTGTCAGTGAGTTAGTAGAGGGGTGTGTGTGTGTGTGTCAGTGAGTTAGTAGAGGAGTGTGTGTGTGTGTGTGTGTGTCAGTAAGTTAGTAGAGGAGTGTGTGTGAGGGTGTCAGTGAGTTAGTAGAGGAGTGTGTGTGTGTGTGTGTGTGTGTGTCAGTGAGATAGTAGAGGAGTGTGTGTGTGTGTGTGTGTGTCAGTGAGGTAGTAGAGGAGTGTGTGTGTCAGTGGGATAGTAAAGGAATGCGTGTGTGTGTTTGTCAGTGAGTTAGTAGAGGAGTGTGTGTGTGTGTGTGTGTGTGTCAGTGAGGTAGTAGTGGAGTTTATACGTGTGTCAGTGAGTTAGTAGAGGAGTGTGTGTGTGTGTCAGTGAGTTAGTAGAGGAGTGTGTGTGTGTGTGTGTGTCAGTGGGTTAGTAGAGGAGTGTGTGTGAGGGTGTCTGTGAGTTAGTAGAGGAGTGGGTGTGTGTGTCAGTGAGTTAGTAGAGGAGTGTGTGTGTGTGTGTCAGTGAGTTAGTAGAGGAGTGTGTGTGAGGGTGTCAGTGAGTTAGTAGAGGAGTGTGTGTGTGTGTCAGTGAGTTAGTAGAGGAGTGTGTGTGTGTGTGTGTGTGTGTGTTAGTGAGTTAGTAGAGGAGTGTGTGTGTCAGTGGGGTAGTAAAGGAATGTGTGTGTGTGTTTGTCAGTGAGTTAGTAGAGGAGTGTGTGTGTGTGTGTGTGTGTGTCAGTGAGGTAGTAGTGGAGTTTATGCGTGTGTCAGTGAGTTAGTAGAGGAGTGTGTGTGTGTGTGTCAGTGAGTTAGTAGAGGAGTGCGTGTGTGTGTGTCAGTGAGTTAGTAGAGGAGTGTGTGTGTTTGTCAGTGAGTTAGTAGAGGAGTGTATGAGTGTGTCAGTGCGTTAGTAGAGGAGTGTGTGTGTTTGTCAGTGAGTTAGTAGAGGAGTGTGTGTGTCAGTGGGGTAGTAAAGGAATGCGTGTGTGTGTTTGTCAGTGAGTTAGTAGAGGAGTGTGTGTGTGTGTGTGTGTGTGTGTGTGTCAGTGAGGTAGTAGTGGAGTTTATGCGTGTGTCAGTGAGTTAGTAGAGGAGTGTGTGTGTGTGTCAGTGAATTAGTAGAGGAGTGTGTGTGTGTGTCAGTGAGTTAGTAGAGGAGTGTGTGTGTTTGTCAGTGAGTTAGTAGAGGAGTGTATGAGTGTGTCAGTGCGTTAGTAGAGGAGTGTGTGTGTTTGTCAGTGAGTTAGTAGAGGAGTGTGTGTGTGTGTGTGTGTGTGTGTCAGTGAGGTAGTAGTGGAGTTTATGCGTGTGTCAGTGAGTTAGTAGAGGGGTGTGTGTGTGTGTGTCAGTGAGTTAGTAGAGGAGTGTGTGTGTGTGTGTGTGTCAGTAAGTTAGTAGAGGAGTGTGTGTGAGGGTGTCAGTGAGTTAGTAGAGGAGTGTGTGTGTGTGTGTGTGTGTGTGTCAGTGAGTTAGTAGAGGAGTGTGTGTGTGTGTGTGTCAGTGAGGTAGTAGAGGAGTGTGTGTGTCAGTGGGATAGTAAAGGAATGCGTGTGTGTGTTTGTCAGTGAGTTAGTAGAGGAGTGTGTGTGTGTGTGTGTGTGTGTCAGTGAGGTAGTAGTGGAGTTTATACGTGTGTCAGTGAGTTAGTAGAGGAGTGTGTGTGTGTGTCAGTGAGTTAGTAGAGGAGTGTGTGTGTGTGTGTGTGTCAGTGGGTTAGTAGAGGAGTGTGTGTGAGGGTGTCTGTGAGTTAGTAGAGGAGTGGGTGTGTGTGTCAGTGAGTTAGTAGAGGAGTGTGTGTGTCAGTGAGTTAGTAGAGGAGTGTGTGTGTGTGTCAGTGAGTTAGTAGAGGAGTGTGTGTGTGTGTGTGTGTGTCAGTGGGTTAGTAGAGGAGTGTGTGTGAGGGTGTCTGTGAGTTAGTAGAGGAGTGGGTGTGTGTGTCAGTGAGTTAGTCGAGGAGTGTGTGTGTGTGTGTGTCAGTGAGTTAGTAGAGGAGTGTGTGTGAGGGTGTCAGTGAGTTAGTAGAGGAGTGTGTGTGTGTGTCAGTGAGTTAGTAGAGGAGTGTGTGTGTGTGTGTGTGTGTGTGTGTGTGTGTTAGTGAGTTAGTAGAGGAGTGTGTGTGTCAGTGGGGTAGTAAAGGAATGTGTGTGTGTGTTTGTCAGTGAGTTAGTAGAGGAGTGTGTGTGTGTGTGTGTCAGTGAGGTAGTAGTGGAGTTTATGCGTGTGTCAGTGAGTTAGTAGAGGAGTGTGTGTGTGTGTCAGTGAGTTAGTAGAGGAGTGTGTGTGTGTGTGTCAGTGAGTTAGTAGAGGAGTGTGTGTGTTTGTCAGTGAGTTAGTAGAGGAGTGTATGAGTGTGTCAGTGCGTTAGTAGAGGAGTGTGTGTGTTTGTCAGTGAGTTAGTAGAGGAGTGTGTGTGTCAGTGGGGTAGTAAAGGAATGCGTGTGTGTGTTTGTCAGTGAGTTAGTAGAGGAGTGTGTGTGTGTGTGTGTGTGTGTGTGTGTCAGTGAGGTAGTAGTGGAGTTTATGCGTGTGTCAGTGAGTTAGTAGAGGGGTGTGTGTGTGTGTGTGTCAGTGAGTTAGTAGAGGAGTGTGTGTGTGTGTGTCAGTGAATTAGTAGAGGAGTGTGTGTGTGTGTGTGTGTGTCAGTGAGGTAGTAGTGGAGTTTATGCGTGTGTCAGTGAGGCGCTCTCTCACATTCCCCCGCCGGCTGGCAATGCGCCGCCGCAGGGAGGGGGGGTTCGCCTCTTTCTCACGACCTCTCAGGTTCCTCCGCTCATCTGGGAGCTATTCATTTCCTGCCAGAAAACAGCCTTTCCCCTGCAACTGCAGGAGGGTGGGAGAGAGAGAGAGAGAGAGAGAGAGAGAGAGAGAGAGAGAGAGAGAGAGAGAGATTGATAGAAAGAAAGAGAGAGGGAGGAGAGCGAGGAAGAGAGATAGGATGAGAGAGGAAGAAAGAGAGAGAGAGATAGGGGGAGAGAGAGGGATGGAGGCTGATAGAGAGAAAGACAGGGTGAGAGAGAAAGAGAGTAGTAGTAGTAGTAGTAGTTGAAGGGAGGAAAGAAGGAGGGGGCGTTGGCTGCAGAGAGTGAGTCCGGGCCTTGGTACAGCAAGCCCTCAGTTTAAATCATAAAGCCCTGGCTTGTCTGGGCTGCAATCAAAGACAGTGCAGTAGTGCCTGTGAGCTGCTGGGGGAGAGAGTCAGAAAGAGAGAGAGAAAGAGAGAGAGAGAGAGATTACACCATATGGTAGCACTTAAGAGCCTAGGAGGAAGCAAAGAGGGGTCTTTCGTTTAAGTTTTTTTCCCTCGTCTTTTTTTTCTTTCCTCTCCTGCTCCTTGCATGCGCGCGGAGTGTGGGAAAAGTTAATTGACACGCATGGTGGCTAACCCCATAGTCATGTTGTGACATGTGCGCGGGCGCCCCACCAGAGTGGTCACTGGTCTGGTAACATGAGCCACTCGTAAAGCTGTCCTCTAGGGGAGTGCGCATGTGTGTGTAAGTGTGTGTTTGTGTGTGTGGGGTTTGGTCAGGCTGGACATGGCTCAGGTCTCGCCGCGTGCCTTTGGATCCAGCTGTGACCTCTCGGATAAACAGGAAAAGGATGAACGGCCTTGTTGTGGAAGCTGTGTCTCAATATTGTCAATGTTAAATGAAAACCTAAATGATGATTATTGTTTATTAATTAAAAAAGAACATGTGAAAATATTCCATAAGTACTTTCAACCGTGAGTTAACATTGACAGGTGTAGTGTTCACCTTTTCTTTTTTCCAGTTCCCTGGATAGTCTAGGTTTCGGAAATACGAGGTGAATAGTGAAACTATGTTATGAAGGCTTGTGCAGGAATCCTGTGGACTTCCCCCACGTCCAGCATGGAAACACTCTTGCCTCAGCCCTGGATGCGTCTGTCCTCAAAGGCTTCCCTCTCACATGTGGTTTCAATCTCTCTGGCTTGGCACCGTAAAAAAAAAAAAAAAAAAGGTGTGATGGAAATTCAGAATGAACACACTTATCCACACTTTGTGCCTCTTAGCAGATTGGTAATTGCAAGCAACTGGAATGCCCCCTCCCAAGAATGGCCACATTGGAATGGCTGAAGGCAACACACCTGGGGAGCTCATGGCATGGATGCGTCAGAAAGCAAAGGTTTCCTCAAACTGTGGTTGCATTTCTTTTTTCTTGAATGTAATTATACAACAACCATCTCGCATGGTATACAGCATTTTAGTTGCAAGTTTTAAACATTTACTCCCCAGTACAGACAGTTCATAGACACTAAGCTGAAAAAATAATCTAAACTGTTGTAAAAGTGTTGTTTTCATGATGTCATGAAAGTCAGCACAATTACAAACCTCAGCTATTCAGCTTTCAGCAGTTTGGCTCCATCCACTGAAGTTATAAGGAGTGTTTCAGCCTGGACTGTGTTTTAATGGCAGCACAGTACAGGACAGCCAATCAGAAGAGTCTTTAAAGTTAAGTTTTCTAGGGAAACGGACTGCACAGGTAGGATCTATGTGCGCCATGTGATTTTATTATTAAGGATTTGATTGGATTGTGAAAAGTGGGCCTTCCAGAACGTGCACGGAAATTGGAATGTCAGAAGAATCTGTCTGTTTAACAGGGAAGTCAAAGACAAATAAAAGAAAGAAAGAAAGAAAACACATCAAAGTCAAGCTTCCAACAATTAAGAAACTTTTTAGTTTTAGAAATTACAGAAAATGTAATTTGAAAGAAAGAAAGAAAGAAAGAAAGAAAGAAAGAGATTTTGCCTAAAACGCAGTGCTACAATACCAGGATGGACATTTTCTGTAATTTCTGAAACTAAAAAGTTTCTTAATTGTTGGAAGCTTGACTTTAATGTGTTTTATTGCTTTTTTTCTTTATTTTTGGATTTATTTTTACTTTCTTAAGACATAGATGAGGTGAGACACAGGTTAGCAGGATAGCCTGTTAGCATCTGCACGGCTGTGATTTTTCTTATAAGTTCACAGCAAATGGAAGAGAAAAACGAATCAGGTTAAATAAATTCAAGTGCAATTGAGCAAAATATAGACTGTATGTATGCATGTGTGTGTGTTTGCGTATGTCATTCCATCACGGGCTCCTCACAGTGCAAAATACTGTCAGATATCTGAACCACCTCCTGCCTGTTAACAGGAACACAGGGTTTCAGCATAAACAAGCTGAAGAACAGATTATTTTATAGCCGGTAAAGAAAAGAAAGACTGTCTGTTGACATACATGTGAGTGTAACTGTGCGTGAAGCTGATGATGGCTGTTCTCACTGATTATTGGTCCGGTTGGTGGAGGAGGATAGAGAACATCCTAAGATATAATTGGTTAGTACATGCCTAAGGCACACGGTGACGCAACCAAACGTCAGACGGCGTTTTAAAATCACTACATTTTGATTAAAGGCTACAGAGAAACAAGGTTTCTGTCTTTTGAATGATACGACACAATGGATGGTGCTAAATGTGACCAAGGACACAAACTAACACGGTAGAAAAAGGTTGGTTTAGATTTCAGATTGACTTTCAGGCAAATTCCCCAAAATAACATGCTGGTTAATTTTAAAGGGATAAGGAGAGAGGTCAGAAAAGGGTCATGAAAAAAGGAACTACACGTATGTCACAGTAGAATATAAGCGGACAATTAACAAGCAAAATATGGGCTCAAATACAGGCTTGTTAACACATGTTCAAACATACTTGAAATGAAACAGCTAGATATTTAAGGGTAGCTATAAATATGTGTTGCCATATATCATACAACAAAGTAAACATGTACACAACACACACATACGCTCAACTGAAGACTTTCTCGTTTTCAGACTGTGCAGCCATGCTCTGTGATCCTGAGGTTCTGGAATCAAGAAATGTCTAAAGTAATAGTCTTGGTTTTCACTGGCAGTAAAGATTGACTTATTTTCAAATTAACCATTTAGCCGTCCGTGTAACAATGGCCTGGGTTTCAACAGTCCATCAGTGGCCGTCTGTTCGGACTGTGGTGTAGTTTTCATCATAGCTGCTAGATGGCGCTATGCGGCCATGTAATGAAATGCATCGGCGCTCTATTGTTCCAGTTTGCTTACTGGGTGACTTTCTAAGATAATAGTGCTCTCTAGTTTTCTAGTTTGCTCTCCTCTTTCCTCTCATTACCTAATTTCTCATAATGCTGGACTGTTGGCAATTAAGCTCAAAACTAAATTCCTTCATTTCAAACATTTCTTCATTATTGTTGCTGCTTTTTATTTTGAGAAATTTTAAGTTTGGAACTTTGGAAGTTCTCCTGAATTTGCAGATCTCTCACTTAAATATTCAGATATAAATAAACAAAATGCTCAGACAACTGAAGAAATCAACCCACCAACACCAACAACAACCCCAAAAAGAAAGATAAAACCTTGGTGTATATTCACCTGTGTTCATTATTCTGTACGTAATCTGTTGTAGTATTGCAGTATGAAATGTGTAGCAACTGAGTTTATCTGAACCCTAATGAAATCCATTCTACATAACAATTTAGAGCTATTTAGAAATGAATGCAGATGACAGCTAATGTTAAAACTGCAAAAACGTTGAAGTGTTTCATGGATATTTGTAGATCTCCCATCTGTCTCAGCTTATGTGCTGTGATTTTAAGCCACTGCCAGAGCGGGTTATATCTTTTTCCTACAGTTTCATGTTCTGTTATTCTGGTCATTACAAATGCTTATAATGATGTGATGATTGCTGCATTAGGAAGGCAAGGGAAAACTTTCTTGATGAGTTTTTTTATCAATTTATTTGTCTTCCAAAAAGAAGAATCATATAAAAGCATTCAACATATCTTTGGCATCAACATTAGAAAAGATACCGCAAATATAAAAAATGCAATGAACAAACATGGACAATACAAATCTTGTTTCAATATGAACTTCTCTCCCTTTTGAGCTATACAAATATAGTGCATAAATCTCTTCGTAAAACACATTTCCATACAAAAAGACCAAAAAAATGAAACGTTTTAACAAACAGAGCAAGTGTCAACAGTTTTAGGAGTCTTTTTTTATTAGGAGTCCTTCAGCGTCTACCAAGGCCGCCACACAGAGTCTGAAGTGACCGACGGTGCGCCTGGAGATACTGCTGCTGGAACGGGTGTGCTGGAGTTGTTGGCATACACCGGGATTACAGGGCCGCCTGGCGCAAACGCAGCGTTGGGAATCAAAAAGGCAAACTGTCCATCTGTTGCAGGCACGAGCTGGAAGCCTCCGTACACTTTAGTCGCCTCGGGTGACAGGTTGGAAGAGGACCCACTTTTGCAGGGTACTCCACTGAGGGGCAGCACGTTGCCTTGTGGTGTCGCGCTGGGGATCTGAACCATGGGCTGACCGAAGTTTGGGTGCGGGTGGCCAGCAGCTATCTGGTGCTGCGTGGGATAGTTCATGGCGTTGATCTGCGTCATGCAGTTGGCCAAGTGACCCAGCAGCCGCGTCCTGACCTCGGCGTTAACCCCTTCACAGGTGGAGAGGAATCGGGTGACCTCGTTCATGCACTCGCTGAATCCAGCTCTGTACTTTCCAAGAACGGTGGGATCTGTGTTCAAAGCAGCTGGTGGGGAAACAAGAGAGATATGGATCAGTCTACTGAACACAGGACCATCCAACTTTTTTTTAGTTAAACAAAAAAAACTTTTTAAAAATTTAAGAGTACAGTCAACAAGTTTCAGTAATTAAACACTTTGAGTGGGAAAGATGCTATATAAGCAGTGGCAATATTAGTAATATACTATTATCCAAGCTGCAAATGAATATAAGTAATGGGAAAAGTGCTGCTATGGCACTAGAGCAGGTACCTACCAGTCATTTGTGCTCTCTGCATGTTTCTGAGGTGTTTCACAGTCATCTCCAGGATATCCGCCTTCTCCAGCTTCGAGTGTCTGGAGCTCTGAGAGAAAAAAATAAGAGTTGTAAACGATAAAGTACGTGAAGAGTTTGGGCTAAACATAGCAGCCCATCCTGTCTGTTCAGCATGACTTAACGGTGGGCTAATTATGTACCGGTTCCGGTCATACTTACATCTTTTTTCAGAGCATCCAAGATTAGCGTTTTGAGTTGCCCCAAGCTTTCGTTGATTCTGGCTCGTCTCCTTTTCTCCATAATGGGTTTGGACGACTGTGAGAGGGAGAGATAGCGCGTTAAAGCGGGTCCGATAGTGTGCTCCACAGGTTTTGACTACAGACCAGTATCTGGACTCGGCAGCAGCATATCATAAGAAATGAAACGGTAAAAAACACGTACCTTTCTGTGCTCTGAGGCAGTCTTGGGCTTATCCGGCGTTGTGTTCATGCTCGCCGGGGTCGCGGCCACCGGAGAAGAGGAGTTTTTTTCCATCATGTCAGCAGGCATCTTTTGCTGAAAATATTCCCGAAAACGTGGGAAAAAAGAAGAGAAATCCTTCGTTTGTTCTTCGGTCGCCGTTAGCGCTGCGCCTGCTCGGCGGTTTACAAGTCCAGACCGCGGGAGAGGGTCTTTTTTAAAAAGAAAAAACAGGGGGGGAAATCCCGTCGACAAGTCCTGAGTTTAACAGTTTGTGGTGGCGATGTCACGGGCTTCTGCTCTCGCCGTTTGCCAGCAGCGCGAAGCGAGTGACTGACCGACTGCCTGTCCGCCTGCCCGCACCGCGCGCGCTTATTTATATCCCGCGCTGCACGCGAACGGCTCGTGTGAAACTTCCCAAACTTTCTTTCCCACAGTAACTTTGAACCAATCAGCGCGCGGCGCACGCGGCGCAAAGGGAGGACGGCTCGTGCTCGGCGCGCTCCCATTGGTCGGGCGCCGTGTGAGCGGGCGGCCAATGGCGCGCGGCCGGGATCCCGACCCCCAACCCTGCACTCCGCTTACAGATTAACACTGAACAGCCTGCAGAAGAGCACAAAATCTCACTTTATAATCCAATACACACTGAAAAGTGAGCGGGAAAAAGAACAGAGTCAGCGCGCACGTACGTGTGCGTTGGGGTGAAGGTGTTGAGGGGGGGCGGATTTTAGGTGTTTCAGGTAAAGTGTGTGGTATTAGTTGGTTGGGGAGTGTTGGTTATATCCCAACATCCCAGACGCAACTAATGGGGGACGCATACTCGAAACTCAAAAGTTGTGTGTGTGTTTGTGTGTGTGTATGTGTTTGATTGTTAGATTGGTGGTACCGACTGATTTTAGAACAGCATGGTTGAAACATTCACTCTACTTAGAAGACCACCTCATACGCAATATTAGCATGTGACATCACTGAAACTTTATAGGCATATTTCTTAATATCTCATCGTCCCAAGTTAGCTTGACTCACACGCAGGCCAGTGACAGACAACGGCCACCAGAAACGTATCACCATATAATGGGGGGCCAGTGTAACTGACTGGGCCCCTAAAACGAAACTGGAATTTCTTGGTGTCCCAATTTTACCTATACATTTCAGATGTGTGTCGTGCATCGCTGGCCTGCGTGCCAGTTACATTAACTCAAATCTAAACTGGGACTCGGCGGGGTATTCAGCTATCCGAATTCAGAGTCATGCAGAAAGAAAGACAGGAAGAAGCTGAAAGGGTTTTAATGAGTTAATGCACGAGATGACTGTGGAGTGAATGTCCAAGTCACGAAGCTTTAAAGTGTTCTTAAGTCAGCGGTTCCTGAACAGGATTTGTCCTACACACACACACACACACACACACACACACACACACACACACACACACACTCAACCTTCTCTGTGTGTTTCTTTCAGCGCAGCTTTTGGCATTTTGACATGTGTCGGCGCGCGGAGCGCTGCTGTGAATGTGGAGCACGTGCCAGGATGTTTTATGAGCGCGGTGGTTGAGGTTTTGGCCGCCGGGCTGGGGGTGGCGGTGCTGGTTTACATTAGAGGGAAGGTAAATAGCAGCTGCCGCTCTGAGAGCCTGGGAAAACCACGCCCACCGAGAGAGAGAGAGAGAGAGAGGGAGAGAGAGAGAGAGAGAGAGTGTTTATCGGAATGCGAGGCAACATCATTGTGAGAGATCGGGGCTTCGCGCCGCGCTGACGAACAGACTGCGCGCAGGTCGGTAGACTGTTAACAGAGTCATTAAAGGTTCCCACCAATTAGACGTGTTTACTTGACCTGTGACGAAACTACAAAATCCCAGCGTGAGGAACAAATAAAAATGTTGAGCGTCTGAGCGACTATAACGCAAATAGATAGATAGATAGAATCTATGACAGACTGATCTACGACTATGACAGACTGTGAAAACCTATCATAAACTCACGCGCTTCTTATCTTAGTCCATCATAAACTAACGAGCTTGCCATATTCCGAAGGCAACACACACTCTCGGCGCGCCGTTGCCCCCCCACCCTCCTCCACCCCAACACACACACACACACACACACACACGCTCCTCTCCGCGCGCGCTCCAGCTGCTGTAGAAGCCCCGCGACACGTGGCGCGCGAGCGAGCGGGGGAAGGAGCTGCTGCTGCCGGCTCGCGCCGCCCGCGCCGAATGGTCCCGCCTCCCGGACGCGGATAGGCCAGCAGAGTCCAGACTTCTATGTTGGGATTGGCTAATTCGAGCGTTTAAGGCTCAACACTACCGCCCATCGTAGCTCAATATACACATAGGAGAGCGTAGTTTTGAGAAGAAAAGAAAAGACTGCCAGCCAATCCTAGCTCAATATGCAAATAGAAGCGCATAGTACCAACCTATCCTAGCGCAATATGCAAATAGGAGAAGACAGAACCAGCCAACCCAACAGCAGTATGTAAATACAGAACAAACCGACGGACCGTGTGTGAGTGAGTAAGGACTGGCAGCCAGAAGTGGTCGCAGAAAAGCCACAGAAATTCGTTCTGATTCAAACACAGAAGTCTTCTTCCACTCACTGGCCTTTCACATGTTTATTACTGTTGTTGTATTTATGTACTGTTGTATTTTGTACAGTTTAAAGAAAAGTCAGATTCTTATTCTGGAAACGAAGGAATATGTATGACTATAAACACACAAACAAAAAAACAGCCAATGAACAACCAGCCAATGTTACCGTTTTCTTATTTTTTGAGTCATCCGATTAAAAGCAATCGGATATTAAACATTGCACAAGTCTACAGCAATCTGTAGTTTGTGTATTTAACCGTCTGGAACTTGTGACTCTTAAAATAAAACAGATTTGTAAAAAAAAAGTAATGCAGTTTTATGTATTTAACATTCTATGATATAGTATGTAGTTATCACTCTCTCCCTCTCTCTCTCTCACAGAGACACACACACCTACCTTCTTAACAGACTTCACAGACTCCCCATCACACCGCCACAGTCATATCTTTATTGAGGCTTCTCGACTATGGACCTCCGCACTGCAATAACACAATCAGGGCTCCCGATTGCAGGGCTAAAGTACGTGAGAAAGTTGAAGATAGCACACTCCCAAACAATCAAGCCTGCAATCACAAACACGGCGAAAACTTAATGCGTAAACCATTGATGACCGCTGGCTGCTGAGAGAGAGCTCCTGTTGACAGCTCAGACATATCAGAAGCGTTGGGCCCTCAGGCACTTGAGTCTCATGATGTCATGTGAGGATGGTGATACCATCGGAGGTGGCCGTTTCAGAGCCCTTTTTTCTTCAGGCAAATAAAATCCCATCAAAACACAAACACATTTCATTGAGCTGCTAGGAACCCGTACTACTTGCCAAATGGAAAATGAACCGTTTGATCAATGGTGTTAACTTCAAATAAACCCTTTTCACTAGAGGCGTATTGATTCTGAAACTGAGACCGAAACCGCAATACATGGCCTCGTGTGACAGTTTCGGAAGGCAAACTCAGCTAAAAACGATGTTGCTGGCCTGTTTGCATATGCATTTGTGTGGGTGTTTATCTTCCTTGGGTATGCCATAGATTGAGGAGCGTTATTTGATGGAAATTGAGTGAAGGAATAGCTAATGGATAATAAAATCTAATAGAAGTGTAACAGTGAGCATATCAAGAATCACCAGATTCTTTAAGGAAAAAGGCAGAGAGAGAGAGGAAGAGAACGAGTGGCTTTGGAGGCCCTCCAGTAGTCTTCCCACGGAGCAGACGCAGTGCCGCCTCCCCACGCTGGAGCAAGCGGTGGAGCGCACACACACACACACACACACACACACTCACAAAAACAGCCGCACCACTCACTCCAGCTCACCGAGGGCCTGAGGGGATCAGAGGCAGGGGAGTGCTAAAGCGTTGATTCATAGTCTACTTCACACACACACACACATACACACTGGCACACACACATATAAACATCAGACGAACACAGATCACTCAGGGTCACCAGCAGCCTCGCAGACATTAGCGCTCAGTGTATGTTTTACTCAATAGCGGCCGGGGAGCTTTTCAAAACAGGCGCCCGGCTCGCTGGTGATTCAAGCCTTTCTGGGCCCGCTCCTGCGCTCGCTGCTTCTGAGGCTGGGGAGAAGCGTGTGCCCTGGGGGGGAAGTCTATTGAAGTGGAGCTAAGCTTTTTCTCTCTCCTGTGCCCTCTTGTGAAGCTGGGCCTACCAGGGGCTGTGTGCTCATGTGGAGGAGGCTGTGGAGACTGGGTCACAGGTCACCCAGGATGTGCATCCGGCTGCCAGACTCAGCTGGTTGGGGTGGTTTGTGAGTTAACAAGCCTGGGGCGCAATATTTTCAAGTAGCCAAATGCTAACAAAAAGACTCCGTCTTCGTCTCTGTTAGATAAGACCGAAAAAAACCCAACCTCTGTGTGCGTATTATTTCTAAACTACATTAAATATTTTATTTCATTCTAAATCGATGGGACCCCTGAAACACTGTACAAAAAAGCCAGAACATGTCATTTTCTTACTAGCTTTGGGCACTAGTAGCCAAATTCTAAGAAGATAACTCCATGTTCTTCCCAGTTAGACAGTTATTTTTTGCCTGAATTCCATATAAAAACAAATTTAATATAAGACACACTCACAGTAAATTCTTATCTTTATTTCAACCTACTATAGTTTCCTGTTCTGGAAATGAAAATTACATCCTCTCAAGTCTTGGAGGACCCAGCACTGTGTTTGCCAACGTTAATGGGACTCCACACACATGGACTATATCTTTCCATCTTCGCTACTGGTTCCTGTTTATGTAAAGGAGCTGCATTGCACTCCATTTGAATTACAGGTGCACAAATGCATCTATTTCCTCTTCACGGGGGCACTTTGTTTATAGAAGATAAGGAAAGTGCTTTGAAGACAGAGGTCTGCTACAACTGTCAGCGATAGCTAGAATAATCTCTAATAGGGTCTAGTTTAGTGTAAACAAATAATGGAGATCTTGAATATCCTTCTGTCATCTAATCTCACATTATCAGCATGTCCATAAAGACAGAGACGTCTAAAAGGACTGCCCCAATCATTCTGACGATTTCCGCAAAAGAGAGAAGCTGTCAGTATAGTCTAGTTATTTATGATGAACAGACAAACCAGACAGACAAAGTAAGCTGACCATGCAGTTTAACTTCAGATATAACAATGTCACCTTCAGCCATAACAATAATACTTTAAAACTTGGCTTGACAAAGTGTTATGCCTATACCATGCTAAGGGGTTGCTAGGTCGTGGCTTTGTTTTAAGGAGGGGATCATGTTGGCTGGCTCCTCAGTATTTGTTAATTGTTGAATGAATCACTTTCCATAGCAGAACTGATGCTAGATTCAATAGCAGCAAAATGTTAGCTTGAACCATTTGTTTTTTTAGCTAATTAGTGGTCTAAGAGGCTAATTAGGAGGTCCAGGAACCCTCCATGACACCCTGTATTTTGCACCTTGTAACATAATATATGTGTATACATAAGAATGTGAATGTCACTTGTCATGGTAAGATTTGAATTTTCTCAAAATATCACCATTCATTTTGTCAAGCCCACTTAATAATAATAATTCCTTTTAAAACTGTATGCATGCTTGTGTGCTTTACAGATATATGAGGAAGCATTTTGGGTTTTGTCTATGTCTGGTTTCTATTTATTTATTGATTGATTGATTGATTGATTGTTTGTCAGTTTTATTTGGATATGTAATTCATTGTTGACGGTCTAAGAAAAGGGTCCCTTTTAGGGCAAAGTGGATCCTGGTATTTGTCAAATAACCATAATTACAGCTGCTTACTATCTATTACCTACTGTAGCTGTAAGAGGTCATGGATGCAAGGCTGGATTCTAAGTTACATCCCTATGAGTTCTGATTCCACAAACCCCCCCACCACCACCACCACAAAATCTCCACCAGGCCCACCAGCTCCTCTCATCCATCCACCTTTCCCGTGGGAGTTTGTGAAGCCAGGATAACCTTGGGACCTCAGCTGGACCTCTGCCAGGAACATTAAAGGGGTCTCTTTCTCTCTTGCTCTCTCTCTCTCTCTCTTCATCCGCTAGGCTACATCTACCTCTAACATATTCTATTATATCTTTTTCCTCTTTTCACTTAGCCTCGTTTTGTAGACTTTTTGCACCCAATTATTCGTATGTCTACTCACACATACACACACACTTGCTCGACTTGAACAGGCAGGGGGGTAAGAAAAAAAAAACAGCACCATTCACATGATCTCCCATGCAGCACACTATTATCTGTAGATTGTCGAGCTGCCAATTTCAATTTTGCTGCCCTGTTATCAGGCCCCAAAATAAATGCCTCATTTGAAAAGTAGAAATCAAACTGTCTCTATAGGAGAGATGACTGACGTTGATTGCAAACTAACTATTTAGTGCCAGGCTGCACTTTGTGTGGCTTTTGTCTCTCGCTCCCTTTTTTCCCAGGCTTCACGGCTGTCATATTCCTTTAGTGCTGGGTAAGGTCAAGTGCTGCTGCCTGAGAGATCTAAAGCATTCAAAATGATTCCGCCTCCTGAGTTTCAGCATTCTTCCACCCCACTGGTGGCCGCGCAAGGTGTTTATGCATTTGTTTGCTTGTCCTTTTCAAGTTCTCTTTTATCTTCAGGCAAAAAAAGTAAACCCTATAGCTAAACAGCCCATCAAACATCACGTTTTCAAACAGCACATACATTCAATGTAACAGTTTACGGTAACAATGTAATGAATTCAGAGAGACAGAAACTGTAAGATATGTTTTAATTATACCCACCATAGACTTCAATGGGTTTAGTCACTTCAAACCAATGCAAAAAAAAAAATTTATCCTACTTTAACACTTCTATGGACAGTGAGGTACAGTCTTCTCACACATTCCCCTGCTCTTTCTCTCCCTCGAGATCATTTGGAAGTTCCCATTACATCATATACCACCTTTGACTGTCTTGTTTGATGTCCTTTGTGGCATGGGCCATTCACACACACACAAATACACATACATGACCTCATCGCCGGCACATTCTCCCTGGGTTTCACCTTGCACCTGCCATGCATTCCCTTTCCCCCCTGGCTGTATTAACACCCAATCTGCCCTCTCTCCCTCTCACCCCACCCATTCATGGTCCATTGTCTCCCACTGAACACAGTGGCCGGCTTAGGCCTGATCCAGCATCAACTTTCACCCTCTGCACTTGCCACAGAGCCACCCAGCCTGCTTTAGACTAATGGCCCACCAGCTTACAGTCGGTTTCACTCTGTGGTTTCACCCATTGGCCTAGTGGAGACAACTTACCATTGGAAAAGATCTAACAAAGATTGTGCTATTAATCAAATGCCTATTCAGTCTGTCATTGTTAAATTAACAAGATGCATTGAGGGAAAGATTAGAAGCCATTTGAACTTCAGAACATAGGGCATTTAAACATTTACATGGGCGGCTGAGATTATGTCATCACTGTAATAAGAAGATTTTATATCTCTAGCTTTACAGGAGAAGGCAAGAGCATTATTTAGTGTTACTGTAATTCAATGTAATGATTTTTTTGTTCCCAATTGATTTTGGGCCATTTTAATGGGTCCATTCATCATACAATTTTAGCATATAATGAATAACTGCTCTTCAAATAATCCAGAAAAATAAAAAAATAATTCTATAGAAACTTTATTGTCTTTATTTGCCTTTAATATGACTTTAAAAAACCTTGTCAGTATTCATAAGGCTACATGACAACTGGCAAAAGTCTTTCATAACAACTGACGTTAACATATTTTTAATGAGGATTAGTTAATGAGGTTTCCTTATCATTTAAACTAATTTTCTGATGCAACAGAAAGACATGTTCTGACGTCAGACCAAGTGGATAGGAATGTGCCCCCTGATCTTTTCATGGATCACAGTCTATGTAATGAATAGAAATCCCACAGAGAAATATAAGTTACTGTAACCTTGTCGATGTGTTATGATCAAAACTAGGTCAATACCATGCCTCTCATTATTTCCCTTTCTTTTACTCCCTTTCGGTTAAAGGAATGAAGGTAATGCATCTCTTGTGCCTGTTGCGCCTCAAGGATCCTGCTGTGAAAGTGTTGAGCATGTGCTCCAATGACAACAGAGCTTCCACTGTTCTGAAGTGCGTTTCTGTCTGTCCCCCATCCCCTCATCAACCCCCACGCAGAGCTGAGATCATCATCCAAAGATTGCAAGCTGAATATCAAACATCACCGCCCTGACTGATTACAAACTCCCTTTTTTATCTTACAGTTCTCATTGTAGGGAATAGTTGCATACTTTCCATCATAGTATGTCAGTGTTGTAAGGACACGGGGGCATGAAATATATAACCCCCTTTTATATATATATATATATATATATATATATATATATATATATATATATATATATATATATATATATATATATATATATATACTTAAAAAGCTTTTTAAAATAGATGACTATTTAGGCCATAGCAGGGAAAACAAACTGAAACTGAGATAACTTCCGCACACCTCCCTAACTGGATTACAGAGTGGCTCTGACAACATCTGCCAAATGAGGTCTTTTGCTGATAAGAAGGCACCCCTCTATCTCAAAGATCATCACAGCCCCCAGCCCCTATCCTACATATATCACACCTTTCCCCTAACAGGATACCACAGACGCTCCAGGTTTTGATTTGGAGGAGCCAGGGGGTTGGAGGGGGGCTTGGGAGAAGAAGCCCAGAAGAAGTAGCTAATCACAAGGTAGGTCTCTAGATGATTGCCCACCCTTCTGCCCCCAACCTCGGCTTCCCAAGTCTGTGTCATGCTTGGCAGGGTGCAAGGTGCGGGGTGCCGGCGGGACAGGATTTGATCATTCCGTGGCCTATTAAACCAAGCAGGCAGTGTGAGAGCTTTACTGGAGATTACTCAGAGGAGCAAGAATACAACAGGGGTCGATTTTTCCCACAGATCAGCCAATTAGTCCCCTGAGAAAACAAGCAATCCACCTCCATCCGGCAGCTCCATCGTCTCTGGTCTGCCAGAGGAGGATAGAGAAGTCTCTGCATCTTTCCCTCCCTGTACACCCCCACCCCTCCCATTTACCGCTCTCTTTCTTCATGTTTCCCCAGTGACCCCACCTCTTTTCTTCAACTAAGTAACTTTAATTGTCCTGGGAAAGTCAAGGCTGGGCCTCAGGGCACAAAGCTCTGGCTGCTAATGAATGTTCCAGCCAAGGGATTAGGTGCAGCCGTGGGCAGCCATGATGAGAGGGGTTGTGACAGAGAGAGTGTGTGATCTTCCTGTCTTGTGTGTGCATGAGTCATACCCTTCCTTCACTCCACTTTACGAGCTTTTGTTAACGCGAAACGGTTCAGTAGGCCACTGGAAAGCCAAAATTAATTTTCCCAAATGCATGGATGGGGATTAACGCAAACGTGTTTTACCGTAAATGCTAATATTTTAGCATTCCTGCAATTGACCATTTCCAAAATAATAATGCAATAAGTCATTGCATCTCTCAACTAATCACAACTTTCTTTCTAAGCACTTCCGCCAACAGAAGGAAGAAAAACTCCTCAGAACAAGTCTGCAGTGAGATTTGCCTATTGCCAGAATTACTAGGTGTTAGTCAGAAATCTATTCAAACCCAGTTTCAAAAGAAACGTTGGGCAGGTAAAAGACAAATAAATAAGAACTTAGTGATTTATAAAATCTTACACCGATATTTCAAGGAAAACAGTTTAATAAAATGTTTCTTAAGACAAAATTGCTGTGACCTTTGATCCCTCAGAAGGTACTGCATTAAAAAACATGCTTCTGTAAAGCATTTAACCAAAGAAGCTTACAAATACTTCAGAAATCACAGCAGTAAAGACTAAAGTTCTTCTGTACATAGGCAAATGCAAGTTAAGACTGTACTACATAAAGCAAAAGCTATATATCCTCAACATGTTGAGTTAAAGCTTATCTGAGGTAGACTGACCCAACTTGCTCTGCTGTGGTTTGAAGAAGTCATCTTTTAAATTGTCTTTGGAAATAATAGACATCATCTTCTACAAGCTAAAGTGAAAAGGTCCATCCTGATTGTTACCAGCACACAGTGCAAAAGCTAGAATCTCTCATGGTACGAAGTTGTGTCAGTGCTAGTGGTATGAGTAACTTGCACTAGATTAATGCTGAGGGACACATATGTGTTTGGAGTATCATGTACTGCTGTCTAGACATTGACTTTTTTGGAAATGTCCCCGCCTGTTTCAGCAAGATGTAACACGTTACAACAGCGCAATATGCATGGCATATTATGGAGTATGATGTATGACAGCGGAAACCCTGAACTGTTGGGCAGCTGAAGAGTTCTAACAGTTCTAACGTTCCCTAACAAGAATGGGAAAATAATATTTGTAACATCTACCATCCAGCATTAGCTCTACTGCTTGCAGCATTGCTTCCAGGTCAATTAAGCATCATTTCCAGAATTCATGTATTTATTTAACATTATATTTTTATGGATGCTAATTCTCTGAATTCTTTAGCTAACCTTAAAACAAGCATTCATATACTTGAACATGGCTGTATTCACTACTGTGCAAAGTCTTAGACACATAAGCTCATTATTTAAAATCCTTTATCTTAGCAATACATGTGTTTTCACCAGTAAGAACTCCAGATATCATTTGAACAGGTGTAAACAAGTATAAATACAACACAAAGTAACATAAATATATTATTCTGAAAGAGGTAGATAATCTTGTAAGTCTGAAGAAGTTTAGTTCCAGATTTCTCCTGAACGCCTCAGACATTGTATGAATTTCTTCACCAGTGATCTTGATTTAGCTTAATGAAGGACTGAGTAGTCAAGGCAGGTATTAGATGATAACTGTAAATAATACTGGGTTACCACAAGAAAAAGCCTGGAAAGAGTTAAATAAACACACTGACATGCAAAACCATTACCTACTATATTAATACTAATTGAATATTTGAAAAAAACCTGATAAGCTGATAAAAAATACCTTTTTAAATATAATGTACCTTAAGTGCCGAAAAGCACATATCTCTGTATGTATGTGTAAGTTTATACTGTACATATATTTTTTTGTTTTACTGTTTTACTTTCTTTAATAAATTTCTTTCTTACTTGATATTTCATCCCTTCTTATTAGGTATTCTATTCATTGCTTTGCAACAGTTGTTCATAACATTTCATGTCAATAAAGCTTTTAGAATCTGAATTAAAGAGAGAAAGACAAGGTAGTTAAGACCTTAGGCCTGGGGCAGGCCAGATGCAAGTCCACAGGCAATACACAACAAGCCCTGTCAGCATGTCTACCTAAATAAAATTCTGCCATTCTATTCTAGCTGGAAATTTAATGCACACTTCTGGCAAAGCTTTAAACACAGCAGCAATTCTTATAAAAAAACACTGACATTGTTTCTTGAGGTAAGCATTTCTCGAGGAAGCCTTAGGTAGCAAAAAAAAAAAAAAAAGATCAGACAAGGCCTCGGAGCAAAAACGAGAGTGTCTCTCATCCTTTTCAAGAAGAATTCAGAAATTCAGCACCTCAAAACTTCATTTGTGTTGCGTACATGAGCAAAAGAAAGACAGAACTGTAATGAGTCCAGAAGCCTGTAGGTTTCCTTACGTGTTTGTGTGTATTTGCATCTCTTTGTGTTTGTGCAGTCTTCATGCTTGTATTAGTGAATGAGTCAGACAACCCAGGCATCCTTCTAACTATTGTTCTTGTTAGCATCCCTTGTGTTTCACTCTCTTTCCCATTCTCTGCTTCGAACCTAACATTACCTCTATGAGAGAGAGAGAGAGAGAGAGAGAGAGAGAGAAAGAGAGAGAGGGAGAGAGAGAGAGAGAGAGAGAGAGAGAGAGAGAGAGAGAGAGAGAGAGAGAGAGGGGGGGGAAGAAGGAGAATGTAAACAGTATTGATCCTCTCGGGCTGCTGAGGCACTTACTCTCCCAGAGGAGACTGAGGGCCAGAGCAAGCTTGACCCAGAGACTGCCCTGTTCTCTCTCCCCCTCTCTCTCTCTCTCTCTCTCTCTCTCTCTCTCTCTCTCTCTCTCTCTCTCTATCTATCTCTTCTTCCTTCTTTCTCTCCGCTTTCTCTTTTTTTCTGCAGCAGCTCTCTGCTCTCTGTGCAACGCATCTCACCTCCTAGCCCTCCCCGAAACCCACCCACATGTACACACACAAACACATGTACACACACACACACACACTAGCTCCACCATTCCTCCCCCGCCTCATTCTCTCTCTTCTGCTACCTGCAGGCTTGCTTTCTCTGTCTGGATGAGAGTGAACTGTGTGAGAGCTGCTTCTGCATGCTAAATAAACACAAAATGCAATATTACATTGCATGCAGGCCAACAAAGCTCTTATAGTGATGAGAGTGAAACTAGAATGTGAGTTTTGGGCTAATTGAGACCTAGCAAGTCTTTTGAGGGGCTAGTAGAAAAAGGGAATGTCAAGTAAACTTAATTTAACTGACATTATCCACTTTACTGTCTAATTGATGTTAGCCTTGAAATTTGCAATTCCGTTTAAAAGCTCCTTGTATAAATAAAAAAAAGTTATTAGCACCCCTATTGTATGATTGTTTTGATTGTATATCTCTGCTCTCTGTCCTCCACAACCAGTGTTAACCTCAACAGAGCCTCCTGCATGTACATTCACTTTCCTGCTGTGCAGAAAGCCTTGCCTGTGTGTCCTACTCACCCCCTTGTAATGTTAATAGTTCCAACATGAACTTAACTAGAAGCACTGCTAACTATAACCATTCGTTGTTCACCTTCCTCACTATACTAACATATTGTCATGATAGGCTTCCAGCAGTAGCCAGTGGTGTTTATGGATTTAACACTCATTGATTTGTTTGTGGCACGCTTCTAACAGTGGCCATTAGGTTTCCCTGTAATATGCTATTAGATCTGCTAGTCGTCACAGACGTTTGTCTCATTTGTTGGGTCAGCAGTCATCAGTTATCAGAAACACTGTTCAATGACAGGCTGATTTCTCTATAAACACTATTAAAATGTAATTGTCCTTATTCTTTTTTATGTTTCTCTTGTTATGTTTTATTGTACAGTGGGTTCCCCTTTTCGCCTTGGGCCATTCAGTGGTCCTGAACCCTTGGCTTAATAATTTGGGGTTCAAACCCAGATTTGTCATAAACCTGCTTTGAATGTCTGTTTGAACAAAGCTATAAAAATAACGAAATAAATCTTACCCCAGTTTAGTTATTTCTCATTGTAATATACATATAATGCAAAGTCACACATTAATAATTTATTGGTGGGATTTCCAGCTGTGTAGTTATGGTGTGCTTCCATGAGTTGCTGAGGTGAACTGTCCACGGGTGACAGTAGTGCACCAGAGTGATGAGCAGTGAAGTAAGTAGAACCACAGCTCTATTCTGACAACATTTCTTAAGGATGTTATGTGTGTTTATTTGCCAGCACTGTGGTGGTGTGTGCATCCTTGATAGGACAAAGTTACTTAGGTTACAAGTAGTAAAGTCACAGGCAGTACTGGACCAGAGGGTGAACTCAAGAGCAACAGAACTTGTAGAACTCAAACCAACCCATTCCCTTTATTCCCAGAATGAGACTGAACTGAACCATTCAAATAGACAGACATTTCTTAAACACCTCAGTGTCACTGCTGGACTGAGTATTGTCCACCCACCGAAAATATCCAGCCATAAATGCCCTGTGCACAGCATCCTGTGACCACTGATAAAGGGCTAAAGGATGAGCAGCACTGCTGTGTCTGATCCACTTGTATCAGCACAACACACACTAACATACCACCATGTCAGTGTCACCGCATTGCGGAGAATGATCCACCACCAAAATAATACTTGCTCTGTGGGGGTCCTGACCATAGAAAAGTAGGATAAAATAGACCTAAGAAAGTATTTCCATTGTAGAACTATAAAGTGCGCCTATATGTTAACTGGAGTTGTGTGAACATTGTGTGTGGACACACAAGAAAATGCATCTAACAGAGTGCTTAGTGAGTGTATATACTGATACTAAGGGCAAATTTGTAGGTGCTTAACCCTCCCGTCTATGTGCCATGTAATCTATAAACACGCAACAAACATACAGTGTACTGTAACTAAAAGCAGCAGTTATATTACAGCTACTTGTTTTCCTGTACATGTCTGTTGATGACTGGATGTCAGACATGAGATTCCTAACAACTCAATAGAGACTGCATGCAGACTGGAGTAGTGGGCTAATAGACATATAATTTATTCAGTGTTTCTATTGTTCTAGCATGAATTGGTGGACCTGTGGCCAAACATGCCAGAACACTGGTGTGACCATAACTGTGTGAAATGCGTTTCTATGAGTAACTCCATACAAAAGGAGACACGCACACAGACACACAGACACACACACAGCCGTATTCCAGACTTCTGAAGTGCTCTTTTGAGAGTATTCTCTCTCTCTAGTAGTTTGGCTCCCCTGTAGAGACTGGCCTCAGCGTGACACCGCTATAAAGCCTGCATTCATCCACAGGACGAGCCACCATTTGATCTCCCAAATATGTCAGAAATGTTTTCATACTCCCCAGTCATAGGAGCAGAGGGGCCGGGGGACCTAATCGCGTAAGACATGGAATTAAAGAGAGAAGCACACGGAGGTAAAGCGGTGCTTTCCTTGGAGAAGTAATGGAATGACGAAGGGGGGTTGAAGTACGAGAGTTATTGAAAAGCTATAAAGTTGAACAAAAAAATCTGATGCATACAATTTTCCTCGTGTCCCAAATGCAATATAAAAGGCAAGACATATTCCAACGTCTGGTGCTACAAGACTAACATGGATAACAAGTAGTAGAAACTTATGGTCTGCTCATGAGCATTATTCAAACTCCTCCTGAATCATACCATTTTTGCCATGTCGACCTGTTTAACAGACTGTTCAATGAAAATCTCCATGTATCTTCATTCTTCATTCATTTTTGTAGATTTTGAGTTTTTTATATCATTTAAACACACCAATGGTCGTTTACATTGTGTAAAATTTCATGATGAGTGGATTATTAGAAGTGCTTCAAAACAGCTTGGAAAAAATTCTGGTTCCATTGACTTACATTGAATGTAAAGTAGATTTTTGGTCTCTCGTGTAAAGTTGCAATTTTGGGGATAAATGTTTTTATTGGACAGCGACAATATGTGGTTTCTGTAATCTTTAAAAATAGCATTTAAAAATAATTTAAAATATATATTTCACATGTTTATAAACAACAAGTTTTGCTATTACTTAACAACTTCATTCAATATGTGCTGTTTTAATAGTTTAAGCTTCCAGTAAGTGTTAGCTAAATTTACACTAGTGCTCCTGAATATATAAACACAGCGTCTACTGCATTTGGTGTAAAGGGAGAAATTGTACTTATGTTTCGCTGAACTTTAAGTGCTACTGTTCATGCTTTTGTAACATTCACGAACTGTTTACAGTAGTTACCAAATAATGTATGGTAGCTACTTACTAATATCTGAAAAAGCCTGTAGTTTAGGGGGTTAAATGGGTCTGGGTGAAAGGGCTCAATGTGAGAGAGAAACTGTATTGACGGGTGGGGTGGGGGCCGTTATGTCACGGCTGTCAAGTCCGTGTAATGTTGACAGGCCGGGGCTTTCTGCTGTGTTCCCCGGGCCCCTCCCCTCCTCCCCAGCCTCCCCCCCCCCCCACTTGGCAGCGCATGGTGCAGAGTGTGGGAAAGGACGGCCCAGGCACGCGCCAGATAAGATCGCACAACAAACGGCCGGGCCTCTCCGGGGAGCGCTGCGGCATGCTTTCCCCAGCAAACAGGCCCCTACTGGCACGCAGAGAAGCCCCCCCAGGGCCTGGACACACACACTCACACACACAGCACACAGACCTGCCACTGTAGAGGCCCAGAAAAGAGGAATGAGTGTGTCATCCCTCGTTTCCTCTGTCTCTCTCTCTCTGTCTGAATCATCCCAGTTAGTTTGTCGCTCTATTTTCCGCTTGTCTTTTCAGACAGTGCCCACTGTTCAGTTCACTTTTTTGTCCACTCGCACTGCATCATTTCACGCCTTCACATATTTGTCAGTAGTTTTGGATGATCTCATTTGTTCTCGTTACCATGCATGATTCTCCCTCTCTCTCTCTTTCTCTGTCTCTCTCTCTCTCTTTTTCTCACTCTCTCTCTTTCATTCTCAAATTCTAGCCTTTTCAACTCGTCTCCTGTCAGTCTTCTCGGAATGTGGCCGTCCTCCTAGAATAAGCACACACATCAGGACTCCGCCAAAAAAGTTTTTGGTCAACTCAGACATTTTATTGCTCGCCTGCTAAATGCCTGTTGTTCAAATACAGATGCCATAAAGGCACATTCATCATTAATCCTGTTGCTTTTGGGCCCAGAAGGAGCGTGCAAAGCAATAGTTCAGCAAAAAATCGAATTTATAGTTCTCCCCTTACCCCAAATCTAGTAGATCAGCCAGGAACACTTTTTATGTCTAGAGTTTGCTTCTTGCATTTTGCCATAAAGCTATGAGGCTTAACGTAGCTAAGAAGTAATATTAGCGTATGACGTGCTGGTCAGTTTTGTGTAAAGCATCTATTGCATGCACGCTTGCCTGCATCATGTTGTTCAGTAATCTTGAAAAATCTTTTTTTAAGGCGTTTCTGACACACTGTTAGCTATAAACACGAATAAAGTTTGTTGCATAGCTTAAAGTTAAAAGTAACTGTGTGTTTGTATGTTTGTTATGTTGTGTTTTTACAATTTTCTTCAGATGTTCTCTGTAATTTTTGGTGTCATGTGAAGTAAAATGGTGTTTTGAAGGGTTTGGGATGAAAATGAGGTGTGGAGAAACACACTGATTCTAATTTCATCACAGTTGTAGTGATAGGATCTTTTTACATTACTCTGAACAACATTGTTCAAACCTTAATGGTGTAATTAGGCAGATATTTTCAAATTAGTTTGGGATTCTGTCTGTACATCACACTATTTAAAGCAAGGTTCATACTTGAAATAATTAAACAACTCTATGTGGTTTAAGGTGAGTATTTATGACATAGGCATACATTTTACATGTTGCTAATTGGTGTAGTATATCCAGTGCGAACCCAAAGAGGCACATTTCCAACTGCAAACATGTCTTGACCACTCAACTGCATTGGTGATACGGGGAAATTTATTTAAATGTGACTGTGCAGCAACATAAGATTTGACATTTGTAAGAAACAGAAATACAGAAAGCTTACTGTGCACACTGCTAGAGATTCCACCACCTTCACACACACATACAGCGCTCTGAAACACTCCACCACACTTCACACACTGCTGGACTTGAGGATTCTCCATAATGCATTGTGGCGTGATGTGTGGATAGAGAGAGAAATCAGCCCATCTGTCCATGCTAGCTTCCTACTATCTCCCCTTATCCACGCTCGCTCTCTCTCACAACTCATTTTGCAATTACACAGACGCACGCACGAACACACCTCCTGTGTCAAAGTGTTGTGTCATGTTGCCTCACCATCCTCCTCGATTTTGCGTGAGCGACACGATAGATAACACGTCCAGCAGCAGCTCTACTTGTCATATTGTAGTGTTTTAAGAAGCGGTAGCCAGTGTCCTACTCGAGATTTAGCAGGGAAAATAAATCTACGCTGCTTATCAAAAGTTTGGGGACATGTTACTTCAGAGCAATTTATCAGTTACAGATTTCAATCGAATACACTTTTTTTTTCTCCTGAGGCAGCTGAATGTGACTGCTGTGACTGTTGGCAAAGAAGAATCAGACTTTAGCTTCATCCAGAGTTAAAAGGCATGAAGCTGGCTGCTTGCAAAAGCAATTGCAGTGACTGATTGCAAACTCACAACCTAGCTAACCATTGCTTGCCCTGTCGTTGTTCACTCTCACCTTATATCATGATAGGATTTTATGGCTACCCCTACAAAAAAGAAGTTTATTCAAGTGTTCCATTAGTCTACTTCTTTTAAACTAAAAGGAAGTGAGTATGCTTTCAGTTTACTTTTTATGTACTTCTCAGTGATATACTAAACACAGTTACACTTAAGTATGCTTGGGTTATACTGACAAGTATAGAACAGTCTAAGTATATTTGGCCTTTACTTGTACTTAATCTTTTGATTGAGACAGTAGAAGTAAGTATTCTTGCTCTACACAAAACACATCCAGAACAATATTTATTTAAAATTTGATTTATAAAGATTTATAAAAATACAAATATGTTTCTTAATCCGAGTGTGTCTTGTTTATTTTACGTGTGTCCACTGGTGAGTAAGTAAATGTTGTTAAGTTCTATTTTAAGTAGAAAAAAACCCTTAAACCTAGTCATATACTTTAAAGTACAGCAATAATATAAGGAGTAAATTATAAGTATTATGTTAAGTTCACTAAAAGAAAACTTACAAGCTAGTAAACTAACAGTAACAGTACAAAAGATGTAAACTAGTTGTACACTTGGTTTACTACTCTTACACTTAAAGTGTACTTAAAAGTATACTTTTAAAAACTAGCAAGTGGGCCAATTTAGTCCCAAGAAGTATTAAAATAGTACATATACAAGTGTACTACTAGTACAATGACATTAGTATAGTAACTGCACAAAGTATACTTAATAAAATAAACTTTAAGTATACTTATTTTCTGTAAGGGTATCTTAAAACAAAAGTTTGCTAGCCCAGTGTCATTCACCTTGGGAATGCACATCACTCAGCCTCTGGGCTGTATTTGATTTGCTGTTGAATATGGATATCAGCAGTTGTTAACCAGAAACATACACTCTGCCTTTACAGGAGAAAAACACCTTAAAATATTAGAATAATGTAAAAAAAAGCTATTAGCTAATAAATATTATAGAAATTTACTTGATACATATCACATCATAGTGAATGTCATGCCAGAGATCACATGCTGTCATCAGGTGACATATTTTTCAGTTAGTTGTCATGAGAGACATAATAATGTTCAGTGTTATGATTGCTATAGGTGGCTAGAGCTATAGTATGCTTAATTTAGCATGTGACATAAGCTGTCATGACAATTACCAACAATTGGTAATATAACATGACACTGTTATATTACTGAACTCATAACTTATGACAGCTTATGACTTCTAGCAGTTAAAGGGTTACTGAATCATCCTTGATAAAGGTGAAATGTTTGAGTGCTGGCATCTATGAATGGATTAAATCCTTGTTTGTCAGTGGTCCCAAAGTACGACTGTGACAAATATAATTACACATATTGAACGTTCTCGAAAATTAGCCTGTAATGTGTTTTTGCAAAACATGTTCATTTGTCTTAAAACACTGAAACCTTTTTGGTCTATGTCTTTACCAGCTTTGAACTGAACTATGTGCTGTTGTTTTTCTGAACATTGTGAATACCTAAAGAACCCTGAAATGATAAAGAGAGAAGTAAAGAAGCATTGTTATCCCACAGCTATATTCTCTCTCTCTCTCTCCCTCTCCCTTCACCCCACACATAGAAGCAGCTCAAAGGAGCTGTGAGACGCTATTCTCCCAGGTAACTGCTCCTTGTGGCAAATACAGAACACCCACACACACACGCCTACTCCTCGTCAGCCATACACACACACACACACACATTCACCCGCAAATGCATGCAGGCTGCAGCATGCACGTACGCAAATAAACCTCCCACAAACTCATAAGCTCACATACACTGGCTACTCAAGCTAATATATCCTTTCAACAATCCTTCCTTCAGTATTTAGCCTTGCTGTGATTGAGATCAGAGTGACTGAAGGTGTGGTGACCTGATGCTAGTGATCAAACCTTAAGGGGCATCTGAAAGTTAAAGCCAGGACTGGACACCCCATAGCTGTGAAGTTTCTTGTGAAACTCACTTTTTTGCCTTTGCTGCATCTCTATGCAGCAATATTGCAGTAACAGAGCAAACTTAATTCTTTTAATTCTATGGATTTGGATTATACTACCCAGCATTACTGACCGGACCAGCCACCTCACATTAACCAGAATTAGTCTGTACATTAATAGTATACAGGATTGCTTCTGCACTAATAATCAAATTCCATCAGATCTACTAGAGAATATTGTGTGTACACAACTTGTTGCACTTCATTCTGAGATAAGAATTATAGGATTCTACTATCCACCATATCATTGGTTTTCAATAATCAGTTTTATGATTATGATTGAAATAAAGTTCTAGCGTTTCTACACTGTTTGTTGTGACAACATTTGTGCACCCCATCTCCTCCTCATTCTTCTGTCAAGGAAGTTCTGGCCTTCAAACATTAAACAGAATAGCAAAGCAGAACTTCTGAGACTGTATGCATGGATGTGGTCCAAATCTGCACACAAGAAAAAAGGTGTCATATAGGGCATAGTGAACTCATGGTCATGTGACCACGTATCAGGTCTTGGACCACATATAAAAGTGGTTTATTTGTAAAAGAGAAAAATTTAAACAAGATCTGATTCTTGTGTTCACACACTGCTCTGATCTGTATCACATTCAGTCCTGTAACATGAATATAGCTGTAAGAATTTTAAAAGATGAAAAAAAAAAAAGTTATAAGATACACACCTCGAAATAAAGACCTGGAGTGAGACTGGCCAAAAGCACCCTAATCGCCTCAGTGTGACTGTGTGTGACAGGCTAGGGGGTCAGGAGCAGGTCTGTCCCGATGGGTGATCCTGTGAGGGGTAATTGAGGCCCTGCAGATCAAACGGAGGCCATCATTAGTAGCTCTCAAGCAGCCACTAATCCACGGAGTTCTCACACAAAAGGAATGGGGGAGGTGGGGTGGTGCTGACAAGTGTGTGTGTGTGTGCGTATGTATGTATGTGTGTGTGGGTGGGTGCACCGCCTGGCGCCCGCCAAGCCGAGCAAAACATCTCACCCGCAGATCAAAGGGCCTCAACATCTTCGAGCCATCCAAGGAGAGAAAGAAGGAGCAGGGGGGGCGGTGGGCCGGAGCTGCCCGTGACTGGCACAGGGCAACTCACCTAGCGCCTGCGCCAGTCTGGGACGTTTGATTTGTGAGTCCGTGAGCACAGTTACAGCTTCACACGTACTTATGAATCATAATAGAAAAGGCCTTCTGGCAGCAGGTCAGAGCCGTGGCCCAGTCATGCTGGAATCTACTTGTACTTTAAGTTAGAATCCGTCTGGTTAAAATAACAGTGACACAGAAAGAGCACATCAAAGGTCATAGGGCAAGTGCAAATGTGAGAGCATGCCTGTTTATAAGGGTGCTAATCTCTGACCTCACAACGATTCAACTCAATTATGATTCTTTAGAAAACGATTTTCAGCTTTTACTACAGTTTGATTTTACTCATTTTCATTATTTTGGTATGATTATGAAATATTTTCGGGATCACACTTTTTGCACAAACGTTATTTTGTGAAAAATTTGCTGTAGAATTATATTTTAGGTGAATAAATCCAGCACACTATTAAATATTAACACAATTCATTATCATTAGTTCTCAAAATTCCAAAATCAGTGCAGTTAAATCACCAACTTCAGATGAATGTGTATTTGTAGACATACATTGACATGTTCCAACCACATAGACATGCATATATTCATAAACAAAATATGTACTTACAGTTTTTAAAAAGACCGTCAGAAACCCTTAAACTGGCTAGATTTTAGCTGTATTGACAAGTTTTCCAAGTTTGATTGGAACAATAATCTGGCCCTATTGGTGGGCCCTGAAAACCAGTTTGAGAACCACCAATGTAGAATAAAGTGCAGCGTTCAGCAGCCAGATAATAGCTAATGCTTATTGACTTTAAACATAGAGCAAAATGGCATTACAATAGATCACACATGTGTAATTAATAGATTAATATTTCAGCTAAAAATCTAATGCACATAGTTTTCCACTTGCTCCACAAGTAATTGATCAGGGATGATATATTTAATGTCCGAATTGTGCTTCTTCATTTCAGCACTGGAGCTATAAGGCTAACTTGGCTGACAAACAATAGAAATCAATAGTCACCCAAATCATTATCATAGACACATCCCCCCAAAAAAACACATTAAAACCACATCCACGTCTTTATTATTATTATTATTATTATTATTATTATTATTATTTAATTATTATTAAGGGCACAAAGACTACTCCACACACTTCCCTCACATTTCTGTTTATAAACATATATATCTTCTTTTTGGTAATCCACATTCATAAGAAGAAATGACAAATTGCTGTTATGTTTGAGTGAATAAGAATCAGATTTGGGCTCACTGGCTGTTGTTTAAAATGGCTGAACATTTAGCTAGTCAGTGAAGTTCAACTAAAGAAGCATGTCCTATCAGAGTGACATGAAGTGTGGGTTTCCATCTGGATTCAAGGGGTTAATTCTCAAAAAAGTGTAATAAATGTATTGCATGGCAAGTTCAGAGGAGGGTGCTGATGGCAGGACCTGATCTTGGGTGGGATGGGGGAAAAGGGGGGGAAGTGCAGGGGTAAACTCTAATTGTCCCGGAAGCTACTATGTCAGGGTTGTCAGAGGGGAACACGTCTCAGCTTCTTCATCGCTTTCCTGCCTTTGTTGCTGTATTTTTGGGGTTGCTCGAAACTGGTGCTCGAAAAAGATTTTCAGTTGTTTTCATCAAGCCGTTGTGGTCATCTGGAGGTGTTTGCATCTCATCCCTGCACAGAGGGAGGTTCAGGGACGTTCTTCCGTAATTGCTGATTTGTGATTCGGTTAAACCTTAAATAGCAGATGGGTACTGGAGGAAGAACTGATTTTCCCTCCTTTCATCAGCTGCTCCCATCTCTGCCCTGCTTTTTTTCCCTCCCTGGGCGTCTCACGCCAGTTCCCTTCTTTTCTCCCTCTGAGTTGTCTCCTGACCCCGTGGTTTAAATCAAGGGGCGTACGGGTGGTCTGTCGTCTGTAGAAGGAGGCCGATTTTCCCAAGCCCGGTCTTCCCGAACTGAGGTTCTAATTGGCAGGAGGGCGACCTCCCGGTTCCTTTAAAATCACACCATGCAGAACGTTTATTTAGGGAAGTGCAGGGGAGAGGAAGAGGACGGGCCACGTGGCCTTGGCTGCCACTTCAAAGCCTGGTCACAGAGACCAAGCAAGCGAGGGAGAGGGGGGGTGTAGGAAGGAACAGTGTTCCAAGATAGCTTGAAAAGAAAAAAAAAGAATGAACCTCACAAAACTCTCACAGGCTTCGCTTCACTCGTTTAAAGCGGTGGTTTCACCAAACATATACCTTATTTTATTTTCACAGTAGTCCACTTTTAATCTTATATAAACTGTTAGCATTGGGCAAAATAAAAAGGGGTTAAAGTAAGTGTGAACAATGTAGGGTCAGAATGATATCCATCAAAAAAAATGTCCCCACCAATATCCAGCAATTATTGAATTGTCCCCACCAATAATTTGATCTTCTCCAAAAAAAATTATTATCTGTAAACGTCTGATTAACCTATAGGTAAAGAAAACCTATAGATGCTTTGCCCTGCTGTCACATGAGACTCTGTAGCTGCATTTGGTTGTTGCAGCGCCAAAACTGGAAGAAAAACTTTCCAGTCATGTGTGAGACTCACTGTGCAAGACTCAGGTGCAGCGTGGGTGACACATGGGTGTTAAAAGCAAGTGAGCAAAAAAAGCAGCTGTTTTTCCTGTAAGTCACTTAAAGTCAAGTTCACTAATGAAAAGAGTTCATCATCATAACGTTAATGGCAGTGCAAGGCTTTGGCGCACAGCAACCAGCAGTCTAACATTGTCTGTAGTTATGAATGACAAACAGTGTTCCCTACTTTTATGTGAGTTGTACTGTGGCTGAAGTAATGTTAAAGTCTTTAGATATAAACTCGCATTAGGAGACATTAGGAAAGACTTTTTTTCTGGGATTGTTACTTTGGTTTTGGTTTTGTGGACAACAGCACCAGGTTTTGCAGAGCTCTATGTATTAACCCTGATGTATGAGACCTGTTTAATTTACACTATGGCTGAAGTAATGATAATAAGTCTTTAGATGTGAACTCACTGCTTATAGGTTTGAAAGTGGCAACACTGTCTTTGTTGGTTTGTGGAGATTATGCAGCTCCATTTACTTTTACTATTGCTGATGTATGAGACCTGTTTCATTCGCACTGAAGTCTAAACTACTTCTTTGTCAGTCATTAGTTTAACATTAAATTAACATTATATGATTATATATTATTCATGAATTAAATTAGAACTTGTTATTCTGAATAGTTTAAAAGCACATAGAATAGCGTATGTTGAACTGAAGGCTCTTTCAACACGCTCGCAAAAGTCCAAACAAAACCAACGTTACAAAATGTTGCTCTGGATGTTGTGTGTAATTACATATATATCCACCAGAGAGATTTCCAAATCAACATAGTGCTGCTTTAACATGTCGGATTAATCACTAACATAACTTGGAGCTGAGTGTGGAATCATGCAATCACATTTAGATTTCCCATCGGTAGGACCAATTTGGTGAGATAAAAGTTAACTCTCGACCTTCTTGAAGTCCTGATCACATCACAGACTGTGAACATGAGCGGTAGACTCCGGTCAGATGTTAGAAGGCAAAATATATGTTAACGTGTCTGTTTCAAGCTTCCAAACGTGACTTCACAGGGGTGCTTACAGGAATTCAACTGAGGGTTTAGCTCTAATAGTCACGGCTGGCCACTTAAATGATGTACATCCTCACTTTAAACTGTGATGCTGTGTGTCTGTTTTCCTTAAACGCTGAGGAGACACGCTATGTCAGTGCAGATGAAAGTGACCAAGTGCACACACTCCTCCTGCAGAATGACTGTTCCAGGCAGCCACCTGTTGCACACACTTTGGTACTCAGAAAGGAGCAAACAAGTCCCTGATGCTAATACCAGATGAGCCCAACAAAAGAGAGACAAAAAAGCACAGGATGTTGAACTGACGTTCATCAGCAGTCAAGAAAGGACTTCAATAACGATTGTGAGTCTTAGCGGCAGCTGCATGCACTGGGGTATCTGGGGCTAGATACTGGGGTATCTACCACCGTCACGCTGCTGTTTGTCTCAAATTAAAAAACAGTGGATGCTAAATTATTTATCAAGTTTCCGAGAATTTGATAGAATTTATTCCAAACCTCATTCATTCCTCAGGACCTCTAATCTGTGAACAAATAAACCATCTGGCGCATAGGCCTCCCACACACCACACAAGCAGTTTTCGCTTCAGGTCATCGACCGCTGGATGTATTTTTGATAGGTGCGGCCAGGAGCCCACACACATACCACTCACAGCACTTTCGTATGCCTACGGTGCATATACAGGTTGACTAGAGCATAAAATCATTTGTCGACACTTATCAAAGACGTTGATCAAAGGCTGTGTTTCTTTTCACTGAAGTCCCTATAGAAATTCTTATAGTTTGACACCCCCGCATAACAGACCTTTACTGTCTTGTAGTTATCAATGGTGTCAAAAGTATCCACATGCATTATTGATGTAGAAGTATAGATACTAGGGTTCAAAATTACTTCTGTAGAAGTTGAAGTATCTACTAAAGCTTTTTACTCCAGTGAAAGTTTAAAAGTACTGCTTTTAAAACTACTTAAAGTATAAAAGTGAAAATAATGTAAAGGAAAAAATGACATTAAGGACAAAAGCTTAGGTCACACCACAGGGATCTATAGTGCACTAGCCCACTTCCCCAAAATCTCCATTCTTCTAAAAGCCATAATGACTATAATGTTATATTAAAATGTTAATGTTAATTTGGGATGCACCAGGCTTCCTGTTTCAGCCGCATATACGCCAATTGAAGATGAATGTAGTTTAGTACAATGTAAATACAATAAACAAGTATATCTGTAAACTACTGAGCATTAACATGTGTTTCATGGAGCAGAAGATATGATATGAGTTTTGTAATGGTGCAAAAAGTCAAACTTCAAAGGCATGTTATCAATAATCTTTACTGGAATGTAAATGTACATGAATGAAAACAAGCTGAAATGAAATCGGAGTAACGAGGCTATGTTTAAAATGTAAGGAGTAGAAAGTACAGATAATGGTGTGTAAATGTAAGGAGTAGAAAGTACAGATAATGGTGTGTAAATGTAAGGAGTAGAAAGTACAGATAATGGTGTGTAAATGTAAGCAGTAGAAAGTACTGATAATGGAGTGTAAATGTAAGGAGTAGAAAGTACAGATAATGGTGTGTAAATGTAAGGAATAGAAGTAAAAAGTCAGCTGAAAAATAATTACTCCATTAAAGTATAAATAACCAAAATCTCTACTTAAGTAAGGTAACAAAGTAATTGTACTTCATTGCCTGACACCTCTGGTAGTAATCAATGCATTAAAGGGAAGAATTAATAATTCAGTGGAAAATCTAATTTTCTTACCCTAATTGTAGTTAGAATATACTGAGGTATATATTGGGGGGGGGGGGGGGGTAATATTTGCCTTTTTAACTGTGAACTGGAGTTATGAGGCTAATGTAACTAATGTAGCGCAAGCTTGTACTCCTCCAATTAACACTGTGTAGAGAAAATCATGACGTCTATTCTATAGACAATAGTATGTCATACAATGTGTGAAACCACATAAGCAAGTCAACTTGACCTCACTTGCTGACTTAGTTTGGTCCGTGTTTAATGTGATCTGTGTTTTGTGTTTAATATTTTTGTCCTAAGAAAAAACAAGCAGAGATCAGCCATTATTTCATCAATTTCCAACCAAAATAGCCTGTAGGTTCATTTTAAGGGGATATTTCTGAGGAGATAACATGTAAAAGACAAAGGAAAATTAATGATATAACAAGAGTTTCCAAAAATGTAGAGACTCCTAACAACTGTGCAGGACCTGGAAGACCACCAAAACTGTCACCATAAGATAAACAGCACTTAGAGCTTTCATCTTTGAGAGACAGGAGAAATGAGATGTTTCTGTCCATCGTTTCACTGTAAGAAGACAAGTGAACACTTTGGATCTAAAAGAATATTTAGTTGTCTAGAAGTCGTTACGAATAAAATAAAATAAAAATAAGTAAATAAATAAATAAATAAAAATCAAACAAAAAAGCTGTTAATGCTCTCAGAATAACAGACTGACGCTTACTGTCCAGACCTCGACCTCACAGATTGTGTTTAGGATTACTCTGATTATGAGAATCAAAGAAGCACTGCTGAGCTTCTGAACTGAGATATGGAAAATGGCCCTGCAGACTTCTCTGAAGATGTGAAAGCAAGTCTCTCAAGAAGAATTAAAGCTGTAAACAAGGTAAACCCGGACACAGTAAAGACTGAAAATGACTTTTCCACAGTACTGTACAGCACACATACACATACGTGTGAATATGGCCAGGACAGGGTTAACAGAATAACATAGGATACACATGAACCCCTCCCTCCATGACTCCACACCAGGGGCGAGTGCCAAGGGCGGACCCTTGCCCCCCACCTACACTTAACCCCCCCCCTTCTCTCTCTCTCTCTCCCTCTCTCCCTCTTCCTCCATTTCCATCCCTCCCTCCTTCCTTCCCTCTTTCCCTCTCTCTTTCTCTCTCTCTCTCTCTCTCTCTCTCTCTCTCTCTCTCTCTGTCTCTCTGTCTCTCTCTTCTCAGCCGGGCTGTACTCCTGGCTCGGGCCCCGTCGGCCACAGGCTGTGGAATGTGTGAGAGCCATGTGTCAAATCCCCAGACTGTGGGAAAGTGTTGCTCTCTGCTGAACTCTACCCCCCGCCCCCTCCTCCTCCTCCTCCTCCCCGCAGCCTTGCTCAGTCTCTCCCCCTGCCTCCCTCCTTCCCTCGCTCCCTCTCGCTCTGCCACTCTCCTGGCGGCTGCCCTGCCCCACGCCGGCCGCACACAGGAAGCAGAGGGGGCTGCCAGAAGCGCGTCGCCTGGAACTACGACTTCCGAAGAACATTTTCACGCCAATACCCCCCCCCACCCCCCCCACACCACTCCACCCCGCTCTTTTTTTTCCCCTCTGTCCCGCCTACTCAGTGTTCATGCCGAGGACCCAGACTGAGTATTAGGAAAGGAAAAAGGGCCTTGTCTATTTCTAACAGAGAAAAGCACAACAGATACATTCTGCCTGGTTTTTTGAGGGTCGTGCTTAAAGTGGTGATATGTTGATGGTTCATTTTATGCCAAGTGTCTTCATGTTCATAAAAACACAGACGGGTTTGTGATATTAGAAGTAATAAAAAGAAAGAAGGGCATTTTAACAGTATTAACAGTATACTCCTATTCGCGACTCCTCCTTTGTCTTTGTATTCTTTTATCATCCTTATGCTTCTAGACAAACACCATCAAGTTTGGCATACGGCTTACAGATATGGGGTCCACAAGTCTGAGTGAACCACTAGTGAAACTGCTTCTATATTCATTCATTCTCGAGTTTTCCATTACAAATCATTCAATGAATGAAAAGTACGATCTTTAAAATATTGAACCTAAATTCAGAGTTTCCTTATACTTAATGTGTCCCACTTTGGTTTTAATAGCAGCGTGAACTTGAGCTGGCATGGATTCCAGAAGTTTGTGCAAAAGCCTCTGATGAGTGGAGAGTTGTCTGAACATGTGCTATAATGGAGGGAATAGACAAGAAGGCTAGAAAAAAACACAGACCTTTTTGTATAAGGGCTTTAACATAGCCAGTGTCACAAGTTGCTTATGGCACTGCTCCAAAGAACTCTTTTGGTGCACCTGTGTTTTAATAATATAATCTGGGCCATGAATGTGCCATTACACCCTTAAGCACCTCCTTCCTTTGAGGCTTAAAAACCTACATGTTATAGACTAGAACATAGCAGACCTCATCTACTCTTCTTACAGCCCATGGGTATGTCCAACAAGTGTCCATAACAAAAAAGCTAAGATAGAGTGAAGTGTAAGATTTTTAGAATCTATGTTAAACTCTCACATACACTCATGGCTTTAACATAGTCAAGGTCAACATTACTTAAATGTAAAAAGAGTTCTAGAACTACTGTGGAACCTTTCATTTGACCTGTTTTCATTTAGTTTTGTTTATTTTAGTTTTATTTAATTAAACCTTTAATTGTTTTTTGAAGGTTAAATTAGAAAATTAGTTAAAAATGTAATCTGATCTCATACTTTTCTGTCTCACTTTATTAGGATTTGCATCAACACATTATCGATATATGTTTAATTGTTTAAAACAATCTATTGATAGTCTCTCAAATAGAGAACAGTGTTGAGGTTAGGCTTATGGTTAGTAGCAGGGTAAGGGTTAGATTTAGATTTTCGGGCTGAGATTAGAGTTAAATTAGGTTAAATCAATAGATAGCTACTGACATATTGACCCCATTATACAGTTCTAGAAAAACATGTCATTAGTATAAAACCTTTAAATTTTCTTGAAACTCTTAAAAAAGTTTGACCGCACTCCTACATGTCATTTACAGAAGTATATGTTATAAGGTATTTTGTTGTTCTATGTATGAATGTGTCATCACAACCTTGAGCACACCTTAACTAAATTTTAGGGGCTCAGATTACAGACTAGAGTTTAGCAGACTTTGTCTACTGTGCTTTTCTTTTCCATGAAACCCCCTTTTTCAAACTTACAGCTCATGAGTATGTGGACGAGTGTCCAGTTCCAAGAAATAAAAAGGCCAAGATAATTTGAAATGCAAGCGCTTGAATCCATGCAGGCCACGCAGTTAAGTTCCCACATATATTTCTGGCCTAACTAAGAGCCATTAGGATGGTTTTTGTTTCATGTAGAGTTTTAAAAGAATGCATGAGTCAGAGCTTGTGTAAGGCTTCTGGAGGTGGACTTTTTCTCCTGGTCATTTGACCTTAGTAATGCTGACCAGGCAACAGATGCAACAGATGAATTGCTAAAGAGTGTGTTTATGCCTTTAGCCCTCCAGAAAGTTCTGAGTGCCATCTAAAAATACTATCACACACCTGCCACGGGTCAGGCAGACACCCTCCATGAGCTACTGCCCCCCCATACACACACACACACACACACACACACTGAGCTAGTCTCTGTGCAAGTAGTGTTGAGACCCTAATAACTCTCCCAGCTGTGTGTGTGTGTGAGAGAGAGAGAGAAAAAAAGAGTAAGTTAAAGAAAGAGAAGGAAAGAGAGAGAAAGTGATGCACTGAATTAACCAGAGTCAAATGTGTACACAATTCCCAGTCTTCCCAGAGTTCAAAGCACAGAAACAATAAAACAGCACGCTTGGTTTAACCACTGCATGGACACTTCAGCCCATAGAACACCTCCTAAATGGACTTGGTTGGTCATTCTGGATCTGTGTTAAATTGGTTTAACATGTATTATGTTGGAAATATTTTCTATGGTGTACCACAAGGCTCTACACTTGGGCTCTACACTGTTTTATTTTACAGCCCCAGGTACAGCACTGTTTATCATTATTATTATTATTGTTATTATTATTATTATTCTATTAAAATCCTAACACAATATTTTCTTGTCACTTTACCCTCATTACTTACTCGTGGAAATAACTGTGTTTAGTAAATGTAATGTATTACTATATGAAAATGCTTAGTATCATGCAAGTTTAAGGGAAGCTTCAACCTGCGGGGTGCTTGGACAGCATCCGCCTTCCTGCCTGGCAGTGTGGCATTTCAAAGGCTGTTAAACTGGCACCGTAAGAATCAGCTCTCTGTGTTCTGTTTGAACAGAAAGCCAGTGGTCTAACGTTAGCCACTGACCCCACAGCTCACACTGGTAACTCCATCAGCTCTCCTTCTGCGTGGGAAAACCTCAGTGCCAGTGACCTCCGCGCATTGTGCGGTGCCCTAACATCTAACATCTGCAGAGTGGCGGCTCTTCTTAATGTCTGTGGCACACCTGGACTGCTAATGTGAGACGTCCTCCACTTATTGTTAAAGGCTGACTGACTGAATCAGGTGTATTTCTGCAGGCATTACAGTGTATTCAGTAACTATCAGGTGTACAACAGCTGCCAGCGCTGCGACAAGCCTGTAAAACCCAGACTGAAGAAAAATCTATTTCATACAGACACAATGAAAGATGTTTTTGTGTGTGCTCTTATTACTAGCCACTCTACTTGTTCTACAACTAATTTCTTTCTTCTTACTATTTTGCAATTGATAATTTTATAATAAAATTAATAAAATATGATTTAAGCAAGTACATATTAAGTTACAAGTCTATGTGCATTCATTTGAAATGTTTTTAATTTCAGATTAAAGATTTGATCAATAGTCTACCAGATTGTTACATGAATAAATTAATAAAACAAAGTAATGAAATCTGATGAGTTTCCATTAGTTTTGGACTGCTTGTCATTTTAGAGTGAAATAATTACAGTTGGGTGGGGAGGAACATAATATATATATATATATATATATATATATATATATATATATATATATATATATATTTTTTTTTTTTTTTTTTTAAATAAAATAGCAGTATATATAGTGGGCTGATGATGGTACATTGTTATGACAAAATATATAAACAATTATATCTAATTAAAAAAAAATACAATAAAAATTTTGCAATTATAGCACTCAAACAGATGAGTTAGTCTAAGCAGACTGTTGGCATAGTTCTTTTTGTTTTACAAAAATATGAAATATCACAGTTCATGAATATAACGCAGACATCATTTCTGTTTGTAAGTGCAAGAAAGAGTGTGGTGAACAAAAGGCAACTTTGTCCGTTTTTCACACCGAGCCTCTAAAAACAAAACACACCCAAATGTGTTGAACATTCCACTTTATTTGTCACCATTTTTCCTGATGTTGAATAGGTCAGGCTGATCTATTTCAAGTTCACTGATGAACATCTTATATTGCAATGATTTTAAGCAAAAAGTTGTGTTTTGTTTTCCTGTGGGGTCCATAAACAGGTGGGTCTTGAGTTTGAAAAGGTTAAGAACTCCTGTCCTAAAGGATGTGTTAACTTTTTTTCACCTAGAAAATCAACAAAATATGTAATTTATCTTTCTAAGGTCCACTTGATGTTTATCTTGTGTTTTTATTTGTTGACTTATTTTATTTTTTGTTATGTTACTTATGGTACTATTTTCTTACCGTTCTCTCGTTATCCCTTAGAATTAAGGCTGTTTTTGTTTCTGTGCCATAAAAACTAATTAATGTAAATTTCCTCTCTTCAGATTGACTGTGACAAAGTTAAGCAAAAATAGATACAATATTGTTTTGATTGATTAATGTCCAAATTGATGTCCACAAAAAGGGCTGGCATTGGGGGGTGGGGTTGTCTTTGCCCCCACCAATGGCAATGCAAGCAAAGGCTATTATCTCTGAACCAATATATGTCCTTGCTTATTTCTGATTGGCTTACACTGTCATTTCCTAATCATATTAGCATTCTTACTTACTCCTGTTTCCACTTCTGAGTATTATAGTCTCAGCCTGTGTCCATGTACTTTTGTCAGCTCTGATTTAAAGTTGTACTAAAGCTTGTTGTTCTAAAGTTGTTCTATCAGTGTACTGCTAAATTAATTAAGGGGGGTCATTGAAATGAATCACACTTAAATAATCTTTTTATTAATTACATAAGCAAACTTTACTCTTCAATTATTAGGTTTTAAGTTTGAAGGCACATGCAACATTTTGATTTCTTTACCGCATATATTCATTTAAGCCAGTATCATTAGATCTGCTGTCATCATTCATGCACAAATCAAGTCCTGAATATAATTCTGGCTTTAAAAATATGACTATCAACATGCCCACGCATTATGTTTTACAGCCCCCACAAGCAACGCAGTTCAGAACCGGAGCTGCCCACAAATGTCCAGACTAAATAAGATATTTGGATGTCCAAAGCAAATGAGCCTTTAAAGATTTGTTGCAAGTTGCTGAGACACAACCATCTGTTGCCAACCAGAGAAGCATTAAGGATTTCATATGCAGAACAAGGCAAGTAAAATAATGTTGAAAAATCATACCTATCATAAACAGTGGTTTATGCATCTTTAATCTTATTGGTGGATTCTTTCTGTAACTTTAACTTAGTGCAGGTATCCTGATAATCTACAGGGCGGAATATGGTATTTCATTACTATTCTGATTAGTTGCATTATGTATATAAAAGCATTTCTGTTTCTATGTAAAAACAAAAATTACAAACACTTGGAAAAAGTGTTTTTTGTTCCACAAAGTAAGAATATAGCACAACTTTTCAACACATTCAAATGCAAAATAAAAAACACATTATCTTATATTTACAAATGTAGTTGTGTTACCTTCTAAGAGTTTAAACAAGCATATCCTCTTGAATTCATAGACGGTGAGTTAAATGGTGTTTGTACTGTGCCTGTGCATTTTTTATCACTAAATGCATTGGCAAAGAGTGTTTTCTGATTCTGCTTTGATGGAGCTGGTTATCTTTGCCATTCTTCTTACTGACTCAGTCACATAAATACTTAACATCGCTTTGCCCAGCTGATCTCCAGAGCCCGAGCAGCAGCTATGTGCCATCTGGATTTCGACTGAGCTTCATAAAGCCTGCCTGTGCTTTGGGAGAGGATGGGAGAGATCAGAAGGAAAAGCCCTGAGTGGACAGGGAAGTCTAACAGAAGATGGCATGAGTGTTGGAGGTCTATCTCCAGGGCAAGAGCATTTCAAGTGGAACACAAGACCCAGTGAGAACCAGCTGGACCAACCACAAGAACATGAAACACAAATGTACTCATTGAGTCCTGTTCTTTTGTGGCCAGGCCACTAAATCCAGACCCGGTGTGGCGTGTGGAAATCCAGTTTCGTCGACGACAACACACGGCAGATCTTCTACAGCGGTTGTGCACAAGACCATCTTTGACTCCTACTGGTAATCAATACCGTCACTTTGGATGTATCACATGGTAAAGGTTAATCTGGGACACTAGAGCTACATATTGAGCAAGATTTGGTTCATGGTGTTTTGGGTGGCCCGTATGGGCGATTTTTCTTTCTGCTCTGTCCTTTTTTGTTTCTTTTGCAAAAACAAAAAGGCAAAGCCAGTTGAGCAGGATGACATAACGTAAAGACTTGAAAGAGTACAAACTGGTTGAGTTCCTTGAGGTTTGAAGGGTATTGTTACATGGTCGGGTGTAACACAACACGTGACTTATGTAGGTTAGTATTTTGTCTAGCTTTGTAGTGCATTAACATCCAGTGCCTATTAAGAAAGACACTGTAACCCTCTGTATGAAATAGTTTCCAGAATTTTGTTTGCAAAGTCTTATGCCGGGGTCAGACTACACCATATTTTTGTCTTTCACAGTGTTCAGTATGTCAAATCAGCGCCATAAATTCCTGCTGTGTCTTGGCATGGACACCAAGAGAACACTCTGCCATTCTAATGGTCAATGTCAAGAAACACAGTAGTTAATTGTGTAATTCATTAAGTTATTAATATGTAGTTATGGAATTCCATTAAATAGAAAACCACTTGTTTTTGGGGTAAAGGGGTTGAAAGACATTTAATAAATGAGCAGATTCATGCTTTAGCTCACCTGTAGCTAGCAGAGGGACTAAGCAGCCATCTGCCATGCTGGGTCAAGGCCAGCGGGGTTGGAGGGATGGAGGGGTAACTGCAGGGCAGGCCGGAGAGCAGCGTGAACCCTCCACTCGCGCCCGGGAAGTTGAATAACCGCCATATGCCCCACATTGGCTTGGCATTCACTCACCAGCACAGGCCTTGTTGTTTCATGCCAGCTTTCAGCCACTTTTCCCACACTCTCTCCCAGGAGAGGGGCCAGCGGGCATTCCCAGAGGTCGCCCGCCTGCTCTGCCACCAACCAACCCCCCTACACACACACACACACACACACACACACACGCACACACAAACACCTCCTGGCGTAATCCCCTTCAGGACCCACGGCTGGGTGCAATTCAGCCGCACTGACTGCTTCACAAAAAGGGCCAGGCTGGCCGGAGACATGCAGCCAACGGCCAGGCATTGAACTCTTCGCAGACTGAACGCAAGCAAGCGCCCGTCACACAATGGCTGGGAAACAGAGGAATGAAATGCTTGTCTGCGACCATCAGCCTTGGTTTGATAAAGCAGAGGAGCCGGTGTGAATGAGTGCATGTGTGTGTGTGTGTGTGTGTGTCTGTGATGGGGCAGGGTGGTGACAGTAAACCGAGAGCTCCTCTGATTCATGTTTGTGAGCTCATTATGTGTTGCCAACTTAACTGCACTAACAGCACTGACAATAGTGCAAAGTTGGTTCAGTTTCAGCTTCAGAAAAGAAGGTTGGATGCATTCAGACAGAATCTGGGTTGGGATTCTATTTGGTGTACAATGTGCTCTTAAGTGTTAAGACACCTATTAAAGCTTCTCATGTACAAGTGAAACAGACCCATGTAAATACTTTTATATCAAGTTGACATTTTTTGGGTGGAATGATACAATAAGTGTGACTTTACAGCTCAGGGTATATTACAGGGCCTAACACTAATAGTGATACTGTCGTATTAAGAATACTATACAACTCATTTTATCAAAGAGCCACAAAAATATCAGTTTCTGTTCATCTAGTGTGAGGTATGTGATACTTTCAGCACTCTGTTACTGTGACACACACTGAGCTGCGTTATCTGTCATTTTACCCCAAAAATGTCATCACAAAAATAATGACACCTTCATAGATGTGTTGTTTGACTTGACATCAGATTTGGCAAATACAGTCTTTACGATAATTCTGATTTAAAAAAATGTTTATGAAGTTTTAGATCAGTTGTTATGATGAGCATGCGAGTCACGAAACCTTACAAAGATGGGCTCATAGCAATGTGTTACCAACTAATCTTCAACACGTCATTAGGTTTGTTTACAGAACAGCATGCTCTGCTTATTTCTTGAAACTTCTCCTTTGTGTATTCATTCATTGTCTGCTCCCCAAACAGAGACCAATGGAACCCATTAAGGTAAGGTTTCTGTTTCGGGTCGGGTTTGGGGCACTTGTTTACATGTGATTTTAGGCTTGTGTTTGATTTCTAAAGAGTGATTTCAGGTTTAAGTTGTGTAGTAGTAGTAGTGTTCTCTGTTTCTGCAGTACATACAGTATGTGTACAATGAAGTCTAGTTAATGGTGTTGCTATAAATGTTCGTGAAATTAAAAGAAAGCTTGTAGGGTCAGTTCAGACCTCTAGCATGTGTTATTGTTATTGAGAAAAACTAATACTAAAATAAAGGTAGACAAATTAATTAGTATTACTACAAATAATAGTCATAGCTTGAATTTGGTGATGTAAGTACTTACATCATGTATATGTATATAATACTTATGGGTCGCATACAGTTCTGTGCAATAGTCCGTGGACCATGGTCAAATGACATGTTTTGTTGATATTCAGTGGATCATCTACAGCATGTTTTAATATGCAATTCTTTTTTTCTGAATTTAACATGCTGGGGAATAATAAAACATAAAATACAGGTTGTGTAAAACTGCAGTACATAAACAAAAGCTTTGTCAATTTGCAGAAAACACCAGCTTGTATTCAGTGGAGGACGAATTAATGTATTTTCACTCAGAAATCCAACAGAGCGCATCATTTGACTGGGGTGTTCAAACTTTTGCATACAACTGTACATGACCCGAGTCCTGAGATTGTATAAAAACAGAGGGTGTATGTTTATGCCACTTATGTACTTGTCTTTAAAAGATTTCTTACACTTCACTGACTGCAGCGAACTGTATGTTCTCAGCGAGATAGGAGATAACGCCTCTGCTTAAACAGATAAATAAACGTTTAAGTGTCATTACCCTCCAGCGGGTCTGAACATCAACAGTAGGACGTAAGCAGTAGCAGCGTGACCATAAGAAGGAGGAGAGGGGAGTGTGCTGTGTATCAGGTGGAGTAGCCAGCGTGTGGAACAGTGTGTGTGTGTGTGTGGAGGAAGTGGAGGAGGGAGTGGGTGGGTTTTGGGACGTGGCGGGACGCCAGCCTGCCCTTATCGGCACCCAGCCTGAGAGTGGGCCGGGAGACAGAGGAGTGCCTTTGTTGTGCGCTCTGATCTACGGTCGGCCTTTATGGCACGCTCCAGATCTCTATCAGTGTGGGAAAGACTGAGTGAAGCTCCAGGGAGGGTGTGTATGCGTAAGTGTCTGTGTATGTGTGTGGGTGTGTGCGTGTGTGTGTGTGTATGTGTGTGTGTGAGAGAGAGAATGAGTTCAGTTAGGGTAGAGCCTTTGACTGTCACAGCTATCATAGCCTGCCATTCCTGATAATGGCCATAAACAAGCACAGGCCAACTGCAGGGAGGTGGGCCAGCGATAACGGTGACCTTTGACCTCTCAGTCATAAAAACAAAGCCCCGGTCAGAAACACAGCTGAGAGATCTTCTGTTTACATGAGTATTATACCCTTCAGTTGTCAATGTTTTATCTAGTATCTTTCTATTTTATTGAGTATTTGCTATTAGGACTGGGCTATATTATTAAAAAACCACATAACATACATGACTGTACTATATTACTATTAGGGGTGCGCAATATAACAATATTGCTATTATCATTATTACACAATATACTTTTTTGAAAGATTTCGGTCAGCAATGCATGTTACAAAGAGGGCTAGTTAAAACCTTAAAAGGTGTCACAAAATGGAAAACTATGTTTACACTGTGAACCTCAAACACTGTTGTCTTCTCCTTCAAATACAAGTCCAACATTTGCAAAAGAGAACAGTGAAATGATAACAAATTCCTAGACTGTGACATGACAGACTCATTAACATTTACACCCTCAAAATGTACACACGACAACAATGAATCTGCAGCAATAAAACCGGCTAATTATGTGGAGAAATCTGCAGCTCACTGAAGGCATGTCGACACATTCATAGCCTTTCCAAACTGTAGGCTGAAGTTCACTTCCTATTCGCCAGCTTCTTAATCAAAACAAAAATGCTGCTGCTTGTAACAACCACCAGAACGCAACTGTGGCACCATTTAAAGTAGTACCCTAAATTCAAAACAAAAAAAGCACCAAAAAAACTAGCACTTAAGAAGCCAACTTCAGCGCCACCAAGGACCAAATCATAGCGTGTAAGTGCGTATGCAAAACATAAGACAATTTGAAATACTGAACAAATACATTCTATGGCACCTTTAGGACAGATGCAGCAACGCAATCTCTGCTGTTGTTGCATTTATTATAAATTTAAAGAATGTGATCTAAAGGCAAAAATCTGTAAATGACCTTTTTGCTGATTACCCTTTTTAGTGGAAAAATGACTAAATAGGAATATCAGTCAATTTTTAGAAGTACTTACTATTTTACCTTGTGCTCTGAATAAGCACGGGCACCTGCTCGCGAAAGTTCACAACAATAAAGGATGTGTTGTGTATGTTATAGTGTTGTTATAGTGTTAATTATATAGTGCATTCGGATATATATATATATCACAATGGCTATTAATCTATTAAGTATTTACAGTGGCTACATTAGTAGATGCAGTTATTAGAGAAGATAACAGAATCATGAAGTAACTTGATATTATTAGTCACTCACAGCCCACTGAATTGTTCTGTCCCCTTTCTATCCGCACATAAACTAGTCAATTTTTTTTTGGAATTCAATGAAAAAATTAAAAAGATCATGCATATTTTCTAGTGTCACAACAAAAAAAAATTCTACACTTTCATCATGTTTTTCTCATTGAATGATATTGAAACAAACTAATATTTAAATGAATCTCCAAACGTTATACTTTATATCTATATTAAAATTCAAAAAATAAATAAAATGAGAATATAATGCATTACATAACATAAGCTTACAAGTGTATGTTTGAATGGTATAGTGTCTTTGGGTCTTTGAAAAGCACTGTAAAGATGTTATTTATTATTATTATTATTATTATTATTATTATTATTATTATTATTATTATTATTATTATTACAATCAGAAAAGAAAAGTAACATCTCATCTTGAGAAATGGAAATGTGGTTACACGTTCTGTGCAGTTTAAAGGTTAATGACCCTGTGAATCTAGTAGTTTGTTTTTTGTTCCAACACATGAGGGACTCTGAGTTTATCTAATCATCTACAGCACAGTAATATACCATACCATCACAGCATGCTATAAGATCAAATGAAAGAGGAGAACAACTAGCCCTGTGATTCAAACTCCTGCAGCTTTTCACCTGTGCTGGCATGCCATTAGAAACAGGTTTAATAACTAATGAGAGACTAAAAGATTGGGTCATAAGGGCAAGGTTGACTGTGGCCTTCGTTTCTAGCCCTAAGGCAATACTGATTTAGCACTAATGGAAACAATTTGGCCCAGCAGCCAAAACAAAGCAAGCAGTGTTTCAGGGAACTGTATGCCTGACTGAGGCAATAATAATACAGGCCGGTTCAAAGTAAAAGTATCTGTAGTGAAATCCACAAAGTTGTCAGAAATCTGATGTATTTGTGTTGCTAGCATCTGAGCATACTGAGCTAAAAAGGAGAGAAGGGTCTGGCAGAAGCAGGATAAAGAAATAAACATAAGCAGGAAACACACATAACCCTCCATGTACATAAGCTATAGGTCCACATACTACATAGTTCACTATGCTAACATTGGTTACTTGGAGCTTGCTAATAGCTAATTATAAATATACCAGCTACAACAATATCAGTTAAAGTTGATAGCTCGCTACAGGGCTTTCAGTTTAAGATGATCTGTTTCATTTATCAAAAAGTAGATAAACATGGCTGCTACTTCCAGATCGCTCTTGGGGTTGGGGTGTTAATAAAGGTGAAACTGCTCCCCTCTTCAGTGTCTTCAGAGTCAAACACTGTGCAAAGCCTGCTCAATAGAGTCCAAGGTTTGAGAAACTATCAGGCATGAGATGTGCAGTGCAGGATCTTGGTTAAGTTGGCTTTTGTTGTGTGAAACTCCTGTATGACCTTAAATAGTGCTGCAGTTGCATTCTGGGCCCTGTGCAGGCTGTAGCATTTAAGGTGGGATTGGACATTTGATTAGGAAGCAGAAGCCAGCATCAGCCTCTTTTAAATATGAATATGGGTATAATTATTGTTGACATCACTTTCAAAGCCTGGAACAGGAGATAGTCATTGCTGCTGACATTTCATTGCTGTTGCTTTATTATTGTATGCAAAATTTGGGGGATGTAAATATAAGAAACTCAAGATTGTGATGTTATTGGATTAAAATTTTTGGACTGGCCTGTTTCATTGTTCTGTTTGCAAAGGTGGGACTTGTATTTGAAGGTTAGACAATCGTGTTTGAGGCTCATGGTATGTCAGTTCTATGTACTGATCTCTCCTCATTCAACTATGCTAATGTAAATATAGTTTTGTATAGTTTTTTTCCATGGCACTTTTAATGCATCTAAGTTGTCATAGACTGTACTGAAATAATAATCAGATATCTGTACTTTTTTTATTTACTTTTGAAAAGTAAATTTAAATGCATTTAAAATAGCAAAAACAGTTAAAGCAGCATTTACACCACATAAAAAACAGGCATAGAAATAATTAACGATGCTAGAGTTTAGCAGCTTTACGAACTTGCATCAGAAATTCCTTGAGGTCAGATTTTGACACTGGACTGATATTTTTTTGTCTCACCAGTCTTTTACGGGAGCAGGAGGGGGGCAGCTGGCTAGACTGGACGATCTCTCACCAACCTATAAAAGCAGGACTATATCGTCTTCATGGCCATGAGGTCATCGGCTAATCTTCGGCGGCTCGGGCTGTTGGCTGAGTCACAGATGAGTTCATGGAGACACTGAGAGCAGGTCCCTCTAAATCAGCCTCCACTCGAGACCTCTGACGCCTCAACCACTCAATTAGAGACCTAATGAGTCAAGCAGGTTAGGTGCTTAGTGAATTAACGGGGTAGACTGGCCAAGGGTCTGGCTCCAGTGATATCACAGCCATTAGAAGTCTAGAATGGAGTCATAGACGATACAGAACAGGGGACCATAAGCACAGATGGACCTCCCCTTTGACCTATGCAGAGTTGCTGCATGAAGGAGGAGCACACAGCCACAGGACTACAGTGTGCTCCGTTCTCCTGACGAGTTTCATAGGTGCTGACCTCTCAAGCCCTACAGTAATTTGTTGCCATGTTCAGATTTTTAAACGATGCTCAGGGGGGGCTGGCACAGTCTACAAAGGAAAATTTACTACCACACACAAGCTGTAGGGTGGGAGTCATAGAGAGGATAAAATTTGTCTTGTCCTGAGGCGAAGGTAGATATGGGGTTTTCATTGGTCTCACATGACCCAAACTGAGTTAACCTCAGGCAGAGCCAGCACATACGTTTGGGTCTACAGCTACAGACATGGATGAGACAATTGATTACATTTTCCAAGAAGATCGTTTATAAAGTTTTACCAATGCATTTTATTGTTGCAGAAATATCATGTTATGAAACATGAAATAGTTCCAACGTGCATAGTCAATTATCTGCAGTGAGAGCAGGCTTCTTCATCTGTATAAATAATAAATAAAAATTTACTCAGTTCCTAAAAAAAAAAAGACTTGGTGTGTAATTTGATTGGAAATGTCATATAAGTACATGCCTCTGATTGAAGATTGATATGAAATGCTCTGTTCTAGAGAAAATTGGTTCACAGTGGTGGGGATAAGAACCAGAGGTCTGAAGTGTTCAAGGCCTTCTGTATTGTATGAAGAGGTCACAGATCCATTGGTTGATACCTACAACATTGCTTTATCACATATAGATTTACTGATCGTTTTGGATAATATAAAAAGGCAGACATTCAAGTATTTTTCTTCACAATGCTTCACGTAACATCAAACCACTCTGAGTGAATTAGTTTACATCCAAACTAAATTATGTAAAAATTCTGAAAAACCAGTGGAATTGCTCTTCAAGTGACACATTGTCTATAAGTGTAAACAGTTATAAATTGTAATCTGATTTCTACTGTATTTGGTACACACAGATAATGTGCTGATGGCTATCATAGGTTGGTCATGAGTTAGTTGATAGGAAGCATTTTCTCCACAAGCTTCCCTCAAAATGGCTTGGATACACGTTGCAGGCCGTCCCAGTCAGTGAGAGCCAAACTGAAGCTTAGAATCTCCACTACTGAGCACATCAACAAGCACATACAAAGAAGCATTCATACGCAAACTGCTTTGCTAAAAGAACATATCTGAACAGTTGAAATACGATTGTTTCGTTTTCTTATGATTTCTTCTGAATTTGAAAAAAAAATGGTCATGCAGCAATGTAAATGGTAAGTAAAGCAGGCCCAAATGAGGCCCAAATCTCCACAGCGTGTCATAAATCTTCAACCTAACTACCACAGGGCTTCACTTTAGGGGGTGTTAACGTGTTTCACACCTTGGGGCCAGTGAGTGCAGAGAAACTGCTTCCTTTCACAAACACTCACACCCATCTACTCAGGCAGTGTTAGTTCACATGATTAAGAAGCCCTCCAATAAGCATAGCGAGGAGAAGATGGCCCTTCATCTACCCAGCTATCCACTTTTATCTTGAACATAAGTCAGAAAGTCATATTTTCACTTAAAACTTGATCCAAATTTAAGAAATAACAATATTGTGGTAAAGATAAGGAATAAACTACCTTTATTGTAAGTGGTCATAGCAATAGTTGGTGCTCTGCTGGCTTCTGGAGATAGTTTGCTAAATTCTAGTGTCAGCCATATGACCTGTATGGAGGGATTTGTTTAAGCAAATGATGAATCAGTGTTTACCAAGAGTGAAGAGCTTTTGTCACTGCTGCCTGCTCAGCATTTGATATTCTTTTGTTATTCGACAGTCAGATAAACAGACGTGAGGCTGACGAATGCACTTTCAGGAAAAGCACAGGTGCTATCAGCATCTTATCTAAAATCAGAAGATTTGTGTACCAGCCAGAAGTAAATTAAAGTCTGTTTGCCCTCAACAACCTCAGGATGTTAGAGAGACAAGTTCTGAGGAATGCACTGTTTATGCAAATACATGCAAATCCTACAGCATAGCTACAGTCACGTATTAATAGCTAATATTAGTAAACTCATTCATGATGAATTCTGACAGAACTGATAAATGTGATAATTTTATTAAGCAATACAAAAGTTGTTCTACTTTCTGATACTTAGTCTTTTCCTCTACACAAAGTCAAAATGAATGGTTTAACAAAAAATCTTCTAGCTTCCATATATCTACATGACAAGCGAGCACAATTTAGGGAGTCCAAATTCTGTTGCCTAGAATGGCAGTCTATAGTTTTTAGCAACATGACCAAGTTGTGTTCATTTTTATCGTTTACAGTAAATCATACTTTGGCCACACTGACAGATTTGTATGATGTGGACACAAGTTGAACTAATGAAAGTTGCTGTGTAACTTTAGCGCTGAACTACAGAAGGATACTAAACATGTCCAGAGTTAATTCAAGAAAAGGCATTTGCCTTTCATACATTTTCAAATCTATTTGATGAATTCATTTTACATATCGTTGCTGTCTAAAGAAAAACAAGTATTTCCACAACAGCAACTTCGGATAGTGTAGAAAAATAAAAATTTACAAAAATAGAGATATATGTCTTTCTTTGGACAGTAACTATATATTCCTTTTCCATATGGGGACACACCTGGCCAATAAACAACTGAACAGTCCAATGTCTAACTACTTACTGTCACCTGTAAATGCCAGCATCAGTCCAGCGACTCAATTTTTTCTGATTGTGTTACCCAACACATAACATAAATAAGTTAATGTTCTTTACTGTAACTAAAAAGGGGTGGTTTCCCAGACCCAGTCTAAGCCTAAATCTAGAATAAAAGTGATTTACAAAGAGAAATCATCAACAGCATTGCTATTTAGCCCAAGACTACACTTAAAAATATGTCTATGTAACCGATCCTAAGAGTCATTCATTTATTTCTAGCGTTGACCACACAACCATTTGAGAGAGGATAGCATTTCTTTCCTCGAGCACTGAGATGATAAAGCCCTCATTCAGAGCATCACCCTACATTTTTTCATTATGACAGTGGTTGCCTGTTCCACGTGCTAATAAAAGCAGTTTCGCAGTTCATACGCCTACGACTTTAATCTTCTCCTTTAATCTTCAATGAGGCCGACAAACTTGTTTCAGCGCATGTGTTACCAGCTTAAACAGTGGACTGAAACAGTTCCTCAATGAAAAGAAATGCGAGCAGAGCACACATACAACCGATCGGCAAACATCGTGTTCAATCAAACTGGAGCTGACTGAGTGTGCAGTCTATATCAAAGACAAAGCCCTGAGGCCGTTTCAAAGGGAACCTGATGGAGGGAAATGGAGCTGTGTGTTGACCAAGAGGATCGCAATAGCAAACAGAGAGCAGCTTGGCCCTGATCCCACATCTGTCCCCCGTGCTCTGGCCATTGGGCCACCAGATTTGAGGGATTGGCCTCTCTCAAGTGGACTGAAGCTGGCCTTTAGCCTGTGGCGACACAATGTGATAAAGGCTTGTAATTAGCAATGCAGCAAGCATCAAAACCTAGGCTGTAGTAGTAGCCTGACCATTTGGGGAATGAGAAGGACAGATTAGATGTCTGTCTTTGTGTGTGTGTGTGTGTGTGTATGTTTGTGCGGGTGTGTGTGTTCCATCAGCTCCAGTTCGGATCGCACTACTAATCCGAAACGCTGAGCGAATACTCACAGCCTTTGAGCTCAGGAGCGCGCATGTGTATGTGGTTGAAAGAGAGAAAAAACGAGAGAAAGAAAGATAAAGTCGGGGGCTGTAATAATGAAACACCTGTCTGGCCTAAAGAGCGTTCCATTACTACAGTGGCAGTTTAAGACTGTTAATATCAGTTTCCTAAGCTGAACTCACACTGAAATAAGACTCTGTTACATTACTGTGCAACAATAAAGCCCAGCTAAGCTCTCTTTAAGCCTTCCGCCAGAAAAATCATGATTCAACAATTACTGAAGCCGGTTACTTTTTTTTTTTTTACTGATTACCGTATAATCACGCGATACCTCAAAGAACCAAACTGATCTCTGTGCTGCCTCTCCCTACCTTTCCACTAAACTATCTGACGAGAAGTTTAAACCGGCAAGACTTAAAGCCTTTACATAAAGCAGATCTGGAATACCTTGTGACAGATGCATGAAATTTATTATGTTTTAATGAGGAACGATGCATATTATGAAAATGAAGTCTGATCTTTCTGAATGTTTCCCATATATATAAACAAACAAGCTTTTTCCATATTTCTCCTCTCTTAAAATGCGAATACTAAAATAGGTTAGTGGTTCCATCTGAGGCTCATGATTATGGGTTATGGGTAATTGGAGCTACTGTTTTAAAATTCAATCAGCATCAATCTTTGACCTCTTATTCCCACCAGAAGGCACATTAACAAATTCTTATATTATTTCTGACCATGCATTCTGAAACAAGCGCAAAATCCAGCAAACCTCTGATTTCTGATACGCTCAACAACTAATTCAAACTATATGTGTATAGTGAGGACTTTCTGATGCTCTTATTAAGCACTAAATGTTATCACAGCTTCTTTTTTAGCAGTATATATAGCACATGAATGTATTTGCTCATTTAAAGTAAAGTGAAGTACGTCTTCTCAAAACGACTAGCCACTTTTCTGCAAAATGAGTTAGAAGTATCGTCTGAAATGGGTAAAGTGTTTGAGAGCTGCTTTTGTAGCCTGAGGGCCTGTGAGTGCCACCACCTCCATTGCTTGCCACTGAAGGTTCCTTGAGTGAAGGGGGCTCCTCTTTGAAACCAGAAACCCTAAAAAAGGAGGGAAAATGTAACAAAAGCTCTTTCTCTCAATTGCCTGATCGAAAAAGTTTGCCCTGTAATGACGTGATCCCCCTGCTACAATAACCTGCCTTTGAAACGCGACTGTCCTGAGCTGAATTAGCATTCTGACAATAGTAGGCCAGCGTACAGCGCGAGCTTCACCCACTTTACAGTCTATCAGTCCCAACCAGAGGGGCAATCGCTTTCCCTAAAGACCCACCTCTTTACATCTCTATGGGACAACTCATTAACTAAGTAGAATCCCCTCTTTTCTCCCTGTGCCATGGCCTTTTGTGCCAAAGCCAGCCTTTGTCTCTTTTAAATGATCCTAAACAAGGCCCATTTTCTGGTTAATACATATTTACAGCCATGTAAGGTTTTTGTGAGGAGCCTGTAGTTTTATTTTGCAACGTGTCACTCCTTGGGCCATAAAATCATCAACAAGCTTTTAGGGAGCAATTGTCCCTCTATTTGAAATGGGGCCATTGCTGACCTCAATGAGTCAGTAACTCTTGAGTAGACAGATGGCCGGTCAACACATGCCATGAATTTCCGAATCGGTCCTTCAGTACGAAGTCAAACCCAAACGTTACGACGATGGTACATGAAGAAACTATGGTTTAAAGCGATTGTGCTGTGGAAAGAGATTGCATTGTCAATGCTTTAAGCTAAATGGGTTGATACTGGGCACAACACTGTACATGAGATTTACAAATGCAAGACTGGAACATACAGAGGTACAGCTCTCTCTCCGCACAGTCAAGCTGACCAAAGAAGAGTCATATGACTTTAACATACAGTGTCCATGAAGGCTGTTCCCACACAAATTCCTCAATAAGGGACATCACAAACAAGGGTGCACTGAGGGTCACAACCACATGTAAAAGCTTTGACACCAGAATTGTTCCCGGCCTGATTAAATTGTCTTATCTATTTGTGCGCCTTCTCCCTCCACTCCTCCTTACAGTAGACCCCTGGGTGAGGGGTCATCAGCTGAATGAAAAGGGCATCTGTGGTGTTCCATGAAAGGGGACAAGAGTAGAACAAAAGACAGAATCCCCTCACCGCCAAAGACAAAGGAGGCAGGCACAGGGCCTAAAAGATCACCCAATCATCTCCTGTCGACAATGACAAGCTCCTCGGAACAAGAAGGGATAAGGAGGGGGATCGGAGGGAGATAAGCCAAGGCCTTCGCTCGCAGATTTGAGCACGAGCTGCTAATTCCACTCTGCTTAGCACACAATTAATTCCCCTCTCTGCCGGTGGAGTCTGCGCTCAGATGAGGCCGCTGAGTATCAGTCCCAGCTTAAGTGATGAAGAGGTGGAAATGAGCACTGAACAGATGCCATCAGACAAAAGCTGCTGATGAAGAGGGAAAAGATGAGAAGTATGCCTTACAAATGGAAGACACTGTAAAAAGAAGGTTTATACAAGTGTAGGTGAACTCGTCTTATAGGGGTTGTGGCTAATGTGGCTGATTGGTCACTTTCTCGAGCTCCAGCACAAACTAGGCAGATGTAGATTTTCTTAATGATTTCAGTGATGTGGAAGTAGATTTGGTTTATGAGGAATCCTACACAAGCAAATAGCTTGGTAAGACATTGATAGATGGGTTGTGGTGTCATTATGTTTCTAGCTAGATCATTAACAGTTGCTCATGTACTTAGGTAATATGGCTTTGAATGAACAGCGCTACATACCAATCATAATTTAAGAAGTGAATTCATTTTAATACAAAATAGTAATCATTAAATAATAATGAATGTAGGAAATTAAGTTTAGGAACTATTTGTTTAGTCCATAACCCCATTACCAATCTATTAACCTTGGATAGATTATTAACACTGAAGCAAGACTGCCTTCCCAGCAAACTTTACCCATTGTGGTAAAGTTTTAGCTCTGTTACCTGTCCATTCCTGTATAGATAATTAGGAGGATGGCCGTGCTTTGTCACTGGGGTTTTACAAACTGTTAGTAAGTCAATACAACAAATGCACGTAGCGTAATAATGTTACTTTTGTTGAAAATGTTCTGTTGACATGCATTGGAATGATATCCTGGGTCTAAATCCAGATTTCCAGGAAGAGAGGAAATTCTTTCCCACAAAAAGGGACAATATAGCTATCCAAGCCGAAAACGATGCCCCTGCTGACTTTTACATTACAGCCAATGTAGCAAGAAGCTAATGCTCGAATAGGCTTAGCTTGTGACAAAAGTATCCAACCTCTGGGAAAGACAGACAGTGTTTTTGGCCCTATTAGAGCACCTGCCTGATAGCTCAGTGGCTCAGGAACTCCTCTTTTCCGGTGGACAGCTCAGGAGTCTAGATTAGGCTCCTGGAGGGCAGCCATCCCCTAGTGTTTTATTATAATGGCCGCCCCACAGGGCATCAGGCCCTGTGTCCACAGCCCTGCAGCTATGCTCAAAGCCAAAGAGGATCTGCCCCCCCCCCCCCCCACCCAAACCATGCAATTACCTCACTCTGGGGTCTAGTGCCCACAGTCCGCCAATTTCCGTAGTAGTGACCGGCAGTAGTGGTTTCTGTAGCTCAATGTAGATTTATTCTGCAGAGTTATTCTCCCAAACACAATTCCTGACTCAGTTCCTCAATTCAGCTGGTCTTATTTACTGTTTCTTTATTTCACATGAATTTGTTCAAAACATATATCAAATGAATACATGCGAATACTTAAGCAATGCTCTAGGCCTTGATCCTATGACAAATGGTTCGAGTGATCATCTAAAGCAAATCGATTGGCTGCTGGGGTCATAGATAGGTTAGTGGTGGTTTCAGCAGCCAGCACAAATGACCCGATCTCCATCAATCTCTGTCCTCTCGTCCCTTTACAAGACACACGCAGCTTGATTCCTCCATCAAACTCTCCTCACAAAACAAAGACAACAGATGCTACCATCAGCACTCTTTTTGAAAGAGTCTATTCAGTCCAAGACATCAAACTTTCCTCATCTACGCTTGGGCATATCGCCTGTGTACAGAGTTACGTAAATAAATATGGATATATGAAGACAATACATTTGGATGAATCTGTACTGAAGATTATGCAGCCCATATATGCAACCACAGTGATATATTTTTAATATTTTAAATTCAATTCAATGTTTGATTAAGGTTTAAGATATCTTTTAAAATGTTCAACTTATAGCATACAATTGCTACTTTGACTTCATTAAGCTTTACTTACCTACTCAATCCTACTGTGTTAGTTTGTTTATGACTTGGACATGGCAGTTTACTAAAGGAAAGAACATAAAAAGGTCTTAAGATGTGAGGAGACAACATGCAACCATTTGACTGAAACAAGCTGATCCCAGTAAAACAAAGATCTACCTCATTGTCTCCAAAGTTATCAGTCTTTGCATGTTAAGTTTATCTACTGTATTGGCTAGGTGGAAAGGTAGAAGTCCATCACATGGGGGTGGGAGAGCACCTGCATGCATATCTACACACACACACTCACACCCTCTTACCTTAAAGGTAGGAAGCAGGGGGTGAGCTTCATGCTGGTGGGATCCTGCAGGGCTATTCACAATTAGATTTAATGTTAGTAATTATGCTGCCAGCATGTGACTATAGCCACAAACAACACTTAACTGACAGTCAGGCAGAAATACAGCACAAATTAATGATCAACAACCTGTAGAGTTAGCTAAAATCTCAGACACTTTTTTAACTTGTTTTCCATAACCCAGAATAAAACTTGATAAAAAAGAATGCACTGAAATTTACTTGACTCAAAATGCTCTCCAACAAAGTTTGTTGCTTTCCAGTTAAGTTACTTTTGGAAGAAACTCTGTAATGCATATCCACAAGTCCCATATCGCATAAAAGTGTTGCGAATTCACTGCAACTCTTCAATGTCTAGTACATACATGCATGCATACACACACTTACCACAACAGTTTGCCAAGCACCACATATCTTCACACTAACCAGCGAGGTAAGCACATGAATCTACTTATGTACATCTTCACTTATGACAACACACATATGGAATTAGCTGGTACATCTCAGTAGCTGGTACAATCCCAAAACATGGATGGTATGCAGCTGCAATGCATTTCTGTAGCTTTACCAAATCTCAGCAATGTAGCTGCGAACAGGGCAAGTGGGGCAATCACACTGGGGCTCACAATGTTAGTGCCACCTAACAACCTAACAACAGCTCTCATCTATATTTATTAATTACTGTCTATAACAGAGCCCTTATTACGTATTAATATTATCTCAAATCAGAGCACTAACTTGGTCATACTATATATATATATATATATATATATATATATATATATATATATATATATATATATAGTGGCTAGGGTCCCACTGGTTCTTAGTTCTTCACTGAAGAAAGCTATTAAAACCTTAAGCATAATCTGAAATTACAAAACCAGGAATGTCGTGTTTTGTAAGAAATATCGCCAACACACCATTCCAAAATGACAGATGTGTTCAATTTCAAAGGACCCTGATCCCCTTGGCCTTTGGCATAAAGAAGTGCTACTACCTAAGCGTCAGGAATGAAACCACAATATGCACCATGAAAATGACAAAAAAGGACAATCTCTTTCTGCACGATCGCAGCACTTCTGCCAGGCGGTGGCCATTGGAGGGACCAGCGGAATGGTCAGCGTGGCAAATCTGCCGTCCTCCATCATCTTGAAAGCTGTGTCCAATCGTATTCATCCACAGCAGCAGGTAGCCCACTTGCTTTGGACACTGCACTGACCACCTTCTCCAAACGGCTGAAGCTCCCTGACCAGGGCATGGGTCATTGGCCTGGCCGAAAAGAGGCCGTGCTCCTGACTAATGGAGTCCAGAGCTGCTGTGAGAGTGATTAATGACTGGTCAAGCTGGAGGCAGCACGGTGCCACGACATTCCCGCTGGGCATGGGGCTCTAAACAGTGAGGCCTTTGTCAGGCGCCATTCTGCCTATTCCTCATGTATAATATGTTTCTGCCAACCTGCACCCAAATGTTCCACTTGAACCCTGCATTGAAGTTCGAAAGGCACTGATTTGATTCCTGGCTGAAAACAACTGAGTTTAATTCACTTTTGTGTTTCACATGTGAATGTTAAAATACCCAGTGTATGTCAACGAAACTAATTGACTTTGATGTTCGAAAATTACATTTTCATCAATCATAGATGTGGTATCCAAAATGTATCCAAAGGCCAAGTTAAGCAATAGCAACGTGTCTCATCCTAGCGAACACAGACCATCCAATGCCAAGCCATCTAAGTGAATCCATGGTATTGGGGCACTTCAGAAGTACGTGTAAAGCCTTCCATGCTCTGGTAGTTGAAGGCAAGTAAACTGAGATTGCCCTAAAGGGTATTTTGTTCTTGTTAGCCTATTATGAACAGATGGGGTCCCTTTTTCATTCATTTTTCAGTTTGGATATAAATGCTAAGCCATGCCAGCTACAAAGCAAATCTTTTTCAAATTATCTCCCAAGAAAATTAAATCAAAGAGGCCATTATGTTGTTGCGGACACTGTGATGAATCTTTTCAGTTTTATTTACCCTGTCCAAGATGAATAGAATACCCTCATTTGAAAGGACGACATCTATTTTTGAGATGGTCATCATCTCGTTTGAAATGATTTAGAACCGAACCGAAGTACATGGAATGAATACAATTATTACGAACTATCATGAGTCACAATGTGAGATTCAAGTAAAGACATCGCAAACTTTTCCTAGCTTATCCTAAGAAAGCCCCTGCAGCTGCCGCTGTGTGTGGGTGGACTGTTTGTCTCCCGTGGACCTGGGAGATGGGCCTCTAAAGTTCTTTGCCCTTTCAGCTAATTGGCCGTGGGCTGGCCCTAAAAAATTATTGACAGTTGTGTGATATACTGCCTGTATTGTGTCTTTTGGCCATTGTGTGTCATGGTAAATAATGCCCTTCCACAAGATATGTGGAGCATCCTGGCCGAAGACCAGCATGGTTCCTGGGGTGACAGACCTTCTCTGTGGGGCGGTGGGGTCTTCAGCAGTGTCCCGCTGCTGGAAATTAGTCGTTGGCTGGCCTCTCTTTCTGCTGGTGTCAGGCGCGGGTCCTAGATGGGAGATTTGTTGATTTGATAACTCGATTAGGCCTCAGGTTGGAGGATGTGGTGTCAAAGAGCAACTAGGGCACCGAAGGACCCTTGTTTTTCAAAATCCCCTCAAGACAGCACCATGCAGACTCAGTAGCAAGTATAGCATGAGTGTTAGTCCTAGTTTAAAACCCTGATATATCAGCCAAAATCAACTTTGAAGGAAGCATTTGCCCAAACTTTCACAGCCTAAATAGCCAGACCAGAGACTGTGCTTAGCATTAAGCTCCCTGTCAAGCAGAAAAGTAGAAATCCTAATTAGCACGGTGCTAAAATTTCGTAATTAATTTGGTGCCTTCAAAGACTGTTCCATTTTATGTCAGAGCTGTCTTGATCCCAGGTAGAAAGAGAGGTATTATTCAGAATTACAGCCTGGATACAGTCTCCACCCAGTTTCATTCTTGGAATAATCTGGTTTTGTTAGTGTCAGGAGGAGGTGCATTTTCCCCTTATCCTGCTCATTAAGTCGGATTCTTGAAGAGGATTTATATCAAAAGGCCCAATCCTACATGAAACAGCCATGAAGAAGCCCCTTGTGGACTTATGCAGGTAGGGCCAGTCACTTGGGAATTAATTAAATAAAGAAGAAAGGAATAAAAGTTAATGTGTGTCTTAACTTTTCTGTGTATTCAAGCTGTCATAATGTGGAGGTGTAACAAGTTCATTTCATGAAGGGAAAAAAATTGTAAGCAGCAGACTCAAATGACGTAAAATCTTAATACATAACTCATATTCTGCCGAACCTCTAACTGACGTGTAATCTTCTCTTATTAAATCTGCTGTGCATGGAATGATATTAGTGGGTCAAAGTTATCACAGACTGCTTTGCCTCATCTCATTTCCTCTCGTAATATTAAAACGTGTCACAATATTCATAACCCTATTCTTTCTATCTTTATCCTTTTAACTCTTGCTCAATGTGCAGCTGTGAAACTAAATGTAAAAAAAGATTTCTACATGTGTTTGTTTCTTCTTAAAAGTGTTGCATCCTGATTGTAAAGGTAAAACTCTCTAACTAGGATACTTATAGTTATTCAAAGTCCACTAAAACATCCAGAATCAAAATAGTCTTTTCCAGCTGTAGATGAATAATGGAGCTTTGCAGGTCTTAATTTGTAAACAGTGGACACCAGGCCACTTTTTACTAAACGTTAACTATAAAGTTTCATGCCCTGTCTCATTCTGTCTGTTTACGTTGTTGTTTATGTAGTCCTGTCATTGCCACGTGTGTCTGCTTTGGTCGCATGTCTGTCCCTGTCTCCGCCACTCACGTGTTTCGAGTCTTCGTCTCCTCCTAGTGTGACCAGGTGTTCCTTGGTATGTATCTTTATATATATACATACCCTCTGTTTGTTCCCCGTCTTTGTTGAGAATTGTTTGTGTTCATATCTGTAGCGTTGGTTCCCATCTGTCTGTTTACATCTTTTTTGTTCATTATGGAGTCAAATAAAGGACAACTGCATGTATATCCGCCTACCTTGTGTCTTACAGCGCTACAGCAAGGGGTTGTGACATCTGAATACAGAATTACTGTGTATTGTTACTTTCTGTATTCGTATCTATAATTATTGTTAATGGATTAAGTAAGCAAAATATTTTCATGCCACAAATGGTACAATCTTCGTGGCCTAAGTAATTATAATACATTTCAGTCCAGGCATTCTATTGTCTTTGTTACTCACTCATATCTTTGCAGTAAAAGAATATCAATAACGAAAAGGTAAAACTACCTCCACCGTGCTTTTTCCAATCGAACAAGTTGCCAAATATCCATGGCGTGTTCCAGTCATGTTGTCCTAGTGTCTGGTATTTGAACAGTGTATTTACTTGCACAGTAATATTTTTATAAACAGAAAGAAAATGTGTTAAATTGAATTTACTCGATTCTTTTCCATATGAATAACATGTATACATCAAAATAATTATTGTGAACAGCAAATTGAAAGACAAAAGCCTGTAATGTCGTTTTTATGAACACATTTAAATCAAATTCAGTGCAAATTCAAAACTATTTTCAGTATTATTCTTATTATTCTTATTATAATAATAATTATTATTACATTTTATTATTATTATTACATTACACCGTACCCACGTGCGACTATCTGAGAGCTGTGCATTGATCTGCTCTTTAATGCAGCCGTCCTTCTGAACTCCCTGTCATGTTTCTTCTATAACACACAGGGCACAAGGCCACGTCCCAGCTGTCCGCGCACACACACGCGCTAACTCGACCCTGCAGCTCTCCGCTGCCCCGCACACACGCCCGGCCGCGACTCGGCAGCCCCAGACAGGATGTAGCACATGTGTATCATATTAAGGACGTCTCTTCCCAGGACCCATAGGTGGTATTGGATAAACAGCTGCCCTGCTCCAGGGGCCCACGCTCCCCGAGCTGATATTTCACACGTCCGTACCAGGCCCGACGCAGGTGGGAATGCCTTCATGGAGGCTAAGCACAAGCCGCTGTTGTTTTTTGCCACAGTGAAAGAAGACAGGGGAATCTATTCAACCAGGCAAAGCCCCCGCACGGTCGCACCGGGTCAGGGGACAGAGGCGGACCCGGAGGCCCTACACCGGGCCTCAGACATGCAGGATTACACACAAGGCCAGAGAAGCATGGAGGTGAACGTTGTGAGCATTCTTTAAGAGGCTGAAAAGGAAATCAGTTTTATAAGCCAGGGCTTCTCAATTCTGGACTGTTTACAAATCCTACTGCTATAGCAACAGAAGTGGGTAGTGACTAGGTTCATATAGTTATGTGCACTTGATTGAGTTTGAATATTTTGTATATGTTGAAATATGTTGAATTTGTTTATACTTACGTAGAACAGTGGGTTTTGCCCATGTCTTTTACAGCCAGTCATATTTAGCGTTTGTGGTTTAATTTCATTCTTATTAGTCCAGCATCTGAGCTGCTGTAAAGCTGTTTACACTGAAAATTTTGGAAATGGATGCCAAAAAGGATAAAGCACCTATTAAACCTCACTTCTTTTGCTAATAGCTGTGCTATGAAGACTGACACTGTTTCTTTTTCAGGCATTAAATCTTGAAAGTAACTAAGACTGCATTGTAACCTGATAAGATTTCAGCCACATGCCAAACACTTGGTAGTCAAATGTGTTTCTGTTAGTCACACAAAAATCCAATTGCCCTGTGGGACAGAATGTGCAAATCCGCTTGTTACGCAGCAACCAGTCACCGGTTGTTTAACCGTTCAGCTTTAATTGTCTGCAGTTTCTTTTGCACAGTTGCGTCTGTCTGTACTGCTGTTAAGCATTTCACTTCGCTCAGTTCCCAACCATGTATGTCTTCCATGGTTATCTTCTTGCAGACAGCACATGCACTGTGACGAACTGCATGGGGAGGAGTTTTTGTTGCTGTGGGAGGGGCTTTGGTTGTTGTACGTGTCTTGTAGAGACAGATGCATTTACCCTGTTATAACATAAGGCTCAAATGCGTCACAGACCACCTCCTGGAGTGGTTTAGACAATCATAGAAGTATCTGTTTTAAATGTTTCTAGTGTAATGTGTGTAAATGGGGTCTAAGTAATACATTTACTTGATGGACGGCTAAAAGCTCTACTCCATCTACTTCTGGCACTCTACCTGATCCATTTCAGGAAGAGTTTAAAAATAAGATGCTGAGCTAGAACAGAGCTCCCAGTGCTGGAGTTCAGAATCAAGCAATAAGCATAAGAGACAGTTAAGACAATCAGTGAGACTATAATCCAACTGATTTGTTTGCCAGTGGATACTTATAAAGAAACAGAAAAGCCTGAAAACAAATGAGTTTATTTTTTTATGCTAATTTGGTTGCATTTACTGCTTTTCACAATGCACATTACTACCCATTTAAACTTATCAGCCTATTAAACCATATACAACATGAAGGAGGGTCCGGTTTTGGTGTTCTAGTGCAGATTTTCTTCTCGTTGTCTGTTTCTTTTTCCCAGTAATATTTCCTCAGTAATGATGCTTAAGAGCTTCACAGCCACGCATTCCTTCAGGCCCACAGAGTTGACGGTTTACTGTAATTAGTTTTAAGATGGGGAGGGTGGAAGGACTAAAGTGTCAGTAGATTTTGCACTTAGTCATGAAGTCTTTTTTCTGTTGCATATATGTTTTACATGTAGCTCTTTGATAACTGTGTCTCTCTGGTCAGTATTTCTCTGTAGATATTTGAGGATCTATTTGCACGACCAGAAAACAGGACTTTTGTTAAGTTATGATCTGTCTTTGCAAGAACATGTGCAAAACATAAGAACATTAAACATGTGGTGTTGATGCTCTTTGTTTTAAGACGGTGGTGTGGTGTGATGACAGATCTTATTTCAACACTTACTGGAATCAATAGGCATAGCATTTTAACATTGACAGTTAGCTGTCAGATATTTTTGCGCTATTGAAGTTATGCAATTTGATAAATATGCTCTCTGGTGACATTATGGCAGAGCAAAAAGGGCAAAAACAGAAACAAATATATATTTTTAAAGATTCCTATACAGAAAATATGAAAAACTATAAATACAGAAGTCCTTAAGGATGATGGTTAAGCCACAACACCAAACCTAGCTACCCATGCAGAAAAAAATAAATCATCATTAAAGTCCAAACTGTTGACTGGTACTCACAATGTTAACTACTTGAGCTTCATTTAACTTTAAACTTAAAACCTTTAAAAGGCTGCTCTCAGAGAGGGACACAACAGTGTAGACATACTGACTCGTTCTGGAGCTGTATTACATTTAGCTGTCTTTTATGAATGCCGTGTTAGAAGTGGGCTGGCAAAAACCTAATGTTCACATGGAAGTAATGAGAATGCAGTGGAGCAACCAAATAAAAGACAGGTGCGGACAAGATGCATGCTTCAATAGTGTAAGAAAGGCCCACTACAAATAGGGTTCAGTACTACGTAGCATGAATCAGGTTGCCCATCACCAAAGTTTTGCTGGTACTACTCATAACACAGTATAAAATGAAAAGTTAGTTTATCTTTAAAATTATAATAGGACTTATTACACAGCTTTTATTGAATTAACCCTGCTTGAGGACACCCTGCAAAACATTATATATATATATATATATATATATATATATATATATATATATATATATATATATATATATATATATAAGCTAATTATTTTCTCATCTTATGTTCACAATTATGAAGGGCTGTGAGGTTCACAATCTCCTGATGTTGGGGTGGACACTTGCATGACAGTATCGCCGGAGTCCCTCAAGATTTCCATGTCCAAAAAGGTTAAGTACACTGTAAATAAATACTTTTGACTTTTAACTTACTTAAATTAAACTTATTGTTTATACAAAGAATCCAATGAAGTTTACATATCAGTGTGAAATAGAGGCTGCTATACTGTTTGTTTGAGTAAAATCTAAATATTCAGGTAAATTTGCAAAAGTCAAATTTAAATATAGTCCTCACGCTTTAACTTCACACTCTAATAGAAAGACACAGGAAGCAGTAGTGAAGGTAGACCATTTTTAATCCTTGAAGTGATTTTACAGTTTGAAGGATAACAATTCTTTGTAAAGAGTCTTTTAGAGGTTTAGGCTGCTCTCTCAGTCCAGGAATATCTTGGAGCATTGTGAGCCTTGCAGATCCTGCCTAGATTGGAATGGCATTGGCACAGCGCACCCCATGGACAACCAGGTCTGGGGACCAAACTGGAGGTAGGGGGGTGGATGAAGGAGGGAAAGGTCTATACAGCAGAACAGTTATGTAAGTTGAGTTATTTTAAAAACAGGTGTAGGCCAGCGTTTGGTCAGGAGTGATAAATAAATGCATGATGTAGCATTAGAGTGTTAGTATAACAGTGCATCATGTATTAAGTAGTTAAATAGAATTAAATAGATTGATATCTTTAAAATATCATCTGTTCTTCTGCACTTGAAAGCTGTTGCTCTCAAAGCGTGTTTTAACAGTCAAACCCTAAGCTGGTCACGGTCCAACAGAACACTGATGATGACTGAGCAGAACAGCACAGCCAGTGGTGAAGAAAAGAGAAGATAAACATCCACATACAAACATGCATAGTCTGGGAAGGTACAGCTTCTTCCATCTGCATCATCAGTACCAACAACAATGAATGAAGTGATTGTACTCTGCTAATGAAGCTTGAGGAAAGTCTTGAGTGAATTATGGGGGCTTATTTTCTTCCAGGCTGAAAATATACAGTGTAAGGGTATCGTGAAAGGACACTCTATTAAACAGGTAGTGAACTAGTATTTCTGCAGCTACATCACAGTAAACATACAAACAAGAAACATTCTAATCATAATATAATTAGTTTTGATCTGGCAAAAAACCTTTTCGCAACTATCCAGCCCCATGTAACATGATGTGCTGACTGTAACACAACAACATGTTTATAAAGGGTCTACCTTACGATTTAAAAAAGGGCAAGACTATGAATAAATCCCATGATTATAAATATGCATGACTGAACTGTTAAACACCTTCTTTTAACAAAAAAAGTTATATTACTACATCTTATTTTAACAAAAAAAGTTATATTACTACACCTTATTTTAACAAAAAAAGTTATATTACTACACCTTATTTTGACAAAAAAAAGTTATATTACTACATCTTATTTTAACAAAAGAAGTTATATTACTACACCTTCTTTTAACAAAAAAGTTATATTACTACACCTTATTTTAACAAAAAAAAGTTATATTACTACACCTTCTTTAACAAAAGAAGTTATATTATTACACCTTATTTTAACAAAAGAAGTTATATTACTACACCTTCTTTTAACAAAAAAGTTATATTACTACACCTTCTTTAACAAAAGAAGTTATATTATTACACCTTATTTTAACAAAAGAAGTTATATTACTACACCTTATTTTAACAAAAGAAATTATATTATTAAACCTTATTTTAACAAAAAAAGTAATATTACTACACCTTATTTTAACAAAAAAAGTTATATTACTACACCTTATTTTAACAAAAAAAAGTTATATTACTACACCTTATTTTGACAAAAAAAAGTTATATTACTACACCTTATTTTGACAAAAAAAAGTTATATTACTACACCTTCTTTTAACAAAAAAGTTATATTACTACACCTTCTTTTAACAAAAAAAGTTATATTAGTACACCTTCTTTTAACAAAAGAATTTATATTACTACACCTTATTTTAACAAAAAAGTTATATTACCACACCTTATTTTAACAAAAAAAGTTATATTACTAAACCTTATTTTAACAAAAAAAGTTATATTACTACACCTTATTTTAACTAAGAAAGTTATATTACCACACCTTATTTTAACAGTTATTTAAGAAGTTATATTACTACACCTTATTTTAACAAAAGACATTATATTACTACACCTTATTTTAACAAAAAAAAGTTATATTACTACACCTTCTTTAACAAAAGACGTTATATTACTATACCTTATTCTAACAAAAGACGTTATATTACTACACCTTATTTTAACAAAAGACGTTATATTACTATACCTTATTTTAACAAAAGACGTTATATTACTATACCTTATTTTAACAAAAGACGTTATATTACTACACCTTATTTTAACAAAAGACATTATATTACTATACCTTATTTTAACAAAAGATGTTATATTACTACACCTTCTTTACAAAAGACGTTATATTACTATACCTTATTTTAACAGTTATTTAAGAAGTTATATTACTACACCTTATTTTAACAGTTATTTAAGAAGTTATATTACTCTGAAATTCATTTTCTCTACTGATCAAAGGAAGTGGAGAGACAAGTTGAAACTTGCCTGTATGTGGACACATGTCCTCTATTGTCCAGTTTACTCCTTTCCCAGCAGTTGAGTTCAATACAAACTGTCAGCAGTCCCCCACTTGCTGTCACACCCAAAATGATGGGCCTAACGAACAAAAGGGGTCGGGACAGATTGGCGAGGGGACTTTCCAAAGGGGGCTACATTTTACACTGGGGTGGAGATCAGGGGCATGCCACCCTCCTGGAGTCCCCTCATGACTTTACATTAGCTCTAAGCAGGGGGTGGTTCTGTCCAAACAAGAGGAGGAGGCACAGAGAGTCATGTGCATCCAATTCCCTTCTCCAGCGCATAGAAGGGTTTTAGAGGGAAATACTTTGGTCACACTTTATTTGAACTCTGTTGCTGTAACCATGCCATGGAAGATATTCAATGCTGTCCTGAGATGTGCAGTATTATAACAGTGTCATGTTTAACAGGTTTAGGTTAGATCTATGTAACTGCTGTCAGAGAGTCATACTCAGTATGTACAGCAGTAGGTTTTACTGTAACTCTCTTTTTCAGCCAACAACACAAAGAGGGTGAGTAAGATTAATAAAAACAATATGCAAATAAGCAATGCCAGGTGCTGAGTTGAGATTGCACTGATCAAAGAAACACTGACAACTCACGCAATTTGCTTGCATTTCTTCGCTGAGTTATTTTAAACGACAGAGCATCATTATTTAAATTACACCTGAAGATGACTTAAAAGCAAGAACATTACACACTTAAATTTAGTTGTCTAGAGAAGCAACTGAACGTGTTGCATAAAACGTTGCTGGTACTGTCTAGCTATACACAGGGTTGGGCAAAGTTACTGAAAACTAAATAATCTGTGTTACATTCACTACTGTGTTTTGTTACAGGACATCAAAATGTAACATATTCAGAATACATTCAGAATACATCTCGGTAAGGGAATGAGAATACCTGTTTCCTCCTCAATGTTCTTCACTGTGAGCAGTCAGAGGTTTTCTTCATGTAATTGTTTTATTAATACGCCTCTGCTCCCACAATCGTCTGAGCAGAACTCCAGAGCTGATCCCGTGCAGACATGTCAATTTCTGAGAAGTTTATTAGTTTCATCATTCCTTTAAAAGAGCTTAGTCACAATGTTTTATCAGTCTACTCAGCAGTCTACTTGAGCCAGAACTCCTGCTGCTGGAACAGTCCTGCTAACAGTGTAAGCTGTTAATTTAGGTCCTCTTTTGAATTTGTGTAAGAAGCATGTTTGCTACATGTTGTGCTCTGATTCTAAAATAAATGCATTCTCCAAAATGGGTGCCTAAATATAATCAAGTACAGTATAGATACCTAACACTTGTGTATTTGTGCTTCTGCCATAGTCTATCATCATGTAGTCTTGCAAAGTTAATCTGTTTCGTTTCTGAGCCTCAGATCAGCTGGTCTGAAATAAACTGCTGATTTACTCCTTAGACCCTCGACTGAACTGTATAGGACTTGTGGCCTCACATTTCAATTCTGAGCTCTTAGAAGCACGTGTGAGTTTTATATTAGCTATTAAACTCATAGTACTTGCTAAATAGTAAAAAAAATATTAGTAAAAATAACTAATAAATATCCCACATTTTAAGGGGATAATACATATACTTGTACTGTAGGTATTGATTCCAGTAGGTCAGCAGCTGAAAGATTTAGAGGCTAGCGAAGTCATAGATGGACAGCTGTCTGTAGTCCTCACCCTCTGGTGGCGGCTCTGGTGGATTTGTGACATGTGTCTCCCTTTGTGCCTCTACCCAGGACGGCCTGTCCGTGGGTGCACCATCACAGTGACATTGTGGCCGGAGGAGGGTGGGGAGACCGTATACTAGTGGGTCACAACAACAACATCTGTTTTATCACTCTCACTGGGCACCTGTCGCTGGTCATTATCAGAGGGGACATCCCATCCTAAACTGTAAGAAGGCCATTCATCATTAGCTCATTACTTCTTCATCACTGCATATGAGTATGTATTTCACAACATGGAACTAAAATGGCATATTTGAGTCAATAAGTAGAAAAGAAGATATCCTTTCACGGGTATTTGTTTACAGCATAACAATAGTAACAACTGTAGACATCTCTGGGCCAATGGGATAGTAAAAACCTACAAAACACATTTTGGAACACTTTCCAAAACTGTAACTGTAAGCAAACGTTAAGGGGAATGCAGTGTGAGGATGTTTGTACATTAGTGCTGCAGGGGAAGGCCGTGGGAGGGGAACGGGCTTGTCTGTCCATTTAACAGCCTGCAGGAACGGAGCATAGCTGCGAGGAGGGGAGTGTACTGACGTGTGGGAGTGATTGATGGAGAGCAGGAGCGGGGAGGCGGAGAGCTGTCAGTCACTACAGTGCCCTCAAAAGGCCTCCAGGCTCACCTTGGTGTTTACGCATTTTCATGCAATTGCCCTCATAACAGGAGGTCAGCGTGCTACGCCGGAAAGAGAAAAACAGGGGCTGCTTTGTTTAGACCTGCTACTGCACTTTACAACAGTGGCTAATTGTGGCAGCCTCCTTACATTCATAATTGTTATTACACCTGACTTCATTTCTCGAACATCAAAGAGATGTAATTAGCTTGAGCTATCAAATTAGACCTGTGATAACACGGTGCCACTGTAATTACAGAGATGAGCAATGACTCTCCCGCTGTGTTATAATGTAGCATAGAAGAACTGATACCACAAAAGAATATAGATTTTGTTGGTGATGCGTAATTGATGCTGCCTTTTAGTTTGTTTACAATGCACTGCTGTTGCACTGGATGGTGGTCGCCTTCTAGCCTTCTGATGGGCATCTCTCAGTGTGCGAGTACACCAGGTCCCAACAGGAATATTAGCAAGCCTGTAATAGTGAGTGGGATGAGTCCAGGGTGCACTCGACCACTGAACCTTTTGATTAGCATCCATTTCTCTACCCAAGCACACAGTGCTGCCCAGTGTAGTGTCCTCTCTATCCACAACACTACCTCACCGACCATTTGCTGTTCAGCATGGTGCTCCCAGGCTAAAGCCTTCAACGGTTTGACTTTCACCGGCCTCCATTGCACTGGCTTTGTTGTCGAACATTCCCGCACCAGCTTTGCTACCGAGCCTCATTTTTACATACAAGCTTCTATTCAGTTTACGCTGGATTTAACACCATCCGTTAATGTAGAAGTTATAAGGTGTGTTTCAGCCTGAATTGCTTTTTGGAAACACACAATACAGGTCAACCAATCCAAACAGAGAGCACAGCAGCAAAAGCCAAGGAATAACGTGAGGTTGGAATTTTTGGCTGTTTGTAAGTGGACAGTATGAATTCCCATTCTGTCAAACAGTAAAATCGAATTTTGATAATATATATGCATGTTTTTGAAATACAAAAACATATTTTGCCACTTTTGCTAAACTGCACACTAGAAAATTATAGTTCAATTATTTATTAATATCTAATAACAAAAGTCTGCAAATTTAAATACAAAGTTTGCAGTTGAGAAAGTTTCAGTAATTAAATTTGCCATTACAGAAATGCTAAAGTCCAGTACAAGAGATCATTTCATTCAGCTCTTTGACTTATCAGTCTGCTGCTCAGGAAGAGCTCAATGTTTGGTTAAAATGTGTGTAATGAGTATGTTTGATAAAGGTTTTCTATTCAAATTTGAAAAAGTAAACATATACAGATACTTCATACTGAACACAGATATATATTTTTTTGCATTCTGAATATTTATTCTGAATACTTGTACTGCATTACATCCCAGCACTGAATGTACAAGTATATGGCTTACCCTACAAATTCTAAGCCCAGACTTTTGAGTTTTCCCTGCTCTAACACATAGCTGACTTCTGGAGGTCTTGATAATTAGCTCATCAATCAGCTGTGCTAGAGGAGGCAAACTCCAAACACACATGCAGTCCCCACAGATGGGCCCGATCACAACTTGCTTCGACATGACTAAATAAGCTGCACACAACATATTGTGCATTGTACATGCGCCACACCACTTCATCCAGTCCTCTCCAGAGGAGCAGCTGTTTCAATAGGAACTCCCACCTCGGCGAAGCATGTTTCCTTTAGTGCACATAAAAAGAGCTGAGCGGAGTTACTCTGGAACAGATCCTGACAGGAATTATTTGGGTTCGCATTAACCAAACAAACAGCGGCCTGTGCAGCCGCGGGGGGCTCTCCCTGCCTGACCTCGGCCGTCTCCAGCTCCCCAGCCCCAAGGGATCATGGGATGGGTCCAGCAAGGCGTGCTGAGGTAGGTCTGCTTATTGTCAGATGGAGGCCTTTCCCACGCTTGGGCTGTGAGTCATGAGCTTACACAGCTCCAAGTGTTGAAAAGATCCACCGCTGGCTCCCTCCCTCCCTCCATCCATCCCTCACTCCCTCCGTCTTTCCACAGAAAGCAGAGCTCCACCAACAGCTTCCTATGGACTGATTAACAGTGGATGTGCTGCAGGGTTCAGTGAGTGGGTCTCAATCGTTGGCACAGAACAAATGTGAGTCATTTCGAGGAAATAAAACTGGACATTTAATATACTGATTCATAAACTACACAACTGTTCATCAGTTACTAATCTTAATGAAATAGCTTGGCCAAAGATGCTAACTTGGCTAGGAAACAAAAGAAACTAGAGGCCACCAATTAACACAGTCCTATTTACATAATGCTAAATGGTGGCCTTTCAATATCATTGTTTCCAAAGTTAGCCAAAGTTAGACTGTTCCTTTAAGGCTTCCTTAAGAGCGCCTATGAATTATTCAGCACATACTATGAAACGTACTATGAAAAGTTGTGCAGTCATTAGATTAAGTAATTATAACACCACTCATGGTTCCTTGGGGTTTAGAGAGTTACAATCATACCCCAAACTCAACACGCTGCAACAGAAAACTGTATAGGAAAGTGTGTTGAACCTAAAACATAAGAAACGTCTGGATCTCAGTTACCCAGCTGAAGAAGTCTTAAAGTCTTAGTAGAAATGATGTAAAACTTTACTTGAGTGCCCTGCTTATCTGACACTCCTCTCATTTCTTTCCTTCCTTCCTTCCTTCCTGACATGTTCTCAGTTTGCCTGTGTCCTTCCGCAGTGTGTCTCCCCTTTACCCCTGAGCTTAGCTCCCTAAACTGGACAGATGGGGTGAGGAGGTTCCCTGGGCAGGTAGGCATCTCCAGAATGCGTGGGTGGCTTGGGGGGCCTTAGTGGGGGCTGAATTGCGAATAAGTACCTCCCACCCACACCCACGGAGAGGGGCTGGACGGGGTCATTGTCCTCACACTCCTGACAGCCACTGCTCCGCGGCTGCAGGGCCCAACCCACCGTGCTGAGTGGGCGAATCTTAGGGGTCCTAACGCCTACACACACCTGCAGATACAGAGGGAGACGCACATGCTCTTTCCCCAGGATTGTCCACATGGCTTTTGTGTTCGAATCCCAAAGGTAATGCAAAGTTCTAAGAAGAACAAAAACTCCGGGACAGATGTTGAATACGAATTAGAACGGAGACATGAAAATGCTCAACAAGTGCTATGAATTCAACACTTTTGAAGGAAAGAACAATCAGTCCGTCTGTTTGTGTATAGTTTCATGCAAAAGTCGGAGCACTCCTGAAAAAATTGTATATATCGTTGATTTTTGGACAAAAAGGAACAGACACACAACAGCTACATTACTACACTACATTGTGGCAACATGTAATTATGAATAAAAGAATATAAAAGTTCCAAAGGGACTTTTCAATTAATATAGCATCGCTGTCCAATAAAAAATCTCCATTTTTGTAGATTTTCATTTTTCTACATCATTTGAATACAACAGCTACTGTGTACATTGTGTCAAAATTCCACAATAAAAAAAGACAAATAGAAATGCTTCAAAGTCACCTGGAAAAAATTCTGGTTCCATTGGCTTACATTGAAAGTTAAGTTGACTAAAAGTAAAGTTGACTGTTTTTGTCCTCTCCTGTAAAGTTACTATTTTGGAGATACTTGTTTTTTATTTGACACCAACAATATTCTTGTTACATATATTTAATCAATGATGTTTTTGCCTAACCCAGTAAAGATATCAGGTTGGACATGCATGTTTTTTGAGGTATTTATGGGCAGCGATGGTATAAGATTCAACACTTTCACTAAAGGAGGTACAACATTTAGCGAGTCTGTTACAACAGAAAGAAGATCACTTTTTTATCTTGTTACATATATTTCCAATACAAGTTAGGAATTTTTGTCCCCTCTCCTGTTAACTAGGCATTTTGGACAAAGTGTGTAAGTAAAATATGGTTGCTGTCCAAAGAAGAACATTTTACATCATTTGAATGCAGCAGCTGCCATTTACACTGTGTGAACATTTCAAGATAGGTGGACAATACAAATGCTCTTATATAGCTTGGTTCCATTGATTCCATAAAAAAATTTTGTCCTCTACTGCAAAATGACTATTTTGGAGATAATTGTTTTTCTTTGGACACTGACGATATATAAGTTATCTCAAATATACAGACTTATAGAGTTACAGCTTACAGCTGTCTCCCTTGACGCACACACAAACAGCCCTCAGAAATATTGGTTATCCCCATTAAATGCATCTCCCAGAGTGCAATTTCCTGCCCATAAAGAACTCTTGGAGCACTTATGACACGAGACCACGGCTGCCCACAAACACCAGAGCTCGGAGTGTGTTTTAGCGCGAGAGGACACTCACGAGCACATATGATTAGGTGGAAAGAAATGGAACAGCCTTAAATCTTGGTGCGAATGGCCTGTCATCACCCCGGTACTATTTGAATGTAGGTCTAAATTACATAGCTGGCCCACAAGCAGGCAATTACAGGGGTGTTAGTGGGGTTATGAGCGACAGCGTGGAGTGCGTGCGACTGCTGCTTAGGGCCTCAAGCCTGCAGTGAAGCACATGGCAATTTGCACCTTCGCATTTTATTCCTCAGACCCTACTTTGCAACGGAACACCCTTAGAACGCTGTTTCACTCCCAAGTCCCAGCTGAGAATAACTACATAAAAAAAACCAATGATTTAGACCAGTGGCTTCCAGTCCTGGTCCTGGAGAACTCTGCACTGCATATTTGGATGTTTTCCATGCCCTAACAGACACATTTCAATTTAGGAAAGGCTTAAACCTTGGGTGACCAATGTATTTCCTCACTTTCAACATTTTCAAAATATACATATCAGTTTCATAGTAGACAGTGATTTGTATCACTGATAGACTGTAGGATTAATAACTAAATAATCAAATTGATTGAGACTTTATAAAAGCTTGAAATCTCAGAATCTTAGAAATCTCAGTAGGCTGGAAATCTGACAGATTAATGCAAAGGGTTCCTGTCAGTCGGTTCTAAATAACTAAGCTTCCTTGTTCAGAATAAAGAATAGCAGTTACAGGTTAATTAGTCATAGGCTGAACTGACTGATTAACTGAATGAAGTCTAAAGTTTAAGGGGTTAATTGGTTGGATCAGGTGTGTTAAAACAGGGACAGCACCAAGAACCAGGCTTGATTCTCTCGGAACCTAAATTCACCAGGAAGCGCTCATCCAAAGTCAGGCAGTTGGGAGCAAACGGAGAGGAAAGGAGCTGAGGGCTTTTGCCAGAGGCTCCGTCTGGGAGCGGAGGCAGGCCATCTTGGCGCGACAGACAGTGCCGTTATGTGGGCGCTGCCCAGGAACCAGGCTGGGTGCCCCTCGACAGGCCAGACGGGGCGAGAGATGTGACGAGGGCCCACGCGTGACACACGAGTTTGTCACGGGAAGAGGAGAAGGAGAGAGGTTACGACTGCTCCCGCTGCCAAACCCGAAGCCTCCGAGGCGCATGTCAAACACGAGAGCTGGAGAGGCGAAGACTCTTTCACCTCCCCCTCTCTTCTGCTTATTTCACCTCCGATCTATTATAAAAGCTCCCTCAGCAGACTTGCGCCACGCCAAGTGTCTCTTAATTGGAATCTGTTCTCTGCAAAGTAGCTCTTCTGTAAAGTCCCAGTCTTCACTGACTGATGGCTGGGCTTTAGGAGGTCTTACTAAGTGGACTTTTAGTTCGCTTCTCTGAATGTGCATCATGGCATAATTCTCTCATTTTCTTTCCAAACAACTTACGAATATTACTTTCCAATGGCAGAATAACCCTTCTCATATATTCCTAATCCAGGCTTGTCAGGGCAAGAAGAGTAGGGTAGTGTGTGGCATGAGCACGACTTCATATTATGTGGGAGCCAACAGTTCTTTTTCCATATTTACAAGCATACGAGTGCCAGATAGAGGAGAAAAGATCTTGAGAAAAGATCTGGTAAATCCATGGCATGAGTGGTTTACAGACATTACATACAGAACTAAATTCAGTACAAAGTCAGTTGAAGCCCTTAATATTAAATGATAATAAGTTATTAATTTGAATCATTCTGATTTAATCTCAGTTATCAATCTTTGGAGTGATGAATATATATATATATATATATATATATATATATATATATATATGCTTAAAAGAAGCTTTATTTATGTGTGCTATTCATTATTAAATATCTGCTATAACATCAATGTGTAAGCTATGAAGCTATGAGGAAGGAAAGCCTGGACCCACCAACAGCCCCTAAAACTTCAAGAGGTTAAAACTGACAAACATTGCTGTGAACATCACAGAACGGCGGTAGCCTGAGGCTCAGGTAAAATGTGTGACCTGGAGCACAGAGCACAATCCCTCTGCCTTGATCCCTCTGGCCTTGCCCAGACCTGTGCCCTAGAGTGACGTGACAAACAGGATTATCCCCTGTCGACAAGAAGCTGATCCAAGCCCAGCCAAGCCCCTTGCTCCTGTCTCTCTTTTTTTTGTGGGGGTGTTGGAGGGAGAACCTCTGTCACAGGCAGCCCCTCCCCCTATCTGACCACAGCTATAATCTGTCAGAGAAAGCCGTGGTTCTCCGCCTTCCTCACGGGCCCGCATTAGCCTAATCCGCTGGGTGCGCGGCCCATGCCAATGGAGCTCCAGCAGGGCCTGGGCCGGCACTGTTTACCCCGCACATCTGAATCAACAGCAGCCCAGGGACATGCAGACACACTTTCATCTCATTAGGTCTTCACTAGGTTTGCCATTAACATTAACAGGGCTGCACCTCTATTACAGAGACTCCTAATGTGGTAATCCACATGGTAAATACAGTAGGACAGAGGCTGAGGTGGTGGTGACAGCTTGAATGAATTGTGATGTGTCAGCAGCAGAGACAGGATCTTAACCCATTCAACTGCAAGAGCCCATTTTAATTCTAACCTCTCATAACTAAATCATGTTGGTAGTAGGTGCCTGTTGGGGTCCTGTAGCGATGAAGCAGATTGGTGTTTTATTGCTTTTGTATGACAATGTGTGGTTTGTGGGCTAAGTTTGAGTGCAGTAAGCATCAACTGAAGAAAGAAGAGTGAGTAAGGAGGGATATTTAATGAAGAATTTAACATCCCACTGTCTGACATACTGTGTACTGTTCTATATCAACACCGTCCAATGAAAAACAATAATCTCCAAAGTGGCAACTTTACAGGAGAGGACAAAAATTGTTTTCATTTTCAATGGAAGTCAATGGAACCAGATTTTTTAAAATAAAATTTAAAATAAATTGAAAATTGTAAATGGCAGCTGCTGTGTTTAAGTGATGTAGAAAAATAGTATTCAACAAAAATGGAGATGCATGTTTTTCATTGGACAGAACTACATTAAACTGAACTGGATTAGAAAAGATAACATTACATCATTCATTATTTTAATTTAACTAATATAATATGAATTAACTCAATCTCTTTGTCTATGTGTAGACTCAGGCCAACTCAGTTCATCACTTTCAGTAAGTTTGCACTGAAACTTCTTCTGAGAGACACTAGTCTCTAGCTGAAGTTGGAGGCACAGGATGGAAGAAGCTGTCAGCTGAAATCACCAAAACTGTCGGAGCATGTTCAGTGAACGAAACTGGCTGGTTTTATGTGTAAATTAAATTCAGAGCACTTCTCACCTTCCCTCTATGTGCTGATACTCTCACCATGGAGGCTGCACTATATTGAGCCTTGAAGAGGCAATAGCTCCCTCTTGTGGTGGGATTGTGTAAAATCCTGCCTTTGCACGTATCAGAACTCAGCATTTGGCCCACAGACTTCATATTAAACAGTTTACACAAGAATAAGGACCTATTTTTGACAGCGTAGGAGTCTGTTTGAATGAATGATGCGTTCAAGGATGGACGATTCCTTCAAGTACAGTGTAATTTACTGCTTCTAAAGTTTCTGCAAGTGAATAATAATTTTAATTTATTTTCATAAACCTGTGATCATAAAGTGCTGTTCGTTCACTACTGTCAGGCAGTGTAATATGACACAGTGATCAATGGAAGCATGGCTGTCTGTAGACTCAGCAGCAAGCTCGCTCGTGTCCCAGGCCGTTTCGAACCCCTGGGCCAGCCAGCGTTGGCTGCAGCCCACGTTCCCCCTCTCCAGAGCCCGGATTGGGTTGCTGTCCCTGTGGAGCTTTGCAAGCTGAGCCAACAACTAGTACCAGCCTCAAGAGACCTTTCGGACTGTAGTCCTTGCCTTTCAGTAGCAAACAATGTCTGTCATGACCAGTACCTTTGTCAGAATAGCAGCCTTAATAAAGAACCAGGAATGCAAATTTCATTAAAAAGTAAAAGCGTTCTAGAAAGGGTGGTAAACGTCAAGAAACATGACCTTAAAGCTTTCTAATTCATTGCCGATACTGAATAATAAATTAAGCAACTTTTTAAAAAAGTAAGTAACCTAGTTGGCTTGAAATTTTGAGTTAATCTCCAAATAATAAACAAATCTTAAACTCAAATTGTTGCTCTTCTAACCTATTAGACGCAGAATGAACTCACAATATTAGGTCAACCCCAACTTTACATGCTTTTATATGTTGTAAGATTAATAACTAAATAAGCCTGCAGTAGAAAGTATATTATAAAAGGGTTTTTCAGAGTGCCATGTCAGCTCCAGGTCTTTGGACCTTCTGTTAAGAGATCTGTCTCCTGTGGAGCATACTGAAGTACAGCAACAAAGCGCTTGGCTGCCCCTAAGGACTTTCACCCACGAAACCAAGCAGGACAACTCAGGATCACCTTACAAAGCCAGCTAGCACAAAAACAAGGCACAGAGCAAAAACAAGCCTCTTCATAATGCATGATGCCGAGTATCCGGCTGTTGTGTGCGTGAGCGAAGGAGGACAGAAAGGGGACTGTGGGGTCATTTCACTTTGATTTCTCTTCAGTCTTGGGCATCATACAGTGTGGCTGGAGATTTGACAGATTAATGTTCTACCACTCAGACTGTAAAGCAGACCTGCGAGAAGTCGACTCTTTTGTAATCACTTCATCCTCTCAAATATATCTGGTACGTGACATGGCTGGGTTTCAGCCTGCTTTCCGTTTGTGCAATTGCTCACCAACAGTTCCTGACTGATAAGGATTGCATACAACTTTACGCTAATGTGTGCTTGTTGTTGTCTTTAATCTCCATTTCTGTCCTTTTCTGCTTTATATTCCTAAATAATTTCACTGCCCTCTTATTTCGCTACTCTAACCAGAGAAGCTGCAGTTCTCTTTGATGCATGGTGATATTTCTCAGTTGTAACTAATTAAAAAACAAACAGAGACATTTAGTCAAGGTGAATATTCAGTGTAGAAGAAGACACTGAAAGGTTTCACAAAAGAATTCAGTTTTTTTATAGAAGGAAAAACTTTCTTCACATTTTGGACACGTTTTTGTCATTTCTTCACACAGACAAATGAAAAAGAGGCAAAAGATTGAAGAAACTCAAAGTTTACAGAAGTGTAAATGTAATTCATTACATTACATTAATGAATTTATTACTTTTAAATAAATGGTAGAGCAAAAACATAGAGATAGGTACCGACATCTAGGGGTTCATGTAAAACCATATGCACATTTTTTAAAAAACTCCCAGCATGGACCCTCGGACTCTTTTTTATTTGCAATCATTCCTTTTATTGCGGATTAGGCCTTGGAATTATTTCTTTCTCTGGGGATAGGCGGTCAATTTCTCAGTGTGGGTCTCATTTCCCTTCCTCTTCTCTACCTCTCACCCTTTCCTCATTTGTAGAGTATCTAAGTGTCATAATCAGAGCAGCCATGCTGTGTGTGCTATTCTGGAGGCCACCAAGAGCCTTTAATCCCTCAATACATATCCCATAAAGCTGCCTCACGTAGTGTATGTGTGTGAGAGAAAGAGAGAGAGAGAGGCTACTGAGGGGGGGTAAATGAAAAAGAGCTCTTTAGTGATGCTAACCGGGGCTTCTCTTTTCTTCTCGTCCGGCATACCAGGCCATCATGCAAGTTTTGATCTCCGAGCATCGAGCTTAACACTTCAGAGGGTTTTTTTCGTGAATGATGTTTTTGCATGTAGAGTACCTTCAAACTAGCAGCTTTTCACTCTCATTTGAATTCCATTGTCAATTCAGTCGATTTAGTTTAGCGATGTGAAACTACACAGACATGTGTGACCAAACAACAAAGGCCCAAAACATACATGCTTATGTTTGAGAGCATATTTGGTCCTCATATTAACAGGGAAAAGATCATATCAATGGATCTCGTTTCTGGGTCATAGCTTTTATTCAGATTCAGATTTGATTTTTAATGCGTCATTATGATTTCAGCAAGTCCATTCAAAGTGCTTTCTGGATGCAGTGCAGTTCAGCAGTTTTATAATGAACATTGCTTGTTTTTAATCACAGGAAAATGAAAGACAGCTATAAAATATTACATTAGTAATGCTTGTAATGTCCTTAGACTTCAAGTGGTTTAGAAAATCTTCTTAGTGGTCCGTTCTTATGCAAACGTTTGGTGCTTCTTCTAAAACTGGAGAAGTTGTCTGGCTTGGAGTTCATTAAAACGCAAATAGCAAATTAGTGTAGGTTTTAATACTCAGTAAGAATAGTAATAACAACTAAGTTATGACTAAGTTATTTTAAATCCGTAGTGAGGAATGGAAGTCTGGAGACCAGGTTACTGTGTTATCTGAACACATTGGTCAAATCCCGAGACCCGTAGTCTAATTACATTATTTTGTACTTTAGAAAACTAAGTACAAATAAGTACATCATCTACAATCCTAGCAAAAAGTTGCTTAGTAGTACTAAAAAAAAGTACTAAAAAGTTTTTTTGACTCTTCTTTGACCAGCTGTCCAAGAAAAAATAGCATTTCCATTTTTGCTTCTTGCTTTTTTATTTTTCTGCATCACAACACATCACACAGCAGCTTCTGTTTACACTGTGCATGCGTTTTATGATGAATGGACTAATAAAAATGCTTCAAAATAGCTTAGAAAAGTGGATTTACATTAAAAATAAACTAGGTTGTTCCCTTCTCCTGTAAAGTTCTATTTTGGAGATTTTTCTTGTGACAGCAACGACATACAGATGGCATTTCATCATTGATAAGTTTCCGATTAACCATGAAAAAAACCTTTCATACACTTTTTTGACTTATTTTTTTCACTTATTTCCATTCCTAAATAGTTACTGAGTAAACCATTTTGTACACACAACACATTTCAGCATGTACACTGAATTTCACATGCTGGAAAAAATGATGTATAAAATGTGGCCTGTACAAAGATTAAAGCAGCCTGGCAACGCCTGGACTGTTAACTTGTTTTCACTTAGACTTTCACTTAGATCATTTGATCACACAGGGAGTTCAAACTTTTTCATGCAACTGTATGGCGACAGAAAGTCTGAATGATTAAGTAGGATACACTGCGCTTTGCACCACCAGGTCCCTAAAAGGCAGCTTATTCGACATTATTCAAGTTAAGGGGAAGATTAACCAAGTCAAGTGAAGAAGCTCCACTCTGGCCATCATATGCCGAGAGTGAGAAGCCACGGATGAGCGTGGCAAAGCTTCTCCGCTCAGCCTGAGAGGCAGACAAAGAAAAGAGGCACTCTGCTTAATATGCCTCTCAAGCCAGGAGAGCAGTTCAGAGAGGGCCCAACACAGGGGTCCATCAGGCCACAGCGGCCACTGCGCATTCTCCCTTTCCTGCATCACCCGGCTGTGAGACTGTTGGCCTCTCACGGTCCACAGGCCCCCCCGTTGTTATTGTGGCAGTGGAGAGAAGCAGGGAAAAGACAGTCTGAATCAGGCCAAGACAGCTTCCATTAGGACAGAGAGAAAAAGAAAGAAAGCCTCTACTCTCAGGCTCTTGTAAAACGGCTCGGATGGCAGATAGGCCAGATGTGGTGACGAGCAAGAAAGAGGACAGAGGACAGAGGAGAAAAGGGGGAAGAAAAAGAGGGACAGAGCAGGGAGGGCTGCCTCAGTGTTTTAGAGGGGCACCCCTTTTCTTATCCCACCCCACTTCCTTTTGAGAGGTTTCCGAAAGCTGTCTTCCCATAGCAACCTCTGAGGTGGCCCTGCAGATTCGTTTTTCTTTCTTTTTTTTTTTTCTTTCCTTTTACCCTTATGCAAACCTCCCTGGTAGCCCAACCTCCCTGCTCTGGCTAGCTAAAGTTTCTGCTCCAGTGGCTGTGGACAAGGCCACCATTAACTGCGGCCCTGTGTGAGGAGCACGTGGGACAAAAGGCGCAACACGGTGTCCCAGCCCTCAGACAAGGCTGGAAACAAATGTTACAGGGCCGGCGCAGAATAGAATCATCCGGCCGATGTCACTGAATACATTTACCTACCTCAGAGCGCTTTCAGCTGCCCGCCTTTGTTTTAAACAGGGAAGAAGGGAAGCCGTGAAAGGAGGGCGGGAAGGGGCGGGGAACAAGGCATGTGATGAGAAATAGCAGGGATCTCCACAGTGACCATCCCAAGCGCTTCAGAAGAAAAAAAAATCTGTTTCACAATTTGTTCTCAGGACATGAGAGGGAGGGTTTCTCCAAAACAATCCTAGATTCTTTTACATGCTCTCTGTTTTGCTCTTTTTTTTCTTACCATTGTTTTGTCTTGTTTTGCTTCCCCTCCTTTGTTTGTCTGATTTCCTCCTCGTGTGGGCTTTACACTAATTAGACGTTCTAAGAGGGAGTGTAAACTCACCATCTCGGGCTCAAAGGATTTTTGAAGGGTTTGTACAAATCATTAGGATCTCCCGAAGCCCATTTTGTCAACAAACTGATCAAAAGCTTCAAATGCAGGCTTGCATGGTGTTGTTGTGACAGTGTTTATACAGAGTAGTGAAAACACAATACAAAAAACACCACATAAGCTCCCTGAATGGTTAAGCGTGTTTCGTCTTGTGCAGAACCTAAAGGTGACTAATTTCTAGTTCCAAAATATATGTATGTATAAAATATATGTTTCGTTATATGTACACGTTTTTACTGCCATAAAGAAATAGCTCGCTAACTCATGGGACGTTTTCATATATCATTCATTTCTTAATATTAAGAATTATTACTTAGTCAGATTGTATGCTTTGTTGATATTCTGAGTGAAAACAAGTTAACACATCTTCTACAGAGAACACACTTAAATATGACATTATATAATATGATATTATCTGATCATCCTAGCGCACAATATCTATTCATTTGTTGCTAATAGATCATCACTGTAGGTCTGTAGTAGTTGTTATTGATGTCCATGGCTCAGAAAAGGTTAAATAAATACAATGACCTATGTAAGACCACTACTTACTGTATTAATAGCTTTTGATAATACTTTGATTTGAATGTTTTGCTGACTAAAAATCAATATATAAATATCTGGAAAAATAGCTTTTTAGTGCCTAAACCTTTTGCACTGTAAGTATATATAATTGAAGATCTCCTTTTTACATTGCTTTTATGCTTTGTCTTGATATCCGGTGTCAACTAGAAGAGTATGGGTCCCCACTTTTGAGACTTGCTTCCTCTTGAGGTTTTCTCCTGTTGCTTTTAGGGAGTTTTTTCTTGCCACTGTCGCCCCAGGCTTGATCACTGGGGGCTTAAACCCAGATTCTTTGTAAAGCTGCTTTCTGACAACATCCTGTGTAGGTGCTCTACAAATAAACCTTGACTTGACTTGACTTGAATTTGACATATTTGAAAAAATAAATACAACACAACATATAAAATGTGCCATAACTTGTACACAGATTGCATTTTTTGTTTTCTTTTTCTCCAAAATGTCAAAATTAGCAAACAGTTTGTTCTCTGTAGAGGATGTGTCAACTTGTTTTTATTTAGAAAAGCAAAATGTAATTTAGTTGATTAATAGCTTAAAGAAACTTTGCAAAATATTGTTGTTTTGGTCCTTTAACCTATATGTACTTATATAACACCCTTACAATTCTAAGGCATGTCTTTCTATGTCTAATATAGAAAGTATAGTATTGGGAAGCTGTAACAAAGTCATCCCCTCTGCTTCTCGGTGAACGTCTAAATGAGAAATGCATTTCAGTTAAATTCCACCATCAATTCACTGGAAAGTAATTACTTTGTAGTTTCTGCTGTGAGCTTTTTCTTGCCTTGATAATCTGCACAATCCACTGGGTTTGATTCAGTCATCTTTTCAGTGATATTCTAATCCATTTGCTCTTTGAGGTTTTGTAGAAGTCACAGTCTGTGGTCACCAGCACAAAGAGAACTTGCTGGTGTATGACATTAAAGGTATTGTGGGGTGCTCCATACTTGAGCGCTTCCCTATGCTGTGCTTTAGTTTGTGGAAGTGTGTGTTTTCATCCCTGTTGTCATGGCGATTCTGTTACCTCCTCTCCCCCGTATCGTCCACCCATGCTCTCATTTTGGCGGATATAAATTCCTTCTTCTGGGCTTTGTGCTCTTCACAACTGGATATCCAGCACAGACTAGCTTCTGTCACCACCTGCGCTTTGAAATATGAACTTGGAACGAGAGCACTATGTTACTTTAATAGGAGGAGTGACTGGAATGAAATATGCTTTCGTGGCCTGAAGAAGGGAAGGTCTAAAGTATAACTCACAGGACAAATCATAAAGCACAAGAGCTGTTCATCCAGCTCTCCATCAGCAGTTACCCAGGCATAGATTGGGAACGGTGCATAGTTGCACCTATATCACATTATGAGGTTTATCAAACAGTTTAAAGTCAGCGTAAGATACATCTGATTTAACCTGGTGGAGACCTCAGTCAGCACAACACCACCTCCAGTCAAGAGGGCAACAGATGGTGACTGTGTCATAATTAATATGACATTTTTAACTTTTGTCTCTGAAACTGCAAGAACAAAAGGGGAAGTTCAATGAGAAGTTAGGCAACAACGCAAACATGGTATGTTCAAAATTCTCACTATGTCAGCTTCTCACATAGGCAGATTTAGTGATTCTGGTACTCTAAGCATAATACAGGACATCCCTTGGATGCAAGTAAATTTATTTAGTAAATAAATTGTTCTCCACTGTCTGCACAGAAGACATGTGACTGAAAAATACCCAGATGCGATTTTACATGTCCATTGTACAACCCTATGATTTGGTCGTTGAATGAAACAAGCTGTTTTCACTGATTTAGTGAACTGTTTAGTGAATAATTTGATAAGCTCTGCCTTGATTGGCTGGTTAACAGCCAGTCTGTAGCTATCTCACAGAATTAAAGTAAACACAGGAAGGAAAATGAATTATTAACCTGCATGTAAATGTCCTCATCCTATTTAGTTAGCTATGCTAGCTAGTTACTTGGAGCTTGCTAGTAGCTAACATTACCTATAGATTCTTGCTTTCAATCTTAAAACACAAGTCAGCACAGAGCAAATTATAGTTGTTATTTCACTTTCAGTTTAAGATTATTTACTTCAGCCACCAAAAGTGGACAAAATCACACAACATGGCTTCTACTTACAGGTTTAAGTTGTGATGCTAATAAAGGTAGAACTGCTCCTCTCCTCAGTCCCTTCAGTGTCAAACACTGAGCAAAGCCTGCTCCATATTTTCAGAGGAACTGTCTGGAGCGAAATGTGCAGAGCAAACTAACGACTTGGCCAGGATTTTGTTAAAGATGTGGTGCTAAAGTTGGCTTCCTATTGACAGCTTGTTTAGCAAGTTTTCCATTAAATGGTGTCGCACTTGCATTCTGGCATCTGTACAAGCTGTAGCATTTAAGGCGGAACACAACATTCGATTAAGAAGCTGGCAAATGAGAAACCAGCTTCAGTCTCATTTAAAGATTAACATCGTTCATACACTTTGACAGTTTGGTTTCTTGGAAAGGCTATGGAAAGTGCTGACATCCCCTTCACAGCCTGGAACAGTAGATTTCTCCACATAGTCTGCCATTTGAATGTCATTGAATGTAAATTTTAAGGGGGTGTTAATATTATGATCAAGAGAAAACTATGCAACTATGCCACTGCAAAAATAGGTTTCCATTCCTTTAAATGTGCCCACTCTGGGCTCCAGAGAAGCACACTGTTAAAAAACTTGTACTTGGCAAAATCATTTTAAATCTAAGGCTATATTCACATTACAAGTCGTATTGCTCAATTCCAATTATTTGTTTAGATCCAGTCTGTCTCACTTGATATTCATGTAGGTATGCGACTCAAATCTGTTATTAATGGGAATGAACCTGCGCCCTGAAACAACCAGCATGCGCACATCCCGCACATCCAAATCACGTCACATCAATGAACCACATACATCATGAACAGCAAACAAACTAAACAGCAGAACAAGCCTTCTTCACAAAGTTAATTTGCTGTAAACTGCTTTCAGCTGTTCATTATTAGAAAGAGATGAAGGCTAAAAAGGGTTTTGCACCATTCACTGGCTCTAAATTCAAGTTAAGTGCTGCCATATTAACGCTGAATGATGACTCGTGTGCATAAAAGTGGCTCAAGTCAACACAGCTCTGAAAACATTAGATCTGTGGCATGTAATGCAAACATAGACTAAGATAATCAAATCAATGATTGAACTTATTTTTACACCTTTTATTATTTGTGTGTATTATTAACGTCGCTTCTGCAATTAAGTGGAACTATCTCATTCTATTGGCAGAACATTATGCTTGTTCTAAGAGGTAATGCTTAAAACAACAAAATATTCTACCAACATAGTGAGATCACTTTGTAAAGGGTGATGTAGAAGTGGTGTAATGAGTATAATTACCATTTCTCAGAGGTAATAATTAATGTAATCCTATCTTGATGTAATCAGTAACATGAATGGATTACTTATTTCGAGTAAATACTAGAACCTAAAGCTTTCTATACATCTATCCAACATTAATGCAAATTGTCTGTCTGCTAAACCTGTGAAGCACTCTGTCTTTCTTTGGGACTGTAGTAACTATTTAATTGCCCCATTTATTCCAGTTTGTCTGTATGCAAGTGTACCAAGTGTATCAAGCAACGTAACATGTTTTTCATGTAGTGTGCAGTCCAGTATAACCAGGGTCTGTATAAAAAAAAAACTAAAAATGATCACCACTATTTTGAAAATGCTTATATTGTAGTGCCCATAGATGAGGGCTGCACTCACAACAAGACAGACTTTTAATAATTTACATAAGTTGCTGTTTTTGGCATAAATATGTGTGAATGTGTTGTTTATGCTATCCTGTGCTTTGCTTTGGAGTAGTTAGTATAGTGTTTGTGCCTACCATCAGGAAATGACCTGCCTGTTCACTGTGCTGGTTGCTGTTCTCCCCTGATGACCTGTTCAATAAAAGAGCATTTGCTTAAAGCAATATGTTTGCCACATGTTCTTACTTGCACACAGTGTATTCAAACAAGCTATGTAACTCAATACATACAGTATAGCTAATTAGAATTTTTTGGCTGCCTACCTTTGCCTACTGCAAAAACTGCCCTTGTTCTCACATGAAGAATTGTAAATATTAAAATGTAACACTGCACAAACATTCACAATGCTATAGTTGTTTCCATGTTTAGAATATCAACCTAGTATTTAGGAGAGCATTTAGTAGTACTATTTTACTAACTAGCTAACTTTACTACAAAACACATGCGCTTCATCAGGATACAGATATGACTGGAAAAACTGAAGCAATGGCTAATTCGACTATCAGAGCAGACTTCTAAATGCAAGTTTACCCTAAATAATGACTTTTCACAGGTAGGTGAAGGTAGTTTTAGGGGTCTTGCCCAAAGTGTAAAGTATAGTGTAAAGTGGTTTAAATTGTAACCTAGTCTATAGGATGGAGGACAGCTTAAAACCCACTATATAGTATGATGACCTACATTATTCCACATCATTCAGAGAGTAGAAAATATGTCTATGACGACTGCTTCTCTTCTAATGATAAATTGTTAGCTCTTGCATTAGCTCATGTACTAATGTACAGTGGCTAAAGATTTCTCCTTCCTTCTTCATGACTAAAGCAGTACGCTCAGTGGAAAACACCATGTTTAAAAATGTGCTTCTCTATATTCCTCTTTGTGCTACTGACCTTGCTACATAGCCCTTACTTTATAAATGCCTGAAAATGAATGTTACAGGATATAGGCATTTATAAGCACTTATAAGCATTTATTAAGGGTTATGTCTGTTGTCATGTCAAGCTTATGAACAAAGTGTTTTCAGATTTTTTAAAATGAGATGCATGTTAGACAGCTGACTTAATCTATATCATGGTAAGGTAATTCTGATGATGTGACATCACTTCATATAATGGCCACAGAAAATGTTCACTTTTGTTCAACCAGCTTATCAAGTTTCTGTTGTATTATCAGAGACATGCACTGAGCTACAAAGGCTGTCATTACACATGATGGAGTAAGCGTTCATGTGGATTTATGTCAGTTGTCATGAAGGGCTAGTGTAGGTGTCAGGTAGCCTTATGAACAGTACCCTCCTGGAATGCCACAGGTACAGGTATAGTAGGGGGCAGTCGTGGGCTGAAAGTTAGAGAACAATGACAATTAACAGTAATAGTACTGCAACACTGCTAAATGCTAAACGACAGCATGACGACAGAAGGGCCTCCACCTCACCCATCACCAGCCAGCTCTCCTGTTCATTTGGGCCAACTGCAACACCCTCAATTACATCACTGTGCCATTCAAATGCACCAGCATTAAGATAGGATGGGACTGATTAGCTCACTCCCACTTTTCATAAAAACTCTACCTCTGCCTTTACCAGTGCAGTTTCTAAAGCTTTGCCATCCAGAATTCAAACAAGGATTCTTTAAGCTTTTCTTTGGTGTTTAGTTTTTATTAAACTGTAAATACTGTTTGATCAGAGGAGGATGGGTCTCCCCCTGTGAGTTTTGGTTCTTCCCAAGGTTCCTTCCTCCCTTCTGAGGGTGTTTTTCCTTGCCACTGTTGCCTATGGCTTGCTCACTGGGTGATATACAGTATGTTGTAACTGTATGCTTTCAAACTTCTGTAAAGCTGCTTTGTGACAATATTGTTGCAAAAAGTGCTATACAAATAAACATTACATTGCATTGCATTACATCTGACATCAGAAGCGTTTGCATTTATGTTTATGGCATGTTCATGTCAAATGTTATAAAGCATCCGACAAACCAAAAAGTCATAGAGTATAAAATTGTCTACATGTTTCAAACAAATTAGTCTTGGTAAAATGGACTAAATATACAATCTGTGTTTTTTGTTAAATGAATGGTTTCAGAGAGCTCTCTCAGCCTGTCACTGATCTGTCGCGCCAATAATAAAAACTTTGTAGGCTGGACGTCTAAAGAACTTGAGGCAACATGGTTGTAAATAAAAGGAATAAATCAAGGACAATTTACATCTTAAACTAGATTCCTTTTATTGCTTTTGGCACTTGCATTGTAGCCGGCCCGTCGTCTAACTAGATTTGCTTGTGGATTTTCCCAGTTTTCCTGACACACAGAAAGTTGTGTTGGACGTATCCGAAAGGACCTCCTTGTCACTGTGTCAACAGAAGGCAGACAGGGCCTGGCCTCTCATGACGGCACGGAAAGAAAGGGCCCAAGCCTGCAGCAGACGACATCCTGTCCTTCCTCAATGGGCCTGTGTCACTTATGACAAATTGGGCCCTTTAGCCAGACTACCTGTGTGGGTTCTGAATACGCTCCCTGACTGACTTCACGGCCTTAACCCTCCTCCCTTTTTTGTCTCCTTTGCGGCTGTCTCTCCACTGTGCTCTCTCTCTCTCTCTCTCTTTCTGTCTCTGTCTGTCTCAAGTGGGCTGGAGGTATCCTGGGAACCTGGCAAGCAGCCCTGCAGTGCTCTGAAGACAGCTTGTGAATTAGCCCTTATTAGTCTCCCGCCTGACATCCAGACCAGCAGCGACTTGTCAGGAGCAGCCACCGTCAACAATGGCAGCCTCCTTAACAAGCTGAGTAAAGTAGGCAGGCAAGCAGTGGACCAAGGGGGAAGGCAGGCAGTAATTTGCCAGAGCAAGTGGAGTTAAGTGACCCCTCGCACACACCAACTCGATCTCTCTCTTCTGCTCTCTCTTTCACTCACTCTATCTCATTTTCTTCCCCAGCAAACTCTCACCACTTTGTATCTTTGAGATTCACTTCTGCACTGTTTCTTTGTATTGTGTTGTATATCACAGTCAATGAGATATCAATGTAAATGTTTAATTGGCATTGATTATTAATATAAGCTTTGCAGTAAGGTATGTAGTCAATAACCAAAAATATAGTCAACATGTTTATTAGTGTTGCTGTCAACATCCCTAGATATGAGGCACAGGGAAAAAAAGATATTATATTTAAGGGGCCTGGTGCAGAAAAACTGAAAAAGACTGAGACCTGATTAAAACTTCTTTAAACTTTATTACACATGAGAATAAATATTAATGTATCATCTATTTTGTGGCGTTTAACAATAAATAATAGCATCAAAATATGATTTTTATTATTATTATATTGTAGTCTTAGGCCAATTTTGCAACTTTTTGGATGCAGAGGATGGTATGGTTGGTCTCCAACCCTTCTTCTCTTAAACTCCAATTCTATCCTAGAGTGAAGCATGGCCACCCTTCTGGCCACGCCAGTTAGTGGAAGTGAGAAAGTTAGCCACCATCAATACAGAATTAATTATGCTTATGGTGAAAACAACCATATCTACTGACAGTGAACATATCAAGCCTACTATCTAACCCACAACTGTACCTAAATGTCCCTTTTCACTGGAGGCACACATCCCATGAGCTTTTCCCAAAAGGCTAGTTACATGGCTAAGCTTCTATGCTCAACAGAGGCAGCACAAGCTGATACAGTCACCACAATATTCAACAATGAGAAACAAAATTCAGTTTCCAGTTACTTTAGGCATCACACTCAGCTAGCTTTGAGAACAGTTTCCGATTCCACTGAGACAAGACCAAGTCCAAATGATGCAGTAATGTAATGAAGTAATTAGCTTTTTAGCTCTACCTTAGAACTTTTAAAACACTTATGTAGCAACAAGTAATGGATGCTAATACTCCATCAACCAGCATCATGGCTACTGAAATCTTCACAAACCTCCTTAAACACAAGTCAAACCAAGTGCCAAGGTAGTTTCGGACATTGCATGCTTGCCTGCAATCGATAAGCAAAAGTACTGATAACATCATGGCTACAGCCGCAGCTTTTTATCTATGCATTGTGCTGTTGTCCATTTTTAGCAAGTCAACCACTCAGAGGTCGGTGTTGTACCTGAGAGTGGCTGCAGGCCACAGGGATGCGGCGCTGCTGTAAATCACACATCAGCCACACAAATCGCTTATTACCCAGAGATCTCCCCCCTCTCACACCCACTAACTTCCTGCCCACCCTCTGCACGGCATGCTGGGCCGCAGCCACGGCTGGATGCCAGCAACAATCCCACATCCTGTCTGCCACAGGCTCGGCCGGGTTACGTAGCCCCGCTTGCTTTTTCCTTCTCTCGGCCATTCATTAACCGCCCGCTCATTCATTAAGTCTGGAGAACAACAGCCCCCATAGCCTGGCAGCACCCCAGCGTCCAGCGTCCAGCCTTACTCCCGCAGGATGCTGCTGCAGAACAGATTGGAGGTTAATTCCCACATGGTATAGCCTCTTTCTGCTTTATTTTATGGAATCAGTTGTATGTGCTCTAGAACTTCAGCCTTTCAACTGATTCCATATTTTTGTGCAACTCACGGTTCTGCATCCACTTATATTGTGTAAGACTATTTCTCATTTTGTTTCGTTTTGTTTTATTGGCATGTTTTTGTCTTGATTTGTTGGCAACAAAATGAAACAAACTGAAAAAGCATGAACTGCAGAACAAACCCATACTCCATATAACTGAATGCAAATGCAATAATGTAATTAAATAGCAAAATAAATAACAATAATTCTGGACTTCTAAGGGTTAATCTCATGTCCTACTGGCTCATAAAGCACACCACCTGCCAGTGGATACGACGCCTCTTCGACAGGGGAGAGATGATGTCATGACTCCTTCAATGCACACAATTTATTTGGCTCCATGCTTTGGTAGTCCTCACCTTATAGTAAAACATTTTAGCATCCTATTCAAACACATGGAGGGTCTTTATTGGTCAGTAAAGCAGTCATTAAACCGACAGAACCGGTAAACCCTCATGCATATTGCTCAGGCATAATTACGCTTGTTACATTTTGCAAATCTAACGAAGGGAAAAAGAGATCACATGCGAAGGACATATGGTGAGCTTATGAGAGAAGATGGCTCTATGAACATGACAGATGGAGTGGAATTCCTGCTCCCTTTGGCCGCCGCTACAGAGCCAACAGGTTGTACTGATCACACTCTGCAGTGAGATCCTTCACAGCCCTGGCTTTTCCTCTCCACCACCTGTATCACGTTAGAACATCCCTGCCTCTTCTCTCTCACTCTGCTCTGCTGGACACGCGCCTGCCTTACATCAGCGGCCATACACGTTCACTCATTTCCATCTGCTCTATTAACTGGAACTACAGGAGAAAAGCAGCTCGGTGGAGAGTAAGCAGGCTTTAAAGGTTAGCAAAGGAAGATTTTCCCAAAGTTTTGCATTAAACAGATGATTCTGTAATCATTGAACTTTGTCACAAACTTTGTTTTGCAAAACAAGCAATGAAACTGGCAGGAATAGACTTTCTTGTAGGTTAAGTTTACCATCAAGAGAAACTGGACCAGTGAGAAACAACAAGAAACTACAATGATGAATATGGTACATCCAATTTGATGATCTCGATAATTGATGATAATGAATAACTAGAAAAGAAAAGATAGAAAAGATCTATCAAAATAAATTAGTTACAGAAGTAGCTAGTGTTTAGCAGCCAATGCCAGCCTTGAGACTGCAAATGGTCTTGTATTAAAGTGGATTCTGCAATTGTTCTCGAGACCAGCTGAGTGCAACATTACTAGAAACCTTTTCTCAATAATTATTGAATATCAACAAAACCTTCACACAGAAGAACACAATCCTTTCTGTACTTCTTTTTGTTTGATGCTGTTTGAGAATCTAATTGCATTCACTACTGGTATAGTGCCAGCATGCAAAATGAGTCTTTTTTATTTTAAAGTCATTTTGATTGAAAATACACTAAACATAATTAGACTGTTGTGTAATAAACTAGATTGATATCGATATTTATTCTGTATCGACAGGTTTCATTTTATAATAAAAACTTTTCTGTATGTTTTGATGACGCAGGAAACATAACACTCCAGATAAACGATGGGATAGCAAGCAAGAATAGCCATGCCAAGAATAGCCATGCCACTGTCCCTGGAGGTAGGCACCAGCACTGCAGCACTACCCCACTAACCAGCCCCACAGCCCAGTACAGAGACCCATGAGCAACACCTGTAATTATCTTTAAACTTAGTTCCAACAATGTACACATTCAAGTCTGTTTTATTGCTGCCTTGGTGCAACCCATGGTGATCCATGCTCACCACTGCACCTGACCATGCCAGAACAGGTTGGTAGTGATTTACTATATTATAGTAAATTCTTCTCTTTTACTTGCAAACACAAATGTCTCCACAAAGTTTTAATATGATCTTGTTATCACTGAAGATCACTGGTCAGTTCTAAGGATGAAGTACGGCTAACGTTGGCAGACACCAAGTCAGTAATACTGCAGCCATCCAAAGTAACATTTTCTGATACACAGATAAGGACGCATTACAGAGAGTGTTTGAAAGCGATGAGTAGTGGTGGCGATGTGAGCAGCAGTTTGTGAATGCTTATCTGGGGCAGATGGTGGCTGGAGAGGCCTCAATGATGTCAGAAAAGCTCTACACAAACAGCATTGTGCTGAGTTGTTTTTTCATGTCTGCGCTTGTTTCAGAAGGAAACTGGCCGGCATCCTGCCAAATTAGGCTCTAACAGTGGGGAGCGCGCATTCCCGCTTTTCACTCCTCTGCCTTCACGTCTTGACCACTCGCCCCCATGGGGCCCTTTGTCAGTGGTCAGCAACATCAACAATAACAGCCCGGGGGCTCTCTGGGCCCAGGCCTGCAGGAGGCCGGTGCTGACGACGGACCTGAGCGCAGAAGCCCCTCGGTGGGTTCTTGACACCAGGACTGACCCTGGCCTGAGGCTTAGGGGTCATTGCTGGTCAGTCCAGAAGAGAGAAAGGAGAGATCAGCAACAGACAACTGTGCACTGACCACCCAGGGGAGGATGGGTCACATTCTCTTTAATGCTATGGGGGTTTAAAAGGGTTTGGGCTATAAAACAAAACCTTAAAAGATAAGCTCTGGACCCATATTAGGGTTAGATGACAGCTGGAGTAAACTCTGTGACATTTCATAACTGGTAAATGGTGATGACACTTTTATTTAAGTATAGCAATAATACAGGCTCATAGTGAATTGTGAAATAAGAGTATCACGCACATCAGCTTTTTCTGAGTTCTGTGTCACTGCTGGATTTGAAGTAGTCCAACAACCAAAAATATCCACCCAGCAGTGGTCTCCCACTGGTGTGTTTCTCTTCACGGGCCTTGCTGACCTCTTCCAACATGATGTTTATGGTTATGACCATAAAGTAAAATTTTTGTCTCATAACATCAATTGACTTCATTGCGCAAGTCCAGAGGTTTCTGTAGATGCTGTTTGGTGTATTGCAAGTGGGCAGTCTTGTGGTGTGGGTGCAGCCCATTTCTGTTTATGTATCTTCCGCTTGTACATTTTGAAATAGCCACAGCACTCTGTTTCAGAGAACCCTGCTTTCTGCTTGTGGATTTCTCCTGGCATCTCATACTCATTTTGTGCTGGTCATCTCAGGAATTCTTCTTGGTCTGCCTGGTCTTGGCCCAATATCTACAGAGCCAGTGCTTTTCCCTGTCTTTATCAGACTTAGGATAGATTGAATTTTTCATTTTTAGAACTTATACCCAATAACTTTCTGTGATGTACCATAAGAGGCATTAAATACTTCAGACGTCCAGTTCCTATCCCCACCACTGTGGACAAATCAGACTTGGTAAGTTTCCCTAGAATTGTATATTTCAAATCAGATCAGTCTAAATGACTTTGTTTAAATCTCAGATATTTAACTATGAAGATGTTTATGACATTGCTGGAATTCCCTACACAGCTACCAGCTCAGTTTACTTAAGTGTATATAAACAACACATAAGAGCTTGTATTGTTGTTATCAATATTATTATACTTGCATTTTTCTTATAATGATTAACTTCATGTAAACACTGTTACTAAATAAAAAAGAATGTATCTCATGATCAAATTACAATATACAAATAAAAAACCTATGAGCTGTATTTTGGTGTTTTCCCTGCTTCAGCACTCCTGATTAGTTAGCGAGCTCTTCCTAAACCAAAGAGTGAGCAGGGCAGAGGGAATGCAGGAAGAGGGATGGGAACCACTGTCGTAATCCATTACTTCAATGCATCAATGCATTACCCTGTAATCAATCAAACACATGTCTTTCAGTAATGAATGACATCCTTCCTGTTTATCTGAGCCAGGCACTCTCATCACTTCAGCATGGAGCTGATAAGGTGCAGGACATGAGAAACCTGTCCATTCTCCGTAATCAGGCCTAGTGTTCTGCTGAAAATGGCCGGCTGATAAGGTTGTAGAGGGCAGGAGATCGCCCTTAGCCACCCCCCACCCCCCAACACCCCCCACCATCAATCCTTCTCTCATCCATCCTAGCTGACGCTGTTTGACTGCCTTCAAACGTTTGAGGAAGCCCTGCTGGAGATAGTCCTTATCAGGGCAGCCAAGCTGCCATCTTGTATCCATCCATCCATCAGCTGCTCAACAGTCTGGAAGAATAACTCTCTCACTCTTTTTCTTCTTTTTTTCACTCACACATACCCAGTGGCATGTAATACTAGAAGACTTGTGTTTTATGCACACTTCCATCTTAGAAAACATTTTAAAAATCCAAATGAAGAAATGAAACATAAGAAAACACCCACCCTTGGTGGAAAAAGTGAGTTTTCCCCATGAGTCCACTCTAAACTTACTCAGTGTGGATCTTTTTCACTTTCAGCACAAAGAGTCCACTAGAAAGCACAATGTCTCCGGGGAGGAGCCATTGCCTTTCCCTGGTTGTGAAGAGAAGTGAGGAGAGAGTAATAGATCTATGTGACTTCCACCTTCTCTCTCTCTCTCTCTCACACACACACACACACACACACACACACATACATTCTCTCTTTATCTCTGTTTTTTATAGTTTAAGCTAAAACAACTGGCCAATTAACAGAGAATAGCAGCATATGTTGGTGCTGATCTGCCCCAGATTAATGACTGGCCACCAGTTTCACTTCCTGAGGCCATTTATCAGACTACACAAGTAGGTCACTTCGCCACCAAGCATGCGGCCAGGTCCACTGGGGCCTCATCCTTACCAAAGGTTCCAAGTGGATTTAATTGCTGCTCTTGGTTTGTGACCTGAAAAACTCAGCTTTTATCAGCTGTCACCCTTGGTCATGACCAAGGAGAGTTGCTGAAAATTCACTGTCCATTTCATTTACAGTTAAAAAGAGCTTCTGTGGAGTATGTGAAACACTGACTGGTTGGATTTTGTGTCAAAAGAAATCCATAAACAGTCAAAATGCTATTTGAAATTCTGCGTTTCTGCATAATAATTGTGATGTGGACAGTGATTGAGAGAGGTAAGTGAAATAGTGGACTGAAGAGAAACTGTCTGATAGGACTAGGGGTCTACAATGTCTTCAGTGGAATTACAGCCATTTTATTTAAAGTACAAAACAACAAGTTAGATGCATCCTCTGAGCTTTTATATGTAATGTTGATGGTATAACAGTGGTGAATAAGTAAAAGGCTGGGTGTGGGCACTTTGTCTTACAGTGATCTCCACCATCACTGAATTAAAATATATCTTTTAGACCACAAAGTTTTCTTAACTGCCAGAAAACAACGTCTCGTCATCAGGCTGTGTATTTTCACCAGCAAGAACATCAGATATCATTAGAACAAATGTAAATAATCACAAATACAATACAAAATAACATGAATGTCTTATTCAGAAAGAAGTAGATAATCTATAGCTTGTGCACTAGTTTGAAGAACAAAGTTTAGTTCCAGATTTCTCTTGAGTGTCACGGTATGAATTTATTTAATTCCTTTACCAACAATCTTGATTTAGCTAAATGTAGTACTGAGTAGTCAAAGTAGATATTAGATGGTCACACAATGACATATGTAAAACTAGTACTATTTGAATATTTACAAAATAAAAAATATTTCCTGTCTGGAAATATATATATATATATTACAAAATAAATATACATATGTATATATATGTGTGTAAACTATAGTGTTTATAACCTCAGACAATTTGAAACTTCAGAAAGTACAATGATCTAATAAAGTACTAAAACTGTTTTTTAAATCTGAATAAATGTACATCATATTAGCAAACTCCAGCCAGCACAAGCATCACAACCCATCTGTCCACACTGCCCCGCAGTCCTCCTCCTTTTCACTAGCATTAGCCCTGCCAAAATGTGATTAGTGCATGTATGTTCACAGAGAGCATGTGATGAAATTATGAGCGGTTCAGGGCAGACAGTTCAAACAGAATTAGTGGCTTGCAAGTCCTCCGAGAAAGTGGCTAACAGCATTAGCAGCACTTGTTAACTCACTCTGTCCAGACATTTATTGGCCCTAATTGAGCACTATGTCAACAACCTGGGACTCTCTTGTGAATACAAAGCTACTTCACCTGCCTGCTCTTACATACAGTATCTCAGTTAGTGACGCTGTCTTTCATGAGGTTTTGATATGATGTGTGAATAGTTTTCAACATTTTACAAGCACATATCATGCAACATGTTATCCCTGCCTCAAGCACTTTCAGCTCTGTAGGATACGTCCTTATTTATGGTGCATGGGTAAAACTAACAGAACAATGTATGGTGGCCTAAATCAGCATATGAAGCCCAGATTTAAGCACATATATATTATATGACACTGATGCATTTTCAGTTCTGTACAATTGAACTATGATATTTACAGAACATGAGTAAAAATAGTGTAGCGCTGTAAGTATAGGCCTCAGTCTTCTTAAACAAGATGTTAACTCTTTCAGCACATAGATCAAACCACAGTTTTAACAATCCTTAAACAACAGGTTCTAAACCCAGATACAGCGGGGTGGGGTGGATAGCGTTTCAAAGACGTGGCCAGTCTGACCTTTGGGTTTTTCGGCCATTCATCGTGTGGCCTTTTTCGGACCGCTGGACAAAGCGCATGGAGCTCAGACTAGCTGCTGAGCTGATTAGAGGAGTGTACCCTGCATCGTCCTGCTCCAATGCCCTCTTCTGCGCCCCCCTACTAGCCATTGGGGGTCTAAGGGGCCAAGGTCAGCGTCCAGTGTGACCTCTCTGGACTCCAGCCATGTTTGGACACGTCCGAGCACAATGCAGCGTCAGCCCTAATCCAGCAGATTAGCATACGGCGAGGAAAGGAGAGGGCAGAGGGCTCTGGACCAGTGCACCCACTGGGGTGAATACTGGGGCACCAAAGAAAGCGTTGGCATGGAGATGGACACACAGTCAGAGTTATAGACGCCGTCTCACTGTCACTCTTGTTAACGATGGATTTGGAGGTTTACGATATGGCAGGGATGATCCGCGCCGTGAATTCGGCCTGATCTTTCGTTTGTGTTGCAGGTTAAGCTGGATTTGGTGGGTCTTTTTCAGTCATGCAGTTTTCATACTCAGACCTATACAATTCACTTTCATCTACTGCAGACTAGAATAGATGGTGTATGAAAGCTCAGTACATTGTTTGCCACCCACAGATGTTGCTTCTTTGATGTAATCCCACACTACATGGTGTATATATTTAGATTTAAGGGCATCGTGGGCATTGCACGAAATTAAAATGATACCTGTACGCCCCATGTCTCAGTTCATAACTTTAATAACAACTTTAATAACATACACATACAAAGGGGAAACAAGTATTCAGACAAGTATTCAGAAAGTATTCAATTCAAATTCACACATAATGCAATACATATTGCTGCTGTCCAAATAAAAACATGTACCTCCATTGTGGTTGATTTTTATTTTTCTACAATATTTGAACCTGACAGCTGATTTTTACATTCATGATAAATTGACTAATAGAAATGCTACAAAATCATTTGGAAAGATTTCTGGTTCCATTGACTTACATTAAAAGTTAGAATGGTTTTTGGTCTCTCCTGTGAAGTTGCCATTTTGGAGATACTTGTAATAAATATGTGTAAACAAAAGTAGATATGAAAGACAATGTGATTGAAAGTGAAAAGTCCACACAGCAAGTAACAATTATGGTGAAGGTAAAGAATCCTCCGAAGGTTTATTAAACTCTCAGTTGGAAAATCTTACAGAGTCATAGCAAAGACCTAAAACATACGGGTCAGTATAACTAGTACTAGTGCACAGTGTTAGATTTTCAGCCTAATCATAAGGAAGGTAAGAAAGAAGCCAGCAGTGACTCAGCTAGAGTTGCCAGATGACCTGAAATCAACAGGAACAACAGTTACACCAAGAACCATCAGCAATGAACTGTAGCGTAAACATCTCTCTTCCTACACCCCACACAAAACTCCTCTGCTAAACAAGCACACAGAATGCTTCAGCATTTGGAACACTGATCAGACAAAGCAACAATAAAACTCCATATTTAGATGTTCGCATTTAAAGAGAGAAGGGCTGCACATATGATGGCAAGAACGTTCACGGTAAAGAACAGAGGTGGGACCATTAGGATGTGGGGCTGCTTCTCTGCTAACGCTGTACTGGCACAACACCCAACATTAAAAGAAATTTGAATGGAGCGATGTAATTTCATTTTAAAATCTAATCTCATCAGCCAAAAAAAATTTATCTGAAGATCAGATCGACAGATAAACAAGACAACAACCCCTAACATGCAGCCAAAATAACTTCCAGAGAGGTGAAGGTGCTTGCATCTCCTGACTTGAATCACTTTGAAACATCATGGAGGAATTCATCACTGGAATACTAGATCACTAATACTTGTCATAGTAGAGTATGTTTAGAGTATGTTTTCCCATTAGTGGTACTTTTTGGGTATAATTAAATCATAATTCTAAATTTACTTGAGGTTCCCAATTAAAAATACAGTTTTGTTAAATACTGCGTTACTGAAAACACTACTGAAAAACATGCCATATCAACATTGGCCAACAGTTGAAATATCAGAGCGCTCCTATGACAATTGGAAGAAGCAATTAACCAACTGGGAAAATAATCTTAGCTATGTTGTGCTAGTTTTTATTTATTGATTGATTTATTGCAGGCAAGACTGCTCTTTACTAAAATATAAACTTCATGCATATCATGGCTGTCCAAAGAAAAACAAGTATTTACAAAATAATAAAGACAAAAACACTCTTTACTTTCTGTGTAAGTTAATGGAAAGGTTTTTTTTCCTAAGCAGTTTTAGAGCATTTTTATTGGTCCAGTCATTATATAATTTGAACACAATATAAAGGACAACTGTAGAGTTCAAATAAAAAAAAACAAAATTACATGCTCTATTGCTTGTGTGTATTTTAATAGCTAGCCAGTGTGAACTGCCACTTAAGGTAAACGAATGGGAGCAAGTACCTCGTAAAGCTAGTGAAACTTTCACTGAACTTTATTGTTAGTTTTACTGTATTCAAGTGAAATTTGACAGTAGCAGCACCTTTAATGATGGAGGTTCACTGCTCCTTTCACTCAGTTATACAAGCCTGCAGTCTCGGAGGGTAACATGGAGATGTGCTTTTCTAAAGTAAATTATTTTGGAGCTGGAAAATCATTACGGTACGTCTGAAATGACGTCAGCGTTAATCACAGCGTCAGGCCCGGGTTTGCCCAGCTGGCATTGTGTTGAGCCGTGTCCATCGATCCATGGCTTCCCCCAGTGAGCCAGTGGTCCGCTCTCATTTCCTTTCAGGCATGCAGGGTGAGGGGGAGTCACACGGGGTCTCGCTCTGACGCTCCTGTGTGTTCTCATTCAGCACAGAGGCCGTGTGTCAGGGGTGAAAGGTCACGCTTGTGGGTGCGGAGGGGTTAGGGTGGCCTCAGGCAGGTAGACTCTTAATTGGCCCATGGAGAATTTTTGTGCCTTGGGTGGGGGCAGCTGGTTTATGATGGACTTTGGGTAGACTTGCAGCACACGAGGATGCAGATACTGAAGGGCTGAGAACTGCTGTTGGATTAAAGTTGTAGAGTTTATACATGGTAGGCTAGAAAACATATTGGATAAGAGCCTTAGAAACTGTTGAAATTAGTCCAAAAACTAAAAAGCAGAGAACGCATTGGAAATATACTGACTGGTCTGGATTCACTGCATAAAGAGTACTCTTTTGTTAAGAGTCAGACCTGAGCTAAAAATGACTCCTAGATTCAAATATCTTCATAATTATTTAAATAACTGAATAATTAAACATACAGTGGACACTAAACATATAATTAAACCTATAGTAGACACAAAATTTCTTAGCAATTATTTTAATAACTGAATAATTAAAGTGAATAATTAAACCTATAGAGTACACTAAACATATAATTAAATCTATAGTGGACACTAAACATATAATTAAACCTATAGTCGACACTAAACAATATTTCAGTGAAACAATTTTAATGCTTGAAGTGGAAATAAAAAAAGTATTCTCCTTAGTCACATGTTCACATGCGTGTATCGACCTTCATTAGCAAATCATTAAGCATTACATTCTGAATTTCTACAGTGAATAAAAGATAGTATATATCTTTATATATACTAGTATATATCACTGATGAACAATTTGACCATCATTATGTAAATCTATATGATACTACATATTATGTATGTATACACTGTATATGTGTGTGTCTTACAAAGTAGCTGTCTGCAGCATTCAGACATCAGCAAGCTAAGAATTTGTGTAATTACTGTTAATCATCTTGTAATCATCTTGTTATTCAGTAACATAACCTTTATTATACACAGTCATTCTTAATTAGAAAACAATCGTTCTTGTTTATTTATTCATTTATATGTTTATTTTGCAGGACAAACAATGGAAATATGCCATAATTAAGATTTTGTGAAATGTATTGTTTTTAATCCAATAATCGTACTGATAAACAGTTTTTGTGCTGTTCAGTGTTGATATGGGGAACATGCAGCCCCACAACACATTTTCAGTGCTGCTTGACGCTGGTTTCTGTTTGGTGAATGCAGGCTCAGACCTGATTAGCAAAAGGGAACATGAATTTGAGGGCTTACTGAATTGGATAGAGGAGCTCATGAGAAGTGCTGACACACAAGAAAAAGTGCAGATACACCAAGCGCAAAACTTAGAAGTGCCAGTACCCTGTATTGGTATTGGTGAGTACCAGCTGATTCCAAGCACTGCTTTTAGTGCAATGTCAAACTGATGGTCACCTCTTCTTGTGTGGAGAAGAATTCCAGCCAGACTGCACTAACAGAACTATAAAGCGCACTGGTCAAAGTCTGGGGCTGCCCTTCTTACGGTGGTGTCAGCAAGCCTGTGGTCATTGGCAGGAACCTAATCTCAGAAGTGTGCAAAGACATTTGGATGCAAACTTGCAGAAGTTTCCAAAAAGCTGCTCAAACATCAACAATCTGAAACACATCAGCTGCTTTCTGAAAGAATATTCTAGCACAAAGAAAATACCAGGCGTGGAAAGATCTGTTTAACATCAGTGTCTCTTGGTTTGACGTTTTGTTTTTTAACACAATAAGCTTGATTCATTTATAATTGTGCCACAAACGTCCACCCACAGGAAAGAAAACAAAAAAAATCGATCTCTTTCATAGTGTCTCCCAGAGGACAATGAGATCAGATGGAGACGAATACGTCTTCTGCTTATATCTCCTAATGCTCTGATGTTTCTCCTGAGCACAATAGCCCCGTAATCTCACTTGTTTTCTCTTGGGTTTTGGTAGAGATCACAATAATGTCACATTGCCAAGATAATAATGCTCATGTTTATCTGGAACTCTCTCCTTCATCTCTCCTGTATCTCATGAATGCTATTTCTCGTGCAGAATTTTAGGAGAATCACCTGTAGTTCCACTGAGCCACCAAAGAGCAATACTTGAGCAATATTAGGTTCTTCTGGGCAAGTCTGTCATTTGGACACTGTACATCGTCCATCTTTGCTCTGTTTACATCTCCACCATCATTCAAAAGCTTGGTCTGCACAACAAGTGTTTCTTCTCAGAAGTGGCAATAACGATAGAAGCCTATTGTGAATGATTGCCTTAGAAATTGAAACTAGGATATTATCTTTTTTAGAAAACAACTTTTTGTGATTACTTTTAGAAATTATTAATTATTATTAATTTTTATTGCTTTTTTTATTTGGAGGAAACATGTTGCACATTGTTTTGTATTCAAAATTGAAGCGACAGAAATGCTTCAAAGTGACTTGGAAAAAATCTTCCATTTACTTCCATTCAAATATTACAAATATCTGCTTTTTACTTGTAATGACACAATGATAATAGGCATCAAATGAACATAGATCATTTTTAAAGTGGACATAATCAGCCTCATCAATGATTTATTAACTTTATCAACAAATTCCTAAAGATCAAATAATATTTAAGTTAAGATTATGCTGGGGTTGAATCTAGTGGCTACATAGTTGAATGTTAAATACAGGCAAGGTGGGCATCCACAAATTACTTACAGAACACGATGCAAATGAGGTGTTACCTTGCTTTTGGAATGAAAATGAACAATAAAGTATCCCTTATCCCAAAATTAGACCAATATACAGCCCTGTGAAATTAGCCCTGTGAGAAAGTCGCAGGAGGATTATTAGTATTACTATGATGAATATGGTGAGAGCACAACCAACTGTGGGAGCACCTAACATTGTTCAGCCTAACAATGAGCTCTAACATTTCTGCTTACCCCTCCCCAGACACACACACACACACACACACACATTCCCTCCCACACTTCTCTCTCATGCATCCCTGTAAAGCCTCCTTATCCATCCCTGCCAATTTGTTGACATAACTCTGCCATTACCTCAGCAGAGAGCCATCACAGAGTTCAGGATAATTTCATTAACAAGAGAAGAGCTGCAGCTGCAGGAGGATGGGAAGAGAGCGAGCGAGCGAGTGAGCGAGAGAAGGGAAGGGGGGCGACTCTCTTCTTTTTCCTCAGTGAATGACAGGAATGTGTGGAGTAGAGAGAGTGTGAGTGGTTGTGAAAGGCAGCATATGCAGCTGTGTAGAGGCAGCGCTGAGAGGGAGAGCAATAAATACTGTCACATTGCTGCGCTGCTCTGTAACGTGCTGAGTGCTCAACAAGAGAAGCCTCTCTCAGGTCGTTAACCACCCAGGTCTGCTTCTGCGCAGGGCTAGAGAAGACAGTGGGTCACGGCCAGGCTACACTCACCAACAAGCTCCATCCATAAGAGCCAGAACAACGGTCAGCATAAGTGGTGCTGTGTTGATCATGTGTTGTCTTCCGAGGAGGTGATTCCATAGTTTTGTTCCACTGATATTACACTTACAAATACTGTGGGCTCCAGAAGTCTGAAGCACTGATGGAGCATATTAGAGCTGATTATAATACAGAAGTGAAGCCATAATTCTGGTGCAGTTAGCCATATTATTCTGAAGTACATATGATATAGTAACACGGGACATGGAAACTGGAATGCAGTTTGTATTTTATAGCTCTAATACCATTTAGTTTTACTCCAATTACAGCCTGTAACTGTGTCTGTACATCACACTGTGACTGACCATTCAAATACATGACCAGTAAGTAACAAGTAGAAGCAAGTGAACTAGTATTTAATATAATCTTAATATTATAAAGCTCTATAATGACTTGAAAAAAGTGTCATATTTTGAAAAAGCAGGCCTCATGCTTTAAGAGTCGGACACATTATCCCACCCAATGTATCTCAATGTAAAAATAAATAAATAAAACATAATACAATCATTAACTGCTATTGCTCACTTAAACACTTAAATATAATATTCTGTATCATCTGGAAGAACTTATTTGTTGGTAATTTTTTACCATTATTTTTCCAACTATTTACCATTACAATTACCACCATTAACAGCTTGTTACTACAATAATTATCACTCGTCTGTGGAGTAAAAGGCTACCCTCTGTAAAATATTTGGAATCTTCCACAACTCACACGCTCCACACTAAGTACGGCTGTTAGATAACTATATTAAAGAAACCACGTAGATTTTCTATATTAAAAAAACAACTTTGCAGCACCACAATAATTTTTTTTCTGGTTGCCCCAGCATTCAAAGTTGTGTCTACGCATCGACAGTACATCAAAACAGAAGCCATATACTGTCCTCAACACTTTTGTAGTTTTTTGTAGTCTGTTGAAATTACTAAATGTATCATTATGCTGCTAGCTCCATTTTTTCAGTTAAAAGGAAAGGAAAGGGCCCTAACATTACTAGAAAAAGGTCTGGCTACATTGGCTTACATTAAAAATGGAGTATGTTTTGCAGAGTAGCATCTCTTCTGTATAGTTGTAAGAGAAGTGGTTTTGTTTCAAAAGCAGTGATGTGAACACCATAGATAACTATAGTATTGCTTTTAAAACTTTTTTTTTTTTATCTAATCACATCTAATTATCTGCCACGTGGATAGCATATGGCTGATTACCATGATTTCATCAACACTTGTTCTTAGTAACACAACCGAAAACATGCAACCTTCAATCTCTCTTACAAGAAAAGTCAATGGGCAAGTACTTCAGACAGGGATAAGGCTGCAGTATGTGGTACAACTGTTTTGCATAAATGTTGATTAAAGAAAAATAAAAAAAAGAATGATTAAAATGAGCCCTAATGCTGCTCCTGGCCCAACTAAGGCACATAAGAGAACAAAAATGTTATAAATTGCATGAGGTTACTGTATTTTTGGCCATTTGCATCTACTGACAATTGGCATGTGTAGGATCGTGCTGTGGTAGTGGATTGGCCTGTTTGCTCAGGGTGAGTCTAGGCACCCAGGGAGCACATTATCCACCTATTAAAGCCCTGTAATTATTTACCTTCCTCCTCTAAAAAAAAGGCCAACGTCGCCCGGATAAAGAAGATCCTCTCGCCTCGCAAGTGCTGTTTGATTTGAGGCTGGAGAGGGCTCAGAGCAGAATGACTACAGTTGCTCTGTATTGTCAGAGCAAACATTCCTGAGCGCAGGATCACAGCAATGGGTACACACACTCACAACAACCCCCCCTCCACCCCACCACCACACACACAGCGTCAGTACACACTGACCCACACACTTGCATTTACAGAGGTCCATTCTCTGGCCCTGGTTGCAGAGGGCAGGGCCTGGTCTGGCAGAGGCCAAAGAGTCAGAGTGGACAATAAGGACAATGCCCATCAGGCAGCGACTGTCAAAGGCTGCAGGGTGTGTACCATCCAGGTCCAAGGCACTAAGCCAATATTTGAGTAGACTCATGGGCGTGCTGACCGTGAGTGGGGCAACGTGGGGGGCAGGAAGGGGCAGGGAAGCGCCCTTCCAAGCCAAACAAGCAGTCTCTTCCCTCTCTTTGACAGGCAGGTGAACAAACACAGATTCACAGGCACACAACATGACGTTTATCCAGCGAGTACACTGGATATCAATAATGGAAATGCAAGTGTAGAGTAGTCGGCTTCGTGCCCGCATGTCTGAAAGCATGGTTTTCTATGTCTCGTGAGGACTTGGCGTAATCTCATGTTGGCTCGCCTGAATCAAACAGTACACACTGTGTCTTGATTCGGAGAAAGCATGATCTGATCAGTCAACTAAAAGGAAGAAATGATGCAAGATTACATAAAGACCTGCAACAATGGCATTAAACTGTTTTTGTGTTTCTGTTTAGGATCACACAGTGAGTTACTGGATAAACGGCTTAAAATGTTACATTTTTCACATAATTCAAACATTGAGATGTAAACAGGGTCATTCAGAGTAATTCAGTGTAAAATGGTTAATTGTGGAGAAACTATAAAATAAGGTATAAAATATAGGGTGTCTTGGGGCGTTTGGGACCCCCTATGTAATTTTCTGAAAGCCTGTAAGGATCCTATTTGTGACGTTATGCTGTTGTTATTTAGCTGCTCCATCCACAATCACTAAGTTGGAGTCTTTATTAGCTAACTAGTTAAGCAGCGTTAGTCTGCCTCAGGGTGATGCTGTAGCAAACTGGTTCACCCAGCTGGTCCTTCATAATCAAGCAATAATAACTATGCCCAGGATATCTTTAAAAATCTGTATAATATGTGGTATCATATCTGTAAATATGAAACCTTGTTCAATTTCCAACAGTTTGGTTCAAATAATGAACTGTTACTCATTTACCAAGCTAAAGATAGAAGAATAGATGTGCAAGTAGTTAGTGCGTGAGAGAGTACTACAAAACTAGAAAAGATGGTTTCCAAAAGTAAAAACCTCTTTGTCCTCTATCAAGCTAGCAGTACAGCCACTACAGTGTGTAAGCAAGCAGCCAGTAAGTCCAATGTGGGCCCCACAAATACCAGGGGTGATTTCACAGAGTGCCGATTTGTATTTGTTTTGCAGGGTCAGAAACCAGGAGTCACAATGTCTATGACGCAAATACAGTAATTCATTTATTAATCAACACATACAATTAGTCAGAATTTTTTTTTCCACATTTAATGCTGATTATGGGAGAATAACAGCAAATTTGACAAAAAGGGCTCCACCATCAACAGTTTTTTAAAACTAAGTATAGGTATAATCTCAAAACTGTCATAAAACAATGTTCCAGGCATGAGGCTGCATATTCACATAAATTTCATATAATACCTTTCTGCTTTTAGAGGCATTAAACCTCTCAAGACATCTGATTCCTATCACCACCAGTATAAACGATATGGCTTCTCAAGAGTTTTTGAGGAGCAGAGCATTTCACACCAAACCACTCTGACTGGCTTTATTTACATCTTAATATTTAAATTATGCAGAAATGTAGAAAAATGTTGGAATTCTACTGCAATTTTAAGGATGCACTGATGGAACTACTGGGGCAATATTTTTCATGTACATATCTGCCCATCCTATATATATATATATATATATATATATATATATATATATATATATATATATATATATATACATATATACATATATACATATATATATATATACATATATATATATATATATATATATATATATATATATATATATATATATATATCAAACTGCCATATTTTTTAAGCAGATGTCTGAGGACAATGAAACAATCCAGCCATCATTGTGCATCCTTTTTTAATACACTGATTAATTACAGACGAAGAAGACTTGCAAGGCATGTACAATGTTGCATGTGTGTTGCAACTGTATGTGACCACAGAAACAAATGCTGATTACTTCTACAGCCTCTTTTTCTCATTTCCTCCTAATTCGGCCTCAATGCACGCAGCACCAAAAGTGCGTGGACGTCTCTAAAGCCTCGGCATCAATGCAAAAGCTTTGCGCTTGTTTGCGAAGGGTTTTAGTGTCTGCTAAGATACCATTCTTGCCAGTCAAGTAATGTCACCAGACTACGTTTGGTGCAGCCACACTATACCACTTACAGAGTGAATGCGGCCCTCAGATACCCCCATGCTGGAACAAGTGGCAGGGCTCTAGAGAAGCCACTCCGCTGGGAGGGATCAGCGAGCCTGTGGATACACTTTCATCCTGGCAACGAATCCCTCAGTCCTCCCTTCTCCGTCCCACACAGCAGTGTTTACCTAAAGGATAAGGGAGCTGAGGCAGGACCTCACCTGCTGGCCCTGGGGTTGCTATGAATACCCCAATAATCCCCCTAAGTCCATGCAAACTCAGCCAGCCTAGAGTTCCTAGGCCCCAAAAGAAGAAGCACTCTGTTGCGGATCTGCGTGCCATGGTAACGGCCCTTATCTTCACATGAAAGTGAGTGGCTGTCATGAGGCAAAACCTCGTCCTCCGCCTCAGCTCTCTCCTGCTGTTTCAAAGGCTTTCGCGGGCTGCTGTGTTTACCTCCCCTGCAAGAGGGTGGCTGGTGTGTTAAATTAAGCCCCTAACAGTCAGCGTTAGTGTCCCTTTATGAACGAACATAAAATGACAGCCCTGTTTTGTCTCGGGAATGGAAACGGCCGTGGAGGAGATTAGCGAGACGAAATATAGATTTGCCATCGGGAATCCATTAAACGGCCTCGTTCCCCCAACAAAGGGCCTAATTCATTTATGGCATTCCAGGCCACGAGACGGTGAGGTCATCTTATTGATTTTTCCCACTTTTCCCATTCGGATGAAGGGTGAGGAAGAAAAGGAGTCCCAGCCTAGGCAGGGACACATGAGCCGGCACATGAGAAACTGCGTCCACAGGACTATTCAAGTTCTCCCTTATGCATTCAGGGCGAACAGCGAGAGCGGGGGCTAATATCAATGCTAAATGGTTATAGTAATTTATGGCTCGCGCCGAGACGAAGGCTGGTGGGGGTGTGTACGGTGGGGAGGGAGATAACTGACCTTTGTGACTTGGCTAAAATCCCCATGGGCCTAATTCAGCAGGGGAATGGACCCCACAGCAGCAATGGGAAGATGCCTCAAACATAATGCACACAATAGGCAATTGTGCTACGGCTTCTCTCCTTCCTTTAAGCATCAGCCCAGGGGACAGTACAGGGAGAATGCAGCCTGTTGCTTTCTCAGGCAAGACAAGAGCGCATTGATGAAGAAAATGTGTTGACTCAGCAATCAAGAGAGGCACTTGGGTCTCATTCGTCTTTACAGACAGCACCTAGAGGTTTGAGCACCATCCTATACTGAGACATACTGTAAAGCTTTCACAGTCGTAAGGGTGGCTCAAATCATTCCTCTTGGAAAAGCAATGCCAGCGTTAGCAATGTGAGGAACACCTAAGCACCATCAGCTTGCATTGTTTGAAGCTAGGTTATAGGGTGCCTATCATTAGCCAGTCATCCAGGAGGCATGCTTTCGGATGTGGTGTGTTTAGAAGAAAAGTAAGGATGGTATGGTGAACCGGAGCAGTCCAAGCATCCGTCCTTTGTCGTGTTGGAAAAAGAGGGTCATATATTTATACTGGAGACTTGCTAGGGCAACATGTGCTATTTATAAGTAAGAGAGCCACTTAAGGCCACGCAAGAGCAAAAACTCCTCAAAGAAGAGCTTGAAAGAGCCCACTCAGTAGAAGACATCCCGGAGATGTCCCAATCCTCTCACTGGGGAAACAAGCGAAGGCTTGTTATTTACAGTAATGCTAGTTAATCGCTTCAGTTTCAGAGTTTTTCTTTCTTTCTTTCTTTCTTTCTCCAAGTACACATACAGAACAGAAAAAATCTCACCGGTACGGTGTGTGCAAACGGCCTAACTGTGTTCTCAGCTTTTGATCACATCTTTGTGGGTGGCATATGAAAAGCTGAACCCTGCCCCGGCCCTGGCGCTTCATCAACTGCGTGTGCACGGGACAGAGACACTGCAAAGCCCAAGGGGGAAGGCCCGAGGCAGAAGACAAGCCTGTGAACAAATGGTAACATGGCCCAATCTGCCCAAGCACTGAACTACTGAATTTATTTCCTTTTCTCAAGGCTTTATTCACAGAGTGACTCTCAGTGCCCACCCTCTATGCATTCCCCCCCCCATAAAAAAAAGGACCGGGTGGTGGGGTGGGAGGACGGTAAAAGAAAGAGTCAGAGAAAGAACAAGTCAGTCCTTTTTTGGCGAAGGGAGAAATAAAGCTTTGTGTGCGTCGGCAGCGGTGGCACATTTGACAGGTCTTTACCAGTCTCCCTCTCTTTTGTGTCCCTCACATAATGGAGAAAAAACACAAACTGAGCCAGTGTGGCGTTGTGGCCCGGGCTATTAGTCAACGTGACGGCCTTTGGAGATGCTAATGGTCGTATAGTGTGTCCTCCTCTCGCCCCCCCCCTCTCAGAAGCCGGTTATCTGATAGCACAAAGGCATTCTGCTGGAGGTTGACTTCTTCTTCGCCCCTATTGAGATGCTGCACGGAGTCATTAGGTTAAAGCCTCTTTCTCCAAATACCCCCCCCACCCCCCCCACGCCCAAACCGCCCCTTTTTCTGTCTCTCTCTTTTTTAACAAACAGGGGAATGGAATTGTTCTCCGAAGGCGCGCAAGAAGGCAGCCAGTCAAGGCTGGAGCGTATGCATGTATGTGGCCCTCAGGTGCTGGAAAAGATATAGAGCCCCACTCTCTCTCTCTCTCTCTAAAAAACAGAAATCCCCCCACCTCCTCCTCAATTCCCTTTGCCCCCCTCCGGCAAGGTTGCGATGCCAGGAACAATCAGGCCCTTGTGAAATGGGAGAGGATGCCCAGAAGTTAAAGACACCCCCCGACACACACGCACACAAAGTGCCCCATGTTATTCAGCAGGCCAGGCTGGAGCTTCGGGCTCCAGGGCCTCCACAAGCTTCCACACGTTGCCCACAGGTTTTGTGAGCACGCGGACCAGAGAGCGGGGAGCCGGTAACCGAGAACAGACTCCACCCGCACACAGCACAGGTCATATTCTCACTGCTTCATTAGCTGCAGGATATGTGCTTAACCGACTCGAACCACTGAACAGCAGAAACACACAGACCCACGTACTCACTCAATATCTGGGCAACCTTTTCATCACAAATCCATGCACAAAGAGAGACGCGTAAATTCACAAAACTGGGAGCAAACCAGTATGAACCCAGTAAAAAGCAAAGCTTTCAAAAGCTAATTGGGAAAGTCATCTGTACACTGATCTACTAGAATTTTTTTATTCATATGATAAACAATCAATATAAATAAGAGTCTGTTCCTTTAAATAAATGGAAGATGTTTATGTATTTTGGATGAACAGCAGGACAAAATTAAGCTACACAGAAGCTATAATAAGAATGATATCCTATTTAAGAAACTCGCCTGAACACTCCTGAGCGTTGGCTGTATAGTCATCAGATCTTGAGTTCAGTCTTCACAAATCAGGCCATTCTTTGAGGGACAAAAGCATGAAATTGAATCCCCAGCTGAGATTTACGTAATGCCAATCTACGATTAGACTATAGGATGCAGATTATGTCTTAGGTACAATGTACATCTACAGTAGTTTAGTATGCAGCTCAGTTATTCGACTAGTGCTTACATGTCTGATCACTGAGAAGAGTGTACTGTGCTGCAGTTAGTCTCCACAGTTTTTAGCATGCTGGATGTGTGTTAATGTTGGAATATTCATTTAACTATAGCGTGTGAACCGGCTTACTTTTCTAATGAACAGTATTCAAACATCTCAAAAAGAAACCATAAGACAGACATGCATTATGCCAAGTGTCCCTCTTTCAAAGCGCTTGTTGTGATTTTTTGTGTGGCTGTGATTACAAGTTGACAGTTAAATCATGGAATATTCCACTAGACTCATCATCATATAATCACCAACAGCAGCTGCATATTCCATTATATTTCTTAAACAACCGCATACTTTCCTTCGGCGTACCCCCATTTAATTCTGACGCTCCGTCGGTTATTTCGTACTGGAGCCGGGCCTGCAGACGATGCCACAGCCAGCCGTGCCTGGAAGTCCATAGAGAGCTTAACTGACCTTACTTGACCCGCATTACTCGACGTTAGCAGACGTCTCTTTTGGCTAACAACGAACAGAACCCACAGGTAGCGCTCTCCTCAAAGCGTGTTCAGCTGTTCAGTGATTTTGGGCTTTATGTGATTGGTCAGCTTGGTAGGATCATGTGTTAGGGAGAGACCTAGCTAGTAAGAAGGAACTGGCCATGGGTTCTGGCCAGCTGGGACTGGCCAACTGGACATGGCTATGGGGTGTAACAAAAGTGTTTGAATTCTCAGTAACAAATCTTCCCCCCTAACCACCCCACCCACCATCAGTTCACTACATCAAAAACACAATGAAATGAATATTAAATTAGTTATTTGATTTGGAGGCAGTGATATAGGGTTTAAATAGTACACGTTCTATTTGTCTGTATCTACATGAGGTATGAGCTCAGCCTGGCATTGTATTCCATGAGAATTTAGACAAAGCTTGTTCACGTAGGAAAGTTAACCTTCCATTGGATAAATCCTGATATTTATAATAGAATAAATGATCAAAATCTACAAGTATGACTAGTCCTCCTCTTTTTAATCAAAAAAACTGGGCCAATTTTAGTTAAAACACATTGAAACGATGCAACTTGACAAGCAGAAACAAGCTGTGTCTCATTTCACCAACTCATCTCACTCAATGTGATCAGTAAAACGAAGCTTTATTGGAACCGTGCAGAACTTAAGTCATCCTGAACGTGTCTGTGGCAAAACAGTCTTAACCTCTACTTGGTAACACAGTTAGTTGCAATTGCACGCCGAAGCGCGAAAGTTTCAATGCTCGCTGTATCTTAAAAAGAGGTAGACAATATTCAGGAATGTTTCCCCATTGCTGCAGGTTTTTACAGCTAAAACTGAAGCAGTTGAATATTATTATTATTATCCATTTTATTTTACCTTTTTTTAAACACCAGTTTAATAAATAAACCGCATTTGATAGCATACAACATGCAAACATTACAATCTACAACAAAGGAGAAAATGTTTTAACCTATTCAGATGGATATATTACTCTTACAAGCATCACACTCTGACCCCACCCCCCTGTTGTGATGGGAGATTCATGATTTCAGCAACGTTTACATGTACACAATGTATATTTACCCATTTATACATATGAGCTGTCTGGGACAATGCTGTTCTTTCTCCATGTGGTTAGGACATCACGTCAGATTTTACAAAACGCAAGTAAACAGCACAAATGTTTCAGAGACTTAAAAAAAAAATATGTGCAGTACTGGCAGGGAGGAGTACAATTGAGAAATGGTGGCTGGGATAGAAAGTGACAGAAAGACCAAACGCTGTGAAACAATTAGATACAGCAAGTTCCTGAACTTCAGAGATGGAGAGATGATACAGAGCAAAGCCGAGAAGAGAGGAAAGATGGATTTTTTTAAATAAATGCCAGGAAGGCAAACAGAAACAACCATATCGGACCATTAATCCAGATTAAGCAGATGCGTTCTTTGCTTTTAGGAGGCAAATGTGAACGTTTCACAGGCTTCTGTGAACACCAGAATCGACTATAAAACAAGAAGCAGGTCTTTAAGTGCTTTGTTTGATAGCACATTGGGCTAAATACTGAGATCTTTATCCAGAACACCTATCTACACTTAGCAGCTTCACTATATTAGAGCGAGAACAATGATATGCTGTAGATAAGATTGCCGAGGTGTCTCATATTGGCTGCAACGCTGTGAGTAAAGAGGGTTAGAAATATGAAAGGGAGGCTCTTTAGCCGTGAAGAAGCAGCTGGACAAAAAGAACAAAAGCTGCAGCAAAGAAAGATAAAAGACATTTGGGATGCTGCAGCAGCCAAATCAACAACAGATGAGCTTAACCATGTGCCTTCTCCATAAACATCACTGCAATTAATAAGGCCGGCTGGAAAGAAAAAAATATATGAGTGCTGTACAAAAT